>OY804584.1:39136346-40336346 GCA_963680875.1 Bathymodiolus brooksi
TATTTTGAAAATGTGCGATCTGTAACTACGTATTAATTTACTTCAAAGAACATAAATAGCTACATGGTGTTGGCATCTCACTATCGTTACACATGTTTACTAACTCTTAAAATAAATGGCAACAATCTTCAAGATAATGGGCTGTAAATATGCATATTAAAAGCTATATATGCTTTACCACTTCTGGTTACCTCTCTCGTATCTTCAAACTTTTCATTCATATATACACGTTTTATTTTAATTATGAGCAATTAAGACAGTACATTTTGTGATTATTCTATTACATTAACAAATTAATCATATGGTGATAGTGAAAGGTAATGCACACATTGTACTTGTATTGTATATAACGCATTTCAAAGTACAATCGAATCGATGGTGCAATTGTTAGTGTGCTCGCTTATAGTGCGGTAGATCGTGGGTTCGAGTCCAGATTGGGTAAAATCAAAGACTATAAAATTGGTATGTGTTGCTTCTCCGCTAAGCACGCAGTATTAAGGAGTAAGAGCAAAGACTGGTTGATTCTGAATCAGAATAATGTGTCCGAGTGGAGCGACATATCTACCCACGGTCTGTTATTTCATTGTTAGCACTATAAAGATCTAATTAAATTGAACGGACATCATTATTATCTCATCGATTGTAAATTGCTCTCGCCATGATATGGCTAAGGAATTGTTCCTTTGGCGAAAGTGTTAGTTTTTTATCTGTCTGACAAATGCATTGCATATTATAACAGCAAAACACACACGATAATATTGGTTTCCCGATTTTTAAATATGTCTACTTTCAATATAATTTTCTAATTAATATCTCATCTATCACACAACACGTTATATAAAATATATTTCGATGAATTCGATAAGAGTAATAGAAAGCTTTAAGATATGAAATAGAGATAAATCAATTAAGATTCTTTCAAAGAACTTGCGTACGGCTATCAAAGAAGAGAATCTGCATTATAAACCTTGCAAGTTCTATTTACCTGGGCATGGTTAATTTAATATGGTAATCAATATAGATTTTTTGTTTTTATTTTATTCATTCCATCCCACAATGCTGATTACTAGATTGAAAATGCATACAGTGGCGGAAAACACGCAGTAAGATTGTTTTCATTACATTTTCAGTTCAGTGCCGTCGTGATCGTATGGTAGTTGGATTTATGACTACCTATGCAATCAGTGTCTATCACCACTAATGTTGTGAGTTAGAAATCCGCTCATGCGAGGTGTATTCGATACAATATTATGTGAAAAAGTTTGTCTTTGACTTGCGGCAGATCGGTGGTTTTCTCCGGGTATTCCGGTTTCTTCCAACAATAAAACTGATCGCCACGATATAACTGAAATACATGTATTGTTGAAAGTGGTGTTAAACACCATAAAACCAAACAAAGCATTCCATCCCACAATGATGATTAATTATTTGAAAATGTAGTCCGTCGCTCTGTTACTAGCACTAATATTATAAATATGACAACTTCAGTGTCAAAAGATTAAATATATTACGCATAATATTCAAGATTGCAGCGTTCTTATAATAATGCTGTTCGCCCAGTTTTATGCGGGTGTTGGTATTTTACTGGCATCTGGAAAACACTTGCAAGACTGCATCATTTCACTTTGAAAGAATACCAAAAGGGTAATCAGAATCCGTTAAAGGACAAACAACACTATGGCCAAAATAAGAAAAGACAAACAATAATCTACATATATAGGACATCTAATAACGTGATCCACGAATATGAACAATTAACCTTTCGATCGTGATCGGTTTGAAAGTGTCAAAAATCCGGAAATTCTCATTGCAAAAAGTATATGAAATCACCATGGCATAGGAAGTGTAAGTAAAACATGATCTTTGACATGTGTTAATTTAATTATTGTTATAATACAATTACGATATCATTGTAGTCATTATATACGACAGGTGTCTTGTGAATACGTCAGATCTCACATCTGGGTTTTTTGGGGGGTTCGTCTCGTCAGATCTTTAAGCGAAAGTGAGACAAAGTGCCACGAAAGGGTCGGCATTTCCTGTTTCATGCAGAATATTGTCGACAAAATAAACCGGAAGTGAGAGTAGGCGCCTCGAAAGGGTCAGCATATTCTGTTTCATTCAAAATATTGTCGACAAAATAAACCGAAAGTGAGAGTAGACGCCTCGAAAGGGTCAGCATATTCTGTTTCATTCAAAATATTGTCCACAAAATAAACCGGAAGTGAGAGCAGGTCTTGAAAGGGTCAACATTTCCTGTTCCGTTCAAAATACTGTCTGCAAGATAAACCGGAAGTGAAGGCAGGCGCATTGAAAGGGTAATCATTTCCTGTTCCATTCATATGGGCCTCGACTTCGTCTCAGGCCAATATGGGTGTCTCTTTTGTAGATGTCGGAAGTATGTAATAAATTGTTTAATACATGGGCATTTCCATATTAGCCTGGTTATCACCCCTCGACTCATATTGGCTCTCGACTGCGTCTCGGGCCAATATGGGAGTCTCGGGATGATAACCAGGCCAATATGGAAATGCCCATGTATTAATATGTAATTATTAGAATATATACAGTATATGATCTGAAAAAGGGTACTAACAATATTTATTTTGAAATAAGCTTTACTAAATAGCAAATCCCTTGATATTTAGTGATTAACACAGAGGATAGGGATACTAGGTAAAACTGTATACATAGTAAATTGTTTACAGCTAAATTTAGTGCAAACAAATTACTTGTGCTTAAAAAAATAACGTGATCAGGTATTGTGTGGTCGATGATTCAACAAGCTAATGACAAGTTTCAATATATAAATGTAACACACCCAGTTTTTTGTGTGGTTAGTGTTACTCAATCAATAGTGTTTTGTTGATCATTGCTTGTCCTTTTGTCCCTTTTCGCTTCGCCATTATATTGCCAGTTCTTCGACTTTTACGGCTTCTATTTTGGTATCTTCAAACTTTTCTTGCTAATTGTGTAAATAAGATTATAAACTTTACATATCTGTTAATGGGTTCGTCACTGCCTTTTGTTTTGTGATTGTTTTTGTTATTGTTGATACGTAGCATAGGAAGTTTAAGTAAAACATGATCTTTGACATGTGTTAATTTAATTATTGTGATAATACAATGACGATATCATTGTCGTCATAATATACGACAGGTGTATTGTGAATACGTCAGATCTCACATCTGGGTTTTTTTTTGGGGTTCGTCTCGTCAGATCTTTAAGCGAAAGTGAGACAAAGTGCCACGAAAGGGTCGGCATATCCTGTTTCATGCAGAATATTGACAAAATAAACCGAAAGTGAGAGTAGGCGCCTCGAAAGGATCAGCATATTCTGTTTCATTCAAAATATTGTCTACAAAATAAACCGGAAGTGAGAGCAGGTCTTGAAAGGGTCAGCATTTCCTGTTTCGTTCAAAATACTGTCTGCAAGATAAACCTGAAGTGAAGGCAGGCGCATTGAAAGGGTCATCATTTCCTGTTCCATTCACAATATTGTCTACTAAATAAACCGGAAGTGAGCGCAGGTTCTTTGAAAGGGTCAGCATTTCCTGTTCCATTTAAAATATTGTCTGCAAAATAAACCGGAAGTGAAGGCAGGTGCTTTGATATGGTCAGTATATCCTCTTCTATTGAGAACACGTTGGATCATAATAAAAAAAAAACGTCGATGTCGTTACATTACGACCAATTGATTGGTTGTTATTGTTATAAAATGTACAAATATATATTACCAGTGATCTTCATAGCTTTATCATGCAGCTGAAAATTTTCAATAGATTGGAAAGATAAATGAGTTAAATGTCTTTGCGGGCAACCAACTATAAAGACCTAAACAGGATACCCGCGTTTATCTATGCCGAGGGTAGATGAACCTTGAATTTAATATACATTATAATAAGTGTAAACTTCAATAATAAGTAATATGAACTATATAATAAAAACTTACATATCGTTAATAACTTTCATCATGTATGATCAAAGCCAAAATATTTGAAAACTAACCAACTTAAAAGTATGTGGGATCAAGTTAACTAAAGGACCTAAGGAGGATAGCCGACACCGGCTGAGGTCACATAAGCCTAACGGATGTGAACTTTAGGTTTCATAATAATTACATGACTTAGCAACTGTTAATTTGATACCCTTGGTGACTAATCCTCAACCAGCAGCGGTATTGAACCAGTGATAGTAATAAAAGCGTAGATAACAGATTTAGTGCGCATGATCCGTCTCTGGGATAACTTTCACTAGGTACGATCAAAGTCAAAATATTTGAAAGCCCAACAAGTTAAAAGTCTTTGGCAGTAAGAAATCCAATGAAGCTAAACATGATAACTAAAATGGGCCACGGTCACCTTTGTCTGATGGAGGAGAACCTTAGTTAAATTTTATCACTTGTGGTTCAAAAATCATGACGTCAGTGTTTCCTTTTTTCAACCAGTGGGTAAATTGGGGGCATTGCATTTTTCTGCAAAAACATATATAAAATGTTTATTCAAAATAATCCACATTGGTTGTGTCGTTATCCTTATGTCTCTCCATGATGTAAATTGTTGTTTTTGAAGCCTGTGTTTCAAAATGCATGACGTTTGTATTGTGTTTCCTTTTTTGCCTATGGGTAAAGTTGGGGAATAACAGCTTTACTTTCTCGAGGACTTGTGGGGTCGAGGTTTCAGAATGCATGATGTGTGTGTGTTTCCCTTTTTCAACCAGTGGGTAAATTGGGGGCATTGTCTTTTTCTGCAAAAACAAATCTAAAATGTTTATTTAAAACAATCCATGTTGGTTGTTTCATTTACCGTATGTCTCTCCATGATGTAAATTGTTGTTTTGAAGCGTATGTCAGAATTAAAACTTTCAAATAACATTTCCTGTTCCAATCAAAGTATTGTTGACAAAATAAACTAGAAGTGAAATATCAAATATTTAAGCGATGCGTGATAAAAAATAATAATCAATTGATTCTCATTTATTCACACGTACAAATACTAAAAAAATGTTCAAATGTATGCATTTCAATTAATACTTTGCGACCTATAAAAAAGCAATTAACGTAATGAATAATATAACAATAGGTATTTAAAAGCGTTTTCAGAATATATAATACTAATATTGATGTGTGATAACACAGATACTGGCAGCATACCTTTTATAAGTTCAGCGTGCTGATTGTATAGAAGAAATGGATTTACTAGATTTCATTCACATCGTTGTTTGAGCTTGCTTGGTGTATATATATGGATGAAATAAACATGATAGGAATTTGACACAAACATTTTTGATGTGTGATAAAACAGACACTGGAGCATACCTTTTATAAGTTCAGCGTGTTGATTGTATTGAGAAATGGATTCTTCTTGTAGATTTCTCATCGTTGATTGTGCTTGTTTGGTATGAAATAAACATGATAGGAACTTAGCACAAACATTTTCATGATATTCTATTCAAACAGGTAGGTCGATTTAAATATTAATTAACTGAAATATTGTTGAAGGTGGCGTTAAACACCATAACCCCTTAAATAAATAAGTTCAGCGTGTTGATTGTATTGAGAAATGGATTCACTAGTTGATTTCATTCATATCGTTGATTTCATTGTGCTTGTTTGGTGTATATTATATGGTTGAAATAAACATGATGGGAATTTGACACAAACATTTTTATGAAATTGCATTCAAACAGGGAGGTCGATTTAAATATTAATTAATTGAAATATTGTTGAAGGTGGCGTTAAACACCATAACCCCTTAAATAAATAAGTTCAGCGTGTTGATTGTATTGAGAAATGGATTCACTAGTTGATTTCATTCATATCGTTGATTTCATTGTGCTTGTTTGGTGTATATTATATGGTTGAAATAAACATGATGGGAATTTGACACAAACATTTTTATGAAATTGCATTCAAACAGGTAGGTTGATTTAAATATTAATTAACTGAAATATTGTTGAAGGTGGCGTTAAACACCATGACCCCTAAATATTAATTACTCTTATTTTTTTTTAAATGTTTTCGATGTTTTTCATCTTCTATTTTATTTTATTTAGTCATGTTAATGTTTCCTCCAATTATGTGGCCACAATTTTTTTAGGAAATTTGGGCCATAAAAACTAGCTTAACCCCGCCACTTTTTTATTAAAGTACAGGTGCCATGCCATGAAATTGAACGGTCATATATTTGTGTGTTAGGAGTGTCGATTTTGCCTCTTTCTACCATTTTTCTATTGGATTTTAGAACTGTTCCTACAATGTGGTATTTTTTTTTTCATTGTATCGTTATTATTTAGTGTACAATATATATATACATAGGGATTTTTACAGAAAAATACTCATTCAACATTTTTTTTTCTGAAATTATGTAATATAGACAATTATTTTTGCATATATCAGTGCTAATTAGTCCACCATAAAATGCATACTAAGAATCTTTATAGACAAAAACACATTTCTATATTATTAATTTTTTCTTAAAGATTTCTTGAAATTATGTAATATACACAATGATATTAGCATATACATGTATCGGTGTCATTATATATATCGGAATCAACATTTATTTTTATTTAAAATGTCCTTAAATTATGCAATATAGACAATTATTTTATCATATCTCGGTGGTATTTGGTGTGCAATGTATATACATCGGAATCTTTACAGACAACAATACACTTCAATCTTTTTTTTATTTAGGATTTCTTTATACTATGTTACATAGGCAATTCTTAAAGCACACCTCAGCATTAATTGATGTGTTTTATATATACATCGGAATATTGACTTACAAAAACAAATATAACTTGTTTTCCTTTAGACTTCCTGAACTTATGTATATATACAAATATTTTAACAATATCAGCGTTATTTGATGTGTAACATATATGTTTACATCGGAATATTGACAAGACAAAAACCTATAAGGCATTATTTTTCTTTATAATTCCTGAAATTATCTATATAGACAATTATTTTAGCATATCATTATTTGGTATGAAATAATGTATATACAACGGAATTTTGTCAGACAGAAATCATATCTCAACAAATCATATATAGAGGAATGCTACACTATTGATAGATTTTCCTAGAAATTATGCAGAATTCCATATCTGTCTTCTAACGGATTCGCTTCAATTTTAATGTAAATACCTTCATGCTATTTTTATCAGAAATTCCCAATCTTGTCTGGAGAGATAGCTCAAACTGTCATATTTTATGTTGAATAACTCATAAAATATGCGTTATGGTGGGTTTATGCTCCGGGTGCGACAGTGATGAGACGGATTTGCGATGTCGCTTTCAACATCGCTACCCCATCGCAGAGATAACGCACGTCATCGCTGACCATCGCTAGCGAAAATTTTCGTCGCAAGGATCATCGCTAGCTGTCGCAGCAGAGTTGAAATTATTCTAACTTTCTAGCGATATCGCTACCGTCGCTGAGTAATTGCCATCTGAAATCATAAAAAAAAATATTATCAAAATCACTAGGCAACACGAACTAAAAACGATAGTAGCGATGCGACAAAAAAGCAATGATTTCGCGAAAGTATCGCTTCTCCATCGCAACAATTGTATTGCTCGTCGCATCGCTGTCGCACCCGCAGTATAAATCCACCCTTATATTGGTTACAATTATTCTAAAATTGTTGGACTTATCACCATGTTCGTAACAAGAGTAATACGATTGGTGTCACTAGTGGAGCAGGAACTGCCTACCCTTCCGGAGCACCTGAGTCCATCTTTGTTTTTTTTTTGCTTTTTGTGGGGTTAGTGTTGCTCGATCTTTAGTTTTCTGTGTAGTGTTTTGTCAATCATTATTAGTACATTTGTTCTTTTTCGCTTTGCCATTACATTGTTTGTCCTTAATCTAGCTACGGCTTGTGATTGGCCCTTTGGTATCTTTAATCTTTTATTCATAGATGATGCAATTTATAGACGTGAAAGCGAAAGTATCTACATTGCAAATACAAAAGAGTTCAAACCAGGACATTATGTGTAGCAGAAAATGATAACAATATATCCGCGTTACAATATTCTACTAGACATATTGTCACTTAATAAGAAATAAAAAAGTTGTATTCCTCTGGTTCAAGACGGCAATGAAGTCAAGCCGATGAAGCCTTAGTTGTATTTGGTATCCTATATTGCGATTCGTTTTACAATTCAATAATCCAATTGCAATAATTAAATATTCACATAAAAGAAGCTTATCACCGTCATATTTTATTACATATACAAGAGTTCAATCAGGGACAGAATGCGTAGCAGAAAAGATAACAATGTGGTTATGTTATAATAATCTACTAGACGTATATCGTTGCTGAATAAGAAATAAAAGTTGTATTCTTCTGGGTCAAGGCGAAAATGAGTTCAATCCTATGAACCCTTATTTGGTATGCTATTTTCTTCCGCAAGATATGCAATTCGTTTTAAAATTCAATAATCCAATTGCAATAATTAAATATTCACAATTGCCCATTATAATAAATACGTACGTTTAATTATATTTGTTCTGCTTTTCATGCAGTTATTACACGGGTTTTCCCCTGAATATTTAATAACAAGATAAGGGAAAATTATAGTTACATCTGTTGTTGGCAGGTTAATTAATTGTGCTTACTGCAATTGTTTCATATACATTTTGTACAGTCATATTTCCAATAATTAGTCTTTCCAGTTTGAAACATGTGATAATTACATTGTATTTTCCATACCGATCTTAGAATAATCGCTGGATCAATATCGGACTTCAGTCGAAAGCCCTGAGTACAATATTGAAGTCTTTGGCCGCTATGTAAAATGCCATGTAATAATATATGATTATCACAACACCATATCACCATAGCATCATATTATCATATCACCAAATCACCATTTTATTAAATTACTACATTAGTGCAACACTACGTTACTACATCACTATACTATCATAACACCACTTCACCATACTACGATATCACAGTATCATCAGATCACCAAATCTCCATCATGGCGAGGTGTGCGCGATACATTCGTTGGTTTTCTCTGGGTTCTCCGATTTCTTCCACCAATAAAACTGACCGCCACGATATAGTTGAAAGTGGCGTTAAACACCATGAACCAAACCCAAATCTCCATTGGTCTAATACAAAGTGGAAAGCATCATCATCTCATCAAATGTAACTTGTCTCCATGATATAGCAGTCACTCACTCACCATATCACACATGTAACAATATTACCATATCACCATTGTTTAGGGGGTCGTCGTGATCGCATGGTAGTTGGATTTACAACTCCATGTGCAATCAGTGCCTGTCACCACTAAAGTTATGAGTTCGAATATCGCTTAGGCGATGTGTACTCGATACAACATTATGTGTTATTAACTTATAGCATATATTTTTCATATGCTATATTTTTAACTGATTACAAGAAAATTTTTAAAATAGCCGGCGGAGTGAAACAGTTGACTTGTTCCCCTACTTCCGGATCCGAACTGTTCCGTGCCCGAGAACGATGCGCAGTGCGTCATTCCTGTCAAATGCTGTATTTCTTTCAAAACAATGTTGTGCCCCAATTTTTTAATGGTATGGTATGCTGACATTATCATCTTCAGTGGATTTGTGGTTATGTGCATGTATATAAGATAATAAAACAGTTATTTCATGCCTGTTCAGGGAACAATCAAAACTATTGTCCCTCGTAGTGTGCTGGAGATGACTTGAGAACTGTTGCTATTGTTACATGTGTGATATGGTGAGTGAGTGACTGCTATATCATGGAGACAAGTTACATTTGATGAGATGGTGATGATTTCCACTTTATACTACACCAATGGAGATTTGGGTTTGGTTTATGGTGTTTAACGCCACTTTCAACAATATTTCAGCTATTTCGTGGCGGTCAGTTTTATTGGTGGAAGAAATCGGAGAACCCAGAGAAAACCAACGAATGTATCGCGCACACCTCGCCATGATGGAGATTTGGTGATCTGATGATACCGTGATATCGTAGTATGGTGAAGTGGTGTTATGATAGTATAGTGATGTAGTAACGTAGTTTTGCACTAATGTAGTAATTTAATAAAATGGTGATTTGGTGATATGATAATATGGTGATATGGTGTTGTGATGATCATACATTATTACATGGCATTTTACATATCGGCCAAAGACTTCAATATTTTACTCAGGGCTTTAGACTGAAGTCCGATGTTGATCGAGCGATTATTCTAAGATCGGTATGGAAAATACAATGCAATGATCACATGTTTCAAACTGGAAAGACTAATTACGGGAAATATGACTGTACAAAATGTATATGAAAAAATTGCAGTAAACACAATTAATTAACCTGCCAACAACAGATGTAACTATAATGTTCCCTTATCTTGTTATTAAATATTCAGGGGAAAACCCGTGTTATAACCGCATGAAAAGCAGAACAAATATAATTAAGCGTACGTATTTATTATAATGGGCAATTGTGAATATATAATTATTGCAATTTGATTATTGAATTTTAAAACGAATTGCGTATCTTGCGGAAGAAAATATCATACCAAATAAGGGTTCATAGGTTTGACCTCATTTTCGCCTTGACCCAGAAGAATACAACTTTTATTTCTTATTAAGCAACGATATACGTCTAGTAGATTATTGTATCATGGCCATATTGTTATCTTTTCTGCTACGCATTTTGTCCCTGTTTGAACTCTTGTATTTGTAATAAAATGTGACGTGATAAGCCACTTTTATGTGAATATTTAATTATTGCAATTGGATTATTGAATTGTAAAACTAATTGCAATATAGGATACCAAATAGAATTAAGGCTTCATCGCCTCATTGCTGCCTTGATCCAGAAGACTACAACTTTTATTTCTTATTATGTGACAATATGTCTTGTAGAATATTGTAACATGACCATATTGTTATTATTTTATTCTACGCATAAAGTCCTTGTGTGAACCCTTTGTATTTGTTATATAAATACTTTCGTGTTCACGTCTATAAATTGCATTATCTTTGAATAAAAGTTTGAAGACACCAAAAGGCATTCACAAGTCGTAAATAGATTAAGGACAAACAATGTAATGGCAAAGAGAAACAGGACAAATGTACTAATAATGATTGACAAAACACTACACAGAAAACTAAAGATCGAGCAACACTAACCCCACAAAAAACAAAGATGGACTCAGGTGCTCCGGAAGGGTAGGCAGTTCCTGCTCCACTGGTGACACTAATCGTGTTACTCTTGTTACGAACATGGTGATAAGTCCAACAACAATTTGTAATCAGCATAAAGGTGGATGTATACTGCGGGTGCGACCGCGATGCGACGAGCAATACAATTGTTGCGATGGAAAAGTGATACTATTGCGAAATCATTGCTTTTTTGTCGCATCGCTACTATCGTTTTTAGTTCGTGTTGCCTAGTGATTTTGATAATATTTTTTTATGATTTCAGAAGACAATTACTCACCGACGGTAGCGATATCGCTAGAAAGTTAAAACAATTGCAACTCTGCGGCGACAGCTAGCGATGATCCTTGCGACGAAAATTTCGCTAGCGATGACGTGCGTTGTCGCTGCGATGGGGTAGCGATGTTGAAAGCGACATCGCAAATCCGTCGCATGACTGTCGCACCCGGAGTATAAACCCACCATAACGCATGTTTTATGAGTTATTCAACATAAAATATGAACGTTTGAGCTATCTCTCCAGACAAGAATGGGGATTTCTGATAAAAATAGCATGAAGGTATTTACATTAAAATTGAGGCGAATCCGTTATAAGACAGGCATGGAATTCTGCATAATTTCTAGGAAAATCTATCAATAGAGTAGCATTGCTCTATATATAATTTGTTGAGATATGATTTCTGTCTGACAAGATTCCGTTGTATATATATATTATATCATACCAAATAATGCTGAGATATGCTAAAAATAATTGTCTATATACATAATTTCAGGAATTATAAACCCTAACCCTAACCCTGACCAAATAGGAAATACAATTCTGAAATTCTAAATTCTTAATTTCCGGAACGCAGCTGAGTTTTTGTAAAATAATACAGATTTGCAATCTGAATATATTTTCATGCAACAATAAGCAATCAAACGTGTCACGTCTACACAAAGATAGCTAGGGATGTTTCCGACTAAACTAATAACGATTAGAATATACTGGATACGATTAAAAAACTCAGTCGATATTGATAACATTACTCTCATGGTATATGGTGTTAAAATATTTATTGAATATGAATTAAAGGTTTATAATAAGTTTACAGTCACTGGTCATTACGCAAAAATCGACCATTTGCACATTTCCTACTTTGATTGACATTAGAAATGTTTTCATATGGCATCTAAACAAACAAAATTTTCATTCGGTCTCTACTTAAGCACTATATTTTCATTAGGACTCGAGGTAACTAATGCTTTTATTTGGCCTCTACTTAAACATTGCTTTCATTAGGCTTCCAAGTAAATAATGTTCTATTTCCCAATAAAAACAAGTAATGTTTTCATTAGCCCTTTAAGTACACAATGTCTTAATTGGGTCTCTAAATAAACAATCTTTTCTGTGATCTTTAAATAAGCAATGTTTTCATAAGTCCTCCAAGTAAGCAATGCTGTAATTTGACCTCTAAATAAAGAATGTGTTCATTGGTTATTCATGTAAACGATGCATCCAAAAAAGTAATATTTGTATTAGGTATTTAAGTAAATCATGGAAAGAAAGCTTAAACAGTGATGGCCAACAGTTCCACAAATATCAACAAAACAAGCACTTCTCATCTCAAGCCACGGAACGTAAAAGGACCACGACATATGACATTGGAAATACATGTCCTGGCTTGGGACAGGCACGAACGTGTGACGGAGTTAAACCGGTTAATGCATTCCAAATCTCCTCTCTTGATAACTGTATCATTTATATTCATTATTGAAACGTAAAAAATTATAGTTACCAAAATGCGTATGTAGTCTTCAAAGCTCTCGAGTGTTTTGTCTCTTGTTTATTAATGGAGCTACTTACACCTACTAAAGTGTGATATATAACAGATTGATTGATTGATTGATTGATTGATTGATTGATTGATTGATTGATTGATTGATTGATTGATTGATTGATTGATTGATTGATTGATTGATTGATTGATTGATTGATTGATTGATTGATTGATTGATTGATTGATTGATTGATTGATTGATTGATTGATTGATTGATTGATTGATTGATTGATTGATTGATTGATTGATTGATTGATTGATTGATTTGAGTTTAATGCCAACTTTAGCATTATTTCAGCTATGCCGTGACGTGCACAAATTGCATAAGTTAATTTCCTCAACTACAAAACAACATAATAACAACGTACTTGTTAAAAATCTTCAATGATGTTCTTTGCTAATCGACCATGAATGCGTGTAAATAGTGATGTTTCTTATGCATGTATGTTTTATATATATATATATAGTGTCATTGGCTACAGTACGCGATAATGGTATAATTTGTTGAACGATCATATGATATTTGTGGAATTTTTTTTCTGAAAATGTATCAAGTTGTAGATTCTATAAAAAACTAACGAGCTCTACAAGGTCATGGATAATATGTATATTCGATCAAAATATTTAAGATATCAAGGGGGGATTAATCAGAAGCCGTAAATCGACAATATATGGCCCAAACAAAAAGAACAAAAAGACAATTATCTAAAAACACTACACAAGAAATGAAAGATTGATCAGCACGAATTCCACGTAAAGCCGGGATGAATTCATGTACTGCGGAAGGGTAAATTATATACTAAATATGCTAAATAATAGTTTGTATAATTTTGAGTAAGTGGAAGTTCAACCTACAGTAATCGTCAAGGAATCTACCAAATACTAAAAAAATCAACAGCTCTCGCTCAACGAACACTCTCAAAACATAAGGAAGACAATACCTACCTGATAAAAACCGTGGTCTACGCTGCACCCTGAACAACAATATTGTGAAGTTGAAATGTTGTTTCATAAGCATTTTTATATCCTACATATTGAAGACTGGATTCGGGTATCATCCTTCCAGTAGTCGATGTTACCTAAATAATATTAATTTATAAAAACTAAAGTAAAACTTAAAAATACCCGGATTCCACCTATATAATGGCTGAATATGATTATATATGGGTTATATAATTCTTTTGATCTAGATAAATTATTTTCTATGAAAGCTTTTTTCATCAATCAATTAATAGCTTTTACAAACAAGGCTTTGCTTTAAACCCCTGGTGTGTACTAATGATTTGTAGACGTGCTGAATCAATAAGGATTAAGGCGATTCATTCCAGTATAATACAGAGACATATATCGGTATGGAATCGGTGTAATTTTCTTTTAATTCAATAAGAAGAAAGGCGATATAAATTCCAGTATAATAGGGAGATATACAGTCCAACCTGTATTTAGAGGTCACCTCTATTAAGCAGTCACATGTATTTTTCTTATCCTGTCATAGAAAATTTCATATGAATTGAACCTCTTTTAAGAGGTCACCAGTCTTATTAGGCCATTTTCTCCTTGTCTTAAAGGTGACCTGTTAATACAGGTTTGACTGTACGTATACGGAGAAATATATCGGTATGGAATCTGCGCAATTTTCTTCTAATTTATGCTTGATACAGAATATGTGATCTTCAATAGGAACAAAGGAGATATAAGTTCCAGTATAATACGAAGACATACAATCAAGCCTGTATTTAGAGGTCACCTTTGAGACACAGAAAAAGTGGTCCTATATGACAGGTGACCTCTTAAAAGAGGTTAAATTCATATGAAATTTGCTACGACAGGACAAGAAAACGGTGACCTTTTAATACAGGTGACTGCTTAATAGAGGTGATCATTTGGGCAGGTTTAACTGTATATCGGTGTGGAAGCAGTCCTATTTACCTCTAATTTAAGCATAATACAGAATATCTGATCTTCAATAGGAATAAAGGGCGATATAATACATTTATGTAAGACCTTTATTACCGGAGGAAATTACATTTTGTTTTCCAATTTACTGTCTATATAATTTTCAACACAAAATAAATACAAAACAAATAAACCTATAACAAATCATGCACATTAGATGGTCATTAAACAGATCCGTGTATTTATAAACACATAAAAACAGTTGAGGCAGAATTGAGGCCGGAATGTATTATCATTGAAGAGGAAAGAAGCCAAAGAGGCTTATAACCCTTCCAATGTTATTTAAGGGAAAGTCAATTACTAAAAAAAAAATACCATGCACATTTTCATTGAAGTGTCTTTGATATATATTGAAACAATTATTGTTAAATATCCTGTATTTTGCGTAGCAAATCATCAGTGAACTGGACAGAAACCAAAGAGTTTTTAATTTACCCATTGTTATTGAGGCATGGTGGAAATGTATTGATAACACTGCTGTAATAATTATTCAGTGACCAGAACAGAACCCACAAAGATTTAAACCTACGCATTGGTACTGAGGCAGTGTAATGATAAAATCCGTTATCTAGCATAACAAAACATCAGTGAATTGGACAGAAACCAAAGGGTTTTAAACCTACGTATTGGTAATGAGGCGGGATAATGCTAAAAACACCGTATCCTGAGTAACAAAACATGAGTGAACTGGACAGAAACCAATGGGTTTTTAATCTACGCATTGTCATTGAGGAAGGGTACACATGTGATAAATAAACTATCGAGATAATTATTCATTGATCAGGAAATATACCACAGGGACTTAAACCTATGCATTGGTATTTAGGTAGGGTAATTATAAACATACCGTATCTGGCGTAACAAAGCATCAGTGAACTGGACAGAAACTGAAAGGTTTTTAATCTACGCATTGCTACAGAACGTAAATATAACAAAATGACTTTAAACTTAAGCATTGTTATTGAGACATAAACCCATTGGTATTGATACAGATTATTGATGCAAACTCCATATCAAATGTTTTAAGTACTCTACACCGTCCAAATAATTAAAAACTACAGCTTTTATAATAATAATCTTTATTGCATATAAAACCCTTTTGTGTATAGCAATACAATAATTTTATAGTATTCCTAATGCTAGTCAGGACCTGAATTTCAAACGTCATATGTCGTGTTCTCTTTTGTTTTCGATGAGTTCAGTTAACATGAGAGGTGATTGTTGGTTTTGTTGATATTGGTGGAATTGATGACCATTACTGTTTAAACTTTCCTTTCATACGCTTCGTCTACACTATATTAGATATCTACGTTTTTGACAAGAAACATCCGGTCAGCCTGATCGGAAGACATGCGCATTAAAATGTCATTATTTATAGTTAAGTGGGCTGAGAGTTACTGATAAACAACAGCTGATAATGGTAAACATAAGCACAATGACATGGATGAGGACTCTTACGTGAATATATAAACACAACATCAAACACATAAAATTAGATTTCTAAATTTTCATACTTAAAATATTACGTCTTTTATAACAAGGCGATGTTCTATTTGACGCGAGGGCCTGGGTGGTTCAATGAGTTAGGTAGTTGGATTACCTAACAACTCATACAAGCCTATCACTAATACGGCGTGGGTTCGCGCCCGGCTTTGTAAATTACAAACAATGGTGCACTCGACTCGCAACCGCAAGTGATAAAGCTTACCAGTTGCTTGCCCATGGTCGGTGGTTCTCTCCGGCTTCTTCCACCACTAAAACTGGTCGCCATGATATAGCTGAAATATTGCTGAAAGGGGCGTTAAAACACCAAAAATCAAATCAAATTAAATCTATTTGACGCTACTGTAGGTCGAACAAAATCATTGTCATAAAATATGGTTGGATTAGATTTAATTGAAACATAATATTTCGTTTGAGTAGGTGTAATTTGTCAATGAATTGCTTCATTCAAGTAACATTACATTGACTTAGATATACACAACAAAGCGTCATTCATATAACAAGCCTGCTGTGTCACGAAGATGAAATACAGTATGAATTAAGTTCAAGATTTCTGGTGTTCTATTTGATGCAGTTCAAACTCATTGTCATTATATTCAGTTCAATACATGTAGGTCTGATTTGTGAATTAATTATTTCATTCATGTAACAATGTATTGACTTAGATACACACAACAAAGCGTCATTCATATAACAAGCCTGCTGTGCCACGAAGATGAAATACAGTATGAATTAAGTTCAAGATTTCTGGTGTTCTATTTGATGCAGTTCAAACTCATTGTCATTATATTCAGTTCAATACATGTAGGTCTGATTTGTGAATGAATTATTTCATTCATGTAACAATGTATTGACTTAGATACACACAACAAAGCGTCATTCATATAACAAGTCTGCTGTGTCACGAAGATGAAATACAGTATGAATTAAGTTCAAGATTTCTGGTGTTCTATTTGACGTAGTTCAAACTCATTGTTATTTAACTAAGTTCAGTACACAGTACAGGTGTGATGTGTGAATGAATTACTTCATTAAGGTTACAATGTATTGACTTAGATATATATAGTAGATTGTCAGGCATATAACTTGCTGTCACGAAGATGAAACACAGTATGGATAGAGTTCAAAATCTGTAGCCTTCTGTTTGATGCAGTTCAAGCTCATTGTCATTATCATAGTCAGGTCATGTAGGTGTGATTTGTGAATGAATTACTTCATTCAAGTAACATTGTATTGAATTAGATATACACAAATAAGGCTTCATGACTTTGCAGATAATACAACTCCTACAGGTTTTAAGGCTTTTGATATACCAACATTCCCTTTTTTAGGGGGAAAGTTCTTTAAAGCATCAAAACAATATACATTCTATTTTTGGGGGGGGGGGGGAAGTTCTTTAAAGCATAAAAAAAATATACTTTTCCTTTTTAGGGGGAAAGTTCTTTAATGCATCAAAACGATATACATTTTCTTTTTTAGGAGGAAAGTTCTTTAAAGCATCAAAACAATATACATTCTATTTTTTAGGGGGAAAGTCCTTTAAAGCATCAAAACAATATATATTCTATTTTTAGGAGGAAAGTTCCTTAAAGCATCAAAACAACGATTGTTTTTGTAATTTGATTCTATGCATCTAGAATATGTCGAAAAAAAAGTCCTACTAAATTGACTTAAGTCCTAGACCAATCAAGAATACAAAAATCCTTTAAAACTTCAGAATACAAATGTAAAGAGACTCGTCACGTCCACCTAAGCTTTTGGTTCATTAGCGACTTATTCTTTGTAGCCAGACCTGAAAGTAAATATAATCAAAAAGAATGGATATCTATCAGAATCTTGCATTCTTTGGCTGTCAGATCATGTAAGGCAAACCTAATTTGGATTTATTTTAGAGTACTGTTGCATACGTGCAATGATATCCTTATTCAAATGCAGAACAAATCCAATTTTCTTAAATTGAATCACGATGTTATCTAAAGATCTAAACATAAAAACTTCAGACAGCAAAGTACCAAAACAATACGTCACATCTGATAACGAATAATTTATCTTTATCAAGACACCTACGACTCAAAGAGTAAAGGGAAAGTATAATAAAGATTGGGTTCAAATAAATATATACAAGTATCAAAAAGAATACTTTATCAAGACACTTAAGATGCTATGATCGTCTTTATCAGTTGTGTTCGTGAGACAGGAAAGCATCAAATAAAACTGGATTCAAATAAATATAAATATAAAAAGGAGCAGATATATAAAATGATGGGTACTGGAGATGGTTCCCTAGGGTCAACCTACAGAGCTACCCAATGTATCCCAATTACTTGCTGACCAGTAACGTTGTTCGTCCTCGTTTTTTAATACATGTTGTAAGGTTGTAAGTACTAAATAAACGTAAGAGAATACCGAAGGGACAATAAAAAAATTGGACAATCCAGAGAAACTGACAACATATGGTACACAAGACGAAGACAAACAAACCAGACACAACAACACAATATGTGTTGGACACCACTATACGCAAATAACGTAAATAAAACATGAGCCCTCCTACAAACAACTGGGGGTAAGCTGGGTTCAAATAAATGTAAAATGATTGGTAATGGCGATGGTTCCCTAGACTCAAAATACAGATCTACCAAATGTATCCCAATTACTTATTGAACAGTAACGTTGTTCAACCTTGTTTGGAATACAAGTTGTATAGTTGTAAAATACTAAACAAATGGCTGACTTGTCATACGGGCATTTGAGCAATGCCTGGTGTGCCTCTCAGATAAGCACCATGCTGGGATTAAGTCAATGAATGGTTCTTGTTCCCGTTGAGATGATTTAATTTTACTTTCTTCCTTTGTTAATCATGTCAATCATTATGAAATAAATTTTCTAATCAATTTCAAAGACATTGTGTAGAATTTCAAGTGACTGTTTTACGATTTGTAATAGATGGAAGTCCTTACATATTAAGTTACGATGTATTAATTTCTTCAAAGTATATGCATTAATCAATAGAACGACGTCATTTTAAATTTAATCAAATGAAGAAAAAACGATATTGTTATTACTTCTCCTTGTATTATATTCTTTGTGCGTAAGACATATTTACTTGTAGTCGTTTCAAATTCAAATTGTAGTTATTTGATACAACGACTGTGTACTCCGTTTTCAGAGAATAAAATAACAATTAATTTCATATAGCATAAAATATAGTTATTGTGCTTATATATATTTATATAACATTTTATTATTTTTTAATCTTTGTCTTATTTCCAAACGTGCAGAAATGTGTGTATATATAATATAGGTGTGCTGTTGTAAGTTGAAATGTACGATTGTGACATACGTTGGAGAATTATGAATGAGTGCCTCTATCTATGATTTTTCTATTGGATTTTGAAACTGTACCGACAGCCAGTGTGATTGATTTTTGGTGTTTAACGCCACTTTCAGCAATATTTCAGCTATATCATGGCGACCAGTTTTAGTGGTGGAAGAAGCCAGAGTACCCGGAGAGAACCACCGACCATGGTCACGCAACTGGTTAACATTATCACTTGCGGCTGCGAGTCGAATGCACCTTTTTTGTGATTTACAAAGCCGGGCGCGAACCCACGCCGTATTGGTGATAGGTTTGTATGAGTTGCTAGGTAATCGAACTACCTAACTCATTGAGCCAACCGGGCCCTTGAGGTCAGAATATATAATTCACCTATTTGTCTTTATTAAATATTGGATGCAAAATATATACATTTTGTCCTATGGAGTACATAGTGTGATATTTTTAGTTTTTTTATTTTATTATAGCAAAAATATAATTTCTATTATATAGCTTTCCCATTTCCCATCCTACAATTGTTAATATTTGGGCGATCGATACTAAAATTGATAGCCCTCCGAGAGGTATGTTTTCTTATTTCATTCGTTTCGTTACGTTATGGGTAATATATTTTGTTACCTATAGCTTTCCTGTTGTAGTGATATTGTCTAACATTTTAAAGTAATTACGCCTTCATGTGTTAACAGCGCTTTACAGACAAATACACATTTCAAGAGGAGATAATCGACGTGTCGTAATGGCTAATTACCAAAGGTGGGCGTTTGTGGGATGTTTTTTGTACTCTTTCCTTTAATCATAATGTTAAGGTAATAAAGAAAACGTAGATATATTAATTAGTGAGTGTTCACGTACTGTACGTTTCTGGAATAACCTTCATATGGTACACTTAGGGCTGGATTAACTCTTAGGCAAAGTAAGCACGTGCTTAGGGCATCAATAGGCAAAGGGGCACCACAAAATTCCAGCCACAAGGCAATTTATTTTATCAACCAGATATTAGGCTCAAAAACACACAAAAATACGTTTCTGGAATAACCTTCATATGGTACACTTAGGGCTGGATTAACTCTTAGGCAAAGTAAGCACGTGCTTAGGGCATCAATAGGCAAAGGGGCACCACAAAATTCCAGCCACAAGGCAATTTATTTTATCAACCAGATATTAGGCTCAAAAACACACAAAAATACGTTTCTGGAATAACCTTCATATGGTACACTTAGGGCTGGATTAACTCTTAGGCAAAGTAAGCACGTGCTTAGGGCATCAATAGGCAAAGGGGCACCACAAAATTCCAGCCACAAGGCAATTTATTTTATCAACCAGATATTAGGCTCAAAAACACACAAAAATTAATTTTTTTAAATGTAGGAAAAAATGTTAGGCATTTGACTATTATGTTGAGTCTTGGCATCAAGGGGTCGTGTCAGTTTTTACATTATGCCAGTGGAAGGTGCGGGGGCACTAAGGTTGGTCTGTGCTTAGAGCATAAATTGGTTTTAATCCGGCCCTGGGTACGCTCAAAGGCTTGGAGACAATATTACTGTATGCACATCAATAAGGCTTAAAGTACAGTATAGCTTGTGAATAATGTTGAGGTTATAAAAACGTAGATATATCTGAAAAAGTGAGTGCTCGTCTACTGTGCGTTTCTAGAATATCTTTCATAGGGTACCTATAGAGAAGTCATATCTTATCTAGGTATCCAACTTTCCGTTATACTAATCTAAAATATCATTAATTCTTATCTAGGTATTCAAATAAAGTTCCCAGACGATGCAAAATTAAGATAGAATTTAAATGTTCAATAATAAGCTACTTTGATTAAAATTTCATGATCATCAATAATGATAACAACGATTGGATTACGGAAATAAATAGCTAATTCTGATTTTCCTTCAAGTATATTTTAATATTACAATAACCAGGGACCAGGTGGCTGAGAAAATGGCTACACCAACCAAGCACCGAAATACTTTATACACGCGTTTATTTTAGATACCTAGAAAAAAACACGACAGGATCAAATCAATGCAATTTTAAATTTTACAATGTAAAATTTTAGAATCAAATCGGCAACGATATCCTGCTGTGTTTGATCAACGTTATTAGGTATCGAACACAAGCACATATAATGCTTTTTCTTGGTACCATTATTTAAACTTTTTTGGTGAACATGTTATATTTTTTTTTTAATTTTACGCTTTTATATCTTTTTATACGAGTTATTTCCCCTACCGCAGGCAAAATGGTACCCGGTCTCGCAAGAATAGTGGAATGGACAACGAATTTGAGTATAATTTTCTCATCATTTGTAGATATTTGGACTTTGTAAATATCAGAAGGTGATTTATGGCATATATAAAATTAACAAATTGTTACAAATTAAAATTTTGAACAGATAATATATGTTATTTTTATTGAACTTTACATGAAAGGGGACATATGTACCGCCTTAAAGGGAAATAACTCATGTCAAACGTATAGTTTTAGAAAGTTGGACAAATAAAGCGAATGTGTACTTAATAAATTAGAATGTGTTTAAGAAATCGAAATCCGATACTATTTTATTTCTTGGTCAAAATGTTCATGTGAAGAAAGGGGTACGATAGTAACAGTTTACGAAAATAAAACCCTGAGTGAGTCAGTAAAAATATTTTCTGAAAAAGCTAGTTGTAGACTTTGTTGATGTTTGAGTATATACATATTTAAAAAGTCTCTTCTCTAACCTGTTGTTTGACACACTGCCTAAATTTATTTCTTACTATAACCATGCTCGGGATGTGTCTGGGATATAAATAACACTCTATGCAGGCACGCAAAACACAGCCTCCTTGTAATCTGAAATTTGTAATATAATGGTTACGCAACTTGTCTACAAATCAGATAAAAGAAAAAACATCTATTGCGTGTCTAATTTGTAAACAATCTGATCAATGTCTGAGGTACTGCATCGTTAGACCACGACACTGAATATTGAAAAAACAATTATAGATAGAGTCATCACTACTATAAAGCTTGCTTCATTAGTGTATTGTTTATTAGACTAAAAAAATTCAATCAGCAAATTTGATATATAAGAGGGATTTAGTATCTTATGTGGAGTCGGGTCGTTGTAGGTATTAGTCAGTGACTGTTGAATTGATCATGCATAAATCACAGAATTATCATTGGAGAATATCAGAAAAATAAGGAGAAAAACTATTTTAAGATTGGATATATAAGCGGGATTTAGTAACTTATGTAGAGTCGGTCGTTGTAATCTAGATATGACACACACTTGAATTCATCATACATAAATCGCATATTTCAAATACGAATTTTCGAATACATCTGAGAATATCAGAAAAATTAAGGAGAAAAATATTTTTACATATCTATTCAACATAGAGAATATATATATATATATATAATATACGTTTTACATGATGTTCGTATGTTAATTCTATTTTTTTTGTTTTTAATTAGCAGTGTAGCTAGAGCATCAACGCATTTCAAAGAAACTTGATCAAATAAAACAGAAATTGTATTTAATTAAATATGTACGTTAATTATGCGAAATGCTAAACCATTACATTCGATACCTACCTTTATTTAGCTGTAGAGCATTCGTAATTCTCTGGATTAACATACAATTGATTAAAGAATCTAAGCGAATCAACTCGACATAACATGAGAAAGGGATTTCCGTTTTATAAGTAAAATTAAGATTCTAAATTCATATAATGTGTAAATTCGCTGTTGCATTTTGAATTAGTTTAGCATATACATTGATATAGGATTGTGACGACTTTTTTTTTCCAAATGCGTATGGATATAAATTGTTTTGTAATTCATTTGAGCTTATTTCATTTTAGAATCTGGAGTGAGAGGTGATTTTTTCTAAATGAAATGTACATAGATATACATTGTTTTGTAATTCGTTTGAGGTCATTTCATTTTAGAATCTGGAGTGAGACTGAGGTGATCTTTCCAAATGCGTATGGATATAAATGGATAATTAATCGGTTTGAATTTATTTTATTTTAGAATCTGGAGTGAGAGGTGAGAGAAGAAAGAGATAATGAGTTTGGAAAGTGATTTGATTTCAGAAGATTTACAACTAAGTCCGGCCACTATATCGGAAAAATACACCGACGAAGAACATTCTGTGATATATCCCATACCGGAAGGAGCATCGTGTCACTATTATTCGGAGAACGGACAAGAATATGTTAGACTATCCGAGACCGACAGTAGTGGTATACAAAACTGGACAGAAGTATCTGACCACCAACATGATTGTTGTGAGCACCACAGTCACCAATGTGCCCAGCACCACCAACATCGATACCATCGCATACCTCATTGGTCCACGATTACAATGTCGGACGAGGACATGGAAATTATTACGGATCCTGAATATTACCGACAATTTGATGACGTTTTCTACATAGAACCTAGTGTAGCTCGTAGTCTTCTAAGTGATTTTTTCATACGGGAACGTACTCCGTCTAATTTACATATTCACGTGGATACACGAACAAAACGACAACGATTCATTGCACGTGCGGTTATGATTATTTCCATGGTGATGTTTACTGTTAGTGTATTGCTTGTTGTCATATCTTTGATAATGTCAGATCACATTGATAATTTAGGTAAGTTTAATAATATAAGTATACTAAAACTTTTTGATTTCTGCTAAGTATACTTGCCATTTTTTTCCTACTAAGCATACGTTATACCTTTTTCTATATCAACCAATTATTCTTGCAATTTTGTGTATCTCTAATAAATATATTTGTCAATGGGTTTTTTCTGCTAAACATGCATGGCATTTTTTTTAAATTTGCAAAGTATGTTTTGATTTCTGATAAATATGCTTTGTGTTGTTTTTTTTTTATTTGCTGTTATGTATTCTTGTCAATGTTCGATTTTGTGAATATACTTTGCATTTTTTTTTATTTCTGCTAGTTGTACTTGACGATTTTTGATTTCTGCTAAGTATGAACGTCGTCTTTCGAATTCTGCTAGGCAATTTTTTTTCTGCTAAATATATTTGACATTTTTTTCAATTTTTGCTAGGTATATTTAAGAATTTGTTTTATTTCAGTTAATAATACTTAGAATTTTTTTGATTTCCAATGCATATATCATTTATACATTGAAAAGTATCGATGGTATATTGGTTAGCGTTCTCGCCTCTATATGCGGTATGTTGCTGGCTCGAGACCCGCTCGGAACAAACTATTGACTATACAATTGATATTTGTTGCTTCTCCGCCAAGTACACAGCATTACGGAGTAAGTGACAAGACTGTTTGGCTCGAAATCAGGATAATGTATCCGAGTGCAGCAACAAGTCTACCCATGGACTGTTGTTTCTGTGAGCTAGGACTATAAAAATCCAACTAAGCGTGCTATTCTAGTACAAAGATGGCATCATCTCATCTCATTGAATGTAACTTGTTCTCGCCATGATATAGTTAATAAAGGTAATAACAAAATTACCGAACTCCGAACAATCTTATAAAGGGAAAGTCAAAACTCATAATTATATAAACAGACAAAATCAGTCAACAACCGGAAAACTGTGAAAACCGTAATGACCCTGACTTGGTACAGGCATTTCTAAAGAACAAATTGCTCATTTGGCGTTAAACAACAATCACTCCCTTATTATATACATTATAGTGATGGGAACATTTTTATATGATTAGATGGTACGACTGGGTTGCACAAACCATACTTAAATTTAAGTGTCAATTAAAACTTAATTGACACTTAAATTTACTTGAAATGTACATAGAATTAATTTACACTTAAGGTTTAATTGAGACTTAAATTTAATTGACGTTTGTGCAACCCAGTCGAAGACTCAGCTGGACTACAGTTAAAAGCCACGGTATTATTTTGTCAACTATATCTTATTATTACCAACTAATTTTGAATGAGAGGTCACATATGTTGATGTGATAGGGGTATCGATTTTGCTTCTTTCCGCGGTTTCACTGTTGTGTTTTAGAAGTGTTCTTCGACAGTGTGGTATTTTTTTTCTTCCTTTTATTAAGTTAATCCATATTCTATTTTTATAATATTTCATCATGTATTAGATTACGAAATTAGATATATATTTAAAGCGATTAATGCCGGCTAAACACTTGTTATTTGATATAATGGTATAAAAGGAGAAATACAATTGACATTTCAAAGTATTTATTTTATTATTGTCTTAAGCAAAAGGCGATAGTCTTGATTTTTTTTAATTATTTGACTCTGAGTGCACCTGACGAAGGTTATTCCAGCAACGTGTCGTGTGCACTAAATTTGATATCTACGTTTTTATTATCAGTGTCTTATGCCTTTAGCACGTTGTCTCCCCTATCATCAAACACTGTCAAATGTTGCTACAGGGTGGTATTTTTTATTTTTCATTCTATTCATTCAATCTGTTTTTCCTATATATTAGAAACCGTTACGCAACCATCAGTCTGTATCAATATAAAGCGACTATTCTCTACTCACTCTTCTACCACATCGTATAGTTTGGGTTTTGCAATAGAAATGGTTACATTACCAATCAAATCGAGACCGCCGGCAACGTATTAATACGATACGCCTATCTGGATTTCCATGACAAATGGTTGTTTCTAACGGGCACCAAAGTTTCTAGTGATTAAGTGGCAGTTATCACTGAATATTTGACGGTTACCATCGTGACTTTGTCAACCATTTTGGAATATCTGTGTCACAGATGAATACGAATATGTTAGGTTTTATTGTCGGATATGAATTATCACCTACTTATCACTGGATCTCTGACATCAGTAACACTGTCATTAGTGGAGAAGTACTGTTCATCCTTTCATAATAGCTGAGTTGTTCCATCATTTCAATTCATGCCTTGTGTAGATTTTCTTTGAAATTCATTTACATCGATATCAAATGTCCTGTTTTTAATTATAATAGGTTATCATACAGTGTTATGTACAATATGGAAAGATATTGTACGAGTCGGTATTGTTTTGAAAACCCGTATTGGACGAGACCTATTTATTATACAGCTGAAATAATCAATACTATAACAACAATTTTATGTTTAACTTTTAATACAGTCTAAATAGAACAACTGCACAACAGTATTTCGTTAGGAAAATGTTCTGTATTAATACAGATCTCGTAAACTCTAAAAATGAATTAAAAACAGCAAAATAACTGATCAACAATTATTCTAAACAACTTTCTTTTTTTTCCTCAGACTGTTAAATATCGAACAAGTTAATTTGATTGTAGATTAATGTTAACATTGAATGTCAAAAATCAACGAGTTACTTCCCTTACATAATGTACAAAACGAAAAAAATACGGACTTATCGGGACGTCCAATACGGAAAAAATACGGCTTCCGGTTGTACAATACGGGGACAATAATGTACGGTCACATGTCTTAAATGGGTGTTTTTGGTTGGATTAAAATTATAGCTGTATAATAACAAATAATAATCTATATAAAATTAATCATATTAGATTTCAAGACCAAAATTCAAAGTTTCTAAAACTGGTTGAAATATTGTTGTGGTTTACTGAAAAGAGAATAATTTTCCATTTATAATTACATTGACAACAAGTAAATTAGATAAAACGAAAATATTTTGATTCCGAGACGTAAAAAATGTATTTATCATGGGCGATGTCTGGCAAAATTGTCTGATAATGACCACTGGTAACAAAAAAATAGCATAAGAAGAGTTTGAAGATACCAAAGGGGCAATCAGAATCCGTATATCGAAGAAGAACAGACAACACAATGGCCAAAAGAAAAAGTGCAAAAGGACAAACAACGATCAACAAAACATTCATATAAAACTAAAGATCGAGTAACACGAACCCCACCAAAAACCGGGGGTGAACTCAGGTGCTCCGGAAGGGTAAGAAGTTCCTTCTTTACAGATCATACATCGCTTACCGCTTCTGATTATCAATCTTGTATCTTGAAACGTTCCTTATTTGAGGTGGAAAGCATGAACAGACAGCGAACTGACTGGTTATTCCCTCCCCCAAGCAAGTGCCTTTTGTAGATGTCTTGAAACCTCAACACTTTAGTTGGGTAACGCCATTCTAACTCACGTCAGTTTAGTTATACTTGGGGCTAGAAGTTAACGGCATGAACAACTCATTCATTATTATTTTATTATCACATATTTATAAGAAATAACTTCAATGTTGCCCATACGTAAACACCGAAGTGCCACGGCGATATCAGTCTCTTTATAAATAGAACATGATATCAAGCCTCTTTATAAATAGAACAATGCATGTCTTTTTCCATATTACGACTGTTATCATCCCTCAACCGATACCAATCGCTCATAGTTTGGTGTGTGTGTGTGTGAAGTTATTTATTTCTTTTTAATTCAATGTTGAAATATGTGATAAATAAATTAATGCATGCCTTTTCCATATCAGGACTGCTATCATCCCTCGACCGATATCGACCCTCGGGCTAAAGCCCTCTGGCCGATATCGGTCTCTCGGGATAACAGTCCTGATATAGAAAAGGGAATACATGTACATTAATCTATAATTATGCACTTGCTTTCATGTTGGGTACAGGTGAAAGTTTCCGGCGGTAGTAAACTCCATGTGGAGGATAAGGTGTGCCTTCTCTGTGGAGGGGGTGAGGTGTTGGGCTATAATACGGTAAGCCGGACAATGGACCATAGGTGTTAACGTATTGGAAGATGACCACGCTCCCTGTACGTTTAAAACCTCTTTTGTAGATTTCGAAAATGAAATGTAGCCGCAAGAAAAGACTTAATTATTCGTCCCTATTCAACTCTCATAGTTTTCCAGTGGCAGGTCAAAAGCCGTTGACCCGGTTGACCAATCACCTCGCTAATTTTTATATTGTTTTTTTTTTGTATACAGAATATAGCTGAAATACTGCTTGCTGGACGCTAATCTATAATCAATTAATCAATCAATGTTGATGATCATGTTTTCTTTTACAGTACGAAGTGCAAATACTCTCCTTACGAAAGCGACTACATCGACTGTATCAGTTTCAAGTACTTCTGTGACGTTGATTCTCGTAAATGAAACTATGAACAATAGTACAGACTTCGGATAACGGATAAACACAAAGTTCCGGAAAATAATGGTCATATTTAGATTGCTTAAAGAAAGATAACTCTGGCGCATTGCTGAATACTCTGTAACAGTGGAATAATGGTGATGCTTAAAGAACGATAACTCTTGTGCAATGATGAATACTCTGTGAAAGGGGAATAATGGTGATGCTTAAAGAACGATAACTCTTGTGCAATGATGAATACTCTGTTTGTTGAGAAAGGGGGAACAGATAAGATGTACGAAAAGAAGTAGATAAGAACAACTGAAGAAGGATCTAATCGAGAGAAAAAAACATTTTTGTTTTATTTAACATCGAATCAATGCTGACAACTGAACAAGGCGATGTTGATATTTATATTTTTAAAGTAAATTGTAAAATACTTTTTATGGCAATATCTTTTACAATTTGGTATTATGGTACAGAACGTGACTTTTAAATTATTTTTTGGATTTGCAATATTCTTTTAAATTAACTTTGGGCGTACCTGATGAAGGTTATTCCAGAAACGTATCGTGTGAACTATATTGGATGCTTACGTTTGTATTGCATTGTATTGTCATACGTTTTCATGCCAGGTCTAATTTGCTTCTTGTTTAATCAATTGATGTATTTGATAATTGATATTCCATTTTCATTTTTGATACAAATAATACTGTATACAGTACAGTTGAATCTCGTTATCTTGAAGTTCACGGGACTGTTGCAAAATTTCGAGTTATCCGAAGGGAAGTAAAGGATTATGTAAGACAGCTAATGTATTTCTATTTTTAGTACAACAATGAACAATAAAATTAGTATATTTGACTGTATAAACAGAACAAACGAAACAAAGTTAGGAAATAATGTGGAATATCAAATTTATAATAATAAATATCTCAACAATCCCATTCTGAGCTGATTTTTTGGGTCAAATTCTTTGCAACGAACCACGTATATCTTGTACGTCTGCTTACAGTAGAATTGTACTGGAGAGCAAATTCGCGAGATTTTAATGCTGTTTAGGATTATCAAATTTTATAATTCAATTTGATGTGAATACTACAATCTGATTGGCTGATCAACCTGGAGCAACATTGGTTATACTTGATAACCTGGGTTGGTATTGTGACGTCGCCAACATATTTATTCGCCAACGACAAATTAAAATAGTCCTAAGAAATAATCGTAATTAAAATCGAGGAATCATTAAATTTTGTTGTAAAAATTTAATTATAAAGGAATATATTCAATTTTTTAACAGGTTATACTTCACTTGTATAACCTGGTTTGGAACAGTTTACCCTTTTCATAAATTGAGCATATTCCTTAAATAATGTTAATAAGCAGAGGGTATGTTTATGGTGCATAACATTTTTCATATTTTTATATACGCTTTACTCGTGTGGTCAGTGTTTTGACTTAACACTGAAACTTTCATCTTGATACACCAGATATTCTTAACATGTTATCATAATTGATAATTCGTCCATTTGTTTACAATACAAGTGTGTTAATAGTCGAGAGCTTAAATGATACAGTGAATCCTGTTTAAACCGAATCCTGTTTAAGCCGAATTATAAATAAAGTCCCAATGAAAGAAATCTTTGTTAATTTAACCAATATGAACTACTCATCTTTCTATTACAACCACAAAGTTGACCCCAAGGAGTTCAGTTTAGACAGGTTTCGCTGTATTTTCTAAGTCTTTTTTCATTACATTTTTCCATTTGTTGTTATAGTCTTGTTGGAATTAATACAAAACGTTTTTTTTTTAGATATAAAATGATTTTTTATGAAGTGATACTTTTTTTTCATGAAGCCTAATCTATGAATAAAAATCTGAATTGCAAAGGATGGTACTTGATCATCTGATATTGGAATCGAGTTCGAAACCATTAAATCGTTTAGAAAAACAAAGTTTGGAGATACCAGCGGTAATCAGAAGCCATAAATCGAGGACGGGTAGATAATACAATGGTCAAATAAAAAGGGACAAAATAATGATTTACAAAGCACTACATAGAAAACCAAAGATTGGATAATCTTGAATATCACCCACAAAAACGGGGGTAGAACTCGTGTGCTCCGAAATGTTAAGCCTGCTTCACTAGTGGAACCTGCCGTGTTACTCTTGTCAATTATCCAATAGGAAATACTGACGTCATGTTTATTTATATGGTATTGTTTGTTTGGTGGTATTTAACGCCACTTTCAACGATATTTCAGCTATATCGTGGCGGTCAGTGTTATTGGTGGAGGACCCGCAGAAAACCACCGACCTGTCGCAAGGTCACTGACAAAGTTTATCACATAATGTTGTACACCTCGCCCTGATCGAGATTCGAACTCATAGCATCAGTGGTGATAGGCACTGATTGCATAGGTATTTGTAAATCCAAATACCACCACGACGGCCCCAATAACTAAATGAAAAAGGACACAAAGACAAATAGGACTACACAGAAATCTTAAGATCTGGTCATCTCGAACCCCACTAAACACCGGGTTGAACTCCAATGCTCCGGAGGGATAAACAGTTCCTGCTCCGCGAGTGACACCTGTCGTGTTACTCATTAAAAATGCGATGAAAAATCATGAATGATGAAATGGTAGGATAGGAAATGCGATATGATAGTGTAAAGGTGATATGTACTAATAACTTTCCATGCGTCATTGTCTATTTATATGGTCTTTGTATGTCTTATTTACCTTAACACCATTTATCCATCGGTAATCACAATACAAAGCATGTTACAAGAACAGTTTGAAGGTACCAAAGGGGTAATCAGAAGCTTTAAATGAAAGGACAGGCAACACAATGGCTAGAAGAAAAAGGACAAAAGGACAAGAAACGATCTACATAACATTACACAGAAAACTAAAGATCGAGCACCACGAACCCACTAAACACCGCGGACGAACTCAAGTGCTCCGGAAGGGCAACCAGTTCCTGTTTCACATGTGGCACCCATCGTGTTTCTCTTGTTACAACCGGGTGAAAGGTCAAGATAGGTTTGACACGATTAGATGATGCATGTTATCTCATAACTATACCAACATTACATTATAAATAATTGATTTATCATTAGCAGGTCAATAATTACCTCTGTTGATATATGATAGGATGCATTAAGTATTTATTAGCCATTAGAATTAGTTCTCTTATAATTAATTGATCTTTCATTAATTAGTAAGAAGGGATATGGATGTTAATGAACATGAGAGACTATCCAACTGTATGCTTAAACTCAATTGAAGTAAAGGAGATTCGCTTTTATTGCTTACCTACAGTTCACAGCAGGGGCGGATCCATGGGGGCGCACCCGGCGCGCTTCCCCCTAAAATTGGAAAAAATATGATTTTTTGGCGTCAAATCGTGATTTTTCACACGAAATACCCCAAAATATTCGCGCCTTCCTTCGCAATTGGAAAAAATAAGATTTTTTGGCGTATAATCGTGATTTTTCACACGAAATAGCCCACAAATTTCGCGCCTCCCTCCACAATTGGAAAAAATATGATTTTCGTGCCTCCCTCCGATCGGCGCAATTTTTTTTAAGTTCGCACCCCCCCCCCCCCCCCCCCTAACTTGTAATCCTGGATCTGCCCCTGCACAGTCAAAGTAGGGTTTTCAATAATGAACACAACTCTTACCCTAACATGAGTATGAAAATAAATTCCCTGCTATGCAGTTGAGTGGTACTCTTTCTGTCAATAAACCCTACATCTGGACATTTTTGTCATGCCGATGTTATTTGGTGATTTTATTTCCCAGATGCTGGATTTTCAAGAACAAAAAGCAAAATAGGTGATGTAATAATAAACTAGATGTGTCGGAACGACACGAATGTCCCGCCGTGAATATTAAGGAGGCTCGCTAATGCTTCACCCTTTTTAATTCTCTCAGTAATAGGCAAAGAATAACAAATGAATTTCAAAGTTGATCTGTAACTTATGATTATACACTCTCATACCAAAATTCAAGTCAATATCTCAAATTATAGTGGGAAATAAAGTGGTGACAACTAAATATTAGGAAAAATTTCAAAGTCCAAGGGCCATAACTCGGCCAAAAATCATTGGACCGGAACGAAATGTAAACTTGATCTGTAACTCATCATTATACACTCGTATGCCAAAAATCAAGTCAATATCTCCAAAATAGCGAAAAAAGTGGTGACAACTAAATATTTGGCCAAATTTCAAAGTCCAAAGGCCATAACTCGGCCAAAAATCATTGGACCGGAACGAAATGTAAACTTAATCTGTAACTCATCATTATACACTCATAAGCCAAACATCAAGTCAATATCTCCAAGCATAGCGAAAAAAGGTGGCGACAACTAAATATTTGGCCAAATTTCAGTCCAAGGGCCATAACTCGGCCAAAAATCATTGGACCGGAACGAAACGTAAACTTAATCTGTAATTTATCAGTATACACTCATATACCAAACATCAAGTCAATATCTCCAAGCATAGAGAAAAAAAGTGGTCGCAACTGTTTTATTTCGGAATTACGGACATGGGCAACACTATATGTCCCAGCCACTTAGTGGCGGGGACATAAAAATACCGTCACCATTGTGTCCGATATCACATTACGAGATTACAAATGCATGCAAAAACAACCATAGCAGTTCCATAATTACATCTGGTGACATACATGCGAGTCTAGATTTAGAATTTTGTTGGTTATTAGAACTTGTTTTCACTGTTTCCTTCTGCATTCTAGATTAATAACTGCGAATATAGTAAAAATGAAACCTACACAGCATACCCCATATATAGGAAATTCTAACATGACGTCCTTCTTTCGCTTTGCAAACAAACGAGCGATTTATCGATTGGGTATAATCTCATTAGCACATGCGCCGGTGCATGTGACTGACTTTCCCGTCGTAAATGTACATGTTGATGAATTATCGTCTGCTCGAATTTGGCAGCATAACTTGTATGCGACATTGTCCGCAAACGTAATTATAAATTACCGTCTTCCAATCAAAGTATTTGTACTCTTAGACATATCAGAATCGAAATAAATCATGGAAGCCAGAATGTGTTTCTTAATTACATTATTAGTAGATGGATTACATTGTATTTTTTTTTCAGTTTTGTGCTAGTTTCTTTTAAATTTTCAGGTATCATCACCGACTCTTTGAGAGCATTACTTAGTAATTTGTTCCATTATTATTTCAAATATTTTCTGAACAAATCAAAGGTTTTCAATAGTGAAACATTACAAAAATATGCATGATTATCCGTACCTAATCCTGTTTTTTTATTAGAAAGAATTACATACAAGCCAGAGGCTCACATGATACTGTATTGCTTATCTGTTAAAGAGAAGCTTAGGGTTATGGTGTTTAATGCCACTTTCAACAATATTTCAGTTATATCGTGGTGGTCAGTTTTATTAGTGGGGAAACCGGAGTACACGGAGAAACCACCGACCTGTCGCAAGTGACTGACCAACTTTATCACATGTTATATCGAGTGCACCTCGCCATGAACGTGGTTCGAACTCACGACGTTAGTAGTGATAGGTACTGATTGCACATGTAGTTGTAAATCCAACTACCATACGATCACGACCACGACAGCCCCCTCCGGTAAAGATTTATTGAAGCATTGGATATTTTATGAAGACATTTTAAGCAGTGATGGTCAATAATTACACCAATATCAACAAAACGAGCAATCACCTCTCATCTCGACCAATTGCTTACCTTAAAGATCATGACTTCTTGTGATGGAAATCCAGGTCCTGGCTTCGGACATGCACGCGTTTCTGGAGGGGTTAAATATGTTGATGGGATTCTCTCCCATCTGATAAAAATGGATTTCCGACCTGATATTAACAAAAAAAAATTAAATGCATAGATTCGGTTCCATTCAGAAAGGTTACACACTATATCAAAATAATGACAACATTACATTGGCAGTATAATAACAGGGTCAATGAACGCTCGTAATCAACGGACTATTAGCTAACACGGTAGACTCTTTAGCATTTTTAAATGTACGTACATCTCCCAGGATATTAACCAGTTAGAACAGAATCAGTTTCTGGTACAAAATTGAAACTGCATTGATCACAATGCTGCTTCAAGCAAAATACAATTGCATTCACATTCCTGGTACTAAAGAACATTTTAACAATAATTTTCCACTTTAGCCTTCGAACACTTTGGTCCACAGGAACTCAGAAGCTATAGACCATTGAGTCTAAACTTAAACATTAATGTTTCATGGCATCTTTTACATTTCACCCGTTGTGAGTTTGAATCCCGCTCAGGTGAGGTGTACTCGATGCAACATTATATGATAAAGTTTATCAGTGATTTGCGGCAGGTCAGTGGTTTTCTCCGAGCACTCCGGTTTCCTGCACCAATAAAACTGCCCGTCATGATATAACTGAAATATTGTTGAAAGTGGCGTGAAACACCAAAACCACAAACTCTCTATTTGGACCGTGTGACCTGTGCCACTTGGACCTTTGGCTTTCATTTCTAATAGACATTGTGTAAGGATTTTTCATTCTAAATACAGAAAGAGAAACTGATATTTTAGTGAGTTAAACATTTCTCCCGTTCATTTGGCTCCAAAAATATTATCAATGATAAAAAAGGAATAGTCCAGTAAATCTACGGTTTTACCTCAAATTAATTGCAAAAGAATTTATTTCAACTGTAATTAGTTCTTGACATACCCATATTAAATATATAAAAAGTCTAGAAAAATCTAAAAAGGGGAAAAGTAACAATTTTACAAAACAAAATCTGCAAAAATATGAAAATAAAAAATATCCCGTACAGGTAGCCGTAAGCAAAAAAAGATGTCAAGGGAGATACATCGCATAGAAATTGCAGACGCTAGAACCGAATGTTTAACTACATTTTTAACTACATTTTGTAGAAACATTAAGATTCAACCGATGGAACAGTAATGGTATGTTTAAAAAAAATAATTAACATCTAATATTTACAGTTTTACTTTATAAAAAGTTTAGGCAATCTCTACCCAGAGTTGTCGGTCCTTACACTCTCTCCTGTAAGGACCGACAACTCTGGGTAGATATTGATGTTTTAAGGGTCACACAAATTCGGAACAGCCACCGTTGTTTGTTGACATCCCGATTTCGTCTGCTACAAACCAATCTACTGATCATTTTCTGTTCTCGTCAAGTGTCCGTGTTGAATGTAAATGACAAATAAAATACAATGAAATAAAAAAATAGTCTGAAAATCAATATTGTATTTCAAAAATATAAAATATAACAAGAAACCGTTATCGACTCTTTTCGGTGGAAAAAAAATGTATGGAAAACCGTTCGGGATAAAAACACATAGAGATAAAGGCTTTTCGACAATGCAGAAGATGGTGAATTTTAGAATAGATTTTAAAGAGGAGCAAACTTGATTACAATTGTGTAATGGAGAAATCGACGAAAAAGTAAAACATCTCTACAGGAGTAAAAAATGTGAAAAATAGCGCAGGAAAAAATATCAACACCCATAGAAATAACGATTTTACAACACACAACAGTAGATAGTCTAATATGAGACAGGTACAACCTGTTTGAAGGACGAAGTCCTATAATGTTTAGAGGGAGGCATGAGAAGGGAATGTATTATTTTTTTCAAGTACTTTTTAAAGTTTTTTTTATAATTTATTATTTGGCTGGAGTTATCTCTCTTTGACTGTGTAACTGAAGAATGAAGGTATGTTTGTTTGCAAAAAAAAAATCTTATAAAATATATAGATCTTATATAGATCGAAACATACTTTACTATAATAAAAATAAGATTCAAATTCAGATGTCTGTTCTCTTTCCTAATATATTCGAAACTAAGCAATATTTCTTTGTGTTGGATTTTTCTGTTCTACATTTGTGTTAGATTTTGTCATTTTAATTTTTTTCCCAGATGTGGATGATTTTTCCTGTGGTTGTTTTCTCTTCATGTTTTTTTCCTTTTGATATTTTGCTTTTATATAATTTATTCAGTTTTGAAAATGAATCTTCATTGCTTTTCTGCCGTATTGCAATGCCTGTCGAATGAAACTGGAAATCATTTTGTCCAGTAGAATTTTTTATAAGCAATTTGAAATGATTCAGGTGTAGAAACAAATCCACATTTCGACTGAGAGAAGAATTTATATATTCTTCCTTAGTGAAACAGATATTGTTATGTTCATCTCTTCCCTGTAACAAAATATTTATATTGCTTTGCAAAATTCTAGTAGCAACTGAAATCTCAGTGCTTGTAGCCCATTGGTTACCATGAACCATTTTATTCAGATATGCATGCCTTGAAATATTGGAATGGTGACTAAATTTTAACTGGTCTTCATAAATATCAAAGTTGTTGTAAATTTCTGAGCAGATCAATGACCTATAAACCAAGCTTTGTGATAAAATGCCAGTGATGGCTAAACTAAGGGCATGAAAGAAGCACTGGCCATCTCCTGGAACATCATGAATAAGAAAATCTTCACTTTCTATTTTAATTCTTCCAGAGTTTGGGGCATTTAAATTATTTTGTGGGGGTTTAAATTGTTCATAGCCCATAGACATAGGTGAACCCTGTACATGCTGTAAATTTGGTTGTTGTGGGGTTATATTTTATGAATGGTCATTCTCTATCTTTATTTTCTTAAGAGTTATTGGCATTTAAATTACTTGATAGTGGTTGAAATTGTTCATAGCCCATAGGCATAGGCATGGCAGGTGTAACTTGAAAATTTGATGGGTATGGGGTTATATTTTGAGAAGAGCTCATCTTAATGATTTCAACATAAATTTCCTTAGGGGTACAGTCGGAGGTTTTAGTCTCAGTGTCTAAATTGTTGGGTAGTACTGTTGCAGGCACAGGTTTTTCATGGGTAGGGTTCTTTTGATTTTGATTTTGATTTTGTGCCATGGAACCCTTTAAAATATCAGCATAGGAATGCTCTTTGGTCACCAGTCTACTCATGATCAAAATATGAGATTTAGGTTGACAAAAAACCTCTTACAAATTCAAAAAAGTTGTGAGCAAAGAAATATTTCGGCGAGTTAGAAGATATTCATCTGCTAACAAAGATATTCCATTCCAGACTCCCCATTTTATTTACAGTGTAACTACGCTATTTTTTTCTTTACAGCCACACTAAAACAATACGAAAATACAGGAAATAACGATCAACTGGTCAAATGCAAATCCTTCAATGAAATTTCAACAATACTTATGATCCGTACACGTTAATATCTTTTATTTTGAATGAATTTTGTAGCAGATTTGCTATGGCGGTTCCGTTCATTTTACCTACGCCGCTCTTCCGTCGAGAGTCTCGTAGAAAGATATTTTTTTATTAGAAATTTATTTCAAGTTTATTTAGATTTTGCATAGAGTAAATAATTAAAGAATTTTCTTTTGAGTTTCTAAATATCAATTGATCTATTTTTAAAACTTCCGGTGAAAAGATATTTGGCTATGAATAGAAAGGAGGAAAAATCGTACAGCCTAGAGTTAAAAGGACTTCGTCCTTTACTAAGGATATTACACATCTAAGGCGAGCAGGAACAGCAGTTAGGGATAAAGTGTTATTTACTGAACATACACGTTTCAAATAAAAGAAGGAACTATTCTTAGCAAATTCGGAAAATAAACAAAACGTTAACATGCTAAGTAAAAAATAAGTCGAAAAGTGATGTTCAACCTGAATACATGCCTCAGGTGATGCAGATGTCTAAATTGTCAAATAAACGTTAGAGAACACCGAAGGGGCGATCAAAATTAGACAATCCAGATAATCTGGCAACACGGGGCACACAAGACTATGAAAAACTATACAAAAACACAACACAATATGTGTTGGCCACCATTACGCGCAAAGAAACACAAATAACGTAACTAAATAAGACATGAGTCCTCCTACAAACAACTGGAGGTAAAGAACCGAACACAGTTTTTAATGCGGAAATCGTAACGGACATCACACCACGAAACTCAGAACTTAAAGACAAATAATTTGACAACACACAAAACTGAAAAGATGAGCAACACGGACCCCACCAAACAACCGGGTGTGAACTCAGGTGCTCGCGAAGGATACGCAGGTCCTGCTTTTTATAAGATACCCGTCATGCTACTCATATATACAGTCTGGTCCGATAAAAGTCTTGGCAGTGATAGAGGAAAGTAAATATCTACGTAAAAGGTAAAAGATCCATTGTCATTTGAGATATTGATAATTCAGAACGGTCAACTAGATACACGTTTACCCCAGAGCAGCCGCCGCCGCCACCGCCATTGCCGCAGCAGCAGCCATGCACGTTTATTCCAGAGCAGCAGCAGCCACACTAATAGCGTTAAAATTCCACCCAAAACACGAAAAACGACAAAATCTCAGACAAATCGAAACACACTATGAAAATATCACACATTAACGTCCACATCTATGACAAAACTGCAACAAGTCAACAAAATAGTGATTAAGATGTTGAATAAACACGAAAATTAGAGAAAGGAATCAAGAAACATCGCTATAGATAGAAAGTTCACGAAAAAATATAGCAAAAACGAACAGATTACTTGGAGTATACAACATATCCGAAAACACCGTAGGTGAAAACCATTATTGAAGGGGCAAATAAAATGGTGGGAAAGGGGCAGATAACCAGTGAAAGGGTTAGAAAACGATACTAGGACGCAAACGTCTTAGAGAGCACCCCAAGGGCACTTCCGATCGGATATTGCGCAACTTCAGGTTGCACATGCGCGCACCTTTCCAAGGGAACCCCGAAGGATGACGTTTAATGACGGACGTCATTTCCGGTCAAATGACCCCACTAGGGCGGATATTACGCAACTTCCGGTTACGCATGCGCGCACCCTTCGAAGGTAAGAAAAAACGCGGGAAATGGTTGTGCATGTGCACGCGATCACTTCCGTGACTTCCGGTCAGGGCCGCTTCCCGTCACGTGGCGCAATGGTCCGATCCTCTTGAAAAGTGGCTTGAACCGTACTGATATACTACTTGCGTAAGACATATTTACTTGTAGTCGTTTCAAATTCAAATTGTAGTTATTTGATACAACGACTGTGTACTCTGTTTTCAGAGAATAAAATAACAATGAATTTCATATACATGTAGCATAAAATATACCTACCTACCTAAGTCTACCTAAGTCTGTTCCAAACGCAGGAGATCAGCTTGCTCCTCTATATGTGGCTCTACTTCGTTGTCTATTTGGTTTAACTGTCTTCTTGCGGTTGTTGTCTGTGTATCGTTATAAGTATGGTCGTACATCATAGGGTGGTTTTACCACAGCTTGTCTAGTCTGTTTTCAAAAAAAATTACGTTTTTGGCCGTGATAACTGATTCTGGTAGATTATTCCAATCTTCGACTACTCTGTTTGTGAAATAATATTTACGTATGTCCAATCTAGATCTGTTCTTGGTTAGTTTTAGTGAATGTCAACGAGTCTGATGAAAAGTATTCTTGTTGATGGGCATTAAATCCTCTGTCATACGTTTGTCATAGATTTCAGTAACTATCTTGAAAGTTTCTATCTTGTCGCCTCTTAATCGCCTATATCTCAGTGACGGGAGTTTTAGTTTCCTTAATCGCTCTTCATAGGTTAAGTCCTTCATATCCGGTAACATTTTTGTGGCTCTACGTTGGACATTCTCGATTGCCTCTATGTTATTAGTTCTGTATGTGTTCCAAACGCTATTCTATGATAGGTCTGACAAGTGATTTGAATAATAAACAGAATATTTAAATGATCTCCTGATTATCCCAACTATTTGATTTGCCTTGTTCACTTGTGTCTAGATATGCTTTTCGAAGTTAAGCTTTGAGTCTATTGTAATTCCAATGTCTTTTTCCGATTCAACTGATTCTAAGGTGACGTATGATCCCGAGTATGTTGGCATCATGTAATTTGTAGTTCTTTGTTGATGGCGTTTACCAATGATTGACAGGACTTTACACTTATCATTTGTCACATTATGCCATTTTGATACAGATCCATTTTGTTGTACTCTTTGCTTGCGTTACTCAGAAAGTTACCGAGCCTTGCGGTATACCATTTGTCACATTATGCCATTTTGATACAGATCCATGTTGTTGTACTCTTTGCTTGCGGTTACTCAGAAAGTTCTTAACCCATACACAAGTCTGGTTGCTTATTCCATATGAACGCAGTTTGGTGATTAATCTGATGTGTGGTACCTTATCAAAGGCTTTCATAAAGTCTGTATAAATGATATCGATAGTTCCACCATTATCGAGTATAGTTGTCCAATGGTCAAGTACCTTTAGGAGTTGTAATGTGGTAGATCTGCCACCCATGAAACCGAATTATTTTGTACTAAATAAGTCGAATTTATCCATATGCTGAATGATTCTCTTTCTAATTAACTTTTCCATTAACTTACATATGATGCTAGTAAGACTAACTGGTCTGTAGTTTGATGCAGAGTTCTTACTTCCTTTCTTGAAGAGTGCTGTAATTTAGCCAATTCTCCAACCTTCGGGTACTGTCCCTGTCTTAAATGAACTGTTGAATATAGTACAAAGTGGCTTATCGATAATGTCTGTTAATTCATACAAGACTTTAGGATGAACTTGGTCTGGACCAGGTAATTTTGTAGTGGTCAATTCTTTTAATAGCTTATTTACTTCATTCACTGTAAAGTTGTCGTTTTTTGAATGTTCATCATACTGTATATTCTCGAGTAAAGTTTCATCATTATCGTTTTCTGTTGTAAATACACTGCTGAAAAAATCAGCCAATATCTCAGCCTTTTCATCTGAAGCAGTAATTTTAATTCCATCACGTTCAGTATGTAGTTCTGAGACTCTAGATTTTGTTTTTCTCTTACTATTAACATACGACCAAAAATGTTTACTGTTTGATTTTGCTGTTTCAGCTATTTGTTTTTCACGGTTCTTCCGCTCTCTTGTGATAATAGATTTTGCCTTATTTCGGGCCTTAGTATATAGTATATATAGTAATTGTGCTTATATATATTTATATTACATTTTATTATTCTTTTAATTTTTGTCTTATTTCCAAACGTGCAGAAAATGTATGTATATACTTAATATAGGTGTGACGTTGTAAGTTGAAATGTACGATTGTGACATACGTTGAAGAATTATGAATGAGTGCCTCTATCCATGATTTTTCTATTGGAGTTTGAAACTGTACCGACAGCCAGTGTGATTGATTTTTGGTGTTTATTGCCACTTTCAGCAATATTTCAGCTATATCATGGCGACCAGTTTTAGTGGTGGAAGAAGCCGGAGTATCCAGAGAGAACCACCGACCATGGTCACGCAACTGGTTAACTTTATCACTTGCGGCTGCGAGTCGAATGCACCTTTTTTGTAATTTACGAAGCCGGGCGCGAACCCACGCCGTATTGATGATAGGCTTGTATGAGTTGCTAGGTAATCGAACTACCTAACTCATTGAGCCAATCGGGCCCTTGAGGTCAGAATATATAATTCACCTATTTGTCTTTATTAAATATTGGATGCAAAATATATACATTTTGTCCTATGGAGTACATAGTGTGATATTTTTTGTTTTTTATTTTATTATAGCAAAAATATAATTTCTATTATATAGCTTTCCCATTTCCCATCCTACAATTGTTAATATTTGGGCGATCGATACTAAAATTAATAGTCCTCGGAGAGGTATGTTTTCTTATTTCATTCGTTTCGTTACGTTATGGGTAATATATTTTGTTACCTATAGCTTTCCTGTTGTAGTGATATTGTCTAACATTTTAAAGTAATTACGCCTTCATGTGTTAACAGCGCTTTACAGACAAATACACATTTCAAGAGGAGATAATCGACGTGTCGTAATGACTAATTACCAAAGGTGGGCGTTTGTGGGATGTTTTTTGTACTCTTTCCTTTAATCATAATGTTAAGGTAATAACGAAAACGTAGATATATTAATTAGTGAGTGCTCACGTACTGTACGTTTCTGGAATAACCTTCATATGGTACACTTAGGGTTGGATTAACCCTTAGGCAAAGTAAGCACGTGCTTAGGGCATCAAGAGGCAAAGAGGCACCACAAGGCAATTTATTTTATCAGCCAGATATTAGGCTCAAAAACACACCAAATATTTTTTTTTTAAATGTAGGAAAAAATGTTAGGCATTTGACTATTATGTTGAGCCTTGGCATCAAGTGGTCGTGTCAGTTTTTACATTATGCCAGTGGAAGGTGCGGGGGCACTAAGGTTGGCCTGTGCTTAGAGCATAAATTGGTTTTAATCCGGCCCTGTGTACGCTCAAAGGCTTGGAGAGAATATTACTGTATGCACATCAATAAGGCTTAAAGTACAGCATAGCTTGTGAATAATGTTGAAGTAATAAAAACGTAGATATATCTGAATAAGTGAGTGCTTGTCTACTGTACGTTTCTAGAATATCTTTCATAGGGTACCTATAGAGAAGTCATATCTTTCCGTTATACTAAGCTAAAATATTATTGATTCTTATCTAGGTATCCAACTTTCCGTTATACTAATCTAAAATATCATTAATTCTTATCTAGGTATTCAAATAAAGGTCCCAGACGATGCATAATTAAGATAGAATTTAAATGTTCAATAATAAGCTACTTTGATTAAAATTGCATGATCATCAATAATGATAACAACGATTGGAATACGGAAATAAATAGCTAATTCTGATTTTCCTTCAAGTATATTTTAATTTTACAATAACCAGGGACCAGGTGGCTGAGAAAATGGCTACACCAACCAAGCACCGAAATACTTTATACACGCGTTTATTTTAGATACCTAGAAAAAAACACGACAGGATCAAATCAATGCAATTTTAAATTTTACAATGTAAAATTTTAGAATCAAATCGGCAACGATATCCTACTGTGTTTGATCAACGTTAGGTATCGAACACAAGCACATATAATGCCTTTTCTTGGTACCATTATTAAATATTAAAACTTTTTTGGTGAATATGTTATATCTGTAGTCAGTGCCTTGTCTTCGATACATAACAACGTTGATCAAGCACAACTTGATTTCATCAATGACATTTTAAATCATTATACAAATGTATCGAAATGATACACATTCTCCAAAATTATCGGAGCTAATGAATAGATCTAGTTTAGCACAATGCCGATTTGATTCTAAAATTTTACGTTTTTATATCTTTATATACGAATTATTTCCCCTACCGCAGGCAAAATGGTACCCGGTCTCGCAAGAATAGTGGAAAGGACAACGAATTTGAGTATAATTTTCTCATCATTTGTAGATATTTGGACTTTGTAAATATCAGAAGGTGATTTATGGCATATATAAAATTCACAAATTGTTACAAATTAAAATTTTGAACAGATAATATATGTAATTTTTATTGAACTTTACATGAAAGGGGACATATGTACCGCTTTAAAGGGAAATAACTCATGTCAAACGTATAGTTTTAGAAAGTTGGACAAATAAAGCGAATGTGTACTTAATAAATTAGAATGTGTTTAAGAAATCGAAATCCGATACTATTTTATTTCTTGGTCAAAATGTTCATGTGAAGAAAGGGGTAGGATAGTAACAGTTTACGAAAATAAAACCCTGAGTGGTCAGTCAGTAAAAAATATTTTCTGAAAAAGCTAGTTGTAGACTTTGTTGATGTTTGAGTATATACATATTTAAAAAGTCTCTTCTCGAACCTGTTGTTTGACACACTGCCTAAATTTATTTCTTACTATAACCATGCTCGGGATGTGTCTGGGATATAAATAACACTCCATGTAGGCACGCAAAACACAGCCTCCTTGTAATCTGAAATCTGTAATATAATGGTTACGCAACTTGTCTACAAATCAGATAAAAGAAAAAACATCTATTGCGTGTCTAATTTGTAAACAATCTGATCAATGTCTGAGGTACTGCATCGTTAGACCACGACACTGAATATTGAAAAAACAATTATAGATAGAGTCATCACTACTATAAAGCTTGCTTCATTAGTGTATTGTTTATTCGACTAAAAAATTCAATCAGCAAATTTGATATATAAGAGGGATTTAGCATATTATGCATAGCCGGGTCTTGGCAGATGTGACACAGCTTGGACTATTGAATTGATCATACATGAATCACAGATTTCAAATACAAACGGGATTTAGTATTTCATGAATAGCCGAGTCGTGGAGGGTATTACTCAGTGACTGTTGAATAGATCATGCATAAATCACAGAATTATCGAATACATTGGAGAATATCAGAAAAATAAGGAGAAAAACTATTTTAAGATTGGATATATAAGCGGGATTTAGTAACTTATGTAGAGTCGGTCGTTGTAATCTAGATATGACACACACTTGAATTAATCATACATAAATCGCATATTTCAAATACGAATTTTCGAATACATCTGAGAATATCAGAAAAATTAAGGGGAAAAATATGTTTACATATCTATTCAACAGAGAGAATATATATATATATATATAATATACGTTTTCTATGATGTTCGTATGTTAATTCTATTTTTTATGTTTAATTAGCAGTGTAGCTAGAGCTTCAACGCATTTCAAAGAAACTTGATCAAATAAAACAGAAATTGTATTTAATTAAAAATGTACGTTAATTATGCGAAATGCTAAACCATTACATTCGATACCTACCTTTATTTAGCTGTAGAGCATTCGTAAATCTCTGGATTAACATACAATTGATTAAAGAATCTAAGCGAATCAACTCAACATAACATGAGAAAGGGATTTCCGTTTTATAAGTAAAATTAAGATTCTAAATTCATATAATGTGTAAATTCGCTGTTGCATTTTGAATTAGTTTAGCATATACATTGATATAGGATTGCGAGGACTTTTTTTTTTTCCAAATGCGTATGGATATAAATTGTTTTGTAATTCGTTTGAGCTTATTTCATTTTAGAATCTGGAGTGAGAGGTGATTTTTTCTAAATGAAATGTACATAGATATACATTGTTTTGTAATTCGTTTGAGGTCATTTCATTTTAGAATCTGGAGTGAGACTGAGGTGATCTTTCCAAATGCGTATGGATATAAATGGATAATTAATCGGTTTGAATTTATTTTATTTTAGAATCTGGAGTGAGAGGTGAGAGAAGAAAGAGATAATGAGTTTGGAAAGTGATTTGATTTCAGAAGATTTACAACTAAGTCCGGCCACTATATCGGAAAAATACACCGACGAAGAACATTCTGTGATATATCCCATACCGGAAGGAGCATCGTGTCACTATTATTCGGAGAACGGACAAGAATATGTTAGATTATCCGAGACCGACAGTAGTGGTATACAAAACTGGACAGAAGTATCTGACCACCAACATGATTGTTGTGAGCACCACAGTCACCAATGTGCCCAGCACCACCAACATCGATACCATCGCATACCTCATTGGTCCACGATTACAATGTCGGATGAGGACATGGAAATTATTACGGATCCTGAATATTACCGACAATTTGATGACGTTTTCTACATAGAACCTAGTGTAGCTCGTAGTCTTCTAAGTGATTTTTTCATACGGGAACGTATTCCGTCTAATTTACATATTCACGTGGATACACGAACAAAACGACAACGATTCATTGCACGTGCGGTTATGATTATTTCCATGGTGATGTTTACTGTTAGTGTATTGCTTGTTGTCATATCTTTGATAATGTCAGATCACATTGATAATTTAGGTAAGTTTAATAATATAAGTATACTAACACTTTTTGATTTCTGCTAAGTATACTTGCCATTTTTTTCCTACTAAGCATACGTTATACCTTTTTCTATATCAACCAATTATTCTTGCAATTTTGTGTATCTCTAATAAATATATTTGTCAATGGGTTTTTTCTGCTAAACATGCATGGCATTTTTTTTAAATTTGCAAAGTATGTTTTGATTTCTGATAAATATGCTTTGTGTTGTTTTTTTTTTATTTGCTGTTATGTATTCTTGTCAATGTTTGAATTTGTGAATATACTTTGCATTTTTTTTTATTTCTGCTAGTTGTACTTGACGATTTTTGATTTCTGCTAAGTATGAACGTCGTCTTTCGAATTCTGCTAGGCAATTTTTTTTCTGCTAAATATATTTGACATTTTTTTCAATTTTTGCTAGGTATATTTAAGAATTTGTTTTATTTCAGTTAATAATACTTAGAATTTTTTTGATTTCCAATGCATATATCATTTATACATTGAAAAGTATCGATGGTATATTGGTTAGCGTTCTCGCCTCTATATGCGGTATGTTGCTGGTTCGAGACCCGCTCGGAACAAACTATTGACTATACAATTGATATTTGTTGCTTCTCCGCTAAGTACACAGCATTACGTAGTAAGTGACAAGACTGTTTGGCTCGAAATCAGGATAATGTATCCGAGTGCATCAACAAGTCTACCCATGGACTGTTGTTTCTGTGAGCTAGGACTATAAAAATCCAACTAAGCGTGCTATTCTAGTACAAAGATGGCATCATCTCATCTCATTGAATGTAACTTGTTCTCGCCATGATATAGTTAACAAATTGCTCATTTGGCGTTAAACAACAATCACTCCCTTATTATATACATTATAGTGATGGGAACATTTTTATATGATTAGATGGTACGACTGGGTTGCACAAACCATACTTAAATTTAAGTGTCAATTAAAACTTAATTGACACTTAAATTTACTTGAAATGTACATAGAATTAATTTACACTTAAGGTTTAATTGAGACTTAAATTTAATTGACGTTTGTGCAACCCAGTCGAAGACTCAGCTGGACTACAGTTAAAAGCCAATGTATTATTTTGTCAACTATATCTTATTATTACCAACTAATTTTGAATGAGAGGTCAATGAGAGGTCACATATGTTGATGTGATAGGGGTATCGATTTTGCTTCTTTCCGCGGTTTCACTGTTGTGTTTTAGAAGTGTTCTTCGACAGTGTGGTATTTTTTTTTCTTCATTTTATTAAGTTAATCCATATTCTATTTTTATAATATTTCATCATGTATTAGATTACGAAATTAGATATATATTTAAAGCGATTAATGCCGGCTAAACACTTGTTATTTGATATAATGGTATAAAAGGAGAAATACAATTGACATTTCAAAGTATTTATTTTATTATTGTCTTAAGCAAAAGGCGATAGTCTTGATTTTTTTTAATTATTTGACTCTGAGAGCACCTGATGAAGGTTATTCCAGCAACATGTCGTGTGCACTAAATTTGATATCTACGTTTTTTATTATCAGTGACTTATGCCTTTAGCACGTTGTCTCCCCTATCATCAAACACTGTCATACCCATTATGTTCCTTTCATGTGGAAAACAGTTGAATTGACGAATTATTTCAGCAAGAGGAAAGTTGGGTCAATAATATTATATTACCTGACCCCCCCCCCCCCCCCCACACACACACACACTTGTTATTGCAGTACATGTAACAAGACAGGGAAGTGAGCGATCATGTATTTGTGTATGGATTTTGTCTCTTTCTTCGATTTATCTATTGTCTTATGGAAATGTTGCTACAGGGTGGTATTTTTTATTTTTTATTCTATTCATTCAATCTGTTTTTCCTATATATTAGAAACCGTTACGCAACCATCAGTCTGTATCAATATAAAGCGACTATGCTCTACTCACTCTTCTACCACATCGTATAGTTTGGGTTTTGCAGTAGAAATGGTTACATTACCAATCAAATCGAGACCGCCGGCAACGTATTAATACGATACGCCTATCTGGATTTCCATGACAAATGGTTGTTTCTAACGGGCACCAAAGTTTCTAGTGATTAAGTGGCAGTTATCACTGAATTTTTACGGTTATCATCGTGACTTTGTCAACCATTTCGGAATATCTGCGACACAGGTGAATACGAATATGTTAGGTTTTATTGTCGGATATGAATTATCACCTACTTATCACTGGATCTCTGACATCAGTAACACTGTCATTAGTGGAGAAGTACTGTTCATCCTTTCATAATAGCTGAGTTGTTCCATCATTTCAATTCATGTCTTGTGTAGATTTTCTTTGAAATTCATTTACATCGATATCAAATGTCCTGTTTTTAATTATAATAGGTTATCATACAGTGTTATGTACAATATGGAAAGATATTGTACGAGTCGGTATTGTTTTGAAAACCCGTATTGGACGAGACCTATTTATTATACAGCTGAAATAATCAATACTATAACAACAATTGTATGTTTAACTTTTAATACAGTCTAAATAGAACAACTGCACAACAGTATTTCGTTAGGAAAATGTTCTGTATTAATACAGATCTCGTAAACTCTAAAAATGAATTAAAAACAGCAAAATAACTGATCAACAATTATTCTAAACAACTTTCTTTTTTTTTCCTCAGACTGTTAAATATCGAACAAGTTAATTTGATTGTAGATTAATGTTAACATTGAATGTCAAAAATCAACGAGTTACTTCCCTTACATAATGTACAAAACGAAAAAAATACGGACTTATCGGGACGTCCAATACGGAAATAATACGGCTTCCGGTTGTACAATACGGGGACAATAATGTACGGTCACATGTCTTAAATGGGTGTTTTTGGTTGGATTAAAATATAGCTGTATAATAACAAATTATAATCTATAAAAAATTAATCATATTAGATTTCAAGACCAAAATTCAAAGTTTCTAAAACTGGTTGAAATATTGTTGTGGTTTACTGAAAAGAGAATAATTTTCCAGTTATAATTACATTGACAACAAGTAAATTAGATAAAACGAAAATATTTTGATTCCGAGACGTAAAAATGTATTTATCATGGGCGAGGTCTGGCAAAATTGTCTGATAATGACTACTGGTAACAAAAAAATAGCATAAGAAGAGTTTGAAGATACCAAAGGGGCAATCAGAATCCGTATATCGAAGAAGAACAGACAACACAATGGCCAAAAGAAAAAGTGCAAAATGACAAACAACGATCAACAAAACATTCATATAAAACTAAAGATCGAGTAACACGAACCCCACCAAAAACGGGGGTGAACTCAGGTGCTCTGGAAGGGTAAGCAGTTCCTTCTTTACAGATCATACATCGCTTACCGCTTCTGATTATCCCTCTTGTATCTTGAAACGTTCCTTATTTGAGGTGGAAAGCATGAACAGACAGCGAACTGACTGGTTACCCCCTCCCCCAAGCAAGTGCCATTTGTAGATGTCTTGAAACCTCAACACTTTAGTTGGGTAACGCCACTCTAACTCACGTCAGTTTAGTTATACTTGCGGCTAGAAGTTAACGACATGAACAACTCATTCATTATTATTTTATTATCACATTTTTATAAGAAATAACGTCAATTTTGCGCATACGTAAACACCGAAGTGCCACGGCGATATCGGCCTCTTTATAAATAGAACATGATATCAAGCCTCTTTATAAATAGAACATGATATCAAGCCTCTTTATAAATAGAACAATGCATGCCTTTTTCCATATTACGACTGTTATCATCCCTCAACCGATACCAATCGCTCATAGTTTGGTGTGTTTGAAGTTATTTTTTTCTATTTAATTCAATGTTGAAATATGTGAAAAATAGATTAATGCATGCCTTTTTCCATATCAGGACTGTTATCATCCCTCGACCGATATCGACTCTCGGGCTATTTAGCCCTCTGACCGATATCGGTCTCTCGGGATGATAACAGTCCTGATATGGAGAAGGGTATTCATTAATCTATAATTATACACTTGCTTTCATGTTGGGTACTGGTGAAAGTTTCCGGGGGTAGTAAACTCCATGTGGCGGATAAGGTGTGTCTTCACTGTGGAGGGGTGTTGGGCTATAATACGGTAAGCCGGACAATGGACCATAGGTGTTAACGTATTGGAAGATGACCACGCTCCCTGCACGTTTAAGACCTCTTTTGTAGATTTCGAAAATGAATTGGTACATTGTAGCCGCAAGAAATGACTTAATTATTCGTCCCTACTCAATTCTCATAGTTTTCCAGTGGCAGTCGAAAGCCGTTGACCCGGTTGACCAATCACTTCGCTAATTTTTATATTGTTTTTTTTTTTTGTTGTATACAGAATATAGCTGAAATACTGCTTCCTGGACGCTAATCTATAATCAATTAATCAATCAATGTTGATGATCATGTTTTCTTTTACAGTACGAAGTGCAAATACTCTCCTTACGAAAGCGACTACATCGACTGTATCAGTTTCAAGTACTTCTGTGACGTTGATTCTCGTAAATGAAACTATGAACAACAGTACAGACTTCGGATAACGGATAAACACAAAGTTCCGGAAAATAATGGTCATATTTAGATTGCTTAAAGAAAGATAACTCTGGCACAATGCTGAATACTCTGTAACAGTGGAATAATGGTGATGCTTAAAGAACGATAACTCTTGTGCAATGATGAATACTCTGTGAAAGGGGAATAACATCTTCGCTAGATCTAGAATACATTTTGAAAATTGCGCGCAATGCCACCTGGTGGTTTATCGAAGTTGCGCCCCTTAGATAGCCGTCATCGCCAGCCAATCAGAATCGCTTTGTTATACGTATGCTGGAGAGTTGAAAATGGCAGCGCCCAGTGAAGAAAAACTTATTTGTGATAAATTTAATTTGGAAGCACTTACTGTCAACCAAGTGAAAGTATCAAAGCTTTGGCAGACGGGAAAGATGTTTTCATTGGAACCAAAACGAGAAGTGACAAATCGTTGTCATATGAGAGCATTCCGGTGCCATCTTTGTTTACATTTCGTCGATAACATGTGCTCCGTGTAAAACGTCTTCTGATTGGATACGTGTACTGGTAGCCGTAACCAATGAAATATTAAAGCGCGAATCCTCAAAATGTATTCTAGATCTGCCAAGGGTGGAGAGAAGGGGACCCGAATCGTAACCCTTGGCTAGCGAAGATGGGGGAATAATGGTGATGCTTAAAGAACGATAACTCTTGTGCAATGATGAATACTCTGTTTGTTGAGAAAGGGGTTCCGAACAGATAAGATGTACGAAAAGAAGTAGATAAGAACAACTGAAGAAGGATCTAATAGAGAAAAAAAAAAATTTTGTTTTATTTAACATCGAATCAATGCTGACAACTGAACAAGGCGATGTTGATATTTATATTTTTAAAGTAAATTGTAAAATACTTGTTATGGCAATATCTTTTACACTTTGGTATTATGGTACAGAACGTGACTTTTAAATTATTTTTTGGATTTGCAATATTCTTTTAAATTAACTTTGGGCGTACCTGATGAAGGTTATTCCAGAAACGTATCGTGTGAACTATATTGGATGCCAATGTTTGTATTGCATTGTATTGTCATACGTTTTCATGACAGGTCTAATTTGCTTCTTGTTTAATCAATTGATGTATTTGATAATTGATATTCCATTTTCATTTTTGATACAAATAATACTGTATACAGTACAGTTGAATCTCGTTATCTCGAAGTTCACGGGACTGTTGCAAAATTTCGAGTTATCCGAAATTCGACTTAAGGGAAGTAAGGGATTATGTAAGACAGCCAATGTATTTCTATTTTTAGTACAACAATGAACAATAAAATTAGTATATTTGACTGTATAAACAGAACAAACGAAACAAAGTTAGGAAATAATGTGGAATATCAAATTTATAATAATAAATATCTCAACAGTCCCATTCTGAGCTGATTTTTTGGGTCAAATTCTTTGCAACGAACCACGTATATCTTGTACGTCTGCTTACAGTAGAATTTTACTGGAGAGCAAATTCGCGAGATTTTAATGCTGTTTAGGATTATCAAATTTTATAATTCAATTTGATGTGAATACTACAATCTGATTGGCTGATCAACCTGGAGCAACATTGGTTATACTTGATAACCTGGGTTGGTATTGTGACGTCGCCAACATATTTATTCGCCAACGACAAATTAAAATAGTCCCAAGAAATAATCGTAATTAAAATCGAGGAATCATTAAATTTTGTTGTAAAAATTAAATTATAAAGGAATATATTCAATTTTTTAACAGGTTATACTTCACTTGTATAACCTGGTTTGGAACAGTTTACCCTTTTCATAAATTGAGCATATTCCTTAAATAATGTTAATAAGCAGAGGGTATGTTTATGGTGCATAACATTTTTCATATTTTTATATACGCTTTACTAGTGTGGTCAGTGTTTTGACTTAACACTGAAACTTTCATCTTGATACACCAGATATTCTTAACATGTTATCATAATTGATAATTCGTCCATTTGTTTACAATACAACTGTGTTAATAGTCGAGAGCTTAAATGATACAGTGAATCCTGTTTAAACCGAATCCTGTTTAAGCCGAATTATAAATAAAGTCCCAATGAAAGAAATCTTGTTAATTTAACCAGTATGAACTACTCACCTTTCTATTACAACCACAAAGTTGACCCCAAGGAGTTCAGTTTAGACAGGTTTCACTGCAGTATGAACTAAACACCTGTCTATTACAGCCACAATTTGACCCCAAGGAGTTCAGTTTAGACAGGTTTTGCTGTATTTACTAAGACTTGTTTCATTACATTTTTCCATTTGTTGTTATAGTCTTGGTGGAATTTATACAAAACGTTTTTTTTTTAGATATTAAATGATTTTTTATGAAGTGATACTTTTATTTTCCTGAAGCCCAATCTATGAATAAAAATCTGGACTGGGTTGCACAAAGGTCAATTAAATTTAAGTCTCAATTAAACCAAGTGTAAATTAATTCAATGTACATTTCAAGTAAATTTAAGTGTCAATTAAGTTTTTTAATTGACACTTATATTTAAGTAAGGTTTTTGCAACCCAGTCCTGAATTGCAAAGGATGGTACTTGATCATCTGATATTGGAATCGAGTTCGAAACCATTAAATCGTTTAGAAAAACAAAGTTTAGAGATACCAAGCGGTAATCAGAAGCCATAAATCGAAGACGGGTAGACAATACAATGGTCAAATGAAAAGGGGTAAAAATACAAATAATGATTTACAAAGCACTACATAGAAAACCAAAGATTGGACAATCTTGAATATCACCCACAAAAACGTGGGAAGGACTCGTGTGCTCCGAAATGTTAACCCTGCTTCATTAGTGGAACCTGTCGTGTTACTCTTGTCAATTATCCAATGGGAAATACTGACGTCGTGTTTATTTATATGGTATTGTTTGCTTGTTTGTTTGTTTAGTGGTGTTTAACGCTACTTTCAACGATTTTTCAGTTATATCGTGGCGGTCAGTTTTATTGGTAGAGGAAACCGGATTATCCAGAGAAAACCACTGACCTGTCGTAAGTCACTGACAAACTTTATCACATAATGTTGTACACCTCGCCCTGATCGAGATTCGAACTCATAGCATCAGTGGTGATAGGCACTGATTGCATAGGTAGTTGTAAATCCAATTACCACCACGACGGCCCCAATAACTAAATGAAAAAGGACACAAAGACAAATAGGACTATACACAGAAATCTTAAGGTCTGGTAATCTCAAACCCCACTAAGCACCGAGTTGAACTACATTGCTCCGGAAGGATAAACAGTTCCTGCTCCGCGAGTGGGACCTGTCCTGTTACTCATCAAAAATGCTATGAAAAATCATGAATAAGGAAATGGTAGGATAGGAAATGCGATATGGTAGTATAAAGGCGATATGTACTAATAACATTCCATACGTCATTGTCTATTTATATGGTCTTTGTATATCTGATTCTCCTCAACACCATATATCCATCGGTAATCACAATACAAAGCATGTTACAAGAACAGTTTGAAGGTACCAAAGGGGTTATCAGAAGTCGTAAATGGAAGGACAGGCAACACAATGGCTAGAAGAAAAAGGACAAAAGGACAAGAAACGCTCTACATAACATTACACAGAAAACTAAAGATCGAGCACCACGAACCCACTAAACACCGCGGACGAACTTAAGTGCTCCGGAAGGGAAACCAGTTCCTGTTTCACATGTGTCGCCCATCGTGTTTCTCTTGTTACAACCGGGTGAAAGGTCAAGATAGGTTTGACACGATTAGATGATATATGTTATCCCATAGCTATACCAACATTACATTATAAATAATTGATTTATCATTAGCAGGGCAATAATTACCTCTGGTGATATATGATAGGATGCATTAAGTATTTATTAGCCATTATAATTAGTTCTCTTATAATTAATTGATCTTTCATTAATTAGCAAGTAGGGATATGGATGTTAATGGACATAAGAGACTATCCAACTTTATGCTTAAACTCAATTGAAGTAAAGGAGATTCGCTTTTATTGCTGACCTACAGTTCACAGCAGGGACGGATCCATGGGGCCGCACCCAGCGCTTCACCCTAAAATTGTAAAAAATATGATTTTTTGGCGTAAAATTGTGATTTTTCACACGAAATACCCCAAAATATTCGCGCCTCCCTCCGCAATTGGAAAAAATAAGATTTTTTTGCGTAAAATTGTGATTTTTCACACCAAATACCCCACAAATTTTCGCGCCTCCCTCCACAATTGGAAAAAATATGATTTTGTTGGCGTAAAATCGTGATTTTTCACACGAAATACCCCAAAATTTTCGCGCCTCCCTCCGCTCAGCGCAAATTTTGTAAGTTCGCCCCCCCCCCCCTAACATTAAATCCTGGATCCGCCCCTGCACAGTCAAAGTAGGGTTTTCAATAATGAACATAACTCTTACCCTAAAATGAGTTTGAAAATGAATTCCCTGCTATGCAGTCGAGTGGTACTCGTTCTGTCAATAAACCCTACATCTGGTCATTTTTGTTATGTTGATGTTATTTGGTGATTTTATTTCCCAGATGCTGGATTTTCAAGAACAAAAAGCAAAATAGGTGATGTAATAATAAACTAGATGTGTCGGAACGACACGAATGTCCCCGCAGTGAATATTAATGAGGTTCGCAAATGTTTCACCCTTTTTTAATTCTCTCAGTAATAGGCTAAGAATAACAAATGAATTTCAAAGTTGATCTGTAACTTATGATTATACACTCTCATACCAAAAATCAAGTCAATATCTCAAATTATAGTGAAATAAAGTGGTGACAACTGAATATTTGACCAAAGGGCCATAACTCGACCAAAAATCATTGGACCGGAACGAAATGTAAACATGATCTGTAACTTATCATTATACACTCATATACCAAACATCAAGTCAATATCTCCAAGCATAGCGAAAAAAGGTGGTGACAACTAAATATTTGGTCAAATTTCAGTCCAAGGGCCATAAATTGGCCAAAGATCATTGGACCGGAACGAAACGTAAACTTGATCTGTAACTTATCATTATACACCCACATACCAAATATCAAGTCAATATCTCAAGGCATAGCGAAAACAAAGTGGTCGCAACTGTTTTATTTCGGAATTACGGACATGGGCAACACAATATGTCCCGGTCACTTAGTGGTGGGGACATAAAAATGCCGTCACCATTGTGTCCGATATCACATTACGAGATTACAAATACATACAAAAACAACCATAGCAGTTCCATAATTACATCTGGTGACATACATGCGAGTCTAAATTTAGAATCTTGTTTATTATTAGAACTTTTTTTCACTGTTTCCTTCTGCATACTAGATTAATAACTGCGATGATAAAGTTTGTCAGTCACTTGCGACAGGTCGGTGGTTTTCTCCGTGTTCTCCGGTTTTCTCCACCAATAAAACTGACCACCACGATATAGCTGAAATATTGTTGAAAGTGGCATTAAACACCATAACCATAACCTTTTCTTTAACAGATGAGCGATACCGTATCATGTGAGCCTCTGGGTTGTATGTAATACTTTCTAATAAAAAAAACAGGGTTAGGTACGGATAGCCATGCATATTTTTATAATGTTTCTCTATTGAAAACCTTTGATTTGTTCAGAAAATATTTGGAATAATAATGGAACAAATAACTAAGTAATGCTCTCAAAGAGTCGGCGATGATACCTCAAAATTTAAAAGAAACTAGCACAAAGCTGGAAAAAAAATGCAATGTAAGTCCTTTTGATTTCTATAAATCTTCAGAACAAAATTCTTAAAAATCCAGTTTTCAAATCGACAATTTTTTTTCTAGATGTTTGTTAATATATGATATATACGAACTCTGACAATTAATTTCAAAATTTTTGGTCCATTATTTAAAAAGTTACCCATTAGGTCTCTATGTTATTTATATTTACTAAAGCGTAAAAATCTGGATGGAGTGAGTACAAATAACAGACTGTACCATGTGACATAGGACATTTAAATATTAAAGAACATCAATGACAACTGACTATCACCTATGGTCAGTTAATGAGTAGCCTTTTAATATTTAAATGTAATGTGTCGCATGGTACAATGAAATATACTATTACACTATTTGTACGCACTCCATCCAGATTTTTACACTTTAGAAAATATAATTAACATAGAGACCTAATGGGTAACTTTTTAATAATGGATCAAAAATTTTGAAATTAATAGTCAGAGTTCGTATATATCATATATTAATAAACATCTAGAAAAATAATTGTTGATTTGAAAACTGGATTTTTAAGAATTTTTTTCTGAAGATTTATAGAAGTCAAACGGACTAAATAATGTAATAAAGAAACACATTCTGGCTTCCATGATTTATTTCGATTCTGATATGTCTACGAGTACAAATACTTTGATTGGAAGACATTATATGATAAAGTTTATCAGTGACTTGTGGCAGATCAGTGGTTTTCTCCAAACACTCAGGTTTCCTGTACCAATAAAACTGCCCGTCATGATACAACTGAAATATTGTTGAAAGTGGCGTGAAACACCAAAACCACAAACTCTCTATTTTGACCGTGTGACCTGTGCCACTTGGACCTTTGGCTTTCATTTTTAATAGACATTGTGTAAGGATTTTTCATTCTAAATACAGAAAGAGAAACTGATATCTTAGTGAGCTAAACATTTCTCCCGTTCATTTGGCTCCAAAAATATTATCGATGATAACAAAGGAATATTCCAGTCAATCTACGGTTTTACCTCAAACTAATTGCAACTGTAATTAGTTCTTAACATACCCATATTGAACATATAAAAAGTATAGAAAAATCTAATAAGGGCAAAAGTAAAAATTTTACCAAACAAAATCTGCAAAAATATGAAAATAAAAAATATCCCGTACAGGTAGCCGTAAGCAAAAAAAGATGACAAGGGAGATAAATCGTATAGAAATTGCAGTCGCTTGAACTAAATGTTTAACTACATTTTGTAGAAACATTAAGATTCAACCGATGGAATAGTAATGGTATGTTTAAAAAAAATAATTAACATCTAATATTTAGTTTTACTTTATAAAATGTTTAGGGTCACACAAATTCGGAAAAGCCGCCGTTGTTTTGTTGACATCCCGATTTCGTCTGCTACAAATCAATCTACTGAGCATTTTCTGTTCTCGCCAAGTGTCCGTGTTGACTGTATATGACAAATAAAATACAATGAAATACAAGATTGCTATGCCATAGTCAATGTCCCCCGCCTATTTACATAGGTCTGTGTATAAATTACTTTCATTAGTTCCTATGATTGAAATGGACTAATCTTTAAAGAAGCTGTGTCGTCAATAATCAGTCAGGAATTTTGCTTTTGTTCTAGTAAGCCTTTATATGGGTTCTATATTAGAAATCATTTGTTATTTTAATTGCGCTAGCTATTGTATATAAATATCTAAAACAGCAGGTGCTCATCTCCATACACTATTTTTATGCCCTTAAAATTTAATTGGATTCTACAAAATTAAACGTAAATAACTCGCCATTTTCAAATTGCTTTTGTCACTATCACATTCCTCATGTGGAAAAAACCCTACATATCAATTTTCGTTGAAATTGGAGCACTTCGAAATTTTAGGCAATTTGGCGGCCATCTTAGAAATGGCTGCCAAAATGACCGCCATTTTGAAATCGCATTGGTCACGACAACAATCCTCTAAAAACCCCTAAATATCAATTTTCCTTGTAATTGGAGCATTGGAGCACTTTTTTATGTGTTTTGGCGACCATATTGAAAATAGCTGCCAAAATGGCCACCATAATGGCTGCAATGGCCACCATTTTTAAATCGCATTTGTCACTATCACATTCCTCAGGTCGAAAATCTTCTAAATATCAATTTTCGTTGAAATTGTAGCATTTGATGTGTTTTGGCAGACATCTTAAAAATGGCCGCAATTTTCTTCGAATTTTGTCCAATTTCGAACTTAGAGCGCTTACAACATATCTCGGACGGACGGATTAACGGACGTACGCCCGGCATTTCCATATCCCCCGCTCCGCTTTGCGGGGGCAGGCGACAAAAAAATAGTCTGAAAATCAATATTGTATTTGAAAAATATAAAATATAACAAGAAACCGTTATCGACTTTTTTCGGTGGAAAAAAATGTATGGAAAACCGTTCGGGATAAAAACACATAGAGATAAAGGATTTTTGACAATGCAGAAGATAGTGAATTTTAGAATATATTTTAAAGAAGAGCAAACTTGATTACAATTGACGAAAAAGTAAAACATCTATATACAGGAGTAAAAATGTGAAAAATAGCGCATGAAAAAAATATCAACACACATAGATATAACGATTTTACAACGCACAATAGTAGATAGTCTACTAAGGATATTACACATCTAAGGCGAGCAGGAACAGCAGTTAGGGATAAAGTGTTATTTACTGAACATACACGTTTCAAATAAAAGAAGGAACTATTCTTAGCAAATTCGGAAAATAAACAAAACGTTAACATGCTAAGTAAAAATTAAGTCGAAAAGTGATGTTCAACCTGAATACATGCCTCAGGTGATGTAGATGTCTTGATTGTCAAATAAACGTTAGAAAACACCGAAGGGGCGATCAACATTAGACAATCCAGATAATCTGGCAACACGGGGCACACAAGACTATGAAAAACTATACAAAAACACAACACAATATGTGTTGGCCACCATTACACGCAAAGAAACACAAATAACGTAAATAAATAAGACATGAGTCCTCCTACAAACAACTGGAGGTAAAGAACCGAACACAGTTTTTAATGCGGAAATCGTAACGGACATCACACCACGAAACTCAGAACTTAAAGACAAATAATTTGACAACACACAAAACTGAAAGGATGAGCAACACGGACCCCACCAAAAAACGGGGTGTGAACGCAGGTGCTCGCGAAGGATACGCAGTTCCTGCTTCTTATAAGATACCGTCATGCTACTCATATATACAGTCTGTTTTTCCGATAAAAGTCTTGGCAGTGATAGAGGAAAGTAAATATCTACGTAAAAGGTAAAAGATCCATTGTCATTTGAGATATTGATAATTCAGAACTGTCAACTAGATACACGTTTACCCCAGAGCAGCCGCCGCCGCCACCGCCATCGCCGCAGCAGCAGCAGCAGCAGCCATGCATGTTTATTCCAGAGCAGCAGCAGCCACACTAATAGCGTTGAAATTCCACCCAAAACATGAAAAACGACAAAATCTCAGACAAAACGAAACACACTATGAAAATATCATACATTATGGTACACATCTATGACAAAACTGCAACAAGTCAACAAAATAGTGATTAAGATGTTGAATAAACACGAAAATTAGAGAAAGGAATCAAGAAACATCGTTATAGATAGAAAGTTCACGAAAAAATATAGCAAAAACAAACAGACTACTTGGAGTATACAACATATCCGAAAACACCGTAGGTGAAAACCATTATTGAAGGGGCAAATAAAATGGCGGGAAAGGGGCAGATAACCAGTGAAAGGGTTAGAAAACGTTAATAGGACGCAAACGTCTTAGAGAGCACCCCAAGGGCACTTCCGATCGGATATTGCGCAACTTCAGGTTGCACATGCGCGCACCTTTCCAAGGGAACCCCGAAGGATGACGTTTGATGACGTCATTTCCGGTCAAATGGCCCCACTAGGGCGGATATTACGCAACTTTCGGTTACGCATGCGCGCACCCTTCCAAGGTAAGAAAAAACGCGGGAAATGGTTGTGCATGTGCACGCGATCACTTCCGTGACTTCCGGTCAGGGCCGCTTCCTGTCACGTGGCGCAAAGTCCGATCCTCCTGAACCGTACTGATATACTACTTGCGTAAGTCATATTTACTTGTAGTCGTTTCAAATTCAAATTGTAGTTATTTGATACAACGACTGTGTACTCTCTGTTTTCAGAGAATAAAATAACAATGAATTTCATATACATGTAGCATAAAATATACCTACCTACCTAAGTCTACCTAAGTCTGTTCCAAATGCAGGAGATCAGCTTGCTCCTCTATATGTGGCTCTACTTCGTTGTCTATTTGGTTTAACTGTCTTCTTGCGGTTGTTGTCTGTGTATCGTTATAAGTATGGTCGTACATCATAGGGTGGTTTTACCACAGCTTGTCTAGTTTGTTTTCAAAAAAATTTACGTTTTTGGCCGTGATAACTGATTCTGGTAGATTATTCCAATCTTCGACTACTCTGTCTGTGAAATAATATTTACGTATGTCCAATCTAGATCTGTTCTTGGTTAGTTTTAGTGAATGTCCACGAGTCTGATGAAAAGTATTCTTGTTGATGGGCATTAAATCCTCTGTCACACGTTTGTCATTGATTTCAGTAACTATCTTGAAAGTTTCTATCATGTCGCCTCTTAATCGCCTATATCTCAGTGACGGGAGTTTTAGTTTCCTTAATCGCTCTTCATAGGTTAAGTCCTTCATATCCGGTAACATTTTTGTGGCTCTACGTTGGACATTCTCGATTGCCTCTATGTCATTAGTTCTGTATGTGTTCCAAACGCTACTCGCATATTCTATGATAGGTCTGACAAGTGATTTGAATAATAAACAGAATATTTAAATGATCTCCTGATTATCTCAACTATTTGATTTGCCTTGTTCACTTGTGTCTAGATATGCTTTTCGAAGTTAAGCTTTGAGTCTATTGTAATTCCAATGTCTTTTTCCGATTCAACTGATTCTAAGGTGACGTATGATCCCGAGTATGTTGGCATCGTATAATTTGTAGTTCTTTGTTGATGGCGTTTACCAGTGATTGACAGGACTTTACACTTATCAGGATGAAAGCGCAAAAGACATTTTTCACTCCACTTAAAGAGGTTGTTGATATCATTTTGGATTATTTCAATGTCACTCTGGTTGGCAATATCCCTATATAGTTTAGTATCGTCTGCAAAAATGTATACATCAGATTCTACGTTCAGCGGTAAGTCGTTGATAAATAATACAAACATTACTGGTCCAGGTACTGAGACTTGCGGTATACCATTTGTCACATTATGCCATTTTGATACAGATCCATTTTGTTGTACTCTTTGCTTGCGGTTACTCAGAAAGTTCTTAACCCATACACAAATCTGGTTGCTCATTCCATATGAACGCAGTTTGTTGATTAATCTGATGTGTGGTACCTTATCAAAGGCTTCCATAAAGTCTGTATAAATGATATCGATAGTTCCACCATTATCGAGTATAGTTGTCCAATGGTCAAGTACCTTTAGGAGTTGTAATGTGGTAGATCTGCCACCCATGAAACCGAATTATTTTGTACTAAATAAGTCGAATTTATCCATATGCTGAATGATTCTCTTTCTAATTAACTTTTCCATTAACTTACATATGATGCTAGTAAGACTAACTGGTCTGTAGTTTGATGCAGAGTTCTTACTTCCTTTCTTGAAGAGTGCTGTAATTTGGCCAATTCTCCATCCTTCGGGTACTGTCCCTGTCTTAAAAGAACTGTTGAATATAGTACAGAGTGGCTTATCGATAATGTCTGTTAATTCATACAAGACTTTAGGATGAACTTGGTCTGGACCAGGTGATTTAGTAGTAGTCAATTCTTTTAATAGCTTATTTACTTCAGTCACTGTAAAGTTGTCGTTTTTTGAATGTTCATTATACTGTCTATTCTCGAGTAAAGTTTCATCATTATCGTTTTCTGTTGTAAATACACTGCTGAAAAAATCAGCCAATATCTCAACCTTTTCCCCATCATCTGAAGCAGTAATTTTAATTCCATCACGTTCAGTATGTAGTTCTGAGACTCCAGATTTGTTTTTCTCTTACTATTAACATACGACCAAAAATGTTTACTGTTTGATTTTGCTGTTTCAGCTATTTGTTTTTCACGGTTCTTCCGCTCTCTTGTGATAATAGATTTTGCCTTATTTCGGGCCTTAGTATATAGTATATATAGTTATTGTGCTTATATATATTTATATTACATTTTATTATTCTTTTAATTTTTGTCTTATTTCCAAACGTGCAGAAAAAGTTGTATATACTTAATATAGGTGTGACGTTGTAAGTTGAAATGTACGATTGTGACATACGTTGAAGAATTATGAATGAGTGCCTCTATCCATGATTTTTCTATTGGAGTTTGAAACTGTACCGACAGCCAGTGTGATTGATTTTTTGTGTATAACGCCACTTTCAGCAATATTTCAGCTATATCATGGCGACCAGTTTTAGTTGTGGAAGAAGCCGGAGTATCCAGAGAGAACCACCGACCATGGGCACGCATCTGGTAAACTTTATCACTTGCGGCTGCGAGTCGAATGCACCTTTTTTGTAATTTACAAAGCCAGGCGCGAACCCACGCCGTATTGATGATAGGCTTGTATGAGTTGTTAGGTAATCGAACTACCTAACTCATTGAGCCAACCGGGCCCTTGAGGTCAGAATATATAATTCACCTATTTGTCTTTATTAAATATTGGATGCAAAATATATACATTTTGTCCTATGGAGTACATAGTGTGATATTTTTTGCTTTTTATTTTATTATAGCAAAAATATAATTTCCATTAAATAGCTTTCCCATTTCCCATCCTACAATCGTTAAAGGGATATTATAGCTCATTTTGGAAATTGTTTGTATCTCATGAAAACTTGCAATTGGTTCAATAAATGATATTTATGAAACATTAACCCGGTTTTTTTATCAATGAAACTTTGTAAAAGTGACATAATTCGTTGATAATTCTGTCATATCTTGCGGTTTTTGTCGGGGTTTTTCCAATAATTGAATTTTTGCTTCCTGGACAAAAATTTATTTCGACATTTTTAAGTGATATTTTAACGATATAAGGGATTATATGGGCGTGCAAAGTATTTTTGGATTGTTTTTACAATTAAAATGAAAAGAAACAACCTTCGTCACGAGTTGAAAAAATATATGTTAAAACGAGCTTTAATATCCCTTTAATATTGGGGGCGATCGATACTAAAATTAATAGTCCTCGGAGAGGTATGTTTCCTTATTTCATTCGTTTCGTTACGTTATTGTTAATATATTTTTTTACCAATAACTTTCCTGTTGTAGTGATATTGTTTAACATTTTAAAGTAATTACGCCTTCATGTGTTAATAGCGCTTTACAGACAAATACACATTTCAAGAGGAGATAATCGACGTGTCGTAATGGCTAATTACCAAAGGTGGGCGTTTGTATGATGTTTTTGTACTCTTTCCTTTAATCATAATGTTAAGGTAATAAAAAAAACGTAGATATATTAATTAGTGAGTGCTCACGTACTGTACGTTTCTGGAATAACCTTCATATGGTACGCTGAGGGCTGGATTAACCCTTAAGCAAAGTAAGCACGTGCTTAGGGCATCAATAGGCAAAGGGGCACCACAAAAATCGGCCACAAGGCACTTTATTTTATCAGCCAGATATTAGGTTCAAAAATACACCAAATTTTTTTTCTTTAAATGTAGGAATAAATGTTAGACATTTGACTATTATGTTGAGTCTTGGCATCAAGGGGTCGTGTCAGTTTTTACATTATGCCAGTGGAAGGTGCGGGGGCACTAAGGTTGGCCTGTGCTTAGAGCATAAATTGGTTTTAATCCGGCCCTGGGTACGCTCAAAGGCTTGGAGACAATATTACTGTATGCACACCAATAAGGATTAAAGCATAGAATAGCTTGTGAATAATGTTGAGGTAATAAAAACGTAGATGTATCTGAATTAGTGTGTGAGTGCTCGTGTACTGTACGTTTCTGGAATATCCTTCCTAGGGTACCTTATAGAGAAGTCATATCTTTCCGTTATACTAATCTAAAATATCATTGATTCTTATCTAGGTATCCAAATAAAGGTCCCAGACGATGCATAATTAAGTTAGAATTTAAATGTTTAAGAAATAATTCATGCCGGCCATACTTTATTGTTATTCAAATATGGGTAGGCATTATATTCATGAATATTCAACCCCGAGCGATAGCGAGTGGTTAAATCTCATGAATATAATGCCTACCCATATTTGAATAACAATAAAGTATGGCCGGCATGAATTATTTCGATTCTAATAGGACAAATACGGTAATTTAAAAATTCGAGGCGGTCAAGGTGATGCGCTGGTAGTGGCTATTCCATCCATCTCCTACGGAATTTTAAAAATGGTAAAATTGGGAATTAAGAGATTGAAAGCGAAATTGTGGTTGAAACTGTGGCTTACAATACCGAAAAGAATTTTATTGACAAGGTTAAATATAAATTTTATTATAAATAAACAACTTTAAATGATTAACAACGAAATTACCAGTTGAACGCAGCCAGTCGGATAGGAGATAAAGGGAGATAAACATGTATATACCAGGGGCGGATCCAGGATTTCAAGTTAGGGGGGGCGCACTTAAAAAAAATGCGCCGTATTTGGGGTATTTCGTGTGAAAAATCACGATTTTATGCCAAAAAATCTTATTTTTTCCAATTTTAGGGAGGGCGCGCGCCGGGTGCGCCCCCCCCCCCCCCTGGATCCGCCCCTGTATACCGAATACGGGACGTCATATTAGAATCAATAATAATCTACTTTGATTAAAATTTCATGATCATCAGTAATGATAACAACGATTGCATTACGGAAATAAATGGCTAATTCTGATTTTCCTTCGGATATATTTTAATTTTATAATAACCAGTGACCAGGTGGCTGAGAAAATGGCTACACAAACCACCCACTGAAATGCTTTATGCACGTGTTTATTTGACTACCTAGATATAACACAACAGGGCAAAATCATTGATCATTTATATTTAAAACCGTAAAAGTTTAGAATCAAATCGGCAATGATGTTCTATTTGGTCAACGTTATAAGGTATCGAAGACAAGGGCATATAATGCCTTTACTTGGTGTCATGATTAATCAATTAAACTTTCGTTTTTGGTGACACATACTATATCTGTAGTCAGAGACTTGTCTTCGATACTTAAAACATTGCTGTTGCTCAAACACAGCATGATATCATCAATGAGAGGGCCCGGGTGGCTCAATGAGTTAGGTAGTTGGATTACCTAACAACTCATACAAGCCTACCACAAATACGGCGCGAGTTCGCGCCCGCTTTGTAAATTACAAAAAAAGGTGCACTCGACTTGCAGCCGTAAGTGATAAAGTTTACCAGCCCATGGTCGGTGCTTCTCTCCGGGTACTCTGGCTTCTTCCACCACTAAAACTGGTCGCCATGATATAGCTGAAATACGACTGAAAGTGGCGCTAAACACCAAAAATCAAATCAAATCATCAATGACATTTTAAGTTAGTATACAAATGTAACGGGACGAGATGCCGTTACCATAATCCTTTGGCGATCCTATTTAGGCCCTTTGGTTTTCCAACCTTTCGACTTGAGAATACCTGATGAAGGTTATTCCAGAAACGCGTCGTGTTATCTACGTTTTTATTACAGCTACGTTTTACGTTTTATGTTTTTACACCTTTTCATACGATAAATGGGTAGAATAAAATACAGCTTACGAAAATTAAACCCGGAGCGGCCAGTCGGTCCTTTTTTCTGTAGACCTTGTTGATGTTTGAGTATATATATACAAACCATCTCGTCTCTCACCTGTTGTTTGACACACAGCTTGAAAGGTATACATGCTTTCATAATTGAATTTTTTTGCTTATATTAAAAGTTGCCAATATTCGATGTTTTATACTCATAAAATGTTCTGAACAAAAAGCCCGGTTTAAAAAATATGTTATAATGTCGTAATTAGTGAAAAGAAATCGAATGTCTGTTGATGGAATCTCCATTAACACGACCTAATTATAAATCGACTGCAGTTTCGAAGGTTGCCACTGCTATAAATAACTGAGGAAGCACGTTGCATGTAAATTCGTTAGAATTAATATAATTTAAGAAATATATATATGAAATTGGATCCCTGGGTAATCAGTGAATACTATTTTTAAGAATGACACTTAAAATCGGAAATACGTGATGAAATCAATAAAAACAAACCCAAACTGTGCAAAAGTGATAAAGGGAAAATTGTAAGGAAATTGTATTGCATATTATTGACAACACTTGAGTTGCCTTGATTATATTTTTTTTAGAAAAAAAAACAGACATGAAGTTCATTATGTTAGTCTCTAATTTAAAAGAGATATCACCTAGCGTTTTCTCCTGAAAAAAGAATATATAAGAAACTACGATGCAATTCTACTGTCAAAATACGATTCGGCTGAAAAAAGATATTAAATTATGCTTACACGTTGAAAAATGGAGTAGGTCGGTATAATATCTTTTTTTTTATTTTTACACAAAGCTTGCTGAATCCTCCTTTTTGTGTCGTTTTCGTGTAGAATCCGTTCATTTTTTTTCTTCTTCCACGATTTGATTTGTGCACATCTGACATTTTCTTCATCAATAAACAATTTCGCACATGCGCAAACGCTTTCCCGAATGAGTTCACTGTCAGGTCGTATGAATATTGCGCGGTTCAACATTGAATTTTTTACTGGATGTAAGAAAATCAAACAGCGACGTATTTCCTTCGTTCTAGGCTATTTACGTATGATATTATGAAAAATTTCAACTACAATTAGTATAAAACATCGAATATTGGCAACTTTTAGTATAAACAAAAAATTCAATTCTGACAGCCTGTATGCCTTTAATATAATTCTCACTACATTTTATATTACCATGCCAGGGAGGTGTATGAGATATAAATAACACTTCATACGTAACAGGCACGCAAAACACATCCTCCCTGTAATGTAATGGTTACGCAACTTGTCTACAAATTAGATAAAAGAAAATAGTAGTGTGTCTAATTTGTAAACAATCTGATCAATGTCTGAGGTACTGCATCGCTAGACCACGACACTGAATATTGAAAAAACAATTATAGATAGAGTCATCACTACTATAAAGCTTGCTTCATTAGTGTATTGTTTATTCGACTAAAAAATTCAATAGGTAAATTTGATATATAAGAGGGATTTAGCATCTTATGCATAGCCGGGTCTTGGCAGATGTGACACAGCTTGGACTATTGAATTGATCATACATGAATCACAGATTTCAAATACGAACAAAGCCGAGTCGTGGAGGGTATTACTCAGTGACTGTTGAATAGATCATACATAAATCAGCAAATTTGATATATAAGCGGGATTTTGCATCTTATAAACTTGCTGTCTTCCTAAACAAAAGTTTTGAAATACGAAGAACCATACATTGCAAATTTAATCTTACTTAAAGATAAAATAGTATTCGTGATATGAACACCATGTTATATCTGCATCATATTATATTTGTATAATATATATTTTTATGTATATCATAATATTAGCTATAAATTGCCATAGTTTGTTCTGCCTATGGGTGGTTTCCCCCCCTGCAGTGTCGATCATCTATACTTGTTTTTACTCTTTTGTATATATGTCATATATGTTACTAATCATCCAAATCATTGTAAGTGTAAAATGCAAATGTCTGTAATTCTGTGTTCTCACGGGCTTCTTGATTGATTTAATAAACTATTCTATTCTATTCTATTCTATTCTATTCTATTCTATAACCATGCTCGGGATGTGTCTGGGATATAAATAACACTCCATGCAGGCACGCAAAACACAGCCTCCCTGTAATCTGAAATTTGTAATATAATGGTTACGCAACTTGTCTACAAATCAGATAAAAGAAAAAACATCTATTGCGTGTCTAATTTGTAAACAATCTGATCAATGTCTGAGGTACTGCATCGTTAGACCACGACACTGAATATTGCTTCATTAGTGTATTGTTTATTAGACTAAAAAATTCAATCAGCAAATTTAATATATAAGAGAGATTTAGTATCTTATATGGAGTTGGGTCGTTGTAGGTAGTATTCAGTGACTGTTGAATAGATCATACATAAATCGGCAAATTTGATATATAAGCGGGATTTTCCATCGTATGTATAGCCGGGTCGTGGAAGATGTGACATGCATAGTGGCTATTGAATTGATCATGCATAAATCACAGAATTATCGAATACATTGGAGAATATCAGAAAAATAAGGAGAAAAATTATTTTAAGATTGGATATATAAGCGGGATTTAGTAACTTATGTAGAGTCGGTCGTTGTCTAGATATGACACACGCTTGAATTGATCATACATAAATCGCATATTTCAAATACGAATTTTCGAATACATCTGAGAATATCAGAAAAATTAAGGAGAAAAATATGTTTACATGTCCATTCAACATAGAGAATATATATATATATATATAATATACGTTTTACATGATGTTCGTATGTTAATTCTATTTTTTTGTTTTTAATTAGCAGTGTAGCTAGAGCTTCAACGCATTTCAAAGAAACTTGATCAAATAAAACAGAAATTGTATTTAATTAAATATGTACGTTAATTATACGAAATGCTAAATCATTACATTCGATACCTACCTTTATTAGCTGTAGAGCATTCGTAATTCTCTGGATTAACATACAATTGATTAAAGAATCTAAGCGAATCAACTCGACATAACATGAGAAAGGGATTTCCGTTTTATAAGTAAAATTAAGATTCTAAATTCATATAATGTGTAAATTCGCTGTTGCATGTTGAATTAGTTTAGCATATACATTGATATAGGATTGTGAGGACTTTTTTTTCCAAATGCGTATGGATATAAATTGCTTTGTAATTCGTTTGAGCTTATTTCATTTTAGAATCTGGAGTGAGAGGTGATTTTTTCCAAATGAAATGTACATAGATATACATTGTTTTGTAATTCGTTTGAGGTCATTTCATTTTAGAATCTGGAGTGAGACTGAGGTGATTTTTCAAAATGTGCATGGATATAAATGGATAATTAATCAGTTTGAATTTATTTTACTTTAGAATCTGGAGTGAGAGGTGAGAGAAGAAAGGGATAATGAGTTTGGAAAGCGATTTGATTTCAGAAGATTTACAACTAAGTCCGGCCACTATATCAGGAAAATACACTGACGAAGAACATTCTGTGATATATCCCATACCGGAAGGAGCATCGTGTCTCTATTATTCGGAGAACGGACAAGAATATGTTAGACTATCCGAGACCGACAGTAGTGGTATACAAAACTGGCCAGAAGTATCTGACCACCAACATCATGATTGTTGTGAACACCACAGTCACCAATGTGCCCAGCACCACCAACATCGATACCATCGCATACCTCATTGGTCCACGATTACAATGTCGAACGAGGACATGGAAATTATTACGGATCCTGAATATTACCGACAATTTGATGACGTGTTTTACATAGAGCCTAGTGTAGCTCGTAGTCTTCTAAGTGATTTTTTCATACGGGAACGTACTCCGTCTAATTTACATATTCACGTGGATACACGAACAAAACGACAACGATTCATTGCACGTGCGGTTATGATTATTTCCATGGTGATGTTTACTGTTAGTGTATTGCTTGTTGTCATATCTTTGATAATGTCAGATCACATTGATAATTTAGGTAAGTTTAATAATATAAGTATACTAACACTTTTTGATTTCTGCTAAGTATACTTGCCATTTTTTTCCTACTAAGCATACGTTATACCTTTTTCTATATCAACCAATTATTCTTGCAATTTTGTGTATCTCTAATAAATATATTTGCCAATGGTGTTTTTCTGCTAAACATACATGGCATTTTTTTTAAATTTGCAAAGTATGTTTTGATTTCTGATAAATATGCATTGTGTTGGGGTTTTTTTTGGTTTTTTTTAATTGCTGCTGTGTATTCTTGTCAATGTTTGATTTTGTGAATATACTTTGCAATTTGTTTTATTTCTGCTAAGTGTACTTGACGATTTTTGATTTCTGCTAAGTATTAACGTCGACCTTTGAATTCTGCTAAGCAATTTTTTTTCTGCTAAATATATTTGACATTTTTTTCAATTTTTGCTAGGTATATTTAACAATTTGTTTTATTTCTGTTAATAATACTTAGCACTTTTTTATTTCCAATGCATATATCATTTATACATTGAATAGTATCGATGGTATATTGGTTAGCGTTCTCGCCTCTATATGCGGTATGTTGCTGGCTCGAGACCCGCTCGGAATAAACTATTGACTATACAATTGATATTTGTTGCTTCTCCGCTAAGTACACAGCATTACGGAGTAAGTGACAAGACTGTTTGGCTCGAAATCAGGATAATGTATCCGAGTGCAGCAACAAGTCTACCCATGGACTGTTGTTTCTGTGAGCTAGGACTATAAAAATCCAACTAAGCGTGCTATTCTAGTACAAAGATGGCATCATCTCATCTCATTGAATGTAACTTGTTCTCGCCATGATATAGTTAACAAATTGCTCATTTGGCGTTAAACAACAATCACTCCCTTATTATATACATTATAGTGATGGGAACATTTTTATATGATTAGATGGTACGACTGGGTTGCACTAACCGTACATAAATTTAAGTGTCAATTAAAACTTAATTGACACTTAAATTTACTTGAAATGTACATAGAATTAATTTACACTTAAGATTTAATTGAAACTTAAATTCAATTGACGTTTGTGCAACCCAGTCGAGGACTCAGCTGGACTACAGTTAAAAGCCACTGTATTATTTTGTCAACTATATCTTATTATTACCAACTAATTTTGAATGAGAGGTCACATATGTTGATGTGATAGGGGTATCGATTTGACATCTTTCCGCGGTTTCACTGTTGTGTTTTAGAAGTGTTCTTCGACAGTGTGGTATTTTTTTTCTTCATTTTATTAAGTTAATCCATATTCTATTTTTATAATATTTCATCATGTATTAGATTACGAAATTAGATATATATTTAAAGCGATTAATGCAGGCTAAACATTTGTTATTTGATATAATGGTATAAAAGGAGAAATACAATTGACATTTCAAAGTATTTATTTTATTATTGTCTTAAGCCAAAGGCGATAGTCTTGATTTTTTTTAATTATTTGACTCTGAGAGCACCTGATGAAGTTTATTCCAGCAACGTGTCGTGTGCACTAAATTTGATATCTACGTTTTTATTATCAGTGACTTATGCCTTTAGCACGTTGTCTCCCTTATCATCAAACACTGGCATACCCATTATGCTACTTTCATGTGGAAAACACTTGAATTGCCGAATTATTTCACCTAGAGGAAAAGATTGGGTCAATAAAATGATATTACCTGCCCTCCCCCCCCCCCCCCTCACACACACCCACTTGTTATTGCAGTGCATGTAACAAGATAGGAAAGTGAGCGATCATGTATTGGTGTTATGGGGTAGTGGATTTTGTCTCTTTCTACGATTTATCTATTTACTTTTAGAAATGTTGCTACATGGTGGTATTTTTTATTTTTCATTTTATTCATTCAATCTGTTTTTCCTATATATTAGAAACCGTTACGCAACCATCAGTCTGTATCAATAAAAAGCGACTATGCCCTACTCACTCTTCTACCACATTGAATAGTTTGGGTATTGCAATAGAAATGGTTACATTACCAATCAAATCGAGACCGCCGGCAACGTATTAATACGATACGCCTATCTGGATTTCCATGACAGATGGTTGTTTCTAACCGGCACCAAAGTTTCTAGTGATTAAGTGGCAGTTATCACTGAATTTTTACGGTTATCATCGTGACTTTGTCAACCATTTCGGAATATCTGCGTCACAGGTGAATACGAATATGTTAGGTTTTATTGTCGGATATGAATTATCACCTACTTATCACTGGATCTCTGACATCAGTAACACTGTCATTAGTGGAGAAGTACTGTTCATCCTTTCATAATAGCTGAGTTGTTCCATCATTTCAATTCATGTCTTGTGTAGATTTTCTTTGAAATTCATTTACATCGATATCAAATGTCCTGTTTTTAATTATAATAGGTTATTATACAGCTATAATTTTAATCCAATCAAAAACACCCATTTAAGACATGTGACCGTACATTATTTTCCCGTATTGTACAACCGGAAGCCGTATTTTTTCCGTATTGGACGTCCCGATAAGTCATGTTTTCGTATGGTACATTATGTAAGGGAAGTAACTCGTTAATTTTTGTCGTCTGCTAGTAAACAAAACAAACCGGAAAATGTTAAATGACGATTTTTGTTCGATATTTTATACAGTGTTATATACAATATGGAAAGATATTGTACGAGTCCGTATTGTATTGAAAACCGTAAAATACGGGTTTTCATAAAATACGGGTTTTCAATACAATACGGACGAGTACAATATCTTTCCATATTGTACATAACACTGTATAATGACCTATTTACTTTACAGCTGAAATGATCAATACTATGACAACAATTTTATGTTTAAATACAGTCTAAATAGAACAACTGCACAACAGTATTTCGTTAGGAAAATGTTCTGTATCAATACAGATCTCGTAAACTCTAAAAATGAATTAAAAACAGCAAAATAACTGATCAACAATTATTCTAAACAACTTTCTTTTTTTTCCTCAGACTGTTAAATATCGAACAAGTTAATTTGATTGTAGATTAATATTAACATTGAATGGCAAAAATCAACGAGTTACTTCCCTTACATAATGTACAATACGAAAATAATACGGACTTATCGGGACGTCCAATACAGAAAAAATACGGCTTCCGGTTGTACAATACGGGAAAAATAATGTACGGTCACATGTTCTAGATGGGTGTTTTTGATTGGATTAAAATTATAGCTGTATAATAACAAATTATAATCTATATGTAATTAATCATATTAGATTTCAAGACCAAAATTCAAAGTTTCTAAAACTGGTTGAAATATTGTTGTGGTTTACTGAAAAGAGAATAATTTTCCAGTTATAATTACATTGACAACAAGTAAATTAGATAAAACGAGAATATTTCGATTCCGAGACGTAAAAAATGTATTTATCATGGGCGAGGTCTGCCAAAATTGTCTTTTTTTTTATAATAACCACTGGTAACAAAGAAATAGCATAAGAAGAGTTTGAAGATGCCAAAGGGGCAATCAGAATCCGTATATCGAAGAAGAACAGACAACACAATGGCCAAAAGAAAAAGTGCAAAATGACAAACAACGATCAACAAAACATTCATATAAAAGTAAAGATCGAGTAACACGAACCCCACCAAAAACCGGGGGTGAACGCATGTGCTCCGGAAGGGTAAGCAGTTCCTTCTTTACAGATCATACATCGTTTACCGCTTCTGATTATCCCTCTTGTATCTTGAAACGTTCCTTATTTGAGGTGGAAAGCATGAACAGACAGCGAACTGACTGCTTACCCCCTACCCCAAGCAAGTGCCTTTTGTAGATGTCTTGAAACCTCAACACTTTAGTTGGGTAACGCCACTCTAACTCACGTCAGTTTAGTTATACTTGCGGCTAGAAGTTAACGACATGAACAACTCATTCATTATTAATTTATTATCACATATTTATAAGAAATAACGTCAATTTTGCCCATACGTAAACACCGAAGTGCCACGGCGATATCAGCCTCTTTATAAATAGAACATGATATCAATCCTCTTTATAAATAGAACAATGCATGCCTTTTTTCATATTACGACTGTTATCATCCCTCAACCGATACCAATCGCTCATAGTTTGGTGTGTGTGTGTGTGTGAAGTTATTTTTTTCTTTTTAATTCAATGTTGAAATAAAGCCATCTGGCCGATATCGGTCTCTCGGGATGATAACAGTCCTGATATGGAAAAGGGTATGCATTAATCTATAATTATACACTTGCTTTCATGTTGGGTACTGGTGAAAGTTTCCGGGGTAGTAAACTCCATGTGGCGGATAAGGTGTGCCTTCTCTATGGAGGGGGGTGGGGTGCTTGGTTATAATACGGTAAGCCGGACAATGTGCCATAGGTGTTAACGTATTGGAAGATGACCACGCTGCCTGCACGTTTAAGACCTCTTTTGTAGATTTCGAAAATGAATTGGTACATTGTAGCCGCAAGAAATTACTAAATTATTCGTCCCTACTCAACTCTCATAGTTTTCCAGTGGCAGTCAAAAGCCGTTGATCCGGTTGACCAATCACTTCGCTAATTTGTATATTGTTTTTTTTTTTTTTTTTTTTTTTTACAGAATATAGCTGAAATAGTGCTTGCTGGACGCTAATCTATAATTAATTAATCAATCAATGTTGATGATCATGTTTTCTTTTACAGTACGAAGTGCAAATACTCTCCTTACGAAAGCGACTACATCGACTGTATCAGTTTCAAGTACTTCTGTGACGTTGATTCTCGTAAATGAAACTATAAACAACAGTACAGACTTCGGATGACGGATGAACACAAAGTTCCGGAAAATAATGGTCATATTGAGATTGTTTAAAGAAAGATAAAAAAATAACTCTGGCGCAATGCTGAATACTCTGTAACAGTGGAATAATGGTGATGCTTAAAGAACGATAACTCTTGTGCAATGATGAATACTATGTGAAAGGGGAATAATGGTTAATGCTTAAAGAACGATAACTCTTGTGCAATGATGAATACTCTGTTTGTTGAGAAAGGGGTTCCGAACAGATAAGATGTACCAAAAGAAGTAGATAAGAACAACTGAAGAAGGATCTAATAGAGAATAAAAACATTTTTGTTTTATTTAACATCGAATCAATGCTGACATCTGAACAAGGCGATGTTGATATTTATATTCTAAAAGTAAATTGTAAAATACTTTTTATGGCAATATCTTTTACAATTTGGTATTATGGTACAGAACGTGACTTTTAAATTATTTTTTGGATTTGCAATATTCTTTTAAATTAACTTTGGGCGTACCTGATGAAGGTTATTCCAGAAACGTATCGTGTGAACTATATTGGATGCCTACGTTTGTATTGCATTGTATTGTCATACGTTTTCATGCCAGGTCTAATTTGCTTCTTGTTTAATCAATTGATGTATTTGATAATTGATATTCCATTTTCATTATTGATACAAATAATACTGTATACAGTACAGTTGAATCTATCTCGTTATCTCGAAGTTCACGGGATCGTTGCAAAATTTCGAGTTATCCGTAATTCGACTTAAGGGATTATGTAAGACAGCCAATGTATTTCTATTTTTAGTACAACAATGAACAATAAAATTATTATATTTGACTGTATAAACAGAACAAACGAAACAAAGTTAGGAAATAATGTGGAATATCAAATTTATAATAATAAATATCTCAATAATCCCATTGTGAGCTGATTTTTTGGGTCAAATTCTTTGCAACGAACCACGTATATCTTGTACGTCTGCTTACAGTAGAATTTTACTGGAGAGCAAATTCGCGAGATTTTAATGCTGTTTAGGATTATCAAATTTTATAATTCAATTTGATGTGAATACTACAATCTGATTGGCTGATTAGCCTGGAACAACATTGGTTATACTTGATAACCTGGGTTGGTATTGTTACGTCGCCAACATATTTATTCGCCAACGACAAACTAAAATACTCCCAAGAAATAATCGTAATTAAAATCGAGGAATCATTAAATTTTGTTGTAAAAATTAAATTATAAAGGAATTTATTCAATTTATGAACAGGTTATACTTCACTTGTATAACCTGGTTTGGAACGGTTTACCCTTTTCATAAATTGAGCATATTCCTTTAATAATGTTAATAAGCAGAGGGTATATTTATGGTGCATAACATTTTTCATATTTTTATATACGCTTTACTCGTGTGGTCAGTGTTTTGACTTAGCACTGAAACTTTCATCTTGATACACCAGATATTCTTAACATGTTATCATAATTGATAATTCGTCCATTTGTTTACAATACAAGTGTGTTAATAGGCGAGAATTTAAATAATACTGTGAATCCTGTCTAAACCGAATCCTGTTTAAGCCGAATTATAAATAAAGTCCCAATGAAAGAAATCTTTGTTAATTTAACCAGTATGAACTACTCACCTTTCTATTACAACCACAAAGTTGACCCCAAGAAGTTCAGTTTAGACAGGTTTCACTGTAGTATGAACTAAACACCTGTCTATTACAACCACAAAGTTGACACCAAGGAGTTCAGTTTAGACAGGTTTCACTGCAGTATGAACTAAACACCTGTTTATTACAACCACAAAGTTGACCCCAAGGAGTTCAATTTAGACAAGTTTCGCTGTATTTTCTAAGACTTTTTTCATTACATTTTTCCATTTGTTGTTATAGTCTTGTTGGAATTTACACAAAACGTTTTTTTTTAGATATTAAATGATTTTTTATGAAGTGATACTTTTTTTTCATGAAGCCTAATCTATGAATAAAAATCTGAATTGCAAAGGATGGTACTTGATCATCTGATATTGGAATCGAGTTCGAAACCATTAAATCGTTTAGAAAAACAAAGTTTGGAGATACCAAGCGGTAATCAGAAGCCATAAATCGAGGACGGGTAGACAATACAATGGTCAAATGAAAAGGGGGAAAAATACAAATAATGATTTACAAATCACTACATAGAAAACCAAAGATTGGACAATCTTGAATATCACCCACAAAAACGGGGGTAGGACTCGTGTGCTCCAAAATGTTAACCCTGCTTCACTAGTGGAACCTGCCGTGTTACTCTTGTCAATTATCCAATGGAAAATACTGACGTCATGTTTATTTATATGGTATTGTTTGTTTGTTTGTTTGGTGGAGTTTAACGCCACTTTCAACGATATTTCAGTTATATTGTGGCGGTCAGTTTTATTGGTGGAAGACCCGAAGAAAACCACCGACCTGTCGCAAGTCACTGACAAACTTTATCACAATGGTGTACACCTCGCCCTGATCGAGATTCGAACTCATAGCATCAGTGGTGATAGGCACTGATTACATAGGTAGTTGTAAATCCAATTACCACCACGACGGCCCCAATAACTAAATGAAAAAGGACACAAAGACAAATAGGACTATACAGAAATCTTAAGATCTGGTCATCTCGAACCCCACTAAACACCGGGTTGAACTCCAATGCTCGGGAGGGATAAACAGTTCCAGCTCCGCGAGTGGCACCTGTCGTGTTACTCATCAAAAATGCGATGAAAAATCATGAATGATAAAATGGTAGGATAGGAAATGCGATACGATAGTGTAAAGGTGATATGTACTAATAACTTTCCATACGTCATTGTCTATTTATAGGGTCTTTGTATGTCTGATTCTCCTTAACACCATTTATCCATCGGTAATCACAATACAAAGCATGTTACAAGAACAGTTTAAAGGTACCAAAAGGAAATCAGAAGCTTTAAATGAAAGGACAGGCAACACAATGGCTAGAAGAAAAAGGACAAAAGGACAAGAAACGATCTACATAACATTACACAGAAAACTAAAGATCGAGCACCACGAACCCACTAAACACCGCGGACGAACTCAAGTGCTCCGGAAGGGCAACCAGTTCCTGTTTCACATGTGGCGCCCATCGTGTTTCTCTTGTTACAACCGGGTGAAAGGTCAAGATAGGTTTGACACGATTAGATGATATATGTTGTTTGACACGATTAGATGATATATGTTATCTCATAACTATACCAACATTACATTATAAATAATTGATTTATCATTAGCAGGTTAATAATTACCTCTGGTGATATATGATAGGATGCATTAAGTATTTATTAGCCATTAGAATTAGTTCTCTTATAATTAATTGATCTTTCATTAATTAGTAAGAAGGGATATGGATGTTAATGGACATGAGAGACTATCCAACTTTATGCTTAAACTCAATTGAAGTAAAGGAGATTCGTTTTTATTGCTGACCTACAGTTCACAGCAGGGGCCGATCCATGGGGGCGCACCCGGCGCGCTTCCCCCTAAAATTGGAAAAAATATGATTTTTTGGCGTAAGATCGTGATTTTTCACACGGAATACCCCAAAATATTCGCGCCTCCCTCCGCAATTGGAAAATATATGATTTTTTGGCGTAAAATTGTGATTTTTCACAAGAAATACCCCACAAATTTTCGCGCCTCCCTCCACAATTGGAAAAAATATGATTTTTTTGCGTAAAATCGTGATTTTTCACACGAAATACCCCAAAATTTTCGCGCCTCCCTCCGCTCGGCGCAACATTTTTTAGTTCGCCCCCCCCCCCCCCCCCCCAACTTTAAATCCTGGATCCGCCCCTGCACAGTCAAAGTAGAGTTTTCAATAATGAACATAACTCTTACCCTAAAATGAGTGTGAAAATGAATTCCCTGCTATGCAGTTGAGTGGTACTCTTTCTGTCAATAAACCCTACATCTGGACATTTTTGTTATGTTGATGTTATTTGGTGATTTTATTTCCCAGATGCTGGATTTTCAAGAACAAAAAGCAAAATAGGTGATGTAATAATAAACTAGATATGTCGGAACGACACGAATGTCCCCGCCGTGAAATATTAAGGAGGCTCGCAAATGTTTCACCCTTTTTTAATTCTCTCAGTAATAGGCTAAGAATAACAAATGAATTTCAAAGTTGATCTGTAACTTTTGATTATACACTCTCATACCAAAAATCAAGTCAATATCTCAAATTATAGTGGGAAATAAAGTGGTGACAACTGAATATTTGACCAAATTTCAAAGTCCAAGGGCCATAACTCGGAACGAAATGTAAACATGATCTGTAACTCATCATTATACACTCATATACCAAACATCAAGTCAATATCTCCAAGCATAGCGAAAAAAGGTTGTGACAACTAAATATTTGGCCATATTTCAGTCCAAGGGCCATAAATCGGCCAAAGATCATTGGACCGGAACGAAACGTAAACTTGATCTGTAACTTATTATTATATACCCACATACCAAATATCAAGTCAATATCTCAAGGCATAGCGGAAAAAAAGTGGTCGCAACTGTTTTATTTCGGAATTACGGATATGGGCAACACAATATCTCCCGGTCACTTAGTGGTGGGGACATAAAAATACCGTCACCATTGTGTCCGATATCACATTACGAGATTACAAATGCATACAAAAACAACCATAGCAGTTCCATAATTACATCTGGTGACATACATGCGAGTCTAAATTTAGAATTTTGTTGGTTATTAGAACTTTTTTTCAGTTTCCGTCTGCATACTAGATTAATAACTGCGAATATAGTAAAAATGAAACCTACACAGCATACCTCATATATAGGAAATTCTAACATGACGTCCTTCTTTCGTTTTGCAAACAAACAAGCGATTTATCGATTGGGTATAATCTCATTAGCACATGCGCCGGTGCATGTAACTGACTTTCCCGTCGTAAATGTACATGTTGATGAATTTGGCAGCAAAAATTGTATGCCACATTGTCCGCAAACGTAATTATAAATTAGCGTCTTCCAATCAAAGTATTTGTACTCTTAGACATATCAGAATCGAAATAAATCATGGAAGCCAGAATGTGTTTCTTAATTACATTATTTAGTCCGTTTGACTTCTATAAATCTTCAGAAAAAAATTCTTAAAAATCCAGTTTTCAAATCAACAATTATTTTTCTAAATGTTTATTAATATATGATGCATACGAACTCTGACAATTAATTTCAAAATGGTTGGTCCATTATTAAAAAAGTTACCCATTAGGTCTCTATGTTAATTATATTTTCTAAAGTGTAAAAATCTGGATGGAATGAGTACAAATAGTGTAATAGCCAAGCCATGAAAACAAAATAATAGAAATGTGCTTTCAATGTATATTTCATTGTACCATGCGACATATTACATTTAAATATTAAAAGGCTACTCATTAACTGACCATAGGTGATAGTCAGTTGTTATTGATGTTCTTTAATATTTAAATGTCCCATGTCACATGGTAGTCTGTTATTTGTACTCACTCCATCCAGATTTTTACACTTTAGTAAATATAAATAACATAGAGACCTAATGGGTAACTTTTTAATAATGGACCAAAAATTTTGAAATTAATTTTCAGAGTTCGTATACATCATATATTAATAAACATCTAGAAAAAACTGGATTTTTAAGAATTTTGTTCTGAAGATTTATAGAAATCAAAAGGACTTGCATTGTATTTTTTTTTCCAGCTTTGTGCTAGTTTCTTTTAAATTTTGAGGTATCATCGCCGACTCTTTGAGAGCATTACTTAGTAATTTGTTCCATTATTATTTCAAATATTTTCTGAACAAATCAAAGGTTTTCAATAGAGAAACATTATAAAAATATGCATGGTTATCGTACCTAACCCTGTTTTTTTTATTAGAAAGTATTACATACAACCCAGAGGCTCACATGATACTGTATCGCTCATCTGTTAAAGAAAAGGTTATGGTTATGGTGTTTAATGCCACTTTCAACAATATTTCAGCTATATCGTGGTGGTCAGTTTTATTGGTGGGGGAAACCGGAGTACACGGAGAAAACCACCGATCTGTCGCAAGTGACTGACCAACTTTATCACATAATGTTATATCGAGTGCACCTCGCCATGAACGTGGTTCGAACACACAACGTTAGTGGTGATAGGTACTGATTGCACATGTAGTTGTAAATCCAACTACCATACGATCACGACCACGACAGCCCCCTCCGGTAAAGATTTATTGAAGCATTAGATATTTTATGAAAAGATATTTTAAGCAGTGATGGTCAACAATTACACCAATATCAACAAAACGAGCAAACACCTCTCATCTCGAACCATTGCCCATCTTAAAGATCATGACTTCTTGGTCATGGCTTCGGACATGCACGCGTATCTAGAGGGGTTAAATCTGTTGATGGGATTCTCTCCCATCTGATAAAAATGGATTTCCGACCACCATACAGATATAAACAAATATTTTTTAAATGCATCGATTCGGTTCCATTCAGAAAGATTACACACTATATCAAAATAATGACATTACATTGGCAGTATAATAGCAGGGTCAAAGAACGCTCGTAGTCAATAGACTATTAGCTAAAACGGTAGACTCTTTAGCATTTTTAAATGTACGTACATCTGCCAGGATATTAACCAGTTAGAACAGGATCAGTTGCTGGTACAAAAACTTCATTTATCACACTGCTGCTTCAAGCATAATACAATTGCATTCACATTCCTGGTACTAAAGAATATTTTAACAATAATTTTCCACTGTAGCCTTCCAACACTTTGGTTCACAGGAACTTAGAAGCTATAGACCATCGAGTCTAAACTTACAACATTAATGCTTCATGGCACCTTTTACATTCCACCCTTGTGAGTTTGAATCCCGCCCAGGTGAGGTGTACTCGATACAACATTATATGATAAAGTTTATCAGCGACTTGCGGCAGATCAGTGGTTTTCTCCGAGCACTCCGCTTTCCTGCACCAATAAAACTGCCCGTCATGATATAACTGAAATATTGTTGAAAGTGGCGTGAAACACCAAAACCACAAACTCTCTATTTGGACCGTGTGACATGTGCCACTTGGACCTTTGGCTTTCATTTCTACTAGACATTGTGCAAAGATTTTTCATTCCAAATACAGAAAGAGAAACTGATATTTTAGTGAGCTAAACATTTCTCCCGTTCATTTGGCTCCAAAATATTATCAATGATAACAAAGGAACGCTCAACGATTGGGTGTGAAATGCATTCCCCAGCAATTGCACCAATTAATGGGACCGAGAGTCACCCAGAAATTTACCAATGTTGGAATTCAGCTTTTGTTCTTCTAAATCAAGAAATGTATTGTGGTGAAGTATTTTAGTCTTTTAGGATATATTTACCAAGTTGGTATTCGAATATTTTGAAATCCAATTGTTCAATGTCACAAGTATTTTTGTTTCTGTTTTTTTTTCGTTTCCAGAAATGTATGGTTTCAAAAATACTTGTCCACACAAATAATAAGTCCGAGAGTCTTCCATGATATTTATAATTATCAAAGTTGGAATTCAAATATTTTAAAATCCAATTATCCCATTCAAGTTGCAGCTGTTGTTCGTGTTCCAGTGATTTACCAGGTCTTTTTAAAACTTCCAGGATATATTTTAAGTGATCTAAGATGTCTTTTTAAAGCGTCCAGGATATATATCTAACAGTGATCTACGAGGTCTTTTTAAAGCTTCCAGAATATATATCTTACAGTGATCTACGAGGTCTTTTTAAAGCTTCCAGGATATATATCTAACAGTGATCTACGAGGTCTTTTTAAAGCTTCCAGGATATATATCCAACAGTAATCTACGAGGTATTTTTTAAAGCTTCCATGATATATATCTTACAGTGATCTACGAGGTCTTTTCAAAGCTTCCGGGATATATATCTAACAGTGATCTACGAAGTCTTTTTAAAGCTTCCAGTATATATATCTAACAGTTCGAAATTAAATATTACGTCTTTTAAATTAGTTGGATTTCCATTTTTTTTTATTTATTTATTTTTATGAGCATACTTTAGCTTGAAGGTTATATCAAGATGAAGTGGCAGAATAATCAACAATTTGATGGCGGCCACCCAGTGGTAGAAGTATTCCAGAAACGGGTTGTACGCACTAACAAGAGTTTGAAAATACCATAGGGGTAATCAGAATCCGTAAATCACAGGACAGACAAACACAATAGCCAAAAGAAAAAGAACAAACAACGATCTACAAAACATACACATAAAACTAAAGATCGAGTAACACGAACCCCCCTAAAAACCGGGGGTGAACTCGGGTCCTCCGGAAGGGTAGGACTCAACGAACTTAAAACAAATAACCATAGGCTCAGTGGGCTGAGCCTGTGTCGCTCACCTTTCATTCTGCTTAGAGGAAACTTAATACAGAACCTCCCATAGGTGCTTCCCACCACGTTTTGGTCATTTGGCTAAGCAGTTAGAGAAGATGTTTAGAAGTCGACCAATCAGAAACAAGAATGGCCTGTGGCGGCCATGTTTATTAACGGATCGGAACTAAATGAACAATCTTTATAGATGACCTTCCAAGGATGCTTCCTACCAAATTTCGATTCATTTGGCAAAGTGGTTTCAGAGAAGATGTTTTAGAAATCAACCAATCAGAAACAAGAATTGCCTGTGGTGGCCATGTTTGTTAACGGATCGGAACAAAATGAGCAATCTTTATAAAGGACCTTTCATGGATGATTTCTACCAAATTTCGATTCATTTGGCCAAGCGGTTACAGAGAAGATTTTTTAGAAATCAACCAATTAGAAACAAGAATTGTCTGTGGCGGCCATGTTTGATAATGAATCAGGACGAAATATAGTAAACTTTAGAGAAGACCTGCCATAGATGCTTCATACTAAGTTTCGGTTCATTTGGCCAAGTGGTTTCGAAACTAAATGAGCAAGTGTTAGAGGACTTTCCCAGGATGCTTCCTACCAAGTTTCGGTTCATTTGGCAAAGCTGCTTCAGAGGAGAAGATTTTTAGAAATCAACCAATCAGAAATAAGAATTGCCTGTGGCGGCCATGTTTGTTAACAGATCGGAACTAAATGAGCAATCTTTACAGAGGGCCTTCCAAGGATGCTTCCTACTAAGTTTCGATTCATTTGGCCAAGCGGTTTCAGAGAAGATTTTTTAGAAATCAACCAATCAGAAACAAGAATTGCCTATGGCGGCCATGTTTGTTAATGGATCGGGACAAAATGAGCATTCTTTAGAGAGGACCTTCCATAGATGCTTCCAACTTCATTTGGCCAAGCGGTTTCAGAGGAGACGATATTTTAGAAATCAACCAATCAGATACAAGAATTGCCTGTGGTGGCCATGTTTGTTAACGGATCGGAACTAAATGAACAATCTTTATAAAGGACCTTCCAAGGATGATTCCTACCAAATTTCGATTCATTTGGCCAAGCGGTTACAGAGAAGATTTTTTTAGAAATCAACCAATTAGAAATACGAATGGTCTGTGGCGGCCATGTTTGATAATGGATCAGGACGAAATAAGTAAACTTTAGAGAAGACCTGCCATAGATGCTTCCTACTAAGTTTCGGTTCATTTGGTCAAGTGGTTTCAGAGGAAAAGATTTTTTTTAATCTGCCAATCAGAAACAAGAATTGCCTATGGCGGCCATGTTTGTTAACGGATCGGAACTAAATGAGCAATCTTTATAGGGGACCTTCCAGGGATGCTTCCTACTAAGGTTGGATCCATTTGGCTAAGCGGTTTCAGAGAAGTTTTTTAGAAATCAACCATTCAGAAACAAGAATTGCCTGTGGCGGCCATGTTTGTTAACGGATCGAGACGAAATGAGCAATCTTTATAGAGGACATGATATAGATGCTTCCCACCAAGTTTCGGTTCATTTGGCCAAGCAGTTTCAGAGGAGAAGATTTTAAAAAATCGGCCAATCAGAAACAAAAAATTCCTATGGCGGCCATGTTTGTTAATGGATCGGGACAAAATGAGCAATGTTTAGAGAGGACCTTCCATAGATGCTTCCTACTTCATTTGGCTGAGGGGTTTCAGAGAAGATTAAAATGTGAAGTCAACGAACGACAGACGACGGATGCCAAGTGATGGCAAAAGCTCACATTGCTTTTGGCAAGGTGAGTTAAAAACAGAAGACTGAACGAACTTCTACAAATACCGCATTTATTCCCATATCCACAGTCTTGACCTAAAGAAGAGTTTAAAGATACCAAAGGGATAATCAGAATCCGTTAATCGAAGGACAGACCAACGCAATGTCCAAAATGACAAACAACGATCTACAAAACATTGCGCATGCACATAAAACTAAAGATCGGGAAACACGAAGCCCACGAAATTAGATATCTACATATTTATTAGAAATTCAATTAATCCATGTAATCTATTGTTCTTCTAGTGTTAGAAATTGATGGTTGCGAAAACCTAGGATGTAGAACAAAATTGGAATATAAATATGTTGAAATCCAATTGTTACACGTCACAGATATTGTTCTTCTAGTTCCAGAAATGTACGGTTTGTATGTAGTTTTTCACAGTAGTTCTTGAAGTAAAGTTGAAATTTAAATATTTTGACATTTCATGTTCTGAAGCATACAAATAAAACTAGTCTGGTACATACCAAAACAAGTTTGGACCTGGACCAGTTTCGGATTTACCTATAGGCTTGACATGGCCTCATCATCTGGGGGCCTCCGGTCAAGGTGTATATTTTTTTGACATTGTCAATTTGGCATAGACCTTACACATGCTGTCATAGCACATTGTAGTTTCTATGCAACCTTTCTGTAATTTTCCTTGCACTCCATTTCAGAACAATACTGTCTTAAGACAACAACTTGACACCAGCATTGATTTCTATAATGAAATATGTCCTTCCAGGAAATCAATGAGATTTATAAGCTGAAAACACTAGAGGCTCACTTGATTATTCATATTCAAGTTTGTGTTCAATATTCAACAGTCTAGATTTTAAGAACAAATATTATATTCAATTTTACATAGGATCCAATGTTCAATTGTAACCCATTAAAGTAGGATTTCAAAAACAAAAAACAAAATAAGGGCGTTGTTCACTAAAAGACAGGGAAATGTTCCCGAAAGCACTTAACACAATCCATTCAACACAAAAAACATCAACCATTCCCCACCCTTAACCCTCCCTCTTTTTTTCCACCCTTAGCCCTCCTCTTTTCCCCACTCTTAACCCTTCGCCCATCTTAACCCTTCTACCTTTCCCACCCTTCCCCTTTTTCTCACCTCTAACCCTACTGCCTTAATCCCAAACTTAAAACTTTCCCATTTTTTTCCACCATCAACCCTTTCCGTTTTTCCCCAGACTTCACCCTTTCCCCACCTCTAACCCTTCCCCTTTTCCACACCCTTAACCCTTCTCCCTTTCCCATCCTTCCCCACTTCTAACCATACCTCCTATCCCACCCTTAATCCTTCCCCCTTTTCCCCAGCCTTAACCCTTCCCTCTTTTCCCCGCCCTTAACCTTTCCCCCTTTCCTCCACCTCTAATTCCACCCCCTTTCCCACACTTAACTCCTCCCCTTTTTCCCCCACCCTTAACCCTTCTTCTTTTCCCCACCCTTAACCGTTCTCCCTTCCTCTAACCCTACCCGCATCCCACCCTTAACCCTTCTACCTTTCCCACCATTCCCCCTTTTCCCCACCTCTTACCCTACCTCCTTATTTCCAACCTTAACCCATCTCCATTTTTTCTCACCTTAACCATCCCCTTTTTCCCCACCATTAACCCTTCTTCCTTTTCCCCACCTCTAACCCTACCCCTTTAAGCCCTCCCCACCTCTAACCCTTCCCACCTTCCACCTTTAATCCCTCATCTTTTCCCTAGCCTTAGCCCTTCCTCTCTCCCCACCTCTAATCCTACCCACCGTTTCCCACCCTTCTCCCTTTCTCCAGCCTTAACCCTACCCAATTTACCCACCTCTAATCCTACTTCCTTTCCCACCAGTAATCCTTCTAACCTTACCCCCCTTTCCCACCTTTTAGCCTTCTTTCTTTCCCGCCCATAACCCTCCCATTTTCCCCATCTCTAACCCTACCCCCTTTCCCACTTCTAACTCTTCCACCCTTCCTCTAACCCTACCCCCTTTCCCACCCTTAATACTTCTTTTTTCCTACCCCCTTATTTCCAACCTTAACCCATCCCCATTTTTTCTCACCCTCAACCCTTCTCCATTTTCCTTGCTTAACCCTACCCCCTTAAGCCCTCCCCCACCTCTAACCCGTCCCGCTTTTCCACCTTTAATCCTTCCCTTTATCCCCAGCTTTAACCCTTCCTCTCTCCCCTTTTCCCCCACCCTTAACCTTTCTCCCTTCCCAGTGTTAACCATTCTCCCATTCCCATCGCTAACCCTACCCCCATTTCCCAACCTTATCGCTTCTCCCTTTTCCCCATCTCTAACCCTATCCCCTTCCCCCTTTTCCCCACCTCTAACTCTACCCCGTTATTTCCAACATTAACCAATCCCCATTTTTTTCTCACCCTTAACCCTTCTCCCCAGCCTTAACCTTTCTCCATTTCCCCAGCATTAAACTTTCTCCCTTTCCCCAGCCTTAATCCTTTTCCATTTTCCCCACCTCTAACCCTACCTCCTTTCCCATCATTAACCCTTATCCTTATCCCCAGCCTTAACCCTTCCCCCATCATCAACCCTCCCCTCCCCTAATCATTCTTCCTATCCATAACCTTAACCATACCCCATTTTTCTCACCTCTAACCCTACCCCCTTTCCCACCTTTAACCCTTTTCCCCACCTCTAACCCTTCCCCTTTTCCTCAGCCTTAACCCTTCTCTTATTCCCACCCTTAACCCCCTTTTCCCCGCCCCCCATCTTAACCCTTCAACCTTTCCCACCCTTCCCCTTTTACTCACCTCTAACCCTACCGCCTTATTCCCAAACCTAAAACGTTCCCATTTTTTCCACAATTAACCCTCTCCGTTTTTCCCGACTTCACCCCTCCCCTTAACCATTCCCCCTTTTCCCACCCTTAACCCTTCACCCATCATTAACCCTTCTCCCTTTCCCACCTCTAACCATACCTCCTATCCCACCCTTAATCCTTCCCCCTTTTCCCCAGCCTTAACCCTTCCCTCTTTTCCCTACCATTAACGCATCCCCCTTTCCTCCACCTCTAACTCTATCCCCTTTCCCACACTTAACCCTTCCCCTTTTCCCCCCACCCTTAACCCTTCTTCTTTTCCCCACCCTTATCCGTTCTCCCTTCCTCTAACCCTACCCGCTTTCCCACCCTTAATCATTCCCTTTTTCCCAGCCTTAACCCTTCTACCTTTCCCCCTTTTCCCCACCTCTTACCCTACCCCCTTATTTCCAACCTTAACCCATCCCCATTTTTTCTCACCTTAACCATCCCCTTTTTCCCCACCATTATCCCTTCTTCCTTTTCCACGCTTAACCCTCCCTTTTCCCCACCTCTAACCCTACCCCTTTAAGTCTTCCCTACCTCTCACCTTTAATCCTTCCCCTTTTCCCCAGCCTTAACCCTTACCTCTTTTACCCACTCTAAACCATTCCCCCTTTCCTCCACCTCTAATTCTACACCCTTTCCCACGCTTAACCCTTCCCCTTTTTCCCCCACCGTTAACCATTCTCCCTTCCTCTAACCCTACCCGCTTTCCCACCCTTAATCATTCCCTTTTTTCCAGCCTTAACCCTTCTACCTTTCCAACCATTCCCCCTTTTCCCCACTTCTTACCCTACCTCCTTATTTCCAACCTTAACCCATCCCCATTTTTTCTCACCTTAACCCATCCCCATTTTTTCTCACCTTAACCATCCCCTTTTTCCCCACCATTTTCCCTTCTTCCTTTTCCACGCTTAACCCTCCCTTTTCCCCACCTCTAACCCTATCCCTTTAAGCCTTCCCACTTTTCCACCTTTAATCCTTCCCCTTTTCCCCAGCCTTAAACCTTCCCTCTTTTCCCCACCCTAAACCCTTCCCCCTTTCCTCCCCCTCTAATTCTACCCCCTTTCCCACACTTAACCCTTCCCCTTTTTCCCCCACCCTTAACCGTTCTTCCTTCCTCTAACCCTACCCGCTTTCTCACCCTTAATCATTCCCTTTTTCCCAACCTTAACCTTTCTACCTTTCCCACCATTCCCCCTTTTCCCCACCTCTTATCCTACCCCCTTATTTCGAACTTAACCCATCCCCATTTTATCTCCTTAACCATCCCCTTTTTTCCTACCATTAATCCTTCTTCCTTTTCCACGCTTAACCCTCCCTTTTCCCTACCCCTTTAAGCCCTCCCCACTTTTCCACCTTTAATCCTTCCCCTTTTCCCCAGCCTTAGCACTTCCTCTCTCCTTTTCCCCACCTTAACCGTTCTCCCTTTCCCCACCTCTAATCCTACCCGTTTCCCACCCTTCTCCCTTTCTCCAGCCTTAACCCTACCCCATTTTCCCCACCTCTAATCCTACTCCCTTTCCCACCAGTAATCCTAACCTTACCCCCCTTTTCTCACCTTTAAGCCTTCTTTCTTTCCCACCCTTAACCCTCCCATTTTCCCCATCTCTAACCCTACCCCTTTCCCACTTCTAACTCTTCCACCTTTCTCCATCCTTAATCCTTCCCCTCCCCCTTGTCCCTTCCCCTAACCCTACCCTCTTACCACCCTTAATCCTTCTCTTTTTTCCTACCCCCTTATTTCCAATCCTTCCCGCTTTTCCACTTTTAATCCTTCCCCTTATCCCTAACGTTAACCCTTCCTCTCTCCCCTTATCCCCCACCCTTAACCTTGCTTCCATCCCAGTCTTAACCCTTCTCCCCTTTCCCCACCGCTAACCCTACCCCTATTTCCCAACCTTAACGCTTCTCCCTTTTCCCCACATCTAACCCTACCCCCCTTCCCCCTTTTCCCCACCTCTAATTCTACCCCGTTATTTCCAACCTAAACCCATCCCCATGTTTTTCACACCCTTAACCCTTCTCCCTTTTCCACGCATAACCATCCCTTTTCCCCACCTCTATCCCTACTCATCCCACCTCTAACACTTCACACAGCTTAACCCTTCCTCTCCCCCCTTAACCTTTCTCCCTTCGCAGCCATAAACCTCCATTTCCCCACCTCTAACCCTTCCACCTTTTCCCCAGCGTTAACCATTCTCCCTTTTCCCCACATCTAGCCCTACCCCTTTTCTCACCCTTCTCCCTTTCCCCAGCTTTAACCCTACCCTCATTTTCCCCACCCATTCCCTTCTCAGGCTTAACCCTTATCCCTTTCTCTACCTTTAACCCTACCCCCCCCCCCCCCCATTCCCACCCTTAACCCTTCTTCATTTTCCCTACCTCTAACCCTACCCTCTTTTCTCACACTTCCCCCTTTCTCTAGCCTTAATCCAATCCCATTTTATCCACCTCTAACCCTACCTCCTTTCTTCCTTTAATCCTCCCATTTCTCCACATCTAACCCTACCCCCCTTCTCCCACCCTTAACCCCATCCCCTTTTCCACTTCTAACTTCTGCCTTTTTCATTCTTAATCCTTCCCCTTTTCGCCAGCCTTAACCCTTCTCCCTTTTCCCCAGCCTTAACCTTTCTTCATTTCCCCAGCCTTAATCCTTTTCCATTTTCCCCACCTCTAACCCTACCTCCTTTCCCATCCTTAACCCTTATCCTTATCCCCTTCCCCCACCATTAACCCTACCCTTTTTTTCCCAGACTTCACCCTTTCCCCTCCTCTAACCCTACCCCCTTCCCCACCTCTAACCATACCTCCTATCCCACCCTTAATCCTTCCCCCTTTCCCCCAGCCTTAACCCTTCCCCTTTCCCCCCCCCCCCCACCTTAACCCTTCTTCTTTTCCCCACCCTTAACCATTCTCCCTTCCTCTAACCCTACCCGCTTTCCCACCCTTAACCCTTCTTCTTTTCCCCACCGTTAACCGTTCTCCCTTCCTCTAACCCTTCGCTTTTTCCCAGCCATTAACCCTTCTACCTTTCCCACACCTCTTACACTACCCCCTTATTTCCAACCTTAACCCATCCCCATTTTTTCTCATCTTAACCATCCCCTTTTTCCCCACCATTAACCCTTCTTCCTTTTCCACGCTTAACCCTCCCTTTTCCCCCACCTTAACCGTTCTCCCTTTCCTCACCTCTAATCCTACCCCCGTTTCACACCCTTCTCCCTTTCTCCAGCCTTAACCCTACCCCATTTTCCCCACCTCTAATCCTACTCCCTTTCCCACCAGTAATCCTTCTAACCTTACCCTTTTCTCACCTTTAAGCCTTCTTTCTTTCCCACCCTTAACTCTCCCATTTTCCCCATCTCTAACCCTATCCCCTTTCCCACTTCCACCCTTTTCCATCCTTAATCATTTCCCTACCCCCTTGTCCCTTCCTCTATCCATACCCTCTTTCCCACCCTTAATCCTTCTTTTTTCCTACCCCTTATTTCCAACCTTAACCCATCCCCATTTTTTCTCACCCTTAACCCTTCTCCTTTCTCCATGCTTAACCCTACACCCTTAAGCCCTCCCCACCTCTATCCGCTTTTCCACCTTTAATCCTTCCCCTTATCCCCAGCCTTAGCCATTCCTCTCTCCCCTTTTCCCCGACCCTTACCCTTTCTCCCTACCGTCTTAACCCTTCTCCCTTTCCCCACCGCTAACCCTACCCCCCTTTACCCAACTCTAACCCTACTCCCTTTTCTCACCCTTAACCCTTCTTCATTTTCCCAACCCTCTTTTCTCACACTTCTCCCTTTCCCTAGCCTTAACCAAACCCCATTTTATCCACCTCTAACCCTACCTCCTTTCCTCCCATTTCTCCACATCTAGCCCTACCACCTTCTCCCACCATTAACCCTTCTCCCTTTCCCACCCTTAACTCCATCTCTAACCCTTTACTAGCCTTAACCCTTCTCTCTTATTCCCACCCTTAATCCTTCCCCTTTTTCCCACCCTATATGCTTCTCCCTTCCTCCTTTTCCCCACCTCTAACCCTACACTTAACCCTTCCCCTTTACCATCCTTGACCTTCCCCCTTTTCCCACCATTCTCCCCCATTTCCCCATCAATCACTTTTACCTCTTTTTCCCACCCTTCCCTTTTCCCACCCTTAAACCTTTGGGCTACCAGATATTAAGTGTGGTGTGCCAAAATTAATACTTTCCCATGAAAATTAATACTTGGCGAGCCAAAAATTTATCGATAATCTTTATATATATATATCTTATCTAATCTATCTTAGATATCAATTTTTTTACTGATGTGTACGCATACGCGATCGAGTAACGAAAATGTACTCGACGAAAACGGGGATCTTTGTTTTTATTAATTATGAATTTGTATTATATCGATAGTGTATTCACCATTGACAGAAAATATAAAACGAATACACATTTCTCCAAGGTCGAGTTTTAAAAGTTTATGTCTGTTTTAATGATTATATGTAATCACCGTTGACAATAAATGAAAACAGAAAATATATTTCGCCAAGATCGAGTTTTAAAAGTTTACGTGTTTCGTATGAATGTATGCAATCACCGTTGACAACAAATAACCAGAGGCTCTCAAGAGCCTGTATAGTTCACATGGTTATAAAAAAAAAACAATTGGTCTTATGTAAAAACTATGTCCTGCAGTGGTAGTCATCTTGGAATTACGATCAACATAAAAAACACAAAGTTTGTAAAGGAACTTCCAATGATTGATGCACAGTTTAGGTTCAATCAGTGCAATAGCTTCAGAGAAGAAGATATTTCTGTATTTTCCCGATATGGTCCTGTGTTAATACTATGACCTGTGGTGGCAGCCATCTTGGGTTTCCGATCGGCATAAAAAACAGAGGACCTTCCAATGATCATTCCTGGGCAGTTTGGTTTCAGAGAAGAAGCGTTATGAAACATTTTTCCCATAGGGTCCAATGTAAAACTAAGTCCTGCCGTAGCCGCCATTTTGAATTTCATATCAGAACAAAAAACGTAAAGTTTGTAGAGGACCATCCAATGAACATTCATGTACAGTTTGGCTTTAATCATATTTGTAGTTTCTGAGAAGAAGGCATTTGAACATTTTCCCATAGGGTCCAATGTTAATCTATGTCCTGCGGTGGTGGCCATCTTGGATATCCAATCGGCATAAAAAACACACACCTTGTAGAGGACCTTCCAATGATCATTCCTGGGCAGTTTGGTTTCAATTATCCAAGTGGTTTCAGAGAAGCATTTTGAAACATTTTTCCCATAGGGTCCAATGTTAAACTAAGTCCTGCCGTAGCCGCCATTTTGAATTTCATATCGGAACAAAAAAGGTAGTTTGTAGAGGACCATCCAATGAACATTCATGTACAGTTTGGCTTTAATAATATTTGTGGTTTCTGAGAACAAGACATTTGAACATTTTCCCATAGGGTCCAATGTTAATCTATGTATTGCGGTGGCGGCAATCTTGGATTTCCGATCGACATAAAAAACATAAAATGTGTAGAGGACCTCCAATGATCATTCCTGGGCAGTTTGGTTGGTTTCAGAGAAGAAGTGTTTTGAAAAAATTTTCCCATAGGGTCCAATGTTAAACTAAGTCCTGCCGTAGCAGCCATTTTGATTTTCATACCGGAACAAAAAACGTAAAGTTTGTAGAGGACCATCTAATGAACATTCATGTACAGTTTGGCTTTAATAATATTTGTAGTTTCTGAGAAGGCATTTGAATATTTTCCCATAGGGTCCAATGTTAATCTATGTCCTGCGATGGCGGCCATCTTGGATTTCCGATCAGCATAAAAAACAGAAACTTGGTAAAGGACATTCCAATGATCATACATTTACAGTTTGGGTTCAGTCAGTGCAATAGCTTCAGAGAAGAATATATTTCTGTATTTTCCCCTGTGTTAATACTATGACCTGTGGTGGCAGCCATCTTGGATTTCCGATCGGCATAAAAAATAAAAAATTTGTAGAGGACCTTCCAATGATCATTCCTGGGCAGTTTGGTTTCAACTGTCCAAGTGGTTTCAGAGAAGAAGCATTTTGAAACATTTTTCCCATAGGGTCCAATGTTAAACTAAGTCCTGCCGTAGCCGCCATTTTGAATTTCATATCGGAACAAAAAACCTAAAGTTTGTAGAGGCCATCTAATGAACATTCATGTACAGTTTGGCTTTAATCATATTTGTAGTTTCTGAGAAGAAGGCATTTGAATATTTTCCCATAGGGTCCAATGTTAATCTATGTCCTGCGGTGGCGGCCATCTTGGATTTCCGATCGGCATAAAAAACAGTAACTTGGTAAAGGACATTCCAATGATCTTTCATGTACAGTTTAGGTTCAGTCAGTTCATTAGTTTCAGAGAAGGAAGATCTTTGAAATTTCAGCCAATCAGAGCATATTATTGGCCTTGGCAGCCATATTGAATATCCGACTGGAACGAAAAACAGTAACTTTGTCGAGGACCATCCAAGGAACATTCCTGCTAAGTTTGGTTCCAATCGGCCCAGTGGTTTCGGAGAAGAAGCTTGAAATGTAAAAAGTTGACAGACAACAGACGACGGACGCCAAGTGATGGCAATAGTTCACCTGGACCTTTGGTCCAGGTGAACTAAAAAGCTCATCATTATGCTTATACAGTTCAAATTTGGGCACTTTCTGGCTTAAAATAGAGCAGTTTTGGCCATTTGAAGAAATTTCTATTTTTAGTAATGGCGGCCATCTTGGATACAGGACGGCGCTGACGGACACAATTTTGAAAGGGGACTACCCAAGGATCATTTCAACAAAGTTTGGTTGAGATTGGCTCAGTAGTTTCAGAGGAGAAGATTTTTTTTAAATTTCATCCCCCCTTTTTTCTAATTTGCATAATCGGTCAAAATTTCAAAGTTCATAAAAAATCCCGTAATATATGTTAAAAAGCTCATCATTATACTTAGGGATCGTCGCAAAATGTGACAGTTTTTTTCAAATGAAGTTAGTTTCATTTGGCTCAGACCACCCACCCACCCCCTCCAAATGAAAGTGTGAAAAACAGAATACCGATGTATTATAAACCAAACTCTACCTAACAATATAGTGTTTAGAACCATGTATTCTCCATATGCATGTCATGATAAAGGGTCTATCTATGAATCTTTATCCTTTCAAAATCACAGACACTTGATTTCATCTAAGTGTACATATAATTCAACAAACATACAGTACCAATACCAGAGGCTCTCAAGAGCCTGTATCGTTCACCTGGTTATAAAAAAACCAATTGGTCCTATGTAAAAACTATGTCCTGCAGTGGTAGTCATCTTGAAATTACGATCAACATAAAAAACACAAAGTTTGTAAAGGACCTTCCAATGATTGATGCACAGTTTAGGTTCAATCAGTGCAATAGCTTCAGAGAAGAATATATTTCTGTATTTTCCCCATATGGTCATGTGTTAATACTATGACCTGTGGTGGCAGCCATCTTGGATTTCCGATCGACATAACAAACAGAAACTTTGTAGAGGACCTTCCAATGATCATTCCTGGGCAGTTTGGTTTCAACTGTCCAAGTGGTTTCAGAGAAGAAGCGTTTTGAAACATTTTTCCCATAGGGTCCAATGTTAAACTAAGTCCTGCCGTAGCCGCCATTTTGAATTTCATATCAGAACAAAAAACGTACAGTTTGTAGAGGACCATCCAATGAACATTCATGTACAGTTTGGCTTTAATCATATTTGTAGTTTCTGAGGAGAAGGCATTTGAACATTTTCCCATAGGGTCCAATGTTAATCTATGTCCTGCGGTGGTGGCCATCTTGGATTTCCAATCGGCATAAAAAACACACACCCTGTAGAGGACCTTCCAATGATCATTCCTGGGCAGTTTGGTTTCAATTATCCAAGTGGTTTCAGAGAAGAAGCGTTTTGAAACATTTTTCCCATAGGGTCCAATGTTAAACTAAGTCCTGCCGTAGCCGCCATTTTGAATTTCATATCGGAACAAAAAACGTAAAGTTTGTAGAGGACCATTCAATGAACATTCATGTACAGTTTTGCTTTAATCATATTTGTAGTTTCTGAGAAGAAGGCATTTGAACATTTTCCCATAGGGTCCAATGTTAATCTATGTCCTGCGGTGGCGGCCATCTTGAATTTTCGATCGGCATAAAAAAACAGAAACTTTGTAGAGGACCTTCCAATGATCATTCCTGGGCAGTTTGGTTTCAACTGTCACAAGTGGTTTCAGAGAAGAAGCATTTTGAAACATTTTTCCCATAGGGTCCAATGTTAAACTAAGTCCTGCCGTAGCCGCCATTTTGAATTTCATACCGGAACAAAAAACGTAAAGTTTGTAGAGGACCATCTAATGAACATTCATGTACAGTTTGGCTTTAATAATATTTGTAGTTTCTGAGAAGGCATTTGAATATTTTCCCATAGGGTCCAATGTTAATCTATGTCCTGCGATGGCGGCCATCTTGGATTTCCGATCAGCATAAAAAACAGAAACTTGGTAAAGGACATTCCAATGATCATACATTTACAGTTTGGGTTCAGTCAGTGCAATAGCTTCAGAGAAGAATATATTTCTGTATTTTCCCCTGTGTTAATACTATGACCTGTGGTGGCAGCCATCTTGGATTTCCGATCGGCATAAAAAATAAAAAATTTGTAGAGGACCTTCCAATGATCATTCCTGTGCAGTTTGGTTTCAACTGTCCAAGTGGTTTCAGAGAAGAAGCATTTTGAAACATTTTTCCCATAGGGTCCAATGTTAAACTAAGTCCTGCCGTAGCAGCCATTTTGAATTTCATATCGGAACAAAAAACCTTAAGATTGTAGAGGACCATCCAATGAACATTCATGTACAGTTTGGCTTTAATCATATTTGTAGTTTCTCAGAAGAAGGCATTTGAACATTTTCCCATAGGGTCCAATGTTAATCTATGTCCTGCGATGACGGCCATCTTGGATTTCCGATCGGCATAAAAAACAGTAACTTGGTAAAGGACATTCCAATGATCTTTCATGTACAGTTTAGGTTCAGTCAGTTCATTAGTTTCAGAGAAGAAGATCTTTGAAATTTCAGCCAATCAGAGCATATTATTGGCCTTGGCAGCCATATTGAATATCCGACTGGAACGAAAAACAGTAACTTTGTCGCGGACCATCCAAGGAACATTCCTGCTAAGTTTGGTTCCAATCGGCCCAGTGGTTTCGGAGAAGAAGCTTGAAATGTAAAAAGTTGACAGACAACAGACGACGGACGCCAAGTGATGGCAATAGTTCACCTGGACCTTTGGTCCAGGTGAACTAAAAAGCTCATCATTATGCTTATACAGTTCTAATTTGGGCACTTTCTGGTTTAAAATAGAGCAGTTTTGGCCATTTGAAGAAATTTCTATTTTTAGTCATGGCGGCCATCTTGGATACAGGACGGCACTGACGGACACAATTTTGAAAGGGGACCACCCAAGGATCATTTCAGCAAAGTTTGATTGAGATTGGCTCAGTAGTTTCAGAGGAGAAGATTTTTTTTTTATTTCATCCCCCCTTTTTTCTAATTTGCATAATCGGTCAAAATAGGCAAAAGTTCAAAGTTCATAAAAAATCCCGTAATATATGTTAAAAAGCTCATCATTATGCTTATACAGTTCAAATTTGGGCACTTTCTGGCTTAAAATAGAGCAGTTTTGGCCATTTGAAGAAATTTCTATTTTTAGTAATGGCGGCCATCTTGGATACAGGACGGCGCTGACGGACACAATTTTGAAAGGGGACTACCCAAGGATCATTTCAACAAAGTTTGGTTGAGATTGGCTCAGTAGTTTCAGAGGAGAAGATTTTTTTTAAATTTCATCCCCCCTTTTTTCTAATTTGCATAATCGGTCAAAATTTCAAAGTTCATAAAAAATCCCGTAATATATGTTAAAAAGCTCATCATTATACTTAGGGATCGTCGCAAAATGTGACAGTTTTTTTCAAATGAAGTTAGTTTCATTTGGCTCAGACCACCCACCCACCCCCTCCAAATGAAAGTGTGAAAAACAGAATACCGATGTATTATAAACCAAACTCTACCTAACAATATAGGGTTTAGAACCATGTATTCTCCATATGCATGTCATGATAAAGGGTCTATCTATGAATCTTTATCCTTTCAAAATCACAGACACTTGATTTCATCTAAGTGTACATATAATTCAACAAACATACAGTACCAATACCAGAGGCTCTCAAGAGCCTGTATCGTTCACCTGGTTATAAAAAAAACCAATTGGTCCTATGTAAAAACTATGTCCTGCAGTGGTAGTCATCTTGAAATTACGATCAACATAAAAAACACAAAGTTTGTAAAGGACCTTCCAATGATTGATGCACAGTTTAGGTTCAATCAGTGCAATAGCTTCAGAGAAGAATATATTTCTGTATTTTCCCCATATGGTCCTGTGTTAATACTATGACCTGTGGTGGCAGCCATCTTGGATTTCCGATCGGCATAACAAACAGAAACTTTGTAGAGGACCTTCCAATGATCATTCCTGGCCAGTTTGGTTTCAACTGTCCAAGTGGTTTCAGAGAAGAAGCGTTTTGAAACATTTTTCCCATAGGGTCCAATGTTAAACTAAGTCCTGCCGTAGCCGCCATTTTGAATTTCATATCAGAACAAAAAACGTACAGTTTGTAGAGGACCATCCAATGAACATTCATGTACAGTTTGGCTTTAATCATATTTGTAGTTTCTGAGGAGAAGGCATTTGAACATTTTCCCATAGGGTCCAATGTTAATCTATGTCCTGCGGTGGTGGCCATCTTGGATTTCCAATCGGCATAAAAAACACACACCCTGTAGAGGACCTTCCAATGATCATTCCTGGGCAGTTTGGTTTCAATTATCCAAGTGGTTTCAGAGAAGAAGCGTTTTGAAACATTTTTCCCATAGGGTCCAATGTTAAACTAAGTCCTGCCGTAGCCGCCATTTTGAATTTCATATCGGAATAAAAAATGTAAAGTTTGTAGAGGACCATTCAATGAACATTCATGTACAGTTTTGCTTTAATCATATTTGTAGTTTCTGAGAAGAAGGCATTTGAACATTTTCCCATAGGGTCCAATGTTAATCTATGTCCTGCGGTGGCGGCCATCTTGAATTTTCGATCGGCATAAAAAAACAGAAACTTTGTAGAGGACCTTCCAATGATCATTCCTGGGCAGTTTGGTTTCAACTGTCACAAGTGGTTTCAGAGAAGAAGCATTTTGAAACATTTTTCCCATAGGGTCCAATGTTAAACTAAGTCCTGCCGTAGCCGCCATTTTGAATTTCATACCGGAACAAAAAACGTAAAGTTTGTAGAGGACCATCTAATGAACATTCATGTACAGTTTGGCTTTAATAATATTTGTAGTTTCTGAGAAGGCATTTGAATATTTTCCCATAGGGTCCAATGTTAATCTATGTCCTGCGATGGCGGCCATCTTGGATTTCCGATCAGCATAAAAAACAGAAACTTGGTAAAGGACATTCCAATGATCATACATTTACAGTTTGGGTTCAGTCAGTGCAATAGCTTCAGAGAAGAATATATTTCTGTATTTTCCCCTGTGTTAATACTATGACCTGTGGTGGCAGCCATCTTGGATTTCCGATCGGCATAAAAAACAGAAAATTTGTAGAGGACCTTCCAATGATCATTCCTGTGCAGTTTGGTTTCAACTGTCCAAGTGGTTTCAGAGAAGAAGCATTTTGAAACATTTTTCCCATAGGGTCCAATGTTAAACTAAGTCCTGCCGTAGCAGCCATTTTGAATTTCATATCGGAACAAAAAACCTTAAGATTGTAGAGGACCATCCAATGAACATTCATGTACAGTTTGGCTTTAATCATATTTGTAGTTTCTCAGAAGAAGGCATTTGAACATTTTCCCATAGGGTCCAATGTTAATCTATGTCCTGCGATGGCGGCCATCTTGGATTTCCGATCAGCATAAAAAACAGAAACTTGGTAAAGGACATTCCAATGATCATACATTTACAGTTTGGGTTCAGTCAGTGCAATAGCTTCAGAGAAGAATATATTTCTGTATTTTCCCATGTGTTAATACTATGACCTGTGGTGGCAGCCATCTTGGATTTCCGATCGGCATAAAAAATAAAAAATTTGTAGAGGACCTTCCAATGATCATTCCTGGGCAGTTTGGTTTCAACTGTCCAAGTGGTTTCAGAGAAGAAGCATTTTGAAACATTTTTCCCATAGGGTCCAATGTTAAACTAAGTCCTGCCGTAGCAGCCATTTTGAATTTCATATCGGAACAAAAAACCTTAAGATTGTAGAGGACCATCCAATGAACATTCATGTACAGTTTGGCTTTAATCATATTTGTAGTTTCTCAGAAGAAGGCATTTGAACATTTTCCCATAGGGTCCAATATTAATCTATGTCCTGCGATGACGGCCATCTTGGATTTCCGATCGGCATAAAAAACAGTAACTTGGTAAAGGACATTCCAATGATCTTTCATGTACAGTTTAGGTTCAGTCAGTTCATTAGTTTCAGAGAAGAAGATCTTTGAAATTTCAGCCAATCAGAGCATATTATTGGCCTTGGCAGCCATATTGAATATCCGACTGGAACGAAAAACAGTAACTTTGTCGCGGACCATCCAAGGAACATTCCTGCTAAGTTTGGTTCCAATCGGCCCAGTGGTTTCGGAGAAGAAGCTTGAAATGTAAAAAGTTGACAGACAACAGACGACGGACGCCAAGTGATGGCAATAGTTCACCTGGACCTGGACCTTTGGTCCAGGTGAACTAAAAAGCTCATCATTATGCTTATACAGTTCAAATTTGGGCACTTTCTGGCTTAAAATAGAGCAGTTTTGGCCATTTGAAGAAATTTCTATTTTTAGTCATGGCGGCCATCTTGGATACAGGACGGCACTGACGGACACAATTTTGAAAGGGGACCACCCAAGGATCATTTCAGCAAAGTTTGATTGAGATTGGCTCAGTAGTTTCAGAGGAGAAGATTTTTTTTTTATTTCATCCCCCCTTTTTTCTAATTTGCATAATCGGTCAAAATAGGCAAAAGTTCAAAGTTCATAAAAAATCCCGTAATATATGTTAAAAAGCTCATCATTATGCTTATACAGTTCAAATTTGGGCACTTTCTGGCTTAAAATAGAGCAGTTTTGGCCATTTGAAGAAATTTCTATTTTTAGTAATGGCGGCCATCTTGGATACAGGACGGCGCTGACGGACACAATTTTGAAAGGGGACTACCCAAGGATCATTTCAACAAAGTTTGGTTGAGATTGGCTCAGTAGTTTCAGAGGAGAAGATTTTTTTTAAATTTCATCCCCCCTTTTTTCTAATTTGCATAATCGGTCAAAATTTCAAAGTTCATAAAAAATCCCGTAATATATGTTAAAAAGCTCATCATTATACTTAGGGATCGTCGCAAAATGTGAGTTTTTTTCAAATGAAGTTAGTTTCATTTGGCTCAGACCACCCACCCACCCCCTCCAAATGAAAGTGTGAAAAACAGAATACCGATGTATTATAAACCAAACTCTACCTAACAATATAGTGTTTAGAACCATGTATTCTCCATATGCATGTCATGATAAAGGGTCTATCTATGAATCTTTATCCTTTCAAAATCACAGACACTTGATTTCATCTAAGTGTACATATAATTCAACAAACATACAGTACCAATACCAGAGGCTCTCAAGAGCCTGTATCGTTCACCTGGTTATAAAAAAAACCAATTGGTCCTATGTAAAAACTATGTCCTGCAGTGGTAGTCATCTTGAAATTACGATCAACATAAAAAACACAAAGTTTGTAAAGGACCTTCCAATGATTGATGCACAGTTTAGGTTCAATCAGTGCAATAGCTTCAGAGAAGAATATATTTCTGTATTTTCCCCATATGGTCATGTGTTAATACTATGACCTGTGGTGGCAGCCATCTTGGATTTCCGATCGACATAACAAACAGAAACTTTGTAGAGGACCTTCCAATGATCATTCCTGGGCAGTTTGGTTTCAACTGTCCAAGTGGTTTCAGAGAAGAAGCGTTTTGAAACATTTTTCCCATAGGGTCCAATGTTAAACTAAGTCCTGCCGTAGCCGCCATTTTGAATTTCATATCAGAACAAAAAACGTACAGTTTGTAGAGGACCATCCAATGAACATTCATGTACAGTTTGGCTTTAATCATATTTGTAGTTTCTGAGGAGAAGGCATTTGAACATTTTCCCATAGGGTCCAATGTTAATCTATGTCCTGCGGTGGTGGCCATCTTGGATTTCCAATCGGCATAAAAAACACACACCCTGTAGAGGACCTTCCAATGATCATTCCTGGGCAGTTTGGTTTCAATTATCCAAGTGGTTTCAGAGAAGAAGCGTTTTGAAACATTTTTCCCATAGGGTCCAATGTTAAACTAAGTCCTGCCGTAGCCGCCATTTTGAATTTCATATCGGAATAAAAAACGTAAAGTTTGTAGAGGACCATTCAATGAACATTCATGTACAGTTTTGCTTTAATCATATTTGTAGTTTCTGAGAAGAAGGCATTTGAACATTTTCCCATAGGGTCCAATGTTAATCTATGTCCTGCGGTGGCGGCCATCTTGAATTTTCGATCGGCATAAAAAAACAGAAACTTTGTAGAGGACCTTCCAATGATCATTCCTGGGCAGTTTGGTTTCAACTGTCACAAGTGGTTTCAGAGAAGAAGCATTTTGAAACATTTTTCCCATAGGGTCCAATGTTAAACTAAGTCCTGCCGTAGCCGCCATTTTGAATTTCATACCGGAACAAAAAACGTAAAGTTTGTAGAGGACCATCTAATGAACATTCATGTACAGTTTGGCTTTAATAATATTTGTAGTTTCTGAGAAGGCATTTGAATATTTTCCCATAGGGTCCAATGTTAATCTATGTCCTGCGATGGCGGCCATCTTGGATTTCCGATCAGCATAAAAAACAGAAACTTGGTAAAGGACATTCCAATGATCATACATTTACAGTTTGGGTTCAGTCAGTGCAATAGCTTCAGAGAAGAATATATTTCTGTATTTTCCCCTGTGTTAATACTATGACCTGTGGTGGCAGCCATCTTGGATTTCCGATCGGCATAAAAAATAAAAAATTTGTAGAGGACCTTCCAATGATCATTCCTGTGCAGTTTGGTTTCAACTGTCCAAGTGGTTTCAGAGAAGAAGCATTTTGAAACATTTTTCCCATAGGGTCCAATGTTAAACTAAGTCCTGCCGTAGCAGCCATTTTGAATTTCATATCGGAACAAAAAACCTTAAGATTGTAGAGGACCATCCAATGAACATTCATGTACAGTTTGGCTTTAATCATATTTGTAGTTTCTCAGAAGAAGGCATTTGAACATTTTCCCATAGGGTCCAATGTTAATCTATGTCCTGCGATGACGGCCATCTTGGATTTCCGATCGGCATAAAAAACAGTAACTTGGTAAAGGACATTCCAATGATCTTTCATGTACAGTTTAGGTTCAGTCAGTTCATTAGTTTCAGAGAAGAAGATCTTTGAAATTTCAGCCAATCAGAGCATATTATTGGCCTTGGCAGCCATATTGAATATCCGACTGGAACGAAAAACAGTAACTTTGTCGCGGACCATCCAAGGAACATTCCTGCTAAGTTTGGTTCCAATCGGCCCAGTGGTTTCGGAGAAGAAGCTTGAAATGTAAAAAGTTGACAGACAACAGACGACGGACGCCAAGTGATGGCAATAGTTCACCTGGACCTTTGGTCCAGGTGAACTAAAAAGCTCATCATTATGCTTATACAGTTCTAATTTGGGCACTTTCTGGCTTAAAATAGAGCAGTTTTGGCCATTTGAAGAAATTTCTATTTTTAGTCATGGCGGCCATCTTGGATACAGGACGGCACTGACGGACACAATTTTGAAAGGGGACCACCCAAGGATCATTTCAGCAAAGTTTGATTGAGATTGGCTCAGTAGTTTCAGAGGAGAAGATTTTTTTTTTATTTCATCCCCCCTTTTTTCTAATTTGCATAATCGGTCAAAATAGGCAAAAGTTCAAAGTTCATAAAAAATCCCGTAATATATGTTAAAAAGCTCATCATTATGCTTATACAGTTCAAATTTGGGCACTTTCTGGCTTAAAATAGAGCAGTTTTGGCCATTTGAAGAAATTTCTATTTTTAGTAATGGCGGCCATCTTGGATACAGGACGGCGCTGACGGACACAATTTTGAAAGGGGACTACCCAAGGATCATTTCAACAAAGTTTGGTTGAGATTGGCTCAGTAGTTTCAGAGGAGAAGATTTTTTTTTAATTTCATCCCCCCTTTTTTCTAATTTGCATAATCGGTCAAAATTTCAGAGTTCATAAAAAATCCCGTAATATATGTTAAAAAGCTCATCATTATGCTTATACAGTTCAAATTTGGGCACTTTCTGGCTTAAAATAGAGCAGTTTTGGCCATTTGAAGAAATTTCTATTTTTAGTAATGGCGGCCATCTTGGATACAGGACGGCGCTGACGGACACAATTTTGAAAGGGGACTACCCAAGGATCATTTCAACAAAGTTTGGTTGAGATTGGCTCAGTAGTTTCAGAGGAGAAGATTTTTTTTAAATTTCATCCCCCCTTTTTTCTAATTTGCATAATCGGTCAAAATTTCAAAGTTCATAAAAAATCCCGTAATATATGTTAAAAAGCTCATCATTATACTTAGGGATCGTCGCAAAATGTGACAGTTTTTTTCAAATGAAGTTAGTTTCATTTGGCTCAGACCACCCACCCACCCCCTCCAAATGAAAGTGTGAAAAACAGAATACCGATGTATTATAAACCAAACTCTACCTAACAATATAGGGTTTAGAACCATGTATTCTCCATATGCATGTCATGATAAAGGGTCTATCTATGAATCTTTATCCTTTCAAAATCACAGACACTTGATTTCATCTAAGTGTACATATAATTCAACAAACATACAGTACCAATACCAGAGGCTCTCAAGAGCCTGTATCGTTCACCTGGTTATAAAAAAAACCAATTGGTCCTATGTAAAAACTATGTCCTGCAGTGGTAGTCATCTTGAAATTACGATCAACATAAAAAACACAAAGTTTGTAAAGGACCTTCCAATGATTGATGCACAGTTTAGGTTCAATCAGTGCAATAGCTTCAGAGAAGAATATATTTCTGTATTTTCCCCATATGGTCCTGTGTTAATACTATGACCTGTGGTGGCAGCCATCTTGGATTTCCGATCGGCATAACAAACAGAAACTTTGTAGAGGACCTTCCAATGATCATTCCTGGCCAGTTTGGTTTCAACTGTCCAAGTGGTTTCAGAGAAGAAGCGTTTTGAAACATTTTTCCCATAGGGTCCAATGTTAAACTAAGTCCTGCCGTAGCCGCCATTTTGAATTTCATATCAGAACAAAAAACGTACAGTTTGTAGAGGACCATCCAATGAACATTCATGTACAGTTTGGCTTTAATCATATTTGTAGTTTCTGAGGAGAAGGCATTTGAACATTTTCCCATAGGGTCCAATGTTAATCTATGTCCTGCGGTGGTGGCCATCTTGGATTTCCAATCGGCATAAAAAACACACACCCTGTAGAGGACCTTCCAATGATCATTCCTGGGCAGTTTGGTTTCAATTATCCAAGTGGTTTCAGAGAAGAAGCGTTTTGAAACATTTTTCCCATAGGGTCCAATGTTAAACTAAGTCCTGCCGTAGCCGCCATTTTGAATTTCATATCGGAATAAAAAATGTAAAGTTTGTAGAGGACCATTCAATGAACATTCATGTACAGTTTTGCTTTAATCATATTTGTAGTTTCTGAGAAGAAGGCATTTGAACATTTTCCCATAGGGTCCAATGTTAATCTATGTCCTGCGGTGGCGGCCATCTTGAATTTTCGATCGGCATAAAAAAACAGAAACTTTGTAGAGGACCTTCCAATGATCATTCCTGGGCAGTTTGGTTTCAACTGTCACAAGTGGTTTCAGAGAAGAAGCATTTTGAAACATTTTTCCCATAGGGTCCAATGTTAAACTAAGTCCTGCCGTAGCCGCCATTTTGAATTTCATACCGGAACAAAAAACGTAAAGTTTGTAGAGGACCATCTAATGAACATTCATGTACAGTTTGGCTTTAATAATATTTGTAGTTTCTGAGAAGGCATTTGAATATTTTCCCATAGGGTCCAATGTTAATCTATGTCCTGCGATGGCGGCCATCTTGGATTTCCGATCAGCATAAAAAACAGAAACTTGGTAAAGGACATTCCAATGATCATACATTTACAGTTTGGGTTCAGTCAGTGCAATAGCTTCAGAGAAGAATATATTTCTGTATTTTCCCCTGTGTTAATACTATGACCTGTGGTGGCAGCCATCTTGGATTTCCGATCGGCATAAAAAACAGAAAATTTGTAGAGGACCTTCCAATGATCATTCCTGTGCAGTTTGGTTTCAACTGTCCAAGTGGTTTCAGAGAAGAAGCATTTTGAAACATTTTTCCCATAGGGTCCAATGTTAAACTAAGTCCTGCCGTAGCAGCCATTTTGAATTTCATATCGGAACAAAAAACCTTAAGATTGTAGAGGACCATCCAATGAACATTCATGTACAGTTTGGCTTTAATCATATTTGTAGTTTCTCAGAAGAAGGCATTTGAACATTTTCCCATAGGGTCCAATGTTAATCTATGTCCTGCGATGGCGGCCATCTTGGATTTCCGATCAGCATAAAAAACAGAAACTTGGTAAAGGACATTCCAATGATCATACATTTACAGTTTGGGTTCAGTCAGTGCAATAGCTTCAGAGAAGAATATATTTCTGTATTTTCCCATGTGTTAATACTATGACCTGTGGTGGCAGCCATCTTGGATTTCCGATCGGCATAAAAAATAAAAAATTTGTAGAGGACCTTCCAATGATCATTCCTGGGCAGTTTGGTTTCAACTGTCCAAGTGGTTTCAGAGAAGAAGCATTTTGAAACATTTTTCCCATAGGGTCCAATGTTAAACTAAGTCCTGCCGTAGCAGCCATTTTGAATTTCATATCGGAACAAAAAACCTTAAGATTGTAGAGGACCATCCAATGAACATTCATGTACAGTTTGGCTTTAATCATATTTGTAGTTTCTCAGAAGAAGGCATTTGAACATTTTCCCATAGGGTCCAATATTAATCTATGTCCTGCGATGACGGCCATCTTGGATTTCCGATCGGCATAAAAAACAGTAACTTGGTAAAGGACATTCCAATGATCTTTCATGTACAGTTTAGGTTCAGTCAGTTCATTAGTTTCAGAGAAGAAGATCTTTGAAATTTCAGCCAATCAGAGCATATTATTGGCCTTGGCAGCCATATTGAATATCCGACTGGAACGAAAAACAGTAACTTTGTCGCGGACCATCCAAGGAACATTCCTGCTAAGTTTGGTTCCAATCGGCCCAGTGGTTTCGGAGAAGAAGCTTGAAATTTAAAAAGTTGACAGACAACAGACGACGGACGCCAAGTGATGGCAATAGTTCACCTGGACCTTTGGTCCACGTGAACTAAAAAGCTCATCATTATGCTTATACAGTTCTAATTTGGGCACTTTCTGGCTTAAAATAGAGCAGTTTTGGCCATTTGAAGAAATTTCTATTTTTAGTCATGGCGGCCATCTTGGATACAGGACGGCACTGACGGACACAATTTTGAAAGGGGACCACCCAAGGATCATTTCAGCAAAGTTTGATTGAGATTGGCTCAGTAGTTTCAGAGGAGAAGATTTTTTTTTTATTTCATCCCCCCTTTTTTCTAATTTGCATAATCGGTCAAAATAGGCAAAAGTTCAAAGTTCATAAAAAATCCCGTAATATATGTTAAAAAGCTCATCATTATGCTTATACAGTTCAAATTTGGGCACTTTCTGGCTTAAAATAGAGCAGTTTTGGCCATTTGAAGAAATTTCTATTTTTAGTAATGGCGGCCATCTTGGATACAGGACGGCGCTGACGGACACAATTTTGAAAGGGGACTACCCAAGGATCATTTCAACAAAGTTTGGTTGAGATTGGCTCAGTAGTTTCAGAGGAGAAGATTTTTTTTTAATTTCATCCCCCCTTTTTTCTAATTTGCATAATCGGTCAAAATTTCAGAGTTCATAAAAAATCCCGTAATATATGTTAAAAAGCTCATCATTATACTTAGGGATCGTCGCAAAATGTGACAGTTTTTTTCAAATGAAGTTAGTTTCATTTGGCTCAGACCACCCACCCACCCCCTCCAAATGAAAGTGTGAAAAACAGAATACCGATGTATTATAAACCAAACTCTACCTAACAATATAGGGTTTAGAACCATGTATTCTCCATATGCATGTCATGATAAAGGGTTTATCTATGAATCTTTATCCTTTCAAAATCACAGACACTTGATTTCATCTAAGTGTACATATAATTCAACAAACATACAGTACCAATACCAGAGGCTCTCAAGAGCCTGTATCGTTCACCTGGTTATAAAAAAAACCAATTGGTCCTATGTAAAAACTATGTCCTGCAGTGGTAGTCATCTTGAAATTACGATCAACATAAAAAACACAAAGTTTGTAAAGGACCTTCCAATGATTGATGCACAGTTTAGGTTCAATCAGTGCAATAGCTTCAGAGAAGAATATATTTCTGTATTTTCCCCATATGGTCATGTGTTAATACTATGACCTGTGGTGGCAGCCATCTTGGATTTCCGATCGGCATAACAAACAGAAACTTTGTAGAGGACCTTCCAATGATCATTCCTGGCCAGTTTGGTTTCAACTGTCCAAGTGGTTTCAGAGAAGAAGCGTTTTGAAACATTTTTCCCATAGGGTCCAATGTTAAACTAAGTCCTGCCGTAGCCGCCATTTTGAATTTCATATCAGAACAAAAAACGTACAGTTTGTAGAGGACCATCCAATGAACATTCATGTACAGTTTGGCTTTAATCATATTTGTAGTTTCTGAGGAGAAGGCATTTGAACATTTTCCCATAGGGTCCAATGTTAATCTATGTCCTGCGGTGGTGGCCATCTTGGATTTCCAATCGGCATAAAAAAACACACACCCTGTAGAGGACCTTCCAATGATCATTCCTGGGCAGTTTGGTTTCAATTATCCAAGTGGTTTCAGAGAAGAAGCGTTTTGAAACATTTTTCCCATAGGGTCCAATGTTAAACTAAGTCCTGCCGTAGCCGCCATTTTGAATTTCATATCGGAATAAAAAACGTAAAGTTTGTAGAGGACCATTCAATGAACATTCATGTACAGTTTTGCTTTAATCATATTTGTAGTTTCTGAGAAGAAGGCATTTGAACATTTTCCCATAGGGTCCAATGTTAATCTATGTCCTGCGGTGGCGGCCATCTTGAATTTTCGATCGGCATAAAAAAACAGAAACTTTGTAGAGGACCTTCCAATGATCATTCCTGGGCAGTTTGGTTTCAACTGTCACAAGTGGTTTCAGAGAAGAAGCATTTTGAAACATTTTTCCCATAGGGTCCAATGTTAAACTAAGTCCTGCCGTAGCCGCCATTTTGAATTTCATACCGGAACAAAAAACGTAAAGTTTGTAGAGGACCATCTAATGAACATTCATGTACAGTTTGGCTTTAATAATATTTGTAGTTTCTGAGAAGGCATTTGAATATTTTCCCATAGGGTCCAATGTTAATCTATGTCCTGCGATGGCGGCCATCTTGGATTTCCGATCAGCATAAAAAACAGAAACTTGGTAAAGGACATTCCAATGATCATACATTTACAGTTTGGGTTCAGTCAGTGCAATAGCTTCAGAGAAGAATATATTTCTGTATTTTCCCCTGTGTTAATACTATGACCTGTGGTGGCAGCCATCTTGGATTTCCGATCGGCATAAAAAATAAAAAATTTGTAGAGGACCTTCCAATGATCATTCCTGTGCAGTTTGGTTTCAACTGTCCAAGTGGTTTCAGAGAAGAAGCATTTTGAAACATTTTTCCCATAGGGTCCAATGTTAAACTAAGTCCTGCCGTAGCAGCCATTTTGAATTTCATATCGGAACAAAAAACCTTAAGATTGTAGAGGACCATCCAATGAACATTCATGTACAGTTTGGCTTTAATCATATTTGTAGTTTCTCAGAAGAAGGCATTTGAACATTTTCCCATAGGGTCCAATGTTAATCTATGTCCTGCGATGGCGGCCATCTTGGATTTCCGATCAGCATAAAAAACAGAAACTTGGTAAAGGACATTCCAATGATCATACATTTACAGTTTGGGTTCAGTCAGTGCAATAGCTTCAGAGAAGAATATATTTCTGTATTTTCCCATGTGTTAATACTATGACCTGTGGTGGCAGCCATCTTGGATTTCCGATCGGCATAAAAAATAAAAAATTTGTAGAGGACCTTCCAATGATCATTCCTGGGCAGTTTGGTTTCAACTGTCCAAGTGGTTTCAGAGAAGAAGCATTTTGAAACATTTTTCCCATAGGGTCCAATGTTAAACTAAGTCCTGCCGTAGCAGCCATTTTGAATTTCATATCGGAACAAAAAACCTTAAGATTGTAGAGGACCATCCAATGAACATTCATGTACAGTTTGGCTTTAATCATATTTGTAGTTTCTCAGAAGAAGGCATTTGAACATTTTCCCATAGGGTCCAATATTAATCTATGTCCTGCGATGACGGCCATCTTGGATTTCCGATCGGCATAAAAAACAGTAACTTGGTAAAGGACATTCCAATGATCTTTCATGTACAGTTTAGGTTCAGTCAGTTCATTAGTTTCAGAGAAGAAGATCTTTGAAATTTCAGCCAATCAGAGCATATTATTGGCCTTGGCAGCCATATTGAATATCCGACTGGAACGAAAAACAGTCACTTTGTCGCGGACCATCCAAGGAACATTCCTGCTAAGTTTGGTTCCAATCGGCCCAGTGGTTTCGGAGAAGAAGCTTGAAATGTAAAAAGTTGACAGACAACAGACGACGGACGCCAAGTGATGGCAATAGTTCACCTGGACCTGGACCTTTGGTCCAGGTGAACTAAAAAGCTCATCATTATGCTTATACAGTTCAAATTTGGGCACTTTCTGGCTTAAAATAGAGCAGTTTTGGCCATTTGAAGAAATTTCTATTTTTAGTCATGGCGGCCATCTTGGATACAGGACGGCACTGACGGACACAATTTTGAAAGGGGACCACCCAAGGATCATTTCAGCAAAGTTTGATTGAGATTGGCTCAGTAGTTTCAGAGGAGAAGATTTTTTTTTTATTTCATCCCCCCTTTTTTCTAATTTGCATAATCGGTCAAAATAGGCAAAAGTTCAAAGTTCATAAAAAATCCCGTAATATATGTTAAAAAGCTCATCATTATGCTTATACAGTTCAAATTTGGGCACTTTCTGGCTTAAAATAAAGCAGTTTTGGCCATTTGAAGAAATTTCTATTTTTAGTAATGGCGGCCATCTTGGATACAGGACGGCGCTGACGGACACAATTTTGAAAGGGGACTACCCAAGGATCATTTCAACAAAGTTTGGTTGAGATTGGCTCAGTAGTTTCAGAGGAGAAGATTTTTTTTAAATTTCATCCCCCCTTTTTTCTAATTTGCATAATCGGTCAAAATTTCAAAGTTCATAAAAAATCCCGTAATATATGTTAAAAAGCTCATCATTATACTTAGGGATCGTCGCAAAATGTGAGTTTTTTTCAAATGAAGTTAGTTTCATTTGGCTCAGACCACCCACCCACCCCCTCCAAATGAAAGTGTGAAAAACAGAATACCGATGTATTATAAACCAAACTCTACCTAACAATATAGTGTTTAGAACCATGTATTCTCCATATGCATGTCATGATAAAGGGTCTATCTATGAATCTTTATCCTTTCAAAATCACAGACACTTGATTTCATCTAAGTGTACATATAATTCAACAAACATACAGTACCAATACCAGAGGCTCTCAAGAGCCTGTATCGTTCACCTGGTTATAAAAAAAACCAATTGGTCCTATGTAAAAACTATGTCCTGCAGTGGTAGTCATCTTGAAATTACGATCAACATAAAAAACACAAAGTTTGTAAAGGACCTTCCAATGATTGATGCACAGTTTAGGTTCAATCAGTGCAATAGCTTCAGAGAAGAATATATTTCTGTATTTTCCCCATATGGTCATGTGTTAATACTATGACCTGTGGTGGCAGCCATCTTGGATTTCCGATCGACATAACAAACAGAAACTTTGTAGAGGACCTTCCAATGATCATTCCTGGGCAGTTTGGTTTCAACTGTCCAAGTGGTTTCAGAGAAGAAGCGTTTTGAAACATTTTTCCCATAGGGTCCAATGTTAAACTAAGTCCTGCCGTAGCCGCCATTTTGAATTTCATATCAGAACAAAAAACGTACAGTTTGTAGAGGACCATCCAATGAACATTCGTGTACAGTTTGGCTTTAATCATATTTGTAGTTTCTGAGGAGAAGGCATTTGAACATTTTCCCATAGGGTCCAATGTTAATCTATGTCCTGCGGTGGTGGCCATCTTGGATTTCCAATCGGCATAAAAAAACACACACCCTGTAGAGGACCTTCCAATGATCATTCCTGGGCAGTTTGGTTTCAATTATCCAAGTGGTTTCAGAGAAGAAGCGTTTTGAAACATTTTTCCCATAGGGTCCAATGTTAAACTAAGTCCTGCCGTAGCCGCCATTTTGAATTTCATATCGGAATAAAAAACGTAAAGTTTGTAGAGGACCATTCAATGAACATTCATGTACAGTTTTGCTTTAATCATATTTGTAGTTTCTGAGAAGAAGGCATTTGAACATTTTCCCATAGGGTCCAATGTTAATCTATGTCCTGCGGTGGCGGCCATCTTGAATTTTCGATCGGCATAAAAAAACAGAAACTTTGTAGAGGACCTTCCAATGATCATTCCTGGGCAGTTTGGTTTCAACTGTCACAAGTGGTTTCAGAGAAGAAGCATTTTGAAACATTTTTCCCATAGGGTCCAATGTTAAACTAAGTCCTGCCGTAGCCGCCATTTTGAATTTCATACCGGAACAAAAAACGTAAAGTTTGTAGAGGACCATCTAATGAACATTCATGTACAGTTTGGCTTTAATAATATTTGTAGTTTCTGAGAAGGCATTTGAATATTTTCCCATAGGGTCCAATGTTAATCTATGTCCTGCGATGGCGGCCATCTTGGATTTCCGATCAGCATAAAAAACAGAAACTTGGTAAAGGACATTCCAATGATCATACATTTACAGTTTGGGTTCAGTCAGTGCAATAGCTTCAGAGAAGAATATATTTCTGTATTTTCCCCTGTGTTAATACTATGACCTGTGGTGGCAGCCATCTTGGATTTCCGATCGGCATAAAAAATAAAAAATTTGTAGAGGACCTTCCAATGATCATTCCTGTGCAGTTTGGTTTCAACTGTCCAAGTGGTTTCAGAGAAGAAGCATTTTGAAACATTTTTCCCATAGGGTCCAATGTTAAACTAAGTCCTGCCGTAGCAGCCATTTTGAATTTCATATCGGAACAAAAAACCTTAAGATTGTAGAGGACCATCCAATGAACATTCATGTACAGTTTGGCTTTAATCATATTTGTAGTTTCTCAGAAGAAGGCATTTGAACATTTTCCCATAGGGTCCAATGTTAATCTATGTCCTGCGATGACGGCCATCTTGGATTTCCGATCGGCATAAAAAACAGTAACTTGGTAAAGGACATTCCAATGATCTTTCATGTACAGTTTAGGTTCAGTCAGTTCATTAGTTTCAGAGAAGAAGATCTTTGAAATTTCAGCCAATCAGAGCATATTATTGGCCTTGGCAGCCATATTGAATATCCGACTGGAACGAAAAACAGTAACTTTGTCGCGGACCATCCAAGGAACATTCCTGCTAAGTTTGGTTCCAATCGGCCCAGTGGTTTCGGAGAAGAAGCTTGAAATGTAAAAAGTTGACAGACAACAGACGACGGACGCCAAGTGATGGCAATAGTTCACCTGGACCTTTGGTCCAGGTGAACTAAAAAGCTCATCATTATGCTTATACAGTTCTAATTTGGGCACTTTCTGGCTTAAAATAGAGCAGTTTTGGCCATTTGAAGAAATTTCTATTTTTAGTCATGGCGGCCATCTTGGATACAGGACGGCACTGACGGACACAATTTTGAAAGGGGACCACCCAAGGATCATTTCAGCAAAGTTTGATTGAGATTGGCTCAGTAGTTTCAGAGGAGAAGATTTTTTTTTTATTTCATCCCCCCTTTTTTCTAATTTGCATAATCGGTCAAAATAGGCAAAAGTTCAAAGTTCATAAAAAATCCCGTAATATATGTTAAAAAGCTCATCATTATGCTTATACAGTTCAAATTTGGGCACTTTCTGGCTTAAAATAGAGCAGTTTTGGCCATTTGAAGAAATTTCTATTTTTAGTAATGGCGGCCATCTTGGATACAGGACGGCGCTGACGGACACAATTTTGAAAGGGGACTACCCAAGGATCATTTCAACAAAGTTTGGTTGAGATTGGCTCAGTAGTTTCAGAGGAGAAGATTTTTTTTTAATTTCATCCCCCCTTTTTTCTAATTTGCATAATCGGTCAAAATTTCAGAGTTCATAAAAAATCCCGTAATATATGTTAAAAAGCTCATCATTATGCTTATACAGTTCAAATTTGGGCACTTTCTGGCTTAAAATAGAGCAGTTTTGGCCATTTGAAGAAATTTCTATTTTTAGTAATGGCGGCCATCTTGGATACAGGACGGCGCTGACGGACACAATTTTGAAAGGGGACTACCCAAGGATCATTTCAACAAAGTTTGGTTGAGATTGGCTCAGTAGTTTCAGAGGAGAAGATTTTTTTTAAATTTCATCCCCCCTTTTTTCTAATTTGCATAATCGGTCAAAATTTCAAAGTTCATAAAAAATCCCGTAATATATGTTAAAAAGCTCATCATTATACTTAGGGATCGTCGCAAAATGTGACAGTTTTTTTCAAATGAAGTTAGTTTCATTTGGCTCAGACCACCCACCCACCCCCTCCAAATGAAAGTGTGAAAAACAGAATACCGATGTATTATAAACCAAACTCTACCTAACAATATAGGGTTTAGAACCATGTATTCTCCATATGCATGTCATGATAAAGGGTCTATCTATGAATCTTTATCCTTTCAAAATCACAGACACTTGATTTCATCTAAGTGTACATATAATTCAACAAACATACAGTACCAATACCAGAGGCTCTCAAGAGCCTGTATCGTTCACCTGGTTATAAAAAAAACCAATTGGTCCTATGTAAAAACTATGTCCTGCAGTGGTAGTCATCTTGAAATTACGATCAACATAAAAAACACAAAGTTTGTAAAGGACCTTCCAATGATTGATGCACAGTTTAGGTTCAATCAGTGCAATAGCTTCAGAGAAGAATATATTTCTGTATTTTCCCCATATGGTCCTGTGTTAATACTATGACCTGTGGTGGCAGCCATCTTGGATTTCCGATCGGCATAACAAACAGAAACTTTGTAGAGGACCTTCCAATGATCATTCCTGGCCAGTTTGGTTTCAACTGTCCAAGTGGTTTCAGAGAAGAAGCGTTTTGAAACATTTTTCCCATAGGGTCCAATGTTAAACTAAGTCCTGCCGTAGCCGCCATTTTGAATTTCATATCAGAACAAAAAACGTACAGTTTGTAGAGGACCATCCAATGAACATTCATGTACAGTTTGGCTTTAATCATATTTGTAGTTTCTGAGGAGAAGGCATTTGAACATTTTCCCATAGGGTCCAATGTTAATCTATGTCCTGCGGTGGTGGCCATCTTGGATTTCCAATCGGCATAAAAAACACACACCCTGTAGAGGACCTTCCAATGATCATTCCTGGGCAGTTTGGTTTCAATTATCCAAGTGGTTTCAGAGAAGAAGCGTTTTGAAACATTTTTCCCATAGGGTCCAATGTTAAACTAAGTCCTGCCGTAGCCGCCATTTTGAATTTCATATCGGAATAAAAAATGTAAAGTTTGTAGAGGACCATTCAATGAACATTCATGTACAGTTTTGCTTTAATCATATTTGTAGTTTCTGAGAAGAAGGCATTTGAACATTTTCCCATAGGGTCCAATGTTAATCTATGTCCTGCGGTGGCGGCCATCTTGAATTTTCGATCGGCATAAAAAAACAGAAACTTTGTAGAGGACCTTCCAATGATCATTCCTGGGCAGTTTGGTTTCAACTGTCACAAGTGGTTTCAGAGAAGAAGCATTTTGAAACATTTTTCCCATAGGGTCCAATGTTAAACTAAGTCCTGCCGTAGCCGCCATTTTGAATTTCATACCGGAACAAAAAACGTAAAGTTTGTAGAGGACCATCTAATGAACATTCATGTACAGTTTGGCTTTAATAATATTTGTAGTTTCTGAGAAGGCATTTGAATATTTTCCCATAGGGTCCAATGTTAATCTATGTCCTGCGATGGCGGCCATCTTGGATTTCCGATCAGCATAAAAAACAGAAACTTGGTAAAGGACATTCCAATGATCATACATTTACAGTTTGGGTTCAGTCAGTGCAATAGCTTCAGAGAAGAATATATTTCTGTATTTTCCCCTGTGTTAATACTATGACCTGTGGTGGCAGCCATCTTGGATTTCCGATCGGCATAAAAAACAGAAAATTTGTAGAGGACCTTCCAATGATCATTCCTGTGCAGTTTGGTTTCAACTGTCCAAGTGGTTTCAGAGAAGAAGCATTTTGAAACATTTTTCCCATAGGGTCCAATGTTAAACTAAGTCCTGCCGTAGCAGCCATTTTGAATTTCATATCGGAACAAAAAACCTTAAGATTGTAGAGGACCATCCAATGAACATTCATGTACAGTTTGGCTTTAATCATATTTGTAGTTTCTCAGAAGAAGGCATTTGAACATTTTCCCATAGGGTCCAATGTTAATCTATGTCCTGCGATGGCGGCCATCTTGGATTTCCGATCAGCATAAAAAACAGAAACTTGGTAAAGGACATTCCAATGATCATACATTTACAGTTTGGGTTCAGTCAGTGCAATAGCTTCAGAGAAGAATATATTTCTGTATTTTCCCATGTGTTAATACTATGACCTGTGGTGGCAGCCATCTTGGATTTCCGATCGGCATAAAAAATAAAAAATTTGTAGAGGACCTTCCAATGATCATTCCTGGGCAGTTTGGTTTCAACTGTCCAAGTGGTTTCAGAGAAGAAGCATTTTGAAACATTTTTCCCATAGGGTCCAATGTTAAACTAAGTCCTGCCGTAGCAGCCATTTTGAATTTCATATCGGAACAAAAAACCTTAAGATTGTAGAGGACCATCCAATGAACATTCATGTACAGTTTGGCTTTAATCATATTTGTAGTTTCTCAGAAGAAGGCATTTGAACATTTTCCCATAGGGTCCAATATTAATCTATGTCCTGCGATGACGGCCATCTTGGATTTCCGATCGGCATAAAAAACAGTAACTTGGTAAAGGACATTCCAATGATCTTTCATGTACAGTTTAGGTTCAGTCAGTTCATTAGTTTCAGAGAAGAAGATCTTTGAAATTTCAGCCAATCAGAGCATATTATTGGCCTTGGCAGCCATATTGAATATCCGACTGGAACGAAAAACAGTAACTTTGTCGCGGACCATCCAAGGAACATTCCTGCTAAGTTTGGTTCCAATCGGCCCAGTGGTTTCGGAGAAGAAGCTTGAAATTTAAAAAGTTGACAGACAACAGACGACGGACGCCAAGTGATGGCAATAGTTCACCTGGACCTTTGGTCCAGGTGAACTAAAAAGCTCATCATTATGCTTATACAGTTCTAATTTGGGCACTTTCTGGCTTAAAATAGAGCAGTTTTGGCCATTTGAAGAAATTTCTATTTTTAGTCATGGCGGCCATCTTGGATACAGGACGGCACTGACGGACACAATTTTGAAAGGGGACCACCCAAGGATCATTTCAGCAAAGTTTGATTGAGATTGGCTCAGTAGTTTCAGAGGAGAAGATTTTTTTTTTATTTCATCCCCCCTTTTTTCTAATTTGCATAATCGGTCAAAATAGGCAAAAGTTCAAAGTTCATAAAAAATCCCGTAATATATGTTAAAAAGCTCATCATTATGCTTATACAGTTCAAATTTGGGCACTTTCTGGCTTAAAATAGAGCAGTTTTGGCCATTTGAAGAAATTTCTATTTTTAGTAATGGCGGCCATCTTGGATACAGGACGGCGCTGACGGACACAATTTTGAAAGGGGACTACCCAAGGATCATTTCAACAAAGTTTGGTTGAGATTGGCTCAGTAGTTTCAGAGGAGAAGATTTTTTTTTAATTTCATCCCCCCTTTTTTCTAATTTGCATAATCGGTCAAAATTTCAGAGTTCATAAAAAATCCCGTAATATATGTTAAAAAGCTCATCATTATACTTAGGGATCGTCGCAAAATGTGACAGTTTTTTTCAAATGAAGTTAGTTTCATTTGGCTCAGACCACCCACCCACCCCCTCCAAATGAAAGTGTGAAAAACAGAATACCGATGTATTATAAACCAAACTCTACCTAACAATATAGGGTTTAGAACCATGTATTCTCCATATGCATGTCATGATAAAGGGTTTATCTATGAATCTTTATCCTTTCAAAATCACAGACACTTGATTTCATCTAAGTGTACATATAATTCAACAAACATACAGTACCAATACCAGAGGCTCTCAAGAGCCTGTATCGTTCACCTGGTTATAAAAAAAACCAATTGGTCCTATGTAAAAACTATGTCCTGCAGTGGTAGTCATCTTGAAATTACGATCAACATAAAAAACACAAAGTTTGTAAAGGACCTTCCAATGATTGATGCACAGTTTAGGTTCAATCAGTGCAATAGCTTCAGAGAAGAATATATTTCTGTATTTTCCCCATATGGTCATGTGTTAATACTATGACCTGTGGTGGCAGCCATCTTGGATTTCCGATCGGCATAACAAACAGAAACTTTGTAGAGGACCTTCCAATGATCATTCCTGGCCAGTTTGGTTTCAACTGTCCAAGTGGTTTCAGAGAAGAAGCGTTTTGAAACATTTTTCCCATAGGGTCCAATGTTAAACTAAGTCCTGCCGTAGCCGCCATTTTGAATTTCATATCAGAACAAAAAACGTACAGTTTGTAGAGGACCATCCAATGAACATTCATGTACAGTTTGGCTTTAATCATATTTGTAGTTTCTGAGGAGAAGGCATTTGAACATTTTCCCATAGGGTCCAATGTTAATCTATGTCCTGCGGTGGTGGCCATCTTGGATTTCCAATCGGCATAAAAAAACACACACCCTGTAGAGGACCTTCCAATGATCATTCCTGGGCAGTTTGGTTTCAACTGTCCAAGTGGTTTCAGAGAAGAAGCATTTTGAAACATTTTTCCCATAGGGTCCAATGTTAAACTAAGTCCTGCCGTAGCAGCCATTTTGAATTTCATATCGGAACAAAAAACCTTAAGATTGTAGAGGACCATCCAATGAACATTCATGTACAGTTTGGCTTTAATCATATTTGTAGTTTCTCAGAAGAAGGCATTTGAACATTTTCCCATAGGGTCCAATGTTAATCTATGTCCTGCGATGGCGGCCATCTTGGATTTCCGATCAGCATAAAAAACAGAAACTTGGTAAAGGACATTCCAATGATCATACATTTACAGTTTGGGTTCAGTCAGTGCAATAGCTTCAGAGAAGAATATATTTCTGTATTTTCCCATGTGTTAATACTATGACCTGTGGTGGCAGCCATCTTGGATTTCCGATCGGCATAAAAAATAAAAAAATTTGTAGAGGACCTTCCAATGATCATTCCTGGGCAGTTTGGTTTCAACTGTCCAAGTGGTTTCAGAGAAGAAGCATTTTGAAACATTTTTCCCATAGGGTCCAATGTTAAACTAAGTCCTGCCGTAGCAGCCATTTTGAATTTCATATCGGAACAAAAAACCTTAAGATTGTAGAGGACCATCCAATGAACATTCATGTACAGTTTGGCTTTAATCATATTTGTAGTTTCTCAGAAGAAGGCATTTGAACATTTTCCCATAGGGTCCAATATTAATCTATGTCCTGCGATGACGGCCATCTTGGATTTCCGATCGGCATAAAAAACAGTAACTTGGTAAAGGACATTCCAATGATCTTTCATGTACAGTTTAGGTTCAGTCAGTTCATTAGTTTCAGAGAAGAAGATCTTTGAAATTTCAGCCAATCAGAGCATATTATTGGCCTTGGCAGCCATATTGAATATCCGACTGGAACGAAAAACAGTAACTTTGTCGCGGACCATCCAAGGAACATTCCTGCTAAGTTTGGTTCCAATCGGCCCAGTGGTTTCGGAGAAGAAGCTTGAAATTTAAAAAGTTGACAGACAACAGACGACGGACGCCAAGTGATGGCAATAGTTCACCTGGACCTTTGGTCCAGGTGAACTAAAAAGCTCATCATTATGCTTATACAGTTCTAATTTGGGCACTTTCTGGCTTAAAATAGAGCAGTTTTGGCCATTTGAAGAAATTTCTATTTTTAGTCATGGCGGCCATCTTGGATACAGGACGGCACTGACGGACACAATTTTGAAAGGGGACCACCCAAGGATCATTTCAGCAAAGTTTGATTGAGATTGGCTCAGTAGTTTCAGAGGAGAAGATTTTTTTTTTATTTCATCCCCCCTTTTTTCTAATTTGCATAATCGGTCAAAATAGGCAAAAGTTCAAAGTTCATAAAAAATCCCGTAATATATGTTAAAAAGCTCATCATTATGCTTATACAGTTCAAATTTGGGCACTTTCTGGCTTAAAATAGAGCAGTTTTGGCCATTTGAAGAAATTTCTATTTTTAGTAATGGCGGCCATCTTGGATACAGGACGGCGCTGACGGACACAATTTTGAAAGGGGACTACCCAAGGATCATTTCAACAAAGTTTGGTTGAGATTGGCTCAGTAGTTTCAGAGGAGAAGATTTTTTTTTAATTTCATCCCCCCTTTTTTCTAATTTGCATAATCGGTCAAAATTTCAGAGTTCATAAAAAATCCCGTAATATATGTTAAAAAGCTCATCATTATACTTAGGGATCGTCGCAAAATGTGACAGTTTTTTTCAAATGAAGTTAGTTTCATTTGGCTCAGACCACCCACCCACCCCCTCCAAATGAAAGTGTGAAAAACAAAATACCGATGTATTATAAACCAAACTCTACCTAACAATATAGGGTTTAGAACCATGTATTCTCCATATGCATGTCATGATAAAGGGTTTATCTATGAATCTTTATCCTTTCAAAATCACAGACACTTGATTTCATCTAAGTGTACATATAATTCAACAAACATACAGTACCAATACCAGAGGCTCTCAAGAGCCTGTATCGTTCACCTGGTTATAAAAAAAACCAATTGGTCCTATGTAAAAACTATGTCCTGCAGTGGTAGTCATCTTGAAATTACGATCAACATAAAAAACACAAAGTTTGTAAAGGACCTTCCAATGATTGATGCACAGTTTAGGTTCAATCAGTGCAATAGCTTCAGAGAAGAATATATTTCTGTATTTTCCCCATATGGTCATGTGTTAATACTATGACCTGTGGTGGCAGCCATCTTGGATTTCCGATCGGCATAACAAACAGAAACTTTGTAGAGGACCTTCCAATGATCATTCCTGGCCAGTTTGGTTTCAACTGTCCAAGTGGTTTCAGAGAAGAAGCGTTTTGAAACATTTTTCCCATAGGGTCCAATGTTAAACTAAGTCCTGCCGTAGCCGCCATTTTGAATTTCATATCAGAACAAAAAACGTACAGTTTGTAGAGGACCATCCAATGAACATTCATGTACAGTTTGGCTTTAATCATATTTGTAGTTTCTGAGGAGAAGGCATTTGAACATTTTCCCATAGGGTCCAATGTTAATCTATGTCCTGCGGTGGTGGCCATCTTGGATTTCCAATCGGCATAAAAAAACACACACCCTGTAGAGGACCTTCCAATGATCATTCCTGGGCAGTTTGGTTTCAATTATCCAAGTGGTTTCAGAGAAGAAGCGTTTTGAAACATTTTTCCCATAGGGTCCAATGTTAAACTAAGTCCTGCCGTAGCCGCCATTTTGAATTTCATATCGGAATAAAAAACGTAAAGTTTGTAGAGGACCATTCAATGAACATTCATGTACAGTTTTGCTTTAATCATATTTGTAGTTTCTGAGAAGAAGGCATTTGAACATTTTCCCATAGGGTCCAATGTTAATCTATGTCCTGCGGTGGCGGCCATCTTGAATTTTCGATCGGCATAAAAAAACAGAAACTTTGTAGAGGACCTTCCAATGATCATTCCTGGGCAGTTTGGTTTCAACTGTCACAAGTGGTTTCAGAGAAGAAGCATTTTGAAACATTTTTCCCATAGGGTCCAATGTTAAACTAAGTCCTGCCGTAGCCGCCATTTTGAATTTCATACCGGAACAAAAAACGTAAAGTTTGTAGAGGACCATCTAATGAACATTCATGTACAGTTTGGCTTTAATAATATTTGTAGTTTCTGAGAAGGCATTTGAATATTTTCCCATAGGGTCCAATGTTAATCTATGTCCTGCGATGGCGGCCATCTTGGATTTCCGATCAGCATAAAAAACAGAAACTTGGTAAAGGACATTCCAATGATCATACATTTACAGTTTGGGTTCAGTCAGTGCAATAGCTTCAGAGAAGAATATATTTCTGTATTTTCCCCTGTGTTAATACTATGACCTGTGGTGGCAGCCATCTTGGATTTCCGATCGGCATAAAAAACAGAAAATTTGTAGAGGACCTTCCAATGATCATTCCTGTGCAGTTTGGTTTCAACTGTCCAAGTGGTTTCAGAGAAGAAGCATTTTGAAACATTTTTCCCATAGGGTCCAATGTTAAACTAAGTCCTGCCGTAGCAGCCATTTTGAATTTCATATCGGAACAAAAAACCTTAAGATTGTAGAGGACCATCCAATGAACATTCATGTACAGTTTGGCTTTAATCATATTTGTAGTTTCTCAGAAGAAGGCATTTGAACATTTTCCCATAGGGTCCAATGTTAATCTATGTCCTGCGATGGCGGCCATCTTGGATTTCCGATCAGCATAAAAAACAGAAACTTGGTAAAGGACATTCCAATGATCATACATTTACAGTTTGGGTTCAGTCAGTGCAATAGCTTCAGAGAAGAATATATTTCTGTATTTTCCCATGTGTTAATACTATGACCTGTGGTGGCAGCCATCTTGGATTTCCGATCGGCATAAAAAATAAAAAATTTGTAGAGGACCTTCCAATGATCATTCCTGTGCAGTTTGGTTTCAACTGTCCAAGTGGTTTCAGAGAAGAAGCATTTTGAAACATTTTTCCCATAGGGTCCAATGTTAAACTAAGTCCTGCCGTAGCAGCCATTTTGAATTTCATATCGGAACAAAAAACCTTAAGATTGTAGAGGACCATCCAATGAACATTCATGTACAGTTTGGCTTTAATCATATTTGTAGTTTCTCAGAAGAAGGCATTTGAACATTTTCCCATAGGGTCCAATGTTAATCTATGTCCTGCGATGGCGGCCATCTTGGATTTCCGATCAGCATAAAAAACAGAAACTTGGTAAAGGACATTCCAATGATCATACATTTACAGTTTGGGTTCAGTCAGTGCAATAGCTTCAGAGAAGAATATATTTCTGTATTTTCCCATGTGTTAATACTATGACCTGTGGTGGCAGCCATCTTGGATTTCCGATCGGCATAAAAAATAAAAAATTTGTAGAGGACCTTCCAATGATCATTCCTGGGCAGTTTGGTTTCAACTGTCCAAGTGGTTTCAGAGAAGAAGCATTTTGAAACATTTTTCCCATAGGGTCCAATGTTAAACTAAGTCCTGCCGTAGCAGCCATTTTGAATTTCATATCGGAACAAAAAACCTTAAGATTGTAGAGGACCATCCAATGAACATTCATGTACAGTTTGGCTTTAATCATATTTGTAGTTTCTCAGAAGAAGGCATTTGAACATTTTCCCATAGGGTCCAATATTAATCTATGTCCTGCGATGACGGCCATCTTGGATTTCCGATCGGCATAAAAAACAGTAACTTGGTAAAGGACATTCCAATGATCTTTCATGTACAGTTTAGGTTCAGTCAGTTCATTAGTTTCAGAGAAGAAGATCTTTGAAATTTCAGCCAATCAGAGCATATTATTGGCCTTGGCAGCCATATTGAATATCCGACTGGAACGAAAAACAGTCACTTTGTCGCGGACCATCCAAGGAACATTCCTGCTAAGTTTGGTTCCAATCGGCCCAGTGGTTTCGGAGAAGAAGCTTGAAATGTAAAAAGTTGACAGACAACAGACGACGGACGCCAAGTGATGGCAATAGTTCACCTGGACCTGGACCTTTGGTCCAGGTGAACTAAAAAGCTCATCATTATGCTTATACAGTTCAAATTTGGGCACTTTCTGGCTTAAAATAGAGCAGTTTTGGCCATTTGAAGAAATTTCTATTTTTAGTCATGGCGGCCATCTTGGATACAGGACGGCACTGACGGACACAATTTTGAAAGGGGACCACCCAAGGATCATTTCAGCAAAGTTTGATTGAGATTGGCTCAGTAGTTTCAGAGGAGAAGATTTTTTTTTTATTTCATCCCCCCTTTTTTCTAATTTGCATAATCGGTCAAAATAGGCAAAAGTTCAAAGTTCATAAAAAATCCCGTAATATATGTTAAAAAGCTCATCATTATGCTTATACAGTTCAAATTTGGGCACTTTCTGGCTTAAAATAAAGCAGTTTTGGCCATTTGAAGAAATTTCTATTTTTAGTAATGGCGGCCATCTTGGATACAGGACGGCGCTGACGGACACAATTTTGAAAGGGGACTACCCAAGGATCATTTCAACAAAGTTTGGTTGAGATTGGCTCAGTAGTTTCAGAGGAGAAGATTTTTTTTAAATTTCATCCCCCCTTTTTTCTAATTTGCATAATCGGTCAAAATTTCAAAGTTCATAAAAAATCCCGTAATATATGTTAAAAAGCTCATCATTATACTTAGGGATCGTCGCAAAATGTGAGTTTTTTTCAAATGAAGTTAGTTTCATTTGGCTCAGACCACCCACCCACCCCCTCCAAATGAAAGTGTGAAAAACAGAATACCGATGTATTATAAACCAAACTCTACCTAACAATATAGTGTTTAGAACCATGTATTCTCCATATGCATGTCATGATAAAGGGTCTATCTATGAATCTTTATCCTTTCAAAATCACAGACACTTGATTTCATCTAAGTGTACATATAATTCAACAAACATACAGTACCAATACCAGAGGCTCTCAAGAGCCTGTATCGTTCACCTGGTTATAAAAAAAACCAATTGGTCCTATGTAAAAACTATGTCCTGCAGTGGTAGTCATCTTGAAATTACGATCAACATAAAAAACACAAAGTTTGTAAAGGACCTTCCAATGATTGATGCACAGTTTAGGTTCAATCAGTGCAATAGCTTCAGAGAAGAATATATTTCTGTATTTTCCCCATATGGTCATGTGTTAATACTATGACCTGTGGTGGCAGCCATCTTGGATTTCCGATCGACATAACAAACAGAAACTTTGTAGAGGACCTTCCAATGATCATTCCTGGGCAGTTTGGTTTCAACTGTCCAAGTGGTTTCAGAGAAGAAGCGTTTTGAAACATTTTTCCCATAGGGTCCAATGTTAAACTAAGTCCTGCCGTAGCCGCCATTTTGAATTTCATTTCAGAACAAAAAACGTACAGTTTGTAGAGGACCATCCAATGAACATTCGTGTACAGTTTGGCTTTAATCATATTTGTAGTTTCTGAGGAGAAGGCATTTGAACATTTTCCCATAGGGTCCAATGTTAATCTATATCCTGCGGTGGTGGCCATCTTGGATTTCCAATCGGTATAAAAAACACACACCCTGTAGAGGACCTTCCAATGATCATTCCTGGGCAGTTTGGTTTCAATTATCCAAGTGGTTTCAGAGAAGAAGCGTTTTGAAACATTTTTCCCATAGGGTCCAATGTTAAACTAAGTCCTGCCGTAGCCGCCATTTTGAATTTCATATCGGAATAAAAAACGTAAAGTTTGTAGAGGACCATCCAATGAACATTCATGTACAGTTTGGCTTTAATCATATTTGTAGTTTCTGAGAAGAAGGCATTTGAACATTTTCCCATAGGGTCCAATGTTAATCTATGTCCTGCGGTGGTGGCCATCTTGGATTTCTGATCGGCATAAAAAACACACACCATGTAGAGGACCTTCCAATGATCATTCCTGGGCAGTTTGGTTTCAATTATCCAAGTGGTTTCAGAGAAGAAGCGTTTTGAAACATTTTTCCAATAGGGTCCAATGTTAAACTAAGTCCTGCCGTAGCCGCCATTTTGAATTTCATATCGGAATAAAAAATGTAAAGTTTGTAGAGGACCATTCAATGAACATTCATGTACAGTTTTGCTTTAATCATATTTGTAGTTTCTGAGAAGAAGGCATTTGAACATTTTCCCATAGGGTCCAATGTTAATCTATGTCCTGTGGTGGCGGCCATCTTGAATTTTCGATCGGCATAAAAAAACAGAAACTTTGTAGAGGACCTTCCAATGATCATTCCTGGGCAGTTTGGTTTCAACTGTCACAAGTGGTTTCAGAGAAGAAGCATTTTGAAACATTTTTCCCATAGGGTCCAATGTTAAACTAAGTCCTGCCGTAGCCGCCATTTTGAATTTCATACCGGAACAAAAAACCTAAAGTTTGTAGAGGACCATCTAATGAACATTCATGTACAGTTTGGCTTTAATCATATTTGTAGTTTCTGAGAAGAAGGCATTTGAACATTTTCCCATAGGGTCCAATGTTAATCTATGTCCTGCGGTGGCGGCCATCTTGGATTTCCGATCGGCATAAAAAACAGAGACTTTGTAGAGGACCTTCCAATGATCATTCCTGGGCAGTTTGGTTTCAACTGTCCAAGTGGTTTCAGAGAAGAAGCATTTTGAAACATTTTTCCCATAGGATCCAATGTTAAACTAAGTCCTGCCGTAGCCCCCATTTTGAATATCATATCGGAACAAAAAACCTTAAGATTGTAGAGGACCATCCAATGAACATTCATGTACAGTTTGGCTTTAATCATATTTGTAGTTTCTGAGAAGAAGGCATTTGAATATTTTCCCATAGGGTCCAATGTTAATCTATGTCCTGTGGTGGCGGCCATCTTGGATTTCCGATCGGCATAAAAAATAGAAAATTTGTAGAGGACCTTCCAATGATCATTCCTGGGCAGTTTGGTTTCAACTGTCCAAGTGGTTCCAGAGAAGAAGCATTTTGAAACATTTTTCCCATAGGGTCCAATGTTAAACTAAGTCCTGCCGTAGCCGCCATTTTGAATTTCATATCGGAACAAAAAACCTTAAGATTGTAGAGGACCATCCAATGAACATTCATGTACAGTTTGGCTTTAATCATATTTGTAGTTTCTGAGAAGAAGGCATTTGAACATTTTCCCATAGGGTCCAATGTTAATCTATGTCCTGCGGTGGCGACAATATTGTATTTCCGATCGGCATAAAAAACAAAAAATTTTTAGACGACCTTCCAATGATCATTCCTGGGCAGTTTGGTTTCAACTGTCCAAGTGGTTCCAGAGAAGAAGCATTTTGAAACATTTTTCCCATAGGGTCCAATGTTAAACTAAGTCCTGTCGTAGCCGCCATTTTGAATTTCATACCGGAACATAAAACCTAAAGTTTGTAGAGGACCATCTAATGAACATTCATGTACAGTTTGGTTTTAATCATATTTGTAGTTTCTGAGAAGAAGGCATTTGAATATTTTCCCATAGGGTCCAATGTTAATCTATGTCCTGCTGTGGCAGCCATCTTGGATTTCCGATCGGCATAAAAAACAGAAACTTTGTAGAGGACCTTCCAATGATCATTCCTGGGCAGTTTGGTTTCAACTGTCACAAGTGGTTTCAGAGAAGAAGCATTTTGAAACATTTTTCCCATAGGGTCCAATGTTAAACTAAGTCCTGCCGTAGCCGCCATTTTGAATTTCATACCGGAACAAAAAACCTAAAGTTTGTAGAGGACCATCTAATGAACATTCATGTACAGTTTGGCTTTAATAATATTTGTAGTTTCTGAGAAGAAGGCATTTGAACATTTTCCCATAGGGTCCAATGTTAATCTATGTCCTGCGGTGGCGGCCATCTTGAATTTTCGATCGGCATAAAAAAACAGAAAATTTGTAGAGGACCTTCCAATGATCATTCCTGGGCAGTTTGGTTTCAACTGTCCAAGTGGTTTCAGAGAAGAAGCATTTTGAAACATTTTTCCCATAAGGTCCAATGTTAAACTAAGTCCTGCCGTAGCCGCCATTTTGAATTTCATATCGGAACAAAAAAACCTTAAGATTGTAGAGGACCATCCAATGAACATTCATGTACAGTTTGGCTTTAATCATATTTGTAGTTTCTGAGAAGAAGGCATTTGAATATTTTCCCATAGGGTCCAATGTTAATCTATGTCCTGCGGTGGCGGCCATCTTGGTTTTCCGATCAGCATAAAAAACAGAAAATTTGTAGAGGACCTTCCAATGATCATTCCTGGGCAGTTTGGTTTCAACTGTCCAAGTGGTTTCAGAGAAGAAGCATTTTGAAACATTTTTCCCATAGGGTCCAATGTTAAACTAAGTCCTGCCGTAGCCGCCATTTTGAATTTCATACCGGAACAAAAAACCTAAAGTTTGTAGAGGGCCATCTAATGAACATTCATGTACAGTTTGGCTTTAATCATATTTGTAGTTTCTGAGAAGAAGGCATTTGAATATTTTCCCATAGGGTCCAATGTTAATCTATGTCCTGCGGTGGCGGCCATCTTGGATTTCCGATCGGCATAAAAAAACAGAAAATTTGTAGAGGACCTTCCAATGATCATTCCTGGGCAGTTTGGTTTCAACTGTCCAAGTGGTTTCAGAGAAGAAGCATTTTGAAACATTTTTCCCATAGGATCCAATGTTAAACTAAGTCCTGCCGTAGCCGCCATTTTGAATTTCATATCGGAACAAAAAACCTTAAGATTGTAGAGGACCATCCAATGAACATTCATGTACAGTTTGGCTTTAATCATATTTGTAGTTTCTGAGAAGAAGGCATTTGAATATTTTCCCATAGGGTCCAATGTTAATCTATGTCCTGTGGTGGCGGCCATCTTGGATTTCCGATCGGCATAAAAAACATAAAATTTGTAGAGGACCTTCCAATGATCATTCCTGGGCAGTTTGGTTTCAACTGTCCAAGTGGTTTCAGAGAAGAAGCATTTTGAAACATTTTTTCCATAAGGTCCAATGTTAAACTAAGTCCTGCCGTAGCCGCCATTTTGAATTTCATACCGGAACAAAAAACCTAAAGTTTGTAGAGGACCATCTAATGAACATTCATGTACAGTTTGGCTTTAATCATATTTGTAGTTTCTGAGAAGAAGGCATTTGAATATTTTCCCATAGGGTCCAATGTTAATCTATGTCCTGTGGTGGCGGCCATCTTGGATTTCCGATCGGCATAAAAAATAAAAACTTTGTAGAGGACCTTCCAATGATCATTCCTGGGCAGTTTGGTTTCAACTGTCACAAGTGGTTTCAGAGAAGAAGCATTTTGAAACATTTTTACCATAAGGTCCAATGTTAAACTAAGTCCTGCCGTAGCCGCCATTTTGAATTTCATACCGTAACAAAAAACCTAAAGTTTGTAGAGGACCATCTAATGAATATTCATGTACAGTTTGGCTTTAATCATATTTGTAGTTTCTGAGAAGAAGGCATTTGAATATTTTCCCATAGGGTCCAATGTTAATCTATGTCCTGCGGTGGCGGCCATCTTGGATTTCCGATCAGCATAAAAAACAGAAAATTTGTAGAGGACCTTCCAATGATCATTCCTGGGCAGTTTGGTTTCAACTGTCCAAGTGGTTTCAGAGAAGAAGCATTTTGAAACATTTTTCCCATAGGGTCCAATGTTAAACTAAGTCCTGCCGTAGCCGCCATTTTGAATTTCATACCGGAACAAAAAACCTAAAGTTTGTAGAGGGCCATCTAATGAACATTCATGTACAGTTTGGCTTTAATCATATTTGTAGTTTCTGAGAAGAAGGCATTTGAATATTTTCCCATAGGGTCCAATGTTAATCTATGTCCTGCGGTGGCGGCCATCTTGGATTTCCGATCGGCATAAAAAACAGAAAATTTGTAGAGGACCTTCCAATGATCATTCCTGGGCAGTTTGGTTTCAACTGTCCAAGTGGTTTCAGAGAAGAAGCATTTTGAAACATTTTTCCCATAGGATCCAATGTTAAACTAAGTCCTGCCGTAGCCGCCATTTTGAATTTCATATCGGAACAAAAAACCTTAAGATTGTAGAGGACCATCCAATGAACATTCATGTACAGTTTGGCTTTAATCATATTTGTAGTTTCTGAGAAGAAGGCATTTGAATATTTTCCCATAGGGTCCAATGTTAATCTATGTCCTGTGGTGGCGGCCATCTTGGATTTCCGATCGGCATAAAAAACATAAAATTTGTAGAGGACCTTCCAATGATCATTCCTGGGCAGTTTGGTTTCAACTGTCCAAGTGGTTTCAGGGAAGAAGCATTTTGAAACATTTTTTCCATAAGGTCCAATGTTAAACTAAGTCCTGCCGTAGCCGCCATTTTGAATTTCATACCGAACAAAAAACCTAAAGTTTGTAGAGGACCATCTAATGAACATTCATGTACAGTTTGGCTTTAATCATATTTGTAGTTTCTGAGAAGAAGGCATTTGAATATTTTCCCATAGGGTCCAATGTTAATCTATGTCCTGCGGTGGCGGCCATCTTGGATTTCCGATCAGCATAAAAAACAGAAACTTTGTAGAGGACCTTCCAATGATCATTCCTGGGCAGTTTGGTTTCAACTGTCCAAGTGGTTTCAGAGAAGAAGCATTTTGAAACATTTTTCCCATAGGGTCCAATGTTAAACTAAGTCCTGCCGTAGCCGCCATTTTGAATTTCATACCGGAACAAAAAACCTAAAGTTTGTAGAGGACCATCTAATGAACATTCATGTACAGTTTGGCTTTAATCATATTTGTAGTTTCTGAGAAGAAGGCATTTGAATATTTTCCCATAGGGTCCAATGTTAATCTATGTCCTGTGGTGGCGGCCATCTTGGATTTCCGATCGGCATAAAAAATAAAAACTTTGTAGAGGACCTTCCAATGATCATTCCTGGGCAGTTTGGTTTCAACTGTCTAAGTGGTTTCAGAGAAGAAGCATTTTGAAACATTTTTACCATAAGGTCCAATGTTAAACTAAGTCCTGCCGTAGCCGCCATTTTGAATTTCATACCGTAACAAAAAACCTAAAGTTTGTAGAGGACCATCTAATGAATATTCATGTACAGTTTGGCTTTAATCATATTTGTAGTTTCTGAGAAGAAGGCATTTGAATATTTTCCCATAGGGTCCAATGTTAATCTATGTCCTGCGGTGGCGGCCATCTTGGATTTCCGATCAGCATAAAAAACAGAAAATTTGTAGAGGACCTTCCAATGATCATTCCTGGGCAGTTTGGTTTCAACTGTCCAAGTGGTTTCAGAGAAGAAGCATTTTGAAACATTTTTCCCATAGGGTCCAATGTTAAACTAAGTCCTGCCGTAGCCGCCATTTTGAATTTCATACCGGAACAAAAAACCTAAAGTTTGTAGAGGGCCATCTAATGAACATTCATGTACAGTTTGGCTTTAATCATATTTGTAGTTTCTGAGAAGAAGGCATTTGAATATTTTCCCATAGGGTCCAATGTTAATCTATGTCCTGCGGTGGCGGCCATCTTGGATTTCCGATCGGCATAAAAAACAGAAAATTTGTAGAGGACCTTCCAATGATCATTCCTGGGCAGTTTGGTTTCAACTGTCCAAGTGGTTTCAGAGAAGAAGCATTTTGAAACATTTTTCCCATAGGATCCAATGTTAAACTAAGTCCTGCCGTAGCCGCCATTTTGAATTTCATATCGGAACAAAAAACCTTAAGATTGTAGAGGACCATCCAATGAACATTCATGTACAGTTTGGCTTTAATCATATTTGTAGTTTCTGAGAAGAAGGCATTTGAATATTTTCCCATAGGGTCCAATGTTAATCTATGTCCTGTGGTGGCGGCCATCTTGGATTTCCGATCGGCATAAAAAACATAAAATTTGTAGAGGACCTTCCAATGATCATTCCTGGGCAGTTTGGTTTCAACTGTCCAAGTGGTTTCAGAGAAGAAGCATTTTGAAACATTTTTTCCATAAGGTCCAATGTTAAACTAAGTCCTGCCGTAGCCGCCATTTTGAATTTCATACCGGAACAAAAAACCTAAAGTTTGTAGAGGACCATCTAATGAACATTCATGTACAGTTTGGCTTTAATCATATTTGTAGTTTCTGAGAAGAAGGCATTTGAATATTTTCCCATAGGGTCCAATGTTAATCTATGTCCTGTGGTGGCGGCCATCTTGGATTTCCGATCGGCATAAAAAATAAAAACTTTGTAGAGGACCTTCCAATGATCATTCCTGGGCAGTTTGGTTTCAACTGTCTAAGTGGTTTCAGAGAAGAAGCATTTTGAAACATTTTTACCATAAGGTCCAATGTTAAACTAAGTCCTGCCGTAGCCGCCATTTTGAATTTCATACCGGAACAAAAAACCTAAAGTTTGTAGAGGACCATCTAATGAACATTCATGTACAGTTTGGCTTTAATCATATTTGTAGTTTCTGAGAAGAAGGCATTTGAATATTTTCCCATAGGGTCCAATGTTAATCTATGTCCTGCGGTGGCGGCCATCTTGGATTTCCGATCAGCATAAAAAACAGAAAATTTGTAGAGGACCTTCCAATGATCATTCCTGGGCAGTTTGGTTTCAACTGTCCAAGTGGTTTCAGAGAAGAAGCATTTTGAAACATTTTTCCCATAGGGTCCAATGTTAAACTAAGTCCTGCCGTAGCCGCCATTTTGAATTTCATACCGGAACAAAAAACCTAAAGTTTGTAGAGGGCCATCTAATGAACATTCATGTACAGTTTGGCTTTAATCATATTTGTAGTTTCTGAGAAGAACGCATTTGAATATTTTCCCATAGGGTCCAATGTTAATCTATGTCCTGCGGTGGCGGCCATCTTGGATTTCCGATCGGCATAAAAAACAGAAAATTTGTAGAGGACCTTCCAATGATCATTCCTGGGCAGTTTGGTTTCAACTGTCCAAGTGGTTTCAGAGAAGAAGCATTTTGAAACATTTTTCCCATAGGATCCAATGTTAAACTAAGTCCTGCCGTAGCCGCCATTTTGAATTTCATATCGGAACAAAAAACCTTAAGATTGTAGAGGACCATCCAATGAACATTCATGTACAGTTTGGCTTTAATCATATTTGTAGTTTCTGAGAAGAAGGCATTTGAATATTTTCCCATAGGGTCCAATGTTAATCTATGTCCTGTGGTGGCGGCCATCTTGGATTTCCGATCGGCATAAAAAACATAAAATTTGTAGAGGACCTTCCAATGATCATTCCTGGGCAGTTTGGTTTCAACTGTCCAAGTGGTTTCAGGGAAGAAGCATTTTGAAACATTTTTTCCATAAGGTCCAATGTTAAACTAAGTCCTGCCGTAGCCGCCATTTTGAATTTCATACCGGAACAAAAAACCTAAAGTTTGTAGAGGACCATCTAATGAACATTCATGTACAGTTTGGCTTTAATCATATTTGTAGTTTCTGAGAAGAAGGCATTTGAATATTTTCCCATAGGGTCCAATGTTAATCTATGTCCTGCGGTGGCGGCCATCTTGGATTTCCGATCAGCATAAAAAACAGAAACTTTGTAGAGGACCTTCCAATGATCATTCCTGGGCAGTTTGGTTTCAACTGTCCAAGTGGTTTCAGAGAAGAAGCATTTTGAAACATTTTTCCCATAGGGTCCAATGTTAAACTAAGTCCTGCCGTAGCCGCCATTTTGAATTTCATACCGGAACAAAAAACCTAAAGTTTGTAGAGGACCATCTAATGAACATTCATGTACAGTTTGGCTTTAATCATATTTGTAGTTTCTGAGAAGAAGGCATTTGAATATTTTCCCATAGGGTCCAATGTTAATCTATGTCCTGTGGTGGCGGCCATCTTGGATTTCCGATCGGCATAAAAAATAAAAACATTGTAGAGGACCTTCCAATGATCATTCCTGGGCAGTTTGGTTTCAACTGTCTAAGTGGTTTCAGAGAAGAAGCATTTTGAAACATTTTTACCATAAGGTCCAATGTTAAACTAAGTCCTGCCGTAGCCGCCATTTTGAATTTCATACCGTAACAAAAAACCTAAAGTTTGTAGAGGACCATCTAATGAATATTCATGTACAGTTTGGCTTTAATCATATTTGTAGTTTCTGAGAAGAAGGCATTTGAATATTTTCCCATAGGGTCCAATGTTAATCTATGTCCTGCGGTGGCGGCCATCTTGGATTTCCGATCAGCATAAAAAACAGAAAATTTGTAGAGGACCTTCCAATGATCATTCCTGGGCAGTTTGGTTTCAACTGTCCAAGTGGTTTCAGAGAAGAAGCATTTTGAAACATTTTTCCCATAGGGTCCAATGTTAAACTAAGTCCTGCCGTAGCCGCCATTTTGAATTTCATACCGGAACAAAAAACCTAAAGTTTGTAGAGGGCCATCTAATGAACATTCATGTACAGTTTGGCTTTAATCATATTTGTAGTTTCTGAGAAGAAGGCATTTGAATATTTTCCCATAGGGTCCAATGTTAATCTATGTCCTGCGGTGGCGGCCATCTTGGATTTCCGATCGGCATAAAAAACAGAAAATTTGTAGAGGACCTTCCAATGATCATTCCTGGGCAGTTTGGTTTCAACTGTCCAAGTGGTTTCAGAGAAGAAGCATTTTGAAACATTTTTCCCATAGGATCCAATGTTAAACTAAGTCCTGCCGTAGCCGCCATTTTGAATTTCATATCGGAACAAAAAACCTTAAGATTGTAGAGGACCATCCAATGAACATTCATGTACAGTTTGGCTTTAATCATATTTGTAGTTTCTGAGAAGAAGGCATTTGAATATTTTCCCATAGGGTCCAATGTTAATCTATGTCCTGTGGTGGCGGCCATCTTGGATTTCCGATCGGCATAAAAAACATAAAATTTGTAGAGGACCTTCCAATGATCATTCCTGGGCAGTTTGGTTTCAACTGTCCAAGTGGTTTCAGAGAAGAAGCATTTTGAAACATTTTTTCCATAAGGTCCAATGTTAAACTAAGTCCTGCCGTAGCCGCCATTTTGAATTTCATACCGGAACAAAAAACCTAAAGTTTGTAGAGGACCATCTAATGAACATTCATGTACAGTTTGGCTTTAATCATATTTGTAGTTTCTGAGAAGAAGGCATTTGAATATTTTCCCATAGGGTCCAATGTTAATCTATGTCCTGCGGTGGCGGCCATCTTGGATTTCCGATCAGCATAAAAAACAGAAACTTTGTAGAGGACCTTCCAATGATCATTCCTGGGCAGTTTGGTTTCAACTGTCCAAGTGGTTTCAGAGAAGAAGCATTTTGAAACATTTTTCCCATAGGGTCCAATGTTAAACTAAGTCCTGCCGTAGCCGCCATTTTGAATTTCATACCGGAACAAAAAACCTAAAGTTTGTAGAGGACCATCTAATGAACATTCATGTACAGTTTGGCTTTAATCATATTTGTAGTTTCTGAGAAGAAGGCATTTGAATATTTTCCCATAGGGTCCAATGTTAATCTATGTCCTGCGGTGGCAGCCATCTTGGATTTCCGATCGGCATAAAAACAGAAACTTTGTAGAGGACCTTCCAATGATCATTCCTGGGCAGTTTGGTTTCAACTGTCCAAGTGGTTTCAGAGAAGTAGCATTTTGAAACATTTTTCCCATAGGGTCCAATGTTAAACTAATTCCTGCCGTAGCTGCCATTTTGAATTTCATACCGGAACAAAAAACCTAAAGTTTGTAGAGGGCCATCTAATGAACATTCATGTACAGTTTGGCTTTAATCATATTTGTAGTTTCTGAGAAGAAGGCATTTGAATATTTTCCCATAGGGTCCAATGTTAATCTATGTCCTGCGGTGGCGGCCATCTTGGATTTCCGATCGGCATAAAAAACAGAAAATTTGTAGAGGACCTTCCAATGATCATTCCTGGGCAGTTTGGTTTCAACTGTCCAAGTGGTTTCAGAGAAGAAGCATTTTGAAACATTTTCCCCATAAGGTCCAATGTTAAACTAAGTCCTGCCGTAGCCGCCATTTTGAATTTCATATCGGAACAAAAAACCTTAAGATTGTAGAGGACCATCCAATGAACATTCATGTACAGTTTGGCTTTAATCATATTTGTAGTTTCTGAGAAGAAGGCATTTGAATATTTTCCCATAGGGTCCAATGTTAATCTATGTCCTGCGGTGGCGGCCATCTTGGATTTCCGATCGGCATAAAAAACAGAAAATTTGTAGAGGACCTTCCAATGATCATTCCTGGGCAGTTTGGTTTCAACTGTCCAAGTGGTTTCACAGAAGAAGCATTTTGAAACATTTTTCCCATAGGGTCCAATGTTAAACTAAGTCCTGCCGTAGCCGCCATTTTGAATTTCATATCGGAACAAAAAACCTTAAGATTGTAGAGGACCATCCAATGAACATTCATGTACAGTTTGGCTTTAATCATATTTGTAGTTTCTGAGAAGAAGGCATTTGAATATTTTCCCATAGGGTCCAATGTTAATCTATGTCCTGCGGTGGCGGCCATCTTGGATTTCCGATCGGCATAAAAAACAGAAAATTTGTAGAGGACCTTCCAATGATCATTCCTGGGCAGTTTGGTTTCAACTGTCCAAGTGGTTTCAGAGAAGAAGCATTTTGAAACATTTTTTCCATAAGGTCCAATGTTAAACTAAGTCCTGCCGTAGCCGCCATTTTGAATTTCATATCGGAACAAAAAACCTTAAGATTGTAGAGGACCAACCAATGAACATTCATGTACAGTTTGGCTTTAATCATATTTGTAGTTTCTGAGAAGAAGGCATTTGAATATTTTCCCATAGGGTCCAATGTTAATCTATGTCCTGCGGTGGCGGCCATCTTGGATTTCCGATCAGCATAAAAAACAGAAAATTTGTAGAGGACCTTCCAATGATCATTCCTGGGCAGTTTGGTTTCAACTGTCCAAGTGGTTTCAGAGAAGAAGCATTTTGAAACATTTTTCCCATAAGGTCCAATGTTAAACTAAGTCCTGCCGTAGCCGCCATTTTGAATTTCATATCGGAACAAAAAACCTTAAGATTGTAGAGGACCATCCAATGAACATTCATGTACAGTTTGGCTTTAATCATATTTGTAGTTTCTGAGAAGAAGGCATTTGAACATTTTCCCATAGGGTCCAATGTTAATCTATGTCCTGTGGTGGCGGCCATCTTGGATTTCCGATCGGCATAAAAAATAAAAACTTTGTAGAGGACCTTCCAATGATCATTCCTGGGCAGTTTGGTTTCAACTGTCTAAGTGGTTTCAGAGAAGAAGCATTTTGAAACATTTTTACCATAAGGTCCAATGTTAAACTAAGTCCTGCCGTAGCCGCCATTTTGAATTTCATACCGTAACAAAAAACCTAAAGTTTGTAGAGGACCATCTAATGAATATTCATGTACAGTTTGGCTTTAATCATATTTGTAGTTTCTGAGAAGAAGGCATTTGAATATTTTCCCATAGGGTCCAATGTTAATCTATGTCCTGCGGTGGCGGCCATCTTGGATTTCCGATCAGCATAAAAAACAGAAAATTTGTAGAGGACCTTCCAATGATCATTCCTGGGCAGTTTGGTTTCAACTGTCCAAGTGGTTTCAGAGAAGAAGCATTTTGAAACATTTTTCCCATAGGGTCCAATGTTAAACTAAGTCCTGCCGTAGCCGCCATTTTGAATTTCATACCGGAACAAAAAACCTAAAGTTTGTAGAGGGCCATCTAATGAACATTCATGTACAGTTTGGCTTTAATCATATTTGTAGTTTCTGAGAAGAAGGCATTTGAATATTTTCCCATAGGGTCCAATGTTAATCTATGTCCTGCGGTGGCGGCCATCTTGGATTTCCGATCGGCATAAAAAACAGAAAATTTGTAGAGGACCTTCCAATGATCATTCCTGGGCAGTTTGGTTTCAACTGTCCAAGTGGTTTCAGAGAAGAAGCATTTTGAAACATTTTTCCCATCGGATCCAATGTTAAACTAAGTCCTGCCGTAGCCGCCATTTTGAATTTCATATCGGAACAAAAAACCTTAAGATTGTAGAGGACCATCCAATGAACATTCATGTACAGTTTGGCTTTAATCATATTTGTAGTTTCTGAGAAGAAGGCATTTGAATATTTTCCCATAGGGTCCAATGTTAATCTATGTCCTGTGGTGGCGGCCATCTTGGATTTCCGATCGGCATAAAAAACATAAAATTTGTAGAGGACCTTCCAATGATCATTCCTGGGCAGTTTGGTTTCAACTGTCCAAGTGGTTTCAGAGAAGAAGCATTTTGAAACATTTTTTCCATAAGGTCCAATGTTAAACTAAGTCCTGCCGTAGCCGCCATTTTGAATTTCATACCGGAACAAAAAACCTAAAGTTTGTAGAGGACCATCTAATGAACATTCATGTACAGTTTGGCTTTAATCATATTTGTAGTTTCTGAGAAGAAGGCATTTGAATATTTTCCCATAGGGTCCAATGTTAATCTATGTCCTGCGGTGGCGGCCATCTTGGATTTCCGATCAGCATAAAAAACAGAAACTTTGTAGAGGACCTTCCAATGATCATTCCTGGGCAGTTTGGTTTCAACTGTCCAAGTGGTTTCAGAGAAGAAGCATTTTGAAACATTTTTCCCATAGGGTCCAATGTTAAACTAAGTCCTGCCGTAGCCGCCATTTTGAATTTCATACCGGAACAAAAAACCTAAAGTTTGTAGAGGACCATCTAATGAACATTCATGTACAGTTTGGCTTTAATCATATTTGTAGTTTCTGAGAAGAAGGCATTTGAATATTTTCCCATAGGGTCCAATGTTAATCTATGTCCTGCGGTGGCAGCCATCTTGGATTTCCGATCGGCATAAAAACAGAAACTTTGTAGAGGACCTTCCAATGATCATTCCTGGGCAGTTTGGTTTCAACTGTCCAAGTGGTTTCAGAGAAGTAGCATTTTGAAACATTTTTCCCATAGGGTCCAATGTTAAACTAATTCCTGCCGTAGCTGCCATTTTGAATTTCATACCGGAACAAAAAACCTAAAGTTTGTAGAGGGCCATCTAATGAACATTCATGTACAGTTTGGCTTTAATCATATTTGTAGTTTCTGAGAAGAAGGCATTTGAATATTTTCCCATAGGGTCCAATGTTAATCTATGTCCTGCGGTGGCGGCCATCTTGGATTTCCGATCGGCATAAAAAACAGAAAATTTGTAGAGGACCTTCCAATGATCATTCCTGGGCAGTTTGGTTTCAACTGTCCAAGTGGTTTCAGAGAAGAAGCATTTTGAAACATTTTCCCCATAAGGTCCAATGTTAAACTAAGTCCTGCCGTAGCCGCCATTTTGAATTTCATATCGGAACAAAAAACCTTAAGATTGTAGAGGACCATCCAATGAACATTCATGTACAGTTTGGCTTTAATCATATTTGTAGTTTCTGAGAAGAAGGCATTTGAATATTTTCCCATAGGGTCCAATGTTAATCTATGTCCTGCGGTGGCGGCCATCTTGGATTTCCGATCGGCATAAAAAACAGAAAATTTGTAGAGGACCTTCCAATGATCATTCCTGGGCAGTTTGGTTTCAACTGTCCAAGTGGTTTCACAGAAGAAGCATTTTGAAACATTTTTCCCATAGGGTCCAATGTTAAACTAAGTCCTGCCGTAGCCGCCATTTTGAATTTCATATCGGAACAAAAAACCTTAAGATTGTAGAGGACCATCCAATGAACATTCATGTACAGTTTGGCTTTAATCATATTTGTAGTTTCTGAGAAGAAGGCATTTGAATATTTTCCCATAGGGTCCAATGTTAATCTATGTCCTGCGGTGGCGGCCATCTTGGATTTCCGATCGGCATAAAAAACAGAAAATTTGTAGAGGACCTTCCAATGATCATTCCTGGGCAGTTTGGTTTCAACTGTCCAAGTGGTTTCAGAGAAGAAGCATTTTGAAACATTTTTCCCATAGGGTCCAATGTTAAACTAAGTCCTGCCGTAGCCGCCATTTTGAATTTCATATCGGAACAAAAAACCTTAAGATTGTAGAGGACCATCCAATGAACATTCATGTACAGTTTGGCTTTAATCATATTTGTAGTTTCTGAGAAGAAGGCATTTGAATATTTTCCCATAGGGTCCAATGTTAATCTATGTATTGCGGTGGCGGCCATCTTGGATTTCCGATCGGCATAAAAAACAGAGACTTTGTAGAGGACCTTCCAATGATCATTCCTGGGCAGTTTGGTTTCAACTGTCCAAGTGGTTTCAGAAAAGAAGCATTTTGAAACATTTTTCCCATAGGGTCCAATGTTAAACTAAGTCCTGCCGTAGCCGCCATTTTGAATTTCATACCGGAACAAAAAACCTAAAGTTTGTAGAGGGCCATCTAATGAACATTCATGTACAGTTTGGCTTTAATCATATTTGTAGTTTCTGAGAAGAAGGCATTTGAATATTTTCCCATAGGGTCCAATGTTAATCTATGTCCTGCGGTGGCGGCCATCTTGGATTTCCGATCGGCATAAAAAACAGAAAATTTGTAGAGGACCTTCCAATGATCATTCCTGGGCAGTTTGGTTTCAACTGTCCAAGTGGTTTCAGAGAAGAAGCATTTTGAAACATTTTTCCCATAGGGTCCAATGTTAAACTAAGTCCTGCCGTAGCCGCCATTTTGAATTTCATATCGGAACAAAAAACCTTAAGATTGTAGAGGACCATTCAATGAACATTCATGTACAGTTTGGCTTTAATCATATTTGTAGTTTCTGAGAAGAAGGCATTTGAATATTTTCCCATAGGGTCCAATGTTAATCTATGTATTGCGGTGGTGGCCATCTTGGATTTCCGATCGGCATAAAAAACAGAAACTTTGTAGAGGACCTTCCAATGATCATTCCTGGGCAGTTTGGTTTCAACTGTCCAAGTGGTTTCAGAGAAGAAGCATTTTGAAACATTTTTCCCATAGGGTCCAATGTTAAACTAAGTCCTGCCGTAGCCGCCATTTTGAATTTCATATCGGAACAAAAAACCTTAAGATTGTAGAGGACCATCCAATGAACATTCATGTACAGTTTGGCTTTAATCATATTTGTAGTTTCTCAGAAGAAGGCATTTGAACATTTTCCCATAGGGTCCAATGTTAATCTATGTCCTACGATGGCGGCCATCTTGGATTTCCGATCGGCATAAAAAACAGTAACTTGGTAAAGGACATTCCAATGATCATTCATGTACAGTTTATGTTCAGTCAGTTCATTAGTTTCAGAGAAGAAGATCTTTGAAATTTCAGCCAATCAGAGCATATTATTGGCCTTGGCAGCCATATTGAATATCCGACTGGAACAAGGACCATCCAAGGAACATTCCTGCTAAGTTTGGTTCCAATCGGCCCAGTGGTTTCGGAGAAGAAGCTTGAAATGTGAAAAGTTTAGACGACAGACAACAGACGACGGACGCCAAGTGATGGCAATAGTTCACCTGGACCTTTGGTCCAGGTGAACTAACTAGAGGCTCCCAGGAGCCTGTATAGCTCACCTGGGTATAATAATAACATCAGTCAATAAAACTTGATAACTTCGGTAAAAAAAATTAACAATTGTAGCCTTCGTCATTTTTATAAATTTGATGAAAAAAGGGCAAGAACTCCAAGATGGGTAATCGGATTTACTTCAAAATTGCAGGTAAATAAAAATTGATCGAAGGGTCGAACCGCCAGACACATTTTTGGAAGAGAACCATTCAATGACTATTTCATCAAAATTTTGTTCTTATTGAGCAAATGGTTTCAGACAAAAAGATTTTTATGGGAATTTCCCATAGGGTCCTATGTTAAATTAAGTTCGGCTGTGGCGGCCATCTTGGTCGGTGTTCTGAAATGCTGGACACAATTTTGGAAGAGGACCACCCAAGAATCATTTCAGCAAAGTTTGGTTGAGATTGGCTCTGTAGTTTCAGAGAAGAAGATTTTTTTAATTTCATCCCCCCTTTTTTCTAATTTGCATAATCGGTCAAACTCGGTAAAAGTTCAAAGTTCATAAAAAATCCCGTAATATATGTTAAAAAGCTCATCATTATGCTTATACAGTTCAAATTTGGGCACTTTCTGGCTTAAAATAGAGCAGTTTTGGCCATTTGAAGAAATTTCTATTTTTAGTAATGGTGGCCATCTTGGATACAGGACGGCGCTGACGGACACAATTTTGAAAGGGGACCACCTAAGGATCATTTCAACAAAGTTTGGTTGAGATTGACTCAGTAGTTTCAGAGGAGAAGATTTTTTTTTAATTCCATCCCCCCTTTTTCTAATTTGCATAATCGGTCAAAATCAGTAAAAGTTCAAAGTTCATAAAAAATCCGTAATATATGTTAAAAAGATCATCATTATGCTTATACAGTTCAAATTTGAGCACTTTCTGGCTTAAAATAGAGCAGTTTTGGCCATTTGAAGAAATTTCTATTTTTAATAATGGTGGCCATCTTGGATATAGGACGGCGCTGACGGACACAATTTTAAAAGGGGACCACCTAAGGATCATCTCAGCAAAGTTTGGTTGAAATTGGCTCAGTAGTTTCAGAGGAGAAGATTTTTTTTTAATTTCATCCCCCCTTTTTTTAAATTTCATAATCGGTCAAAATCGGTAAAAGTTCAAAGTTCATAAAAAATCCGTAATATATGTTAAAAAGCTCATCATTATGCTTATACAGTTCAAATTTGGGCACTTTCTGGCTTAAAATAGAACAGTTTTGGCCATTTGAAGAAATTTCTATTTTTAGTAATGGTGGCCATCTTGGATACAGGACGGTGCTGACGGACACAATTTTGAAAGGGGACCACCTAAGGATCATCTCAGCAAAGTTTGGTTGAGATTGGCTCAGTAGTTTCAGAGGAGAAGATTTTTTTTTTAATTTCATCCCCCCTTTTTTTAAATTTCATAATCGGTCAAAATCGGTAAAAGTTCAAAGTTCATAAAAAAATCCCGTAATATATGTTAAAAAGTTCATCATTATGCTTATACAGTTCAAATTTGGGCACTTTCTGGCTTAAAATAGAGCAGTTTTGACCATTTGAAGAAATTTCTATTTTTAGTAATGGCGGCCATCTTGGATACAGGACGGGGCTAATGGACACAATTTTGAAAGGGGACCACCTAAGGATCATTTCAGCAAAGTTTGGTTGAGATTGGTTCAGTAGTTTCAGAGGAGAAGATTTTTTTTTAATTTCATCCCCCCTTTTTTCTAATTTGCATAATCGGTCAAAATGGGTAATGGGATTTACTTCAAAATTGCAGGGTAGGTAGATCTTGATATGCTGCACATTTTTGCAATAAACTTAACATCTATCTCTAAATAGTTTTTGAAATATAAGACGAAAAGTATTAAAAGGAAAAAAAAAAATTGATGAAAAAGGGGCAATAACTCCAAGATGGGTAATCAAATTTACTTCAAAATTGCAGGGTAGGTAGATCTTGACATGCTGAGCATGTTTGCAGTTTCAACTTACCATCTGTCTGTTATAGTTTTTGAAATAAAGGACGAAAAGTATTAAAATTTTGAAAATTTGATGAAAAAAGGGAAATAACTCCAAAATGAGTAATGGGATTTACTTCAAAATTGCAGGGTAGGTAGATCTTAATATGCCGCACATTTTTGCAATTTAAAGTTAACCTTTATCTCTTATAGTTTTTGAAATATAAGACGAAAAGCATTAAAATTTTACAAATTTGATGAAAAAAGGGCAATAACTCCAAGATGGGTAATCAGATTTACTTCAAAATTGCAGGGTAGGTAGATCTTGATGTGCTGATCATTTTTACCCCATGTCAGATTTTTGATATTACTAACGGTTTTTGAGATATTACCAAAAACCTGCAATTTTACCATATGTTCTATTTTTAGTAACAGCGGCCATGTTGGTTGGTGCACGGCATCACCGGACACAATTTTGAAACTAGATACCCTAGTAATGATTCAGACCAAGTTTGGTTTCCATTGGTCTAGTACTTTCAGAGGAGAAGATTTTTGAAAAAGTTTACGACGTACGACGGACGACGGACGACGGACGACGGACGACGACGACGGACGCCAAGTGATGAGAATAGCTCACCTGACCCTTTGGGTCAGGTGAGCTAAAAAGGGAGGCAACTCCAATTTAATAGACTCCAATGCAATCGCGCATAATATAAAAGGGAGGTAACTCCAATTTAATAGATTCCAATGCAATCACGCAAAATATAAAAAGGGAGGTAACTCCAATTTAATAGATTGCAATGAAATCATCCAAAATATAAAAGGGAGGTCAGACACAAATTTGGAAGGGGGCCATCCAAGGACCATTCCACCAAAGTTTGGTTGCAATTGGCCCAGTGGGTCTGAGGAGAAGATTAAAATGTGAAATGTTGACGGACGGACGACGGACGAAAAGTGATGACAATAGCTCACATGGCCTAAAGGCCAGGCGACCGTTTCACTAAAGTGATCGTAAATCGTAATTCTAAAATCACTCTTAAGATTTCCTTACGTGCACGAATACGTGCATTTCACTAAACTAGTCCTAAGCTCAGTTACGACTTACGACTTGCGACAAGTAACATCTCCTATAGTGGAGGTAAAAATACATTGTATATGTTACAGGCGATTTAAAGAATCAAGCATTCTGTAGAATGACTGTAATTTTAGGCAATCTATAGAATGCCTAACATCAATAGGAATTCTATCGAATGCCTAAAGATATCTAGTCATTCTATAGAATGCCCGAATTTTTTTAGCTATTTTCAATAAAACGTATGAAAATTATTACTAATACTTTAAATAAAAGAAATTAACAGTTTTGTCCAATACATTTATATCATATTGAATGTTTTTAAGAAAGATTGTAAGAAAATGATAATCCCCTCCTTCATGATTAAGTACTCACTTTGCTCATTCTTAATCATGAAGAAGGAGATTATCATGTTTTTACATATACAAAAATACCCCTAGGCTTTATTTATGTATAACTAATTGAACAGGTTAAAATTGCTGTCAACATTATCTTAGGGTGAGTTTGTCTTCACTCACTCAAAACTGAATTAATTCTATCATTCTGTAAAAATTGTCATGGCAGAAGAATGCAGTGTGCTCTCCAATGAGCAAACATTTACTAATAAGCTTTGTGAGACTTTGGAGTCTTAATTCAAAATCAACCATATGGTAAAGAGATAAATACTACAATATTCTAAACAAAATAAAGACTGAAGAAAAAGAAAACAAAGTGGATTACTACTATATTCAAAGGTAAGCAAACTAACAAAGGACCGAGATTGCAGTTAATTTAAATTCTGTAAATGGTCATTTCAACAAGTTATGTCTCATCAGTGCAGATAAAGTCAAAAGATTTGGAAGATCAAAAACCGAAAGAACAATGTCTGATTAAGAACAAATAACCTGAAGGGCCTAAACAGTAATGCCTAAACCAGCTAAGGACAGAGCTTTGCACAAGGGAGATACTCCTTAGTTTTATAAATTTAGAAAATTTTAGATATGCAATCGCACAAAATAAAAAAGGGAGGTAACTCCAATTTAATAGATTGCAATGCAATCGCGCAAAAGAAAAAAGGGAGGTAACTCCAATTTAATAGATTGCAATGCAATCGCAAAAAATAAAAAAGGGAGGGAACTCCAATTTAAGATTGCAATGCAATCGCACAAAATAAAAAAAAGGGAGGTAACTCCAATTTAATAGATTCCCTTTTTTATATTGGAGTTATCTCCCTTTTTATATTGGAGTTATCTCCCTTTTTTATATTGGAGTTATCTCCCTTTATTATATTGGAGTTATCTCCCTTTTTATATATTGGAGTTATCTCCCTTTTTATATAGCAGTTATCTCCCTTTTTATATCGGAGTTATCTCCCTTTTTATATCGGAGTTACCTCCCTTTTTTTATATAAGAGTTACCTCCCTTTTTTATATTGGAGTTATCTCCCTTTTTTAATATTGGAGTTACCTCCCTTTATATATTGGAGTTATCTCCCTTTATTATATTGGAGTTATCTCCCTTTTTATATATTAGAGTTACCTCCCTTTTTATATTGGAGTTATCTCCCTTTATTATATCGGAGTTATCTCCCTTTTTATATATTGGAGTTATCTCCCTTTTTTATATTGGAGTGATCTCCCTTTTTTAGATTGGAGTTACCTCCCTTTTTTATATTGGAGTTATCTCCCTTTTTTATATTGGAGTTATCTCCCTTTTTATATATTGGAGTTATCTCCCTTTTTATATATTGGAGTTATCTCCCTTTTTATATCGGAGTTATCTCCCTTTTTATACCGGAGTTATCTCCCTTTTTTATATAGGAGTTACCTCCCTTTTTTATATTGGAGTTACCTCCCTTTTTTATATTGGAGTTATCTCCCCTTTTTATATCGGAGTTATCTCCCCTTTTTATATCGGCGTAATCTCCCTTTTTATATCGGAGTTATCTCCCCTTTTTATATATCGGAGTTATCTCCCTTTTTATATCGGAGTTATCTCCCTTTTTATATTTTGGAGTTACCTCCCTTTTTTATATTGGAGTTATCTCCCTTTTTATATAGGAGTTATCTCCCTTTTTATATATTGGAGTTATCTCCCTTTTTTATATTGGAGTTATCTCCCTTTTTATATATTAGAGTTATCTCCCTTTTTTATATCGGAGTTATCTCCCTTTTTATATCGGAGTTATCTCCCTTTTTATATATTGGAGTTATCTCCCTTTTTTATATTGGAGTTATCTCCCTTTTTTATATTGGAGTTATCTCCCTTTTTTATATCGGAGTTATCTCCCTTTTTATATCGGAGTTGTCTCCCTTTTTATATATTGGAGTTATCTCCCTTTTTTATATTGGAGTTATCTCCCTTTTTATATATTGGAGTTATCTCCCTTTTTTATATTGGAGTTATCTCCCTTTTTTATATTGGAGTTATCTCCCTTTATTATATTGGAGTTATCTCCCTTTTTATATATTAGAGTTATCTCCCTTTTTTATATTGGAGTTATCTCCCTTTTTATATCGGAGTTATCTCCCTTTTTATATATTGGAGTTATCTCCCTTTTTTATATTGGAGTTATCTCCCTTTTTTATATTGGAGTTATCTCCCTTTTTATATAAGAGTTACCTCCCTTTTTTATATTGGAGTTATCTCCCTTTTTTAATATTGGAGTTACCTCCCTTTTTATATTGGAGTTATCTCCCTTTATTATATTGGAGTTATCTCCCTTTTTATATATTAGAGTTACCTCCCTTTTTATATTGGAGTTATCTCCCTTTATTATATCGGAGTTATCTCCCTTTTTATATATTAGAGTTATCTCCCTTTTTTATATCGGAGTTATCTCCCTTTTTATATCGGAGTTATCTCCCTTTTTATATATTGGAGTTATCTCCCTTTTTTATATTGGAGTTATCTCCCTTTTTTATATTGGAGTTATCTCCCTTTTTTATATTGGAGTTATCTCCCTTTTTTATATCGGAGTTATCTCCCTTTTTTATATCGGAGTTATCTCCCTTTTTATATCGGAGTTGTCTCCCTTTTTATATATTGGAGTTATCTCCCTTTTTTATATCGGAGTTATCTCCCCTTTTTATATCGGAGTTATCTCCCTTTTTATATCGGAGTTATCTCCCTTTTTATATATTGGAGTTATCTCCCTTTTTTATATTGGAGTTATCTCCCTTTTTATATTGGAGTTATCTCCCTTTATTATATTGGAGTTATCTCCCTTTTTATATATTAGAGTTACATCCCTTTTTATATTGGAGTTATCTCCCTTTTTATACTGGAGTTATCTCCCTTTTTTATATAGGAGTTACCTCCCTTTTTTATATTGGAGTTACCTCCCTTTTTTATATTGGAGTTATCTCCCCTTTTTATATCGGAGTTATCTCCCCTTTTTATATCGGCGTAATCTCCCTTTTTATATCGGAGTTATCTCCCCTTTTTATATATCGGAGTTATCTCCCTTTTTATATCGGAGTTATCTCCCTTTTTATATATTGGAGTTACCTCCCTTTTTTATATTGGAGTTATCTCCCTTTTTATATAGGAGTTACCTCCCTTTTTTATATTGGAGTTATCTCCCTTTTTTAGATTGGAGTTACCTCCCTTTATATATTGGAGTTATCTCCCTTTTTTATATTGGAGTTATCTCCCTTTTTATATATTAGAGTTATCTCCCTTTTTTATATCGGAGTTATCTCCCTTTTTATATCGGAGTTATCTCCCTTTTTATATATTGGAGTTATCTCCCTTTTTTATATTGGAGTTATCTCCCTTTTTATATAAGAGTTACCTCCCTTTTTTATATTGGAGTTATCTCCCTTTTTTAATATTGGAGTTACCTCCCTTTTTATATTGGAGTTATCTCCCTTTATTATATTGGAGTTATCTCCCTTTTTATATATTAGAGTTACCTCCCTTTTTATATTGGAGTTATCTCCCTTTATTATATTGGAGTTATCTCCCTTTTTATATATTAGAGTTATCTCCCTTTTTTATATCGGAGTTATCTCCCTTTTTATATCGGAGTTATCTCCCTTTTTATATATTGGAGTTATCTCCCTTTTTTATATTGGAGTTATCTCCCTTTTTTATATTGGAGTTATCTCCCTTTTTTATATCGGAGTTATCTCCCTTTTTATATCGGATTTATCTCCCTTTTTATATCGGAGTTATCTCCCTTTTTATATAAGAGTTACCTCCCTTTTTTATATTGGAGTTATCTCCCTTTTTTAATATTGGAGTTACCTCCCTTTTTATATTGGAGTTATCTCCCTTTATTATATTGGAGTTATCTCCCTTTTTATATATTAGAGTTACCTCCCTTTTTATATTGGAGTTATCTCCCTTTATTATATTGGAGTTATCTCCCTTTTTATATATTAGAGTTATCTCCCTTTTTTATATCGGAGTTATCTCCCTTTTTATATCGGAGTTATCTCCCTTTTTATATATTGGAGTTATCTCCCTTTTTTATATTGGAGTTATCTCCCTTTTTATATATTGGAGTTATCTCCCTTTTTTTATATTGGAGTTATCTCCCTTTTTTATATTGGAGTTATCTCCCTTTATTATATTGGAGTTATCTCCCTTTTTATATATTAGAGTTATCTCCCTTTTTTATATCGGAGTTATCTCCCTTTTTATATCGGAATTATCTCCCTTTTTATATATTGGAGTTATCTCCCTTTTTTATATTGGAGTTATCTCCCTTTTTATATAAGAGTTACCTCCCTTTTTTATATTGGAGTTATCTCCCTTTATTATATTGGAGTTATCTCCCTTTTTATATATTAGAGTTACCTCCCTTTTTATATTGGAGTTATCTCCCTTTATTATATTGGAGTTATCTCCCTTTTTATATATTAAAGTTATCTCCCTTTTTTATATCGGAGTTATCTCCCTTTTTTATATTGGAGTTATCTCCCTTTTTTATATTGGAGTTATCTCCCTTTTTTATATCGGAGTTATCTCCCTTTTTATATCGGATTTATCTCCCTTTTTATATCGGAGTTATCTCCCTTTTTATATAAGAGTTACCTCCCTTTTTTATATTGGAGTTATCTCCCTTTTTTAATATTGGAGTTACCTCCCTTTTTATATTGGAGTTATCTCCCTTTATTATATTGGAGTTATCTCCCTTTTTATATATTAGAGTTACCTCACTTTTTATATTGGAGTTATCTCCCTTTATTATATTGGAGTTATCTCCCTTTTTATATATTAGAGTTATCTCCCTTTTTTATATCGGAGTTATCTCCCTTTTTATATCGGAGTTATCTCCCTTTTTATATATTGGAGTTATCTCCCTTTTTTATATTGGAGTTATCTCCCTTTTTATATATTAGAGTTATCTCCCTTTTTTATATCGGAGTTATCTCCCTTTTTATATCGGAGTTATCTCCCTTTTTATATATTGGAGTTATCTCCCTTTTTTATATTGGAGTTATCTCCCTTTTTTATATTGGAGTTATCTCCCTTTTTTATATCGGAGTTATCTCCCTTTTTATATCGGAGTTGTCTCCGTTTTTATATATTGGAGTTATCTCCCTTTTTTATATTGGAGTTATCTCCCTTTTTATATATTGGAGTTATCTCCCTTTTTTATATTGGAGTTATCTCCCTTTTTTATATTGGAGTTATCTCCCTTTATTATATTGGAGTTACCTCCCTTTTTATATTGGAGTTATCTCCCTTTATTATATTGGAGTTATCTCCCTTTTTATATATTAGAGTTACCTCCCTTTTTATATTGGAGTTATCTCCCTTTATTATATCGGAGTTATCTCCCTTTTTATATATTAGAGTTATCTCCCTTTTTTATATTGGAGTTATCTCCCTTTTTATATCGGAGTTATCTCCTTTTTTATATATTGGAGTTATCTCCCTTTTTTATATTGGAGTTATCTCCCTTTTTATATATTGGAGTTATCTCCCTTTTTATATAAGAGTTACCTCCCTTTTTTATATTGGAGTTATCTCCCTTTTTTAATATTGGAGTTACCTCCCTTTTTATATTGGAGTTATCTCCCTTTATTATATTGGAGTTATCTCCCTTTTTATATATTAGAGTTACCTCCCTTTTTATATTGGAGTTATCTCCCTTTATTATATCGGAGTTATCTCCCTTTTTATATATTAGAGTTATCTCCCTTTTTTATATCGGAGTTATCTCCCTTTTTATATCGGAGTTATCTCCCTTTTTATATCGGAGTTGTCTCCCTTTTTATATATTGGAGTTATCTCCCTTTTTTATATCGGAGTTATCTCCCCTTTTTATATCGGAGTTATCTCCCTTTTTATATCGGAGTTCTCTCCCTTTTTATATATTGGAGTTATCTCCCTTTTTTATATTGGAGTTATCTCCCTTTTTATATTGGAGTTATCTCCCTTTATTATATTGGAGTTATCTCCCTTTTTATATATTAGAGTTACATCCCTTTTTATATTGGAGTTATCTCCCTTTATTATATTGGAGTTATCTCCCTTTTTATATATTAGAGTTATCTCCCTTTTTTATATAGGAGTTATCTCCCTTTATATATCGGAGTTATCTCCCTTTTTATATCGGAGTTATCTCCCTTTTTATATATTGGAGTTATCTCCCTTTTTTATATTGGAGTTATCTCCCTTTTTTATATCGGAGTTATCTCCCTTTTTTATATCGGAGTTATCTCCCTTTTTATATCGGAGTTGTCTCCCTTTTTATATATTAGAGTTATCTCCCTTTTTTATATTGGAGTTATCTCCCTTTTTATATATTGGAGTTATCTCCCTTTTTTATATCGGAGTTATCTCCCCTTTTTATATCGGAGTTATCTCCCTTTTTATATCGGATTTATCTCCCTTTTTATATCGGAGTTATCTCCCTTTTTATATAAGAGTTACCTCCCTTTTTATATTGGAGTTATCTCCCTTTTTTAATATTGGAGTTACCTCCCTTTTTATATTGGAGTTATCTCCCTTTATTATATTGGAGTTATCTCCCTTTTTATATCGGAGTTATCTCCCTTTTTATATAAGAGTTACCTCCCTTTTTATATTGGAGTTATCTCCCTTTTTTAATATTGGAGTTACCTCCCTTTTTATATTGGAGTTATCTCCCTTTATTATATTGGAGTTATCTCCCTTTTTATATATTAGAGTTACCTCCCTTTTTATATTGGAGTTATCTCCCTTTATTATATTGGACTTATCTCCCTTTTTATATATTAGAGTTATCTCCCTTTTTTATATCGGAGTTATCTCCCTTTTTATATCGGAGTTATCTCCCTTTTTATATATTGGAGTTATCTCCCTTTTTTATATTGGAGTTATCTCCCTTTTTATATATTAGAGTTATCTCCCTTTTTTATATCGGAGTTATCTCCCTTTTTATATCGGAGTTCTCTCCCTTTTTATATATTGGAGTTATCTCCCTTTTTTATATTGGAGTTATCTCCCTTTTTTATATTGGAGTTATCTCCCTTTTTTATATCGGAGTTATCTCCCTTTTTATATCGGAGTTGTCTCCCTTTTTATATATTGGAGTTATCTCCCTTTTTTATATTGGAGTTATCTCCCTTTTTTATATTGGAGTTATCTCCCTTTTTTATATTGGAGTTATCTCCCTTTTTTATATCGGAGTTATCTCCCTTTTTATATCGGAGTTATCTCCCTTTTTATATATTGGAGTGATCTCCCTTTTTTTATATTGGAGTTATCTCCCTTTTTATATATTAGAGTTATCTCCCTTTTTTATATCGGAGTTATCTCCCTTTTTATATCAGAGTTATCTCCCTTTTTATATATTGGAGTTATCTCACTTTATTATATTGGAGTTATCTCCCTTTTTATATATTAGAGTTACCTCCCTTTTTATATTGGAGTTATCTCCCTTTATTATATTGGAGTTATCTCCCTTTTTATATCGGAGTTATCTCCCTTTTTATATATTGGAGTTATCTCCCTTTTTATATTGGAGTTATCTCCCTTTTTATATATTAGAGTTACCTCCCTTTTTATATTGGAGTTATCTCCCTTTATTATATTGGAGTTATCTCCCTTTTTATATATTAGAGTTATCTCCCTTTTTTATATCGGAGTTATCTCCCTTTCTAATCGGAGTTATCTTCCTTTTTATATTGGAGTTATCTCCCTTTATTATATTGGAGTTATCTCCCTTTATTATATTGGAGTTATCTCCCTTTTTATATATTAGTTATCTCCCTTTTTTATATCGGAGTTATCTCCCTTTTTATATCGGAGTTATCTCCCTTTTTATATATTGGAGTTATCTCCCTTTTTTATATTGGAGTTATCTCCCTTTTTTATATTGGAGTTATCTCCCTTTTTTATATCGGAGTTATCTCCCTTTTTATATCGGAGTTATCTCCCTTTTTATATATTGGAGTTATCTCCCTTTTTATATATTAGAGTTATCTCCCTTTTTTATATCGGAGTTATCTCCCTTTTTATATCGGAGTTATCTCCCTTTTTATATCGGAGTTATCTCCCTTTTTATATATTGGAGTTATCTCCCTTTTTTATATTGGAGTTATCTCCCTTTTTATATATTGGAGTTATCTCCTTTTTTTATATTGGAGTTATCTCCCTTTTTTATATTGGAGTTATCTCCCTTTTTTATATTGGAGTTATCTCCCTTTTTATATATTAGAGTTATCTCCCTTTTTTATATCGGAGTTATCTCCCTTTTTATATCGGAGTTATCTCCCTTTTTATATATTGGAGTTATCTCCCTTTTTTATATTGGAGTTATCTCCCTTTTTATATTGGAGTTATCTCCCTTTTTTATATCGGAGTTATCTCCCTTTTTATATCGGAGTTATCTCCCTTTTTTATATTGGAGTCATCTCCCTTTTTTATATTGGAGTCATCTCCCTTTTTTATATTGGAGTTATCTCCCTTTTTTATATCGGAGTTATCTCCCTTTTTATATATTGGAGTTATCTCCCTTTTTTATATTGAAGTTATCTCCCTTTATTATATCGGAGTTGTCTCCCTTTTTATATATTGGAGTTATCTCCCTTTTTTATATTGGAGTTATCTCCCTTTATTATATTGGAGTTATCTCCCTTTTTTATATCGGAGTTATCTCCCCTTTTTATATCGGAGTTATCTCCCTTTTTATATTGGAGTTATCTCCCTTTTTATATATTAGAGTTATCTCCCTTTTTTATATCGGAGTTATCTCCCTTTTTATATCGGAGTTAACTCCCTTTTTATATATTGGAGTTATCTCCCTTTTTTATATTGGAGTTATCTCCCTTTATTATATTGGAGTTATCTCCCTTTATTATATTGGAGTTATCTCCCTTTTTATTTATTAGTTATCTCCCTTTTTTATATCGGAGTTATCTCCCTTTTTATATCGGAGTTATCTCCCTTTTTATATATTGGAGTTATCTCCCTTTTTTTATATTGGAGTTATCTCCCTTTTTTATATTGGAGTTATCTCCCTTTTTTATATCGGAGTTATCTCCCTTTTTATATCGGAGTTGTCTCCTTTTTTATATATTGGAGTTATCTCCCTTTTTTATATCGGAGTTATCTCCCTTTTTATATTGGATTTATCTCCCTTTTTATATCGGAGTTATCTCCCTTTTTATATAAGAGTTACCTTCCTTTTTTTTATTGGAGTTATCTCCCTTTTTTAATATTGGAGTTACCTCCCTTTTTATATTGGAGTTATCTCCCTTTATTATATTGGAGTTATCTCCCTTTTTATATATTAGAGTTACCTCCCTTTTTATATTGGAGTTATCTCCCTTTATTATATTGGAGTTATCTCCCTTTTTATATATTAGAGTTATCTCCCTTTTTTATATCGGAGTTATCTCCCTTTTTATATCGGAGTTATCTCCCTTTTTATATATTGGAGTTATCTCCCTTTTTTATATTGGAGTTATCTCCCTTTTTATATATTAGAGTTATCTCCCTTTTTTATATCGGAGTTATCTCCCTTTTTATATCGGAGTTATCTCCCTTTTTATATATTGGAGTTATCTCCCTTTTTTATATTGGAGTTATCTCCCTTTTTTATATTGGAGTTATCTCCCTTTTTTATATCGGAGTTATCTCCCTTTTTATATCGGAGTTATCTCCCTTTTTATATATTGGAGTTATCTCCCTTTTTTTATATTGGAGTTATCTCCCTTTTTTATATTGGAGTTATCTCCCTTTTTTATATCGGAGTTATCTCCCTTTTTATATCGGAGTTGTCTCCTTTTTTATATATTGGAGTTATCTCCCTTTTTTATATCGGAGTTATCTCCCTTTTTATATTGGATTTATCTCCCTTTTTATATCGGAGTTATCTCCCTTTTTATATAAGAGTTACCTCCCTTTTTTTTATTGGAGTTATCTCCCTTTTTTAATATTGGAGTTACCTCCCTTTTTATATTGGAGTTATCTCCCTTTATTATATTGGAGCTATCTCCCTTTTTATATATTAGAGTTACCTCCCTTTTTATATTGGAGTTATCTCCCTTTATTATATTGGAGTTATCTCCCTTTTTATATATTAGAGTTATCTCCCTTTTTTATATCGGAGTTATCTCCCTTTTTATATCGGAGTTATCTCCCTTTTTATATATTGGAGTTATCTCCCTTTTTTATATTGGAGTTATCTCCCTTTTTATATATTAGAGTTATCTCCCTTTTTTATATCGGAGTTATCTCCCTTTTTATATCGGAGTTCTCTCCCTTTTTATATATTGGAGTTATCTCCCTTTTTTATATTGGAGTTATCTCCCTTTTTTATATTGGAGTTATCTCCCTTTTTTATATCGGAGTTATCTCCCTTTTTATATCGGAGTTGTCTCCCTTTTTAATATTAGAGTTATCTCCCTTTTTTATATTGGAGTTATCTCCCTTTTTATATATTGGAGTTATCTCCCTTTTTTATATCGGAGTTATCTCCCCTTTTTATATCGGAGTTATCTCCCTTTTTATATCGGATTTATCTCCCTTTTTATATCGGAGTTATCTCCCTTTTTATATAAGAGTTACCTCCCTTTTTTATATTGGAGTTATCTCCCTTTTTTAATATTGGAGTTACCTCCCTTTTTATATTGGAGTTATCTCCCTTTATTATATTGGAGTTATCTCCCTTTTTATATATTAGAGTTACCTCACTTTTTATATTGGAGTTATCTCCCTTTATTATATTGGAGTTATCTCCCTTTTTATATATTAGAGTTATCTCCCTTTTTATATTGGAGTTATCTCCCTTTTTTAATATTGGAGTTACCTCCCTTTTTATATTGGAGTTATCTCCCTTTATTATATTGGAGTTATCTCCCTTTTTATATCGGAGTTATCTCCCTTTTTATATAAGAGTTACCTCCCTTTTTATATTGGAGTTATCTCCCTTTTTTAATATTGGAGTTACCTCCCTTTTTATATTGGAGTTATCTCCCTTTATTATATTGGAGTTATCTCCCTTTTTATATATTAGAGTTACCTCCCTTTTTATATTGGAGTTATCTCCCTTTATTATATTGGACTTATCTCCCTTTTTATATATTAGAGTTATCTCCCTTTTTTATATCGGAGTTATCTCCCTTTTTATATCGGAGTTATCTCCCTTTTTATATATTGGAGTTATCTCCCTTTTTTATATTGGAGTTATCTCCCTTTTTATATATTAGAGTTATCTCCCTTTTTTATATCGGAGTTATCTCCCTTTTTATATCGGAGTTCTCTCCCTTTTTATATATTGGAGTTATCTCCCTTTTTTATATTGGAGTTATCTCCCTTTTTTATATTGGAGTTATCTCCCTTTTTTATATCGGAGTTATCTCCCTTTTTATATCGGAGTTGTCTCCCTTTTTATATATTGGAGTTATCTCCCTTTTTTATATTGGAGTTATCTCCCTTTTTTATATTGGAGTTATCTCCCTTTTTTATATTGGAGTTATCTCCCTTTTTTATATCGGAGTTATCTCCCTTTTTATATCGGAGTTATCTCCCTTTTTATATATTGGAGTGATCTCCCTTTTTTTATATTGGAGTTATCTCCCTTTTTATATATTAGAGTTATCTCCCTTTTTTATATCGGAGTTATCTCCCTTTTTATATCAGAGTTATCTCCCTTTTTATATATTGGAGTTATCTCACTTTATTATATTGGAGTTATCTCCCTTTTTATATATTAGAGTTATCTCCCTTTATTATATTGGAGTTATCTCCCTTTTTATATCGGAGTTATCTCCCTTTTTATATATTGGAGTTATCTCCCTTTTTATATTGGAGTTATCTCCCTTTTTATATATTAGAGTTACCTCCCTTTTTATATTGGAGTTATCTCCCTTTATTATATTGGAGTTATCTCCCTTTTTATATATTAGAGTTATCTCCCTTTTTTATATCGGAGTTATCTCCCTTTCTAATCGGAGTTATCTTCCTTTTTATATTGGAGTTATCTCCCTTTATTATATTGGAGTTATCTCCCTTTATTATATTGGAGTTATCTCCCTTTTTATATATTAGTTATCTCCCTTTTTTATATCGGAGTTATCTCCCTTTTTATATCGGAGTTATCTCCCTTTTTATATATTGGAGTTATCTCCCTTTTTTATATTGGAGTTATCTCCCTTTTTTATATTGGAGTTATCTCCCTTTTTTATATCGGAGTTATCTCCCTTTTTATATCGGAGTTATCTCCCTTTTTATATATTGGAGTTATCTCCCTTTTTATATATTAGAGTTATCTCCCTTTTTTATATCGGAGTTATCTCCCTTTTTATATCGGAGTTATCTCCCTTTTTATATCGGAGTTATCTCCCTTTTTATATATTGGAGTTATCTCCCTTTTTTATATTGGAGTTATCTCCCTTTTTATATATTGGAGTTATCTCCTTTTTTTATATTGGAGTTATCTCCCTTTTTTATATTGGAGTTATCTCCCTTTTTTATATTGGAGTTATCTCCCTTTTTATATATTAGAGTTATCTCCCTTTTTTATATCGGAGTTATCTCCCTTTTTATATCGGAGTTATCTCCCTTTTTATATATTGGAGTTATCTCCCTTTTTTATATTGGAGTTATCTCCCTTTTTATATTGGAGTTATCTCCCTTTTTTATATCGGAGTTATCTCCCTTTTTATATCGGAGTTATCTCCCTTTTTTATATTGGAGTCATCTCCCTTTTTTATATTGGAGTCATCTCCCTTTTTTATATTGGAGTTATCTCCCTTTTTTATATCGGAGTTATCTCCCTTTTTATATATTGGAGTTATCTCCCTTTTTTATATTGAAGTTATCTCCCTTTATTATATCGGAGTTGTCTCCCTTTTTATATATTGGAGTTATCTCCCTTTTTTATATTGGAGTTATCTCCCTTTATTATATTGGAGTTATCTCCCTTTTTTATATCGGAGTTATCTCCCCTTTTTATATCGGAGTTATCTCCCTTTTTATATTGGAGTTATCTCCCTTTTTATATATTAGAGTTATCTCCCTTTTTTATATCGGAGTTATCTCCCTTTTTATATCGGAGTTAACTCCCTTTTTATATATTGGAGTTATCTCCCTTTTTTATATTGGAGTTATCTCCCTTTATTATATTGGAGTTATCTCCCTTTATTATATTGGAGTTATCTCCCTTTTTATTTATTAGTTATCTCCCTTTTTTATATCGGAGTTATCTCCCTTTTTATATCGGAGTTATCTCCCTTTTTATATATTGGAGTTATCTCCCTTTTTTTATATTGGAGTTATCTCCCTTTTTTATATTGGAGTTATCTCCCTTTTTTATATTGGAGTTATCTCCCTTTTTTATATCGGAGTTATCTCCCTTTTTATATCGGAGTTGTCTCCCTTTTTATATATTGGAGTTATCTCCCTTTTTTATATCGGAGTTATCTCCCCTTTTTATATCGGAGTTATCTCCCTTTTTATATATTGGAGTTATCTCCCTTTTTTATATTGGAGTTATCTCCCTTTTTATATTGGAGTTATCTCCCTTTATTATATTGGAGTTATCTCCCTTTTTATATATTAGAGTTACATCCCTTTTTATATTGGAGTTATCTCCCTTTATTATATTGGAGTTATCTCCCTTTTTATATATTAGAGTTATCTCCCTTTTTTATATCGGAGTTATCTCCCTTTTTATATCGGAGTTATCTCCCTTTTTATATATTGGAGTTATCTCCCTTTTTTATATTGGAGTTATCTCCCTTTTTTATATCGGAGTTATCTCCCTTTTTTATATCGGAGTTATCTCCCTTTTTATATCGGAGTTGTCTCCCTTTTTATATATTAGAGTTATCTCCCTTTTTTATATTGGAGTTATCTCCCTTTTTATATATTGGAGTTATCTCCCTTTTTTATATCGGAGTTATCTCCCCTTTTTATATCGGAGTTATCTCCCTTTTTATATCGGATTTATCTCCCTTTTTATATCGGAGTTATCTCCCTTTTTATATAAGAGTTACCTCCCTTTTTATATTGGAGTTATCTCCCTTTTTTAATATTGGAGTTACCTCCCTTTTTATATTGGAGTTATCTCCCTTTATTATATTGGAGTTATCTCCCTTTTTATATATTAGAGTTACCTCCCTTTTTATATTGGAGTTATCTCCCTTTATTATATTGGAGTTATCTCCCTTTTTATATATTAGAGTTATCTCCCTTTTTTATATCGGAGTTATCTCCCTTTTTATATCGGAGTTATCTCCCTTTTTATATATTGGAGTTATCTCCCTTTTTTATATTGGAGTTATCTCCCTTTTTATATATTAGAGTTATCTCCCTTTTTTATATCGGAGTTATCTCCCTTTTTATATCGGAGTTCTCTCCCTTTTTATATATTGGAGTTATCTCCCTTTTTTATATTGGAGTTATCTCCCTTTTTTATATTGGAGTTATCTCCCTTTTTTATATCGGAGTTATCTCCCTTTTTATATCGGAGTTGTCTCCCTTTTTAATATTAGAGTTATCTCCCTTTTTTATATTGGAGTTATCTCCCTTTTTATATATTGGAGTTATCTCCCTTTTTTATATCGGAGTTATCTCCCCTTTTTATATCGGAGTTATCTCCCTTTTTATATCGGATTTATCTCCCTTTTTATATCGGAGTTATCTCCCTTTTTATATAAGAGTTACCTCCCTTTTTTATATTGGAGTTATCTCCCTTTTTTAATATTGGAGTTACCTCCCTTTTTATATTGGAGTTATCTCCCTTTATTATATTGGAGTTATCTCCCTTTTTATATATTAGAGTTACCTCACTTTTTATATTGGAGTTATCTCCCTTTATTATATTGGAGTTATCTCCCTTTTTATATATTAGAGTTATCTCCCTTTTTATATTGGAGTTATCTCCCTTTTTTAATATTGGAGTTACCTCCCTTTTTATATTGGAGTTATCTCCCTTTATTATATTGGAGTTATCTCCCTTTTTATATCGGAGTTATCTCCCTTTTTATATAAGAGTTACCTCCCTTTTTATATTGGAGTTATCTCCCTTTTTTAATATTGGAGTTACCTCCCTTTTTATATTGGAGTTATCTCCCTTTATTATATTGGAGTTATCTCCCTTTTTATATATTAGAGTTACCTCCCTTTTTATATTGGAGTTATCTCCCTTTATTATATTGGACTTATCTCCCTTTTTATATATTAGAGTTATCTCCCTTTTTTATATCGGAGTTATCTCCCTTTTTATATCGGAGTTATCTCCCTTTTTATATATTGGAGTTATCTCCCTTTTTTATATTGGAGTTATCTCCCTTTTTATATATTAGAGTTATCTCCCTTTTTTATATCGGAGTTATCTCCCTTTTTATATCGGAGTTCTCTCCCTTTTTATATATTGGAGTTATCTCCCTTTTTTATATTGGAGTTATCTCCCTTTTTTATATTGGAGTTATCTCCCTTTTTTATATCGGAGTTATCTCCCTTTTTATATCGGAGTTGTCTCCCTTTTTATATATTGGAGTTATCTCCCTTTTTTTATATTGGAGTTATCTCCCTTTTTTATATTGGAGTTATCTCCCTTTTTTATATTGGAGTTATCTCCCTTTTTTATATTGGAGTTATCTCCCTTTTTATTTATTAGTTATCTCCCTTTTTTATATCGGAGTTATCTCCCTTTTTATATCGGAGTTATCTCCCTTTTTATATATTGGAGTTATCTCCCTTTTTTTATATTGGAGTTATCTCCCTTTTTTATATTGGAGTTATCTCCCTTTTTTATATTGGAGTTATCTCCCTTTTTTATATCGGAGTTATCTCCCTTTTTATATCGGAGTTGTCTCCCTTTTTATATATTGGAGTTATCTCCCTTTTTTATATCGGAGTTATCTCCCCTTTTTATATCGGAGTTATCTCCCTTTTTATATATTGGAGTTATCTCCCTTTTTTATATTGGAGTTATCTCCCTTTTTATATTGGAGTTATCTCCCTTTATTATATTGGAGTTATCTCCCTTTTTATATATTAGAGTTACATCCCTTTTTATATTGGAGTTATCTCCCTTTATTATATTGGAGTTATCTCCCTTTTTATATATTAGAGTTATCTCCCTTTTTTATATCGGAGTTATCTCCCTTTTTATATCGGAGTTATCTCCCTTTTTATATATTGGAGTTATCTCCCTTTTTTATATTGGAGTTATCTCCCTTTTTTATATCGGAGTTATCTCCCTTTTTTATATCGGAGTTATCTCCCTTTTTATATCGGAGTTGTCTCCCTTTTTATATATTAGAGTTATCTCCCTTTTTTATATTGGAGTTATCTCCCTTTTTATATATTGGAGTTATCTCCCTTTTTTATATCGGAGTTATCTCCCCTTTTTATATCGGAGTTATCTCCCTTTTTATATCGGATTTATCTCCCTTTTTATATCGGAGTTATCTCCCTTTTTATATAAGAGTTACCTCCCTTTTTATATTGGAGTTATCTCCCTTTTTTAATATTGGAGTTACCTCCCTTTTTATATTGGAGTTATCTCCCTTTATTATATTGGAGTTATCTCCCTTTTTATATATTAGAGTTACCTCCCTTTTTATATTGGAGTTATCTCCCTTTATTATATTGGAGTTATCTCCCTTTTTATATATTAGAGTTATCTCCCTTTTTTATATCGGAGTTATCTCCCTTTTTATATCGGAGTTATCTCCCTTTTTATATATTGGAGTTATCTCCCTTTTTTATATTGGAGTTATCTCCCTTTTTATATATTAGAGTTATCTCCCTTTTTTATATCGGAGTTATCTCCCTTTTTATATCGGAGTTCTCTCCCTTTTTATATATTGGAGTTATCTCCCTTTTTTATATTGGAGTTATCTCCCTTTTTTATATTGGAGTTATCTCCCTTTTTTATATCGGAGTTATCTCCCTTTTTATATCGGAGTTGTCTCCCTTTTTAATATTAGAGTTATCTCCCTTTTTTATATTGGAGTTATCTCCCTTTTTATATATTGGAGTTATCTCCCTTTTTTATATCGGAGTTATCTCCCCTTTTTATATCGGAGTTATCTCCCTTTTTATATCGGATTTATCTCCCTTTTTATATCGGAGTTATCTCCCTTTTTATATAAGAGTTACCTCCCTTTTTTATATTGGAGTTATCTCCCTTTTTTAATATTGGAGTTACCTCCCTTTTTATATTGGAGTTATCTCCCTTTATTATATTGGAGTTATCTCCCTTTTTATATATTAGAGTTACCTCACTTTTTATATTGGAGTTATCTCCCTTTATTATATTGGAGTTATCTCCCTTTTTATATATTAGAGTTATCTCCCTTTTTATATTGGAGTTATCTCCCTTTTTTAATATTGGAGTTACCTCCCTTTTTATATTGGAGTTATCTCCCTTTATTATATTGGAGTTATCTCCCTTTTTATATCGGAGTTATCTCCCTTTTTATATAAGAGTTACCTCCCTTTTTATATTGGAGTTATCTCCCTTTTTTAATATTGGAGTTACCTCCCTTTTTATATTGGAGTTATCTCCCTTTATTATATTGGAGTTATCTCCCTTTTTATATATTAGAGTTACCTCCCTTTTTATATTGGAGTTATCTCCCTTTATTATATTGGACTTATCTCCCTTTTTATATATTAGAGTTATCTCCCTTTTTTATATCGGAGTTATCTCCCTTTTTATATCGGAGTTATCTCCCTTTTTATATATTGGAGTTATCTCCCTTTTTTATATTGGAGTTATCTCCCTTTTTATATATTAGAGTTATCTCCCTTTTTTATATCGGAGTTATCTCCCTTTTTATATCGGAGTTCTCTCCCTTTTTATATATTGGAGTTATCTCCCTTTTTTATATTGGAGTTATCTCCCTTTTTTATATTGGAGTTATCTCCCTTTTTTATATCGGAGTTATCTCCCTTTTTATATCGGAGTTGTCTCCCTTTTTATATATTGGAGTTATCTCCCTTTTTTATATTGGAGTTATCTCCCTTTTTTATATTGGAGTTATCTCCCTTTTTTATATTGGAGTTATCTCCCTTTTTTATATCGGAGTTATCTCCCTTTTTATATCGGAGTTATCTCCCTTTTTATATATTGGAGTGATCTCCCTTTTTTTATATTGGAGTTATCTCCCTTTTTATATATTAGAGTTATCTCCCTTTTTTATATCGGAGTTATCTCCCTTTTTATATCAGAGTTATCTCCCTTTTTATATATTGGAGTTATCTCACTTTATTATATTGGAGTTATCTCCCTTTTTATATATTAGAGTTATCTCCCTTTATTATATTGGAGTTATCTCCCTTTTTATATCGGAGTTATCTCCCTTTTTATATATTGGAGTTATCTCCCTTTTTATATTGGAGTTATCTCCCTTTTTATATATTAGAGTTACCTCCCTTTTTATATTGGAGTTATCTCCCTTTATTATATTGGAGTTATCTCCCTTTTTATATATTAGAGTTATCTCCCTTTTTTATATCGGAGTTATCTCCCTTTCTAATCGGAGTTATCTTCCTTTTTATATTGGAGTTATCTCCCTTTATTATATTGGAGTTATCTCCCTTTATTATATTGGAGTTATCTCCCTTTTTATATATTAGTTATCTCCCTTTTTTATATCGGAGTTATCTCCCTTTTTATATCGGAGTTATCTCCCTTTTTATATATTGGAGTTATCTCCCTTTTTTATATTGGAGTTATCTCCCTTTTTTATATTGGAGTTATCTCCCTTTTTTATATCGGAGTTATCTCCCTTTTTATATCGGAGTTATCTCCCTTTTTATATATTGGAGTTATCTCCCTTTTTATATATTAGAGTTATCTCCCTTTTTTATATCGGAGTTATCTCCCTTTTTATATCGGAGTTATCTCCCTTTTTATATCGGAGTTATCTCCCTTTTTATATATTGGAGTTATCTCCCTTTTTTATATTGGAGTTATCTCCCTTTTTATATATTGGAGTTATCTCCTTTTTTTATATTGGAGTTATCTCCCTTTTTTATATTGGAGTTATCTCCCTTTTTTATATTGGAGTTATCTCCCTTTTTATATATTAGAGTTATCTCCCTTTTTTATATCGGAGTTATCTCCCTTTTTATATCGGAGTTATCTCCCTTTTTATATATTGGAGTTATCTCCCTTTTTTATATTGGAGTTATCTCCCTTTTTATATTGGAGTTATCTCCCTTTTTTATATCGGAGTTATCTCCCTTTTTATATCGGAGTTATCTCCCTTTTTTATATTGGAGTCATCTCCCTTTTTTATATTGGAGTCATCTCCCTTTTTTATATTGGAGTTATCTCCCTTTTTTATATCGGAGTTATCTCCCTTTTTATATATTGGAGTTATCTCCCTTTTTTATATTGAAGTTATCTCCCTTTATTATATCGGAGTTGTCTCCCTTTTTATATATTGGAGTTATCTCCCTTTTTTATATTGGAGTTATCTCCCTTTATTATATTGGAGTTATCTCCCTTTTTTATATCGGAGTTATCTCCCCTTTTTATATCGGAGTTATCTCCCTTTTTATATTGGAGTTATCTCCCTTTTTATATATTAGAGTTATCTCCCTTTTTTATATCGGAGTTATCTCCCTTTTTATATCGGAGTTAACTCCCTTTTTATATATTGGAGTTATCTCCCTTTTTTATATTGGAGTTATCTCCCTTTATTATATTGGAGTTATCTCCCTTTATTATATTGGAGTTATCTCCCTTTTTATTTATTAGTTATCTCCCTTTTTTATATCGGAGTTATCTCCCTTTTTATATCGGAGTTATCTCCCTTTTTATATATTGGAGTTATCTCCCTTTTTTTATATTGGAGTTATCTCCCTTTTTTATATTGGAGTTATCTCCCTTTTTTATATTGGAGTTATCTCCCTTTTTTATATCGGAGTTATCTCCCTTTTTATATCGGAGTTGTCTCCCTTTTTATATATTGGAGTTATCTCCCTTTTTTATATCGGAGTTATCTCCCCTTTTTATATCGGAGTTATCTCCCTTTTTATATATTGGAGTTATCTCCCTTTTTTATATTGGAGTTATCTCCCTTTTTATATTGGAGTTATCTCCCTTTATTATATTGGAGTTATCTCCCTTTTTATATATTAGAGTTACATCCCTTTTTATATTGGAGTTATCTCCCTTTATTATATTGGAGTTATCTCCCTTTTTATATATTAGAGTTATCTCCCTTTTTTATATCGGAGTTATCTCCCTTTTTATATCGGAGTTATCTCCCTTTTTATATATTGGAGTTATCTCCCTTTTTTATATTGGAGTTATCTCCCTTTTTTATATCGGAGTTATCTCCCTTTTTTATATCGGAGTTATCTCCCTTTTTATATCGGAGTTGTCTCCCTTTTTATATATTAGAGTTATCTCCCTTTTTTATATTGGAGTTATCTCCCTTTTTATATATTGGAGTTATCTCCCTTTTTTATATCGGAGTTATCTCCCCTTTTTATATCGGAGTTATCTCCCTTTTTATATCGGATTTATCTCCCTTTTTATATCGGAGTTATCTCCCTTTTTATATAAGAGTTACCTCCCTTTTTATATTGGAGTTATCTCCCTTTTTTAATATTGGAGTTACCTCCCTTTTTATATTGGAGTTATCTCCCTTTATTATATTGGAGTTATCTCCCTTTTTATATATTAGAGTTACCTCCCTTTTTATATTGGAGTTATCTCCCTTTATTATATTGGACTTATCTCCCTTTTTATATATTAGAGTTATCTCCCTTTTTTATATCGGAGTTATCTCCCTTTTTATATCGGAGTTATCTCCCTTTTTATATATTGGAGTTATCTCCCTTTTTTATATTGGAGTTATCTCCCTTTTTATATATTAGAGTTATCTCCCTTTTTTATATCGGAGTTATCTCCCTTTTTATATCGGAGTTCTCTCCCTTTTTATATATTGGAGTTATCTCCCTTTTTTATATTGGAGTTATCTCCCTTTTTTATATCGGAGTTATCTCCCTTTTTATATCGGAGTTGTCTCCCTTTTTATATATTGGAGTTATCTCCCTTTTTTATATTGGAGTTATCTCCCTTTTTTATATTGGAGTTATCTCCCTTTTTTATATTGGAGTTATCTCCCTTTTTTATATTGGAGTTATCTCCCTTTTTTATATCGGAGTTATCTCCCTTTTTATATCGGAGTGATCTCCCTTTTTTTATATTGGAGTTATCTCCCTTTTTATATATTAGAGTTATCTCCCTTTTTTATATCGGAGTTATCTCCCTTTTTATATCAGAGTTATCTCCCTTTTTATATATTGGAGTTATCTCCCTTTTTTATATTGGAGTTATCTCCCTTTTTTATATTGGAGTTATCTCCCTTTTTATATTGGAGTTATCTCCCTTTATTATATTGGAGTTATCTCCCTTTTTATATCGGAGTTATCTCCCTTTTTATATATTGGAGTTATCTCCCTTTTTATATTGGAGTTATCTCCCTTTTTATATATTAGAGTTACCTCCCTTTTTATATTGGAGTTATCTCCCTTTATTATATTGGAGTTATCTCCCTTTTTATATATTAGAGTTATCTCCCTTTTTTATATCGGAGTTATCTCCCTTTCTATATCGGAGTTATCTTCCTTTTTATATTGGAGTTATCTCCCTTTATTATATTGGAGTTATCTCCCTTTATTATATTGGAGTTATCTCCCTTTTTATATATTAGTTATCTCCCTTTTTTATATCGGAGTTATCTCCCTTTTTATATCGGAGTTATCTCCCTTTTTATATATTGGAGTTATCTCCCTTTTTTATATTGGAGTTATCTCCCTTTTTTATATTGGAGTTATCTCCCTTTTTATATATTAGAGTTACCTCCCTTTTTATATTGGAGTTATCTCCCTTTATTATATTGGAGTTATCTCCCTTTATTATATTGGAGTTATCTCCCTTTTTATATATTAGTTATCTCCCTTTTTTATATATTAGTTATCTCCCTTTTTTATATCGGAGTTATCTCCCTTTTTATATCGGAGTTATCTCCCTTTTTATATATTGGAGTTATCTCCCTTTTTTTATATTGGAGTTATCTCCCTTTTTTATATTGGAGTTATCTCCCTTTTTTATATCGGAGTTATCTCCCTTTTTATATCGGAGTTGTCTCCTTTTTTATATATTGGAGTTATCTCCCTTTTTTATATTGGAGTTATCTCCCTTTATTATATCGGAGTTGTCTCCCTTTTTATATATTGGAGTTACCTCCCTTTTTATATTGGAGTTATCTCCCTTTATTATATTGGAGTTATCTCCCTTTTTAAATATTAGAGTTATCTCCCTTTTTTATATCGGAGTTATCTCCCTTTTTATATCGGAGTTATCTCCCTTTTTATATATTGGAGTTATCTCCCTTTTTTATATCGTAGTTATCTCCCTTTTTTAGATTGGAGTTACCTCCCTTTTTTATATTGGAGTTACCTCCCTTTTTTATAGGGTCCAATAGTGTCCAATGTTAAACTAAGTCCTGCCGTAGCCGCCATTTTGTATTTCATACCGGAACAAAAAACCTAAAGTTTGTAGAGGGCCATCTAATGAACATTCATGTACAGTTTGGCTTTAATCATATTTGTAGTTTCTGAGAAGGCATTTGAATATTTTCCCATAGGGTCCAATGTTAATCTATGTCCTGCGGTGGCGGCCATCTTGGATTTCCGATCGGCATAAAAAACAGAAACTTTGTAGAGGACCTTCCAATGATCATTCCTGGGCAGTTTGGTTTCAACTGTCCAAGTGGTTTCAGAGAAGAAGCATTTTGAAACATTTTTCCCATAGGGTCCAATGTTAAACTAAGTCCTGCCGTAGCCGCCATTTTGAATTTCATATCGTAACAAAAAACCTTAAGATTGTAGAGGACCATCCAATGAACATTCATGTACAGTTTGGCTTTAATCATATTTGTAGTTTCTCAGAAGAAGGCATTTGAATATTTTCCCATAGGGTCCAATGTTAATCTATGTCCTGCGATGGCGGCCATCTTGGATTTCCGATCGGCATAAAAAACAGTAACTTGGTAAAGGACATTCCAATGATCATTCATGTACAGTTTAGGTTCAGTCAGTTCATTAGTTTCAGAGATGAAGATCTTTGAAATTTCAGCCAATCAGAGCATATTATTGGCCTTGGCAGCCATATTGAATATCCGACTGGAACGAAAAACAGTAACTTTGTAGAGGACCATCCAAGGAACATTCCTGCTAAGTTTGGTTCCAATCGGCCCAGTGGTTTCGGAGAAGAAGCTTGAAATGTGAAAAGTTTACAGACGACGGACGCCAAGTGATGGCAATAGTTCACCTGGACCTTTGGTCCAGGTGAACTAAAAACCCAATACACATTTAGCCAGATCAAGTTTTAAAAGTTTAACAGCTGGTTTTCATGAATATATACAATCAAGTGTATATTGTAGTAACTTTTAATGATGAATGTTGAATGAATATTAAAACTTCCTTCTTCCTTGCTTAAATGACAAGTGTTATTTTGTAGTGTGAGAACCAGCAGGGGGGAGGGGTGTAATTTATATGAGTATTGTGATGGATATTAAGACAAATACCATTTGTCATGTTTGCATATGCATGGTTGTGTATGAGGAAATATAGCCAGGCCTCTACATTAACATATTTTCCAACTTGTCCCTTTGGACAACTAAATAAAAAAAGTGCTTGTCCGACTCAATCTTTTAGTTGTCCGAAAAAATTGATAAAAATTACAAAAACTAGAGAATAATTATCCAGGGCTCCCACTACTTACAAATTAGAGGGAGAAGTGACTTCTCTTTCAGAGAGCTCACAGGGAGAAGTGATGAGACTTCTGGGAGAAGTCAATTGCGATTAATCAAAAAAAAAAAATCGCGACCCCTGACGTTACCCTGCCCAAATTTAGTAAATAGTTAAAGTTGCCAAAACTGTTTTGTTCTGGATTTTTTTTAATAACTACCTTAAGGACATATATTCAATGTCACATTTTTATTTCTGTCTACCTTGATTGGAGTCTTGCATACCAGTGAAATATTACTGTGTTGTGATCCAATACCACACAAATTGTAATACATGTAACTCATATTTGTATTATATAAATCCTTGTTTCTGGTAAAAAAAATATACCTAGATACTATGCATACCAGTTTAGAATGTATGTTATCTAACTATATTTTTGTATATATATATACATGAAATGATGCAGAGCTCCAGATAATTTTCAAGTCCAAAGGGTAATTACCCCCTACTTTTGAAAATGATGCGTATTTGCATATTTCCTTTGCACTGTTGTACTCTCTACTTCAGAAAAGATTGCTTACATGTACACTTTTAAAATTATGTTGGACACAAGTGTTATTCAATAAACACAGGATGCAAGTGAAATGTATATCTCTGTTTAATTTGACACGATTGTGTCATGTTTATTAATAAAATGTTGTAAATATTTTGTTTTTTGCTCGTCGACTTCGGCAGTTTTCACAGCCGTGTTGATAATGTCATCAATGATTCCTTTAACTATACTATCACTAGACACAGATGAAACTATCAGGAACTTTTAAAAAAGTATATAATTTTCCGTAGGGCGCTTATTCATGTTCTTGCTCATTTTCAACGAACAACGTCTTCCCAAATTCACTTCCGTTTTAGTTCTTAACTAAACCGCATTTATTTGTAATATTGACCGCGATTGGATGATTTATCCTAAACATCCAATCAGATCTCTTTTGACATCGATGCTTAGACAGGCAAACATTCGGTACCCCTCGGATGTATACACTTTCTCTTTCGAAAAGTATAAAGAGAAGTAATTACGGGGAATTTCTCAAAGTCAAAAATGTATTGTTTATGTACACGATGTATTATCGTCAACAGCATACAAGTACGCTCCGAATTTGGAAAGTTTGCTTACACAGCAATATGTATGCGTAAATGTACACTCTGATATGATAATACATGCGTTTTTACTCGTTTTCATAGCGTAAAAAACGCAAATACGCAGCTTATCTGGAGCTCTGTGATGTACATGTATATAAATTATTTCCTTTTAAAAATTTAAAAATCAAATGGGCAGGCATGGGAAATGTTTAAAAATGTTTGAATACAGTGTTGATTAGACACATCGGCTAATTAGACAAATCAGCATTATTTAAAAAATTGTCTTTCAAGGTTTGCCTAGGTTCTTTTAATTTTATAAATTAGATATGAAAAATATCTTTTTACGGTTCTTCTTTCCCGTAAAGAGTGTACTCAAGGTCGAGTGTAATTACTCCGTGCATGTCCGTACTGTACAGTTAAAATCGAAATCGTATTTACAGTTAAAAACAGGGTGGAACACTATTTACATCTGGGACTGCACGGGAAGGGTAATGGAACCTAGCCCTGCCTGATGGTACTGGCCTGACGTAGTTCTGGTGGTATACTGTTCCAAGTGATGATGGTATGAGGGAAGAAGGAAAAGCGATCTACATCTGCTCGTGTATATATCGTCCTGAATGCTGCAATGCCTCTACATGTAGTTCTATTATCAGATGGTATGAGTAGATGTTCTGCACGGATTTCAACTAAATTATGTATGATCTTATACATCAGTTCTTGCCTTTGCACGCCTTTGTTCAAGGGATTCCCATTTTAAGTTGGAGATCATAGATGTAACTGCTCCTGGTTCTCGGTCTTGAAAGTTGTTGGAAACAAATAGTGCAGCTCTTCGTTGTACAGAGTCTAGCTAAAAGTTGAGAAATTCTTTTTATGTGGATTTGCTGTGAGAAAACGAAACGTTAGCTCAGGATGCACCTCTGGATATCATGAAAGTTCTCCTACATACACAATTTTGGTTATATGCTATATTTTGGTGTGTTTGCAAAACTAATTGATATAATTTTTCTACGGCATTCAGAACATGGCTGGTTTACAAGGGTTCGCCCATAAAAAGGGAGGTAATTGGGAATCATTGCCATATTCTTCAGAAAAAAAATATATATGTGAGTAAGTGTGTGTACGTTTATGTGCATATATCTCTTTTCCTGCCTGAGTGTGCCTGCACCACAATTATTGATATTTCACCGCGAATATTTAGTTTGATGTATTGTTGTTGTGTATCAATCATAATTGTTATTTGTATATGCCCTCCTGGGGCCCTGATTTGGTTAATAAACATTTCTATTCTACACCCTTCTAAAAACCTATTAGAATTTATTTCTCCTATGAATGTATAGAGCAGATAAAACACTAAGGCGTGTCTAATTAGCTGATAGCATTGTAATAGTTTACATAGGTTACAAACGTCTATGCGAAATAAAACGATCCGCTAACCATCGATAAAACTCAAGCAACATCTGTTGGGTAAATTTTGACAAAAAATATAACTAATTTTGTCCAAAATAACACATCAAAATGGACGTAAATATTATTCCAACTACAGCTATGACATCAGAAGATCTGACGCACAGCGCTGCAGTAAGACTAAGAACAAGAAAAAATATTAGATAATTAAATTGTTGATCGATGTCCCCTTCAATTCTGCCTTGCTGTTGTTCTAATAAACTGTATAAGTGATCTATGCAGGATGTGTCAAAAACACACCATAAATAATATTACAGGGACTGTACATTTTTGTATGTGGAGTGACTACAAAAAGGGGGGTTGTGTCAAAAAAATGAAAATATTGGAAATAATGGGAAATCTCGGAAATAAATGTGATAAGTAGGACCCGAAATAATAAACAAGCTATTAAATACATCAACGCGCCATGTATATTCGCGGGAAGAAAGAAAACAATTCTTTTCTCTCCCGAAACAAAATTTTAAAAATGGCGCGAACAAGTGTCATCACTGAAAAAATAGTGTTAGAGCGAAATCAGTGGAGTCGTGCCGACTTCTGACATCACGGTAGTAAATTATATTGTGTTTTACCTGAATAATATCTTCCAGACCTTTGTTCACCGGGAACTAGTCGTACTCGTCCATAATAGTGATGGTGAACATTTTTTTAAGTTGCAATTCTTGGGTAACTGCGCATGGGTGGCGCATGCGTCATAAATAAAAACATGAAATCTTACCTGCATTTGATCGGACACAATCCGTCCATGACAAAATATGCATCGGAATGCATCGGGTTCAAAATTTAAATTTCCATAATACATTTGAAAGGGCTTGTGACGAGGTTAGACTGGAGATACAGAGCAGAAAATGTCTTCGGAAGTCTAATCTCAACGAGATTACTCAAAAAGATATCATGAAAAAGTCGATAAAAAATATATAAGTTGCAAAACAAGTGAACAAGTTGGCTTTTAAATGTTGACAAGTCCAAAAAGAACTAGACTTTTTGACATGTTAAGTTCAGAAGTAACTCATCAATGAGTGTACCAAATGTGCTTCCATGTCCGACCCACCGCAGTAAATGTGTGCTATCTCAATTTCTTCATTCTAAATAAACTTGTTCTTGTTTAGCAACTCATTCCTCTGTCAGTTGTTGTATTTTCTCTGCATTGTTTCCACAAAAGATTAATTATTCTAACATTATGAGCTCCAAAGCTTGCGTAACTTTGTTAGCTTTTCCAAAAATTATCTACATAATTACACAAATATATTAAAAATATTCTATAATTCATGCATATTATACTATGTAGTATGAAAGTCGAGACAAGGCATTATTCTTACATTATCACAGCGAGTTTGATAGGACGAGCTTTGATACTAGTGAAAATGTCTGTCGAGACCTTCAAAACTCACGTTCGTTTAATGGGGTTTTTTTTTATCGGCAGCATCATGTGTTTGACGTCACAATGACCGATAATTTTCAGCATCAGAGTCAGTTCGTTGATACTGAAAATATCACTTCATGAGATCAAAACCATTATTTAGACATAATAATAAATTTGCATCTAAACCAACACCAATGTTATACCTGTATTTCTTAGCACCATATAACTCATTGTTTCGATTACATTTTTTTTTGTTTAAAAAATTAAAAATTATTGATCATTTAGAGAAAAAAAATCTTCTTTTATTTTTGGTAAGTAGTAGTCATAATAGAGTTTGACAGCAGGTTGTTCTATGCAATTTTATAAAAGGAAGTTATCCCCAAAAATGTCCATCGATATGGATTTTAAATGATCTAGTATTATACATGTAGTAAATATTCCTGTCTATAGTACTAATTATGTCAATAATAGACACAAGTTATATGAACACTTTGCAAAAACTACATCCAAATTGGATGAAAAATTAAACCATTCAAATTTTGGAAATTTGCACTTTTCGGTCTCTTTCGGTCAAGTTTATCTCGGAAACCATTAAAGATAGAGGAAATCTGTCGACATACTGCTGAAAACTCTCAATACAATTCATTCAACAACGACAAAATCAGGTCAAAATTGGAAGAAAAATAAAAATACTATAAACCTTTCAAATATGCAAAATGTCGTATTTGAGACCCTCTTAGACCCCTTTTTGAAATTAAATAGTTAAAAAAAAATATGGTCCATCAATAACTCATAAAGATGAACACTTTGCAAAAAAAAAAATGCATTAAAATTGGATGAAAATTTAAATAGTTCAAATTTGTTTAATTCCGCCTTTTGACCCCTTTTATGTCAAAAACGGCAATTAGCTATATAATGAAGGTATGCATGTTTCTGAAAGGAATTTTCTTAAAAGTAATCTTTATTTAAAGTCTGAAGATATATACAAATAAACAGGCAAACATGAGCTGTGTAGAGCTCTTAAACCGACTGATATTATTAAAAACAAATAACAATGACACACAAAATACACCATGCATACATATAAAAACAGTCACAGACATACACAAGTAAACACACATTCACATAAATAAACAAAAGCAGCACTGAGCAAGCGACTGGTAAAATAAATAGCACAAGTTTAAACATAAAAAACTCATGAAAAGCAACCGAAACATAAAAAGAAAGGCTGAACACAAAAACAAACGGGGGGGGGGGCAAGAAGAGAATCAACCATGAATGCAGTAGTTGTTTCTTTTGTGAACTTCTGATCAGCATTTAACATAAACTATGTAGGGGACCATCTATTGAACATTCCTAACAAGTTGGTTCCAATTGGCGTGGTAGTTTCATAAAAGAAGATTAAAATGTATAAGTTTACGAACGACGACGGACGCCAAGTGATGGTTATACATCGCATGACCCTTTGGGTGTTATCAGACATCACATTTGTTTCGACATCGTGACGCAAGAAATGTTCTCCTAGCTGCAATAATGTAGCTCCTGTGACAAACTTGTGTTTCGGCAGAGCTACAACGCGGTCCCATTCGTCACAATGGAGCAAAAAAAAAGTTGCAGTTGAAACATAAAAACTCACTATTTACGCTTCAAACATTTCATTATAACTATTACTGATGATCCCAGTCCTTGTTAAATCGGTTTGGCTGGGAAATATATGCTTTTCAAAGGTAGCAACAACCTTGTTCAAATTTATCGATCGTTTTCCATAACCGGAAACTACGGAAGGCGGAGCTTTTCTAAATATGGTATTTCTTACTACGATGCTTACGACGGCTGATGTAATCATTCACGCCTTAATCGCCAAATATGGTATCGACATCCAAATAGTGAGGCCGGAAATGACGAAATTCAAAACTTTCAGAGTAAAAGTAAACATGGATTTTTATTTTGTGGGAATTACATTCTAAAATACTGGTAGGTGATAAAAACTTGTTATAATAATGGACAAAAGGAAAGATTATGTCTTATTATTGATAAATGCAGGCGTCAGAAACTCTGTAAGCGAGCGCAAAAAATCTCGGCGGCTGCTCCATTACGTGTAATGGCATCCCGTTATAACCCTTGCGAGTAAGCGAGCATTTAGGGTTTTATTATTAGAACTAATGTTCTCCCAACAGATGTAAAGAGAGTCGCTGGCCTAATTACCGCTACTGATATCACATCTGCTGATCCCACGCTTTGTAGGTATATTATCGGCTTCACTGAATTTTGTTTAATATACTCTTCCATCTTCCTCTTGTCACAAAGGTGGTGGCTTTGGGAGGGGCCTCACTTGTGGAATAGCCTAGGGCCTCTCTTCATCTAAATCCGGTCCTGACCTGGACAGCATTCCGGTTATAAATATTAACTTATTATTATTATTACATTAAATGTCTATGTCATACTGGCGTCATTCTTATATAAATATGATGGCATGCGATCAAATAACTAAAATGTTGTGCCATTTTTAATTACAGCCTATGTTATTATTTGACTCTCCAATCTTTCGATTTTAAGCGTACCTGATTAAGGTTTTTCAGAAACGTGTTGTGAGCACCAAGATTGATATCTACGTTTTTATTACCATCAGGGCCAATATCTCTGCTGGTGGACTATTAGTCCCCGAGAATCATCCGTCCAATAATCAGTGTTTCGGCACCGATATATTAGATATATTTATTCTTGAAATTTCCAGTTCCTAAATAATGTAACTTTTTTATCAAAGCTAAAGTTCTCCTTGCGTTCCTTCATGCATAGGTGACCTTACCGGATTTTGGCTATCCTGTTTAGGTCCTTTGGTTATATTGCTCCCAAACACCGTTAAATTATTCGGTTTTCTAATCATTTGATTTTGAGTGTATATAATGAAGGTTATTCTAGAAACGTGTTGTGGACACTAAATTTGATATCTACATTTTCATCGAACTTTTGACCCTGAAGTGTTAGGGTTATGTAGACTGAATAATCTGTCTCTTGTGTGTCTATATTTGTCATTATATATTTCCTTTTTATTATTTGGACATCTGTGTCCAAAAAAAAAAAAAAAACCAAAAAAAATGTCCAAATACGGTAATAAAAAGGAAATATATAATAACAAATATAGACACACAAGAGACAGATTATTCGGTCTAAGGGTTATGGTGTTTAACGATACCTTCATCAATATTTCAATTAGATCATGGCTGTCAGTTTGATTTTTTTTTTTTGGTGGAGGAAACGGGAGTACCCTGATAATATTTATCACATACTGTTGTATCGAGTACACCTCTACCATGAGCGGGATTGGAACGCACATTAATGGTGATAGGCACCGATTGCAGTTAGTTGTAAATCTAACTACCATACGACCATGACGGACCCTAAAGAATTGGATCTCATAGACCCTGATACCTTCATTTGTACTAGATATAATCACTATTTGAGAAGGACATGTCTACCAATTAAATTTGCATTCTTGGTTCTTGTGAATTCTATTTTAAAAATCATTATAATGTAGCCTATGTAAAAAAAAATTTAGATCAAAACACACCAACCCTGCAGGGGTCTTCATTTGTGAAGCTTATGCAATCTATGTACGGCTAAGGCATGGATTTTAATGCCACTTTCCATATGATTCCAGTTACACAGTGACAGCTAATTGTATTGAGAGATGACATGGATTGATTGATTGATTGATCTTTTGTGTTTTTACGTCACTTTCAGCAATATTTCAGTGATATTATGGTGACCAGTTTTAGTGGTGGAAGAAGCCAGAGTACCCGGAGAGAACCACTGACCATGGGCAAGCAACTGGTAAACTGTATCACTTGCTGTTGCGAGTCGAGTGCACCCTTTTCTGTAATTTACAAAGCCGGGTGCGAACCCACGCCGTTAAGAGGACATGGAAGTACCCGGACAAAACCACATTAATCGAATGCAACTTGCCACTGGCGGAATTCAAACTTGGTGATTAACCAGGTGGTACAAAGAGAGACAACTGAAGAAAAAAAAATTCAGTCAACACATATAATATTGAAGAAACAAATAAAAACAAAAACAAAAAAACCACATATAATATTGTTTATTTAAACACTTTAATAAATAAAAATTATAAGCCTTACAAAAATTAATATATCAACAATGAACAGATATACTTATTACAATTAGAGTAACAGCTCTTATTAATACCCCTAAACAATGTAGGAAATTTTTGTTAATGAACCTTGCTTAAACCGAAAACTTGTCTATTCTGAACACAATGGCTGTTCCAAAGGAAGTTCAAATCGATAGGTTTTACTGTATAAAGTTCTATTTTTGACATAGGTAATGATACAGACTCTGTGTTTCGAAGGTTGTCAAGGGATACAATATTGAAATTCAAACAAAAAACTACCGGTACATTATAATTGAATAAATCAGTAATTCATACATTTTTTCTTTGATCTCACTGAGTGATATTGTCATTATCAATGGACAAACTCTGATACTAAACAATTATTGCCTTCAATGGATGTAAACATCCAGAATTGTTAACCTGATGGGGGTTGTTTTCCCCAAGGGCTTTAGCCCGAGGGAAACAACCCCTTGAGGGTTAACAATTCTGATGTTTACAATCCAATGAAGGCAATAACTGTTTTATTATACCGAACAACTGACCAAGGATTGGGCATTTAAATAAATACATGTATTTAAGCAAAATGTGTGTTTAATAACTTTTGAAAAAATTTTTAACAAATGTTAAACTATTTCATGTTTATATTAAAGTTCACAATACAACCAGTGATATAGGGCACAAACCGGCCATCAGTAATATTTTCAACAGATTTAAAATGTGTGCTTAATAACTTCAAAAATTGCCTCGGGCCAATACAACCTTCCTTGAGCCATTATGACTAACCTTGGACATATAACTGGTCCATTATGAAAACACCCATTTCTTAATACTTTTATTAACCAGTCAATTTCAATTTTAGGTAATCTTCATTCTTTTGGAAGAAGGCAATAGTATTGACCAAAATGGTAGGCTATAATTGTTTTATCATTTTTCAATATTATTATTTAAATATTAAAAATTTTGAAATTTTATGAAAACTTAAATTTTTGAAACTTTTTGAAAATTTTGAAATATTGAAATCTTTTTAAAATTTTGATATCTTATGAAAATTTTTAATTTTTTTGAAATTTCGAAATTTTTTGAAATTTTTTAATTTTTTTTTTATTGATTTTAGAATTTTGAAATTTTATGAAATTTTTGAAAGAGTTGTTTCCCTTTTGAGGCACACAATGGGTTGTTTACCAGGAAACAATAGGGTTGTTTGGGTAAATTTTCACAAAACATTAAAATTGTTTCAGGTCATGTGATTTAATTTAAGCCAATGAGAAGTTAGTGAGGTATAATAATGACAATTATCGGTCAGTGTGACATCTAACACATTATGCTGTTACTGATAAAAACATTCAAGTCAGTTTTGAGGGTCTCTGCATACATTACCATTATTGTTATAATGATTGATGAAAATTATGGATACAATGTGGACAAACTGACCCCCATATTCACTTGTGGATGCAAATGACCACTATATCCAGTGGTGGATACAATGACCTCTATATCAACAAATGATAATTATGTAATACAAAATAAAACAATAAAATTATGGACGGATTCAAATCTTAAAATAAAAATACAAATATAAATTGACTTTTACAGACATTTGCTCAATCTTAACACATAGTCTTCTGCTTTCAAAATTTTTGATACTGCAGCATTCCATATCGAGTTCTTTATTAATGTTATAAAGGATGCTTGCATTCTTCAATAATCTTAAAATCACTTCAAGATAACATTCTCTATATTCTATCAATAACTTTCTTGTTTTTTCCCTTAGCATATTGTACACAGTGCAGGGATACTTGAGACTCATCTAGGCGAGTCCTGTATTCCGTCACTTTTGGATGGAACTCGACATTTTTTACAAAAAATAACATGTGGGACTTTTCAGTTGGGGTTCGTCAAAATGTTATCCTACAACGATCTCTGCACAGTGAAGAACACAAATGATACCATTATCACTATAAAATCTGGAAACTTATTGCAGGTCTCACGGCCATAAAACTTTGGAGTACAAGTTTTGTACTTGTACCCAATAAAATCCAATTAGATCGTCATATTTTATAAATACGGCATTCTGATATCACCATCAAATCAGGAAACTTTTTGCAGGTCTCACAGTCATAAAACTTTCTAGTACGAGTTTTGTACTCCTACTCGAAAAACATCCAATCAGAACGTCATATCCTATAAATACAACATTCTGATTGGATGATTTTGGAATAATGAGTACGAAAATAGTACTCGAAAGTTTTATGACAGTTCGTCCTAATCTAAACAAATTTGTTTGTCAAATATTAATTTCAATAAATGCCACTCCTAAATAATTTCATATATAAGTTACGCTGATGTATGGAAGAATTCTACGAGAGTTTGTAAATCATAATTGTCTAACACTTCCAATAGAGCTGGGACTTTGCCTTTGACGTTTACTCCTTTGAACTTGAACTTGTCAATATATAAATCTGTTATCATACCTACAAAACATAAATAAAAGAGAGTTAAATATAAAGTTTGTTAGTGACGTACTGCAGATCAGTGGTTTTCTCCAGTTTCCTTCACCAATAAAACTGACCACCACGATATAACTGAAATGTTGTTGAAAATGGCATTAAACACCATTACCCCCCCCCCCCCCCCCACCCTCCATTAAATGGATTATTGTTCTGAGAAATCCATTTTCGCAAATCAAATTGGCGATATTTCAGTTTTATCGGTAATTTGTTACAGTTTCCTTTGACAGGGTTCATACACTTTTCTGTTGAGCGAAATCAAGAACTTTTCAAGGACTTTCCAGGACAAAAATTACAGTTTTCAAGCACCTTGTTCTAAGCATTTTCATATATAAAACTTGCTTAACCTTTCTTTTCTTCAAGTGAAAATGCCTGTACCCAGTCAGGAAAATAATGCCCAAAACTGTTTCAACTCCCCCTTTCAGATCCTTTTACACATGGCAGAAATAAAGATATAAAAAAACCTTTCATATGACTCTGGAGGGACGATTCTCCCATGGTGAAAATGTCAAAATTTTGTTGCAGCATTTGAAGTGTGCTTTATGAATATCTGGGTTATTTTTAAGCCATTAAGGTATTGTGGCTGCTCTAGCCATGTGTTCAGGAATTTACATTTTCCCGGCATCTTGAACTGGCAATGATCAAGGTCACTGGCGACCGACGGCTGATCACGCGATATTATGACTTTTTATTTTCATAATTTTTAACTTAGAACATACATTTTTTTATTACCCTTATTACATTAATGCGTATTTTTTATTTGAGAGGTAAAATTCCGGAAAACACCATTTTATAGAAATAGCGCGATTTTCCACAAAAAGCGTGTAGTGATACGGGAAGGTCTATTTATATTTCCACGGGTAACTGAGGTTGTTGACATGACATAGATTCAACGTCTTGGAGATCGAAAATGACTGTTAACATGCACTTATTTCGCGGGAATAAGATTGTTCAAATGAAAAAGTAGTTTTCAAGGGTTTTCAAGCACCTTTATTGGAATTCAAGTACTTTCAAGTCCTTGATTTTGCTACTTTCGTTTTCAAGTACTTTCAAGGATTTCAAGCACCTGTGCGAACCCTGCTTTGATCTTTACTACCCGATAAATTTAGTAACAACGTTCAGTTGACCACCGACTCGTGATACTAGAAATTATCAGCTGTTGGTCATTGGTCATGTGCGGTCTAATATGACGTCACTAAACCTTTTATTAAAAAAAAAAGGTCAAAACACAACAACAAAAAATCACAAAGCTGTGTTAAAATTGTGAAATTACCGATAAAAAACAAGATGAACTGTGAGCTAATGCTCACTTATGATACCCCCGCTCTTCGGCAAACAGGAAGTAGGAATCTGACGGGTCAAAAAATGCTTCCCACGATATGGGATACTTATATGAAGCTTGTGACCAAATATCAGATTTCTGCCATCCATAGTTGCTGAGAAAAATGCGACTAAAAATGGGCATATACAAAATGTATGTTCAATGTGTATAAAAATCAACAAAGTCGGCAAACAGGAAGTAGGAATCTGATGGGTCCAAAAACCCTTCCCACGATATGGGGTACCTATATGAAGCTTGTGACCAAATATCAGATCTCTGCCATCAATAGTTGCTGAGAAAAATGTGACGAAAAATTTGCATATATGTTCAATGTGTATAGAAACCAACTAAGTCGGAAAACAGGAAGTAGGAATCTGACGGGTCCAAAAACGTTTTCCACAATATGGCTTACCTATATGAAGCTTGTGACCAAATATCAGATTCCTGTCATCAATAGTTGCTTAGAAAGATGCGACGAAAAATGTGCATATACAAATGTATGTTAAATGTGTATAAAAATCAACAAAATCGGCAAACAGGAAGTAGGAATCTGATGGGTCCAAAAACGCTTCCCACTATATGGGGTACCTATATGAAGCTTGTGACCAAATATCAGATTTCTGCCTTCAACAGTTACTGAGAAAAATGCGACGAAAAATATCTTGGACGGAGCTCATCTGATATGGACCTGATAATCCTTAAGGGTAAGGGTTATAGTGTTTAATGCCCATTTCAATAATATTTCAGTTATATCGTGGTGGTCAGTTTTACTGGTGGAGGATATGGGACTACCCGAAAAAAACCTGCCGCAAGTCATTGATAAACTTTATCACATAATGTTGTATTGAGTACACCTTGCCTGAGCGGGTTTCGAACTCACAACTTTAGTGGTGATAAACACTGATTGCACATGTAGTTGTAAATCTAACTACCATACGATCATGATCACGACCACGAAGGCCCCCTCATGAAAATTGGTATTCAACACATAAATGAATTCACAGTATATAATGGTAGTTGCTTCTCATCAGTAATACATTCTTTTATAACTGTTTATTTTTGCATGTCTAAGGACCTTCTTTTTTCCTTTGATATCGCAGAGTGATATTGTCAGTATCAATGAATTGACTGTGAAACAGAAAATTATCAATCAGTTTGACGTCCAAACACATTATGACATTACAGATAAAAAACAATAACGGCCGTTTTGAAGATCTCGACATACAATATCACTAGTATCACAGCTCGTCCTGTCAGACTCACTGTGATATCACTGATAATGTCTATCTCATCATTCAAATCTGCTGTTATTCTATATAAATCAAATAGATATTTTGGGGTTGACGTGGTCGTGATGGTAGTTGGATTTACAACTACCTGTGCAATCAGTGCCTATTACCACTAAAGTTATGAGTTTGAATCCCGCTCATGGCAAAGTGTACTTGATACAGCATTATGTGATAAAGTTTGTCAGTGACTTGTGGCAGGTAAGAGGTTTTCTCCAGGTACTCCGGTTTCCTCCACAAATAAAATTAACAGCCACGATATAACTGAAATATTGTTGAAAGTGGCGTTAAACACCATATCCCTAAAGCTAAACCAAACAGAACTCACCATATAATCTCTCTAGATGACAGGGTTGTCTTTTAAATTCACTCTGTAAAGAATCAGCTTCCTCTAAGATCTGTCTATATTCTGGTGACATAAAACTTAGATCCTCTTCATGGACTTGTAATTCCTAAAAGAAATATAATACAATATCATGTAAACTTAGATCATCTTCAAGGACTTGTAATTCCTAAAAGAAAATATAATACAATATCATGTAAACTTAGATCATCTTCAAGGACTTGTAATTCCTAAAAGAAAATATAATACAATATCATGTAAACTTAGATCATCTTCAAGGACTTGTAATTCCTAAAAGAAAATATAATACAATATCATGTAAACTTAGATCATCTTCAAGGACTTGTAATTCCTAAAAGAAAATATAATACAATATCATGTAAACTTAGATCATCTTCAAGGACTTGTAATTCCTAAAAGAAAATATAATACAATATCATGTACACTTAGATCATCTTCAAGGACTTGTAATTCCTAAAAGAAGATATAAGACAATATCATGTAAACTTAGATCATCTTCATGGACTTGTAATTCCTAATACAAAATATAAGACATATTTAATTTCTCCTATTCTTAAGTGTGTTTAACCAGTTGGTTAATTTTTGCAATATTTTTTATCATCACAGTGGTATAATATTTGCCTGAGAATTCCTGTCAATTATCTTTCGATGTCGTTAATGACAGACAGAAATTAACAACTTAAGAATATTTTGCTTAGGTAATAGAAGCAACAGATTCTCCATCTGCTATAAGTGAATTAGATATTTCTCCATTTTCGATAGTCAAATTTTCAAATTTAAATCTCTCATAACCTTGAGCTTTAAAATTTAGAGTAGAGATCTCATATCTCACACGCTGCAACATATCAGTAAGAGTAAGCAAGTATGAGGTTTCATTTCAATTGGGCTTGAACATTGTTGAAAGTGGTATCAAACACCAGTAATGTAATCTAAATTATCCTAATCAGGGCTCAATTTTGTCTACTAAAATGGTGACCACCAGTGTAATTGAGGTTGGTGACCAGAATTTCTGGATAATTTCCGTCATTGATTCGATTTTAGTGATTGCCATATTGAAAGTCATTTTTGCATTTGAAAGCAAGGTGAAATCGAAGTAATTTAAAGTGTAAAATCGATATAAATGTGCTGTGTGCATACGTAAACATGTGAAAACGTCACAGCAGTTGAAATTATCAAACTTTTTAAAGAGAAAGGGTGATAATAATGACACTGTCACAGGAGCAAGTAAGCAATCAAAATCCTCATCCATTGACGATGTTGAAATAGTACACACCAGTCCGGCGAGTAAGGCTGTAAGAGTGAAACCAAAAGGGTCGTTGCAGCAGAAAAGAATGTCAAAAAACAGTTTCAGGATTCATGGCTTCCCGATTTTGTCAAGACTCGTTGTATGAGAATGACCAAATGACTTGTAAATTTTGTAGGACATTTCCAAGTCTGGCCGGAAATTCCAATTTCTTAAAGGGTTGTAAGACTTTCAAGAAAGAAACCCTTAAAATCCACAGTGAGAGCCAAAAGCATAAAGTGTGTAGAGATCTCGAAACTTGCTTTTCCAGAGAGAGGAAAATATAGAACTTTCAATATCAAAACTGGCCAACAGAAGAGGACATTGAACTTGACGACTCTGATTAAATTATTGAAAGAATATTTGTTTTTACTCTTTTACCTTGTATCTTTGGCTACCAATTTTTTTTTACTTTGGCCACTAAAATTTGAGTTTGGCCACCAAATTTTTGGAGTTGGTGACCAGTTGGCCACCAAAATTAAAATCCCACTTTGAGGCCTGCTAATTTGTATGGTATCTTACCTTTAATGCATCAATAAGTTGAACTTTCTTGGCCAACAGTAACTGATACTCTAGTCGTGGATGTATTAAGTTAAGTGTGTATGGGATAGACTCTTCATTTATATCTGGTAAAGTAAAAAAAACACAAATAATAAATAAAATACTTGTAATGGAATTTGACATAAATATAAAAATGTAGATATCTAATTTAGTGTGCATGACACGTTTCTGAAATAACCTTCATCATGTACACTCATAATCAAAAGATTGGAAGCCAAATAATTTTAAAGTCTTTAATAGCAAGTAAACAAAAGGGCTTACACAGTCATGGAATGTGATTTCTCCCATTATTACGGCACTTTAACCCTGCTGAACCAGTGGTGGAAAAATCTGTAATCCTCTAGAGGATTAAAATGTCTCGTGCCTTTCCCCGCATGTTGTCAAATCGGTAATTAGAGGTCCACCAAAGGATTTTGAAATAAAGTGTATGTTAAATAATGGGAGAAACAAATTCTCCTTCAGTTGCCCATGTGGGTTACGATATTTCTCCACTCTCGAGAGTTAAATTTAAAATTTTAACCACTCGCCTGACTGAAGGAGAATCTATATAAAACTATAAGTTATATGGCTCTATACCTGAGAAATATATCTAAATGCAAGTTTTACCACTTACGCAATAAAATGTAGGTCGATCTAACCCGTTTTACCGAGTACTGTAAGCGATATCTACACAATAATGTTCATAGCTGTACAAGTTCTAGTATATGTACCTTAAAAATGGCCCTGAAAATATATCTTATATAAATGGATGGACCTTCAAAATAAAAACAGTAGTCCCTCTCTTATAAGGCAATTCCTTTAGCAGTGAAAAAGTGGTCTTATAAGAGAGGTATCCTCTCTTGAGAGGGAGAATTTGGTAGTATTTGACTATTTCAGTGTATCTGAAATCTGGCCTGATAAGAGAGGTGGCCTTATAAGAGAGGTATCCTCTCTTGAGAGGGAGAATTTGGTAGTATTTGACTATTTCAGTGTATCTGAAATCTGGCCTGATAAGAGAGGTGGCCTTATAAGAGAGGTATCCTCTCTTGAGATGGAGAATTTGGTAGTATTTGACTATTTCAGTGTATCTGAAATCTGGCCTGATAAGAGAGGTGGCCTTATAAGAGAGGTATCCTCTCTTGAGAGGGAGAATTTGGTAGTATTTGACTATTTCAGTGTATCTGAAATCTGGCCTGATAAGAGAGGTGGCCTTATAAGAGAGGTATCCTCTCTTGAGAGGGAGAATTTGGTAGTATTTGACTATTTCAGTGTATCTGAAATCTGGCCTGATAAGAGAGGTATCCTCTCTTGAGATGGAGAATTTGGTAGTATTTGACTATTTCAGTGTATCTGAAATCTGGCCTGATAAGAGAGGTGGCCTTATAAGAGAGGTATCCTCTCTTGAGAGGGAGAATTTGGTAGTATTTGACTATTTCAATGTATCTGAAATCTGGCCTGATAAGAGAGGTGGCCTTATAAGAGAGGTATCCTCTCTTGAGAGGGAGAATTTGGTAGTATTTGACTATTTCAGTGTATCTGAAATCTGGCCTGATAAGAGAGGTATCCTCTCTTGAGAGGGAGAATTTGGTAGTATTTGACTATTTCAGTGTATCTGAAATCTGGCCTGATAAGAGAGGTGGCCTTATAAGAGAGGTATCCTCTCTTGAGAGGGAGAATTTGGTAGTATTTGACTATTTCAGTGTATCTGAAATCTGGCCTGATAAGAGAGGTGGCCTTATAAGAGAGGTATCCTCTCTTGAGAGGGAGAATTTGGTAGTATTTGACTATTTCAGTGTATCTGAAATCTGGCCTGATAAGAGAGGTGGCCTTATAAGAGAGGTATCCTCTCTTGAGAGGGAGAATTTGGTAGTATTTGACTATTTCAGTGTATCTGAAATCTGGCCTGATAAGAGAGGTGGCCTTATAAGAGAGGTATCCTCTCTTGAGAGGGAGAATTTGGTAGTATTTGACTATTTCAGTGTATCTGAAATCTGGCCTGATAAGAGAGGTGGCCTTATAAGAGAGGTATCCTCTCTTGAGATGGAGAATTTGGTAGTATTTGACTATTTCAGTGTATCTGAAATCTGGCCTGATAAGAGAGGTGGCCTTATAAGAGAGGTATCCTCTCTTGAGAGGGAGAATTTGGTAGTATTTGACTATTTCAGTGTATCTGAAATCTGGCCTGATAAGAGAGGTGGCCTTATAAGAGAGGTATCCTCTCTTGAGAGGGAGAATTTGGTAGTATTTGACTATTTCAGTGTATCTGAAATCTGGCCTGATAAGAGAGGTGGCCTTATAAGAGAGGTATCCTCTCTTGAGATGGAGAATTTGGTAGTATTTGACTATTTCAGTGTATCTGAAATCTGGCCTGATAAGAGAGGTGGCCTTATAAGAGAGGTATCCTCTCTTGAGAGGGAGAATTTGGTAGTATTTGACTATTTCAGTGTATCTGAAATCTGGCCTGATAAGAGAGGTGGCCTTATAAGAGAGGTATCCTCTCTTGAGAGGGAGAATTTGGTAGTATTTGACTATTTCAGTGTATCTGAAATCTGGCCTGATAAGAGAGGTGGCCTGATAAGAGAGGTATCCTCTCTTGAGAGGGAGAATTTGGTAGTATTTGACTATTTCAGTGTATCTGAAATCTGGCCTGATAAGAGAGGTGGCCTTATAAGAGAGGTATCCTCTCTTGAGAGGGAGAATTTGGTAGTATTTGACTATTTCAGTGTATCTGAAATCTGGCCTGATAAGAGAGGTGGCCTTATAAGAGAGGTATCCTCTCTTGAGAGGGAGAATTTGGTAGTATTTGACTATTTCAGTGTATCTGAAATCTGGCCTGATAAGAGAGGTGGCCTTATAAGAGAGGTATCCTCTCTTGAGAGGGAGAATTTGGTGGTATTTGACTATTTCAGTGTATCTGAAATCTGGACTGATAAGAGAGGTGGCCTTATAAGAGAGGTATCCTCTCTTGAGATGGAGAATTTGGTAGTATTTGACTATTTCAGTGTATCTGAAATCTGGCCTGATAAGAGAGGTGGCCTTATAAGAGAGGTATCCTCTCTTGAGAGGGAGAATTTGGTAGTATTTGACTATTTCAGTGTATCTGAAATCTGGCCTGATAAGAGAGGTGGCCTTATAAGAGAGGTATCCTCTCTTGAGAGGGAGAATTTGGTAGTATTTGACTATTTCAGTGTATCTGAAATCTGGCCTGATAAGAAGGGTGGCCTTATAAGAGAGGTATCCTCTCTTGAGATGGAGAATTTGGTAGTATTTGACTATTTCAGTGTATCTGAAATCTGGCCTGATAAGAGAGGTGGCCTTATAAGAGAGGTATCCTCTCTTGAGAGGGAGAATTTGGTAGTATTTGACTATTTCAGTGTATCTGAAATCTGGCCTGATAAGAGAGGTGGCCTTATAAGAGAGGTATCCTCTCTTGAGAGGGAGAATTTGGTAGTATTTGACTATTTCAATGTATCTGAAATCTGGCCTGATAAGAGAGGTGGCCTTATAAGAGAGGTATCCTCTCTTGAGAGGGAGAATTTGGTAGTATTTGACTATTTCAGTGTATCTGAAATCTGGCCTGATAAGAGAGGTATCCTCTCTTGAGAGGGAGAATTTGGTAGTATTTGACTATTTCAGTGTATCTGAAATCTGGCCTGATAAGAGAGGTATCCTCTCTTGAGAGGGAGAATTTGGTAGTATTTGACTATTTCAGTGTATCTGAAATCTGGCCTGATAAGAGAGGTGGCCTTATAAGAGAGGTATCCTCTCTTGAGAGGGAGAATTTGGTAGTATTTGACTATTTCAGTGTATCTGAAATCTGGCCTGATGAGAGAGGTGGCCTTATAAGAGAGGTATCCTCTCTTGAGAGGGAGAATTTGGTAGTATTTGACTATTTCAGTGTATCTGAAATCTGGCCTGATAAGAGAGGTGGCCTTATAAGAGAGGTATCCTCTCTTGAGAGGGAGAATTTGGTAGTATTTGACTATTTCAGTGTATCTGAAATCTGGCCTGATAAGAGAGGTGGCCTTATAAGAGAGGTATCCTCTCTTGAGAGGGAGAATTTGGTAGTATTTGACTATTTCAGTGTATCTGAAATCTGGCCTGATAAGAGAGGTGGCCTTATAAGAGAGGTATCCTCTCTTGAGAGGGAGAATTTGGTAGTATTTGACTATTTCAGTGTATCTGAAATCTGGCCTGATAAGAGGGGTGGCCTTATAAGAGAGGTATCCTCTCTTGAGAGGGAGAATTTGGTAGTATTTGACTATTTCAGTGTATCTGAAATCTGGCCTGATAAGAGAGGTGGCCTTATAAGAGAGGTATCCTCTCTTGAGAGGGAGAATTTGGTAGTATTTGACTATTTCAGTGTATCTGAAATCTGGCCTGATAAGAGAGGTGGCCTTATAAGAGAGGTATCCTCTCTTGAGAGGGGGAATTTGGTAGTATTTGACTATTTCAGTGTATCTGAAATCTGGCCTCATAAGAGAGGTGGCCTTATAAGAGAGGTATCCTCTCTTGAGAGGGAGAATTTGGTAGTATTTGACTATTTCAGTGTATCTGAAATCTGGCCTCATAAGAGAGGTAGCCTTATAAGAGAGGGACTACTGTCCATGTAATTTTACCTTATAAAATTAGAATTAGTAAAATTACAATTAAAGTTTCTCTATTAAATTCAGAATTTGCCGATTAAAAAATTAATTAATTTACCATAACTTATGTCCAGTCTAATTTTTTTCTTTGTGGCTTCTTTAGTCAGGACATCTTTCAGGATAGATATTGTAGAAATATTGTCTGATCTGAATATTGCTTCTCCTTTCCTGAAATACAGTATATAGCCATAAATATGAAGGGAAACCATTTAACTTCTTACTTCTTAACATTTTTTACAATATACTAGTACAAAAAAATAAAAACAACTACAGTAGAGTTCGTTTATAACGAAGTCCAGGGGACTCTCGATCTTAGTTCGTTATAGGCATCGTTCGTTATAAGAGAAACAATGTAGAATTACCTCCCCTTTTGAAAATCGTACAGTACAACTTCGCTGCCTCGAACTCGAAGGGACTGTCAAAATATGTTCTAGCTATCGGTAGTTTGAGCCACCGAGGTCACGTAATTTTAGAGAGAAAAAAATCTGGTTCTGACCCGGGCAGTTTCATTACGCTATGATAACTGATGCACAGTAAAGTGGGCCTTTATCGTAAAAAAATATTTAATCCGTTAGACAGTTCTCAAAGACTACGGCTTCTGAATACCTCTTTGGTACCTTCAAATGTTCCTTAGAAACATTTTTTTCATCTTTGTTCACGATCTATTTTATAAACAGGAAATATGAGGTCGGGTATTAACGCTTGGATCGATATCGGTATAATGCTGATAATTCGGATATTTATTTTTAATGGCCAATTTTAAGATTGTAGCCATTTTCCTTTTTTTTTATTTGAATTTGAAGAATAATTGTTTCTTTTTGGTATTATATACACATAAAAACTCAGGTTAATCGAAATTTCAGAACGAGTACATTTCTTTTGTTTTTGGTATTTAGATGAACATTGAGACCACGCAGTTTGTTGTTTAATTAAAGAGTCTATCATCAAAGAAAAAATAAACAATAGCGAATGAATTAATCTCACACATGACTTTGTTTTTAATTTCTTTAGCTTGTGCATCCATTCATTAAAATTTCGATTACGTTTTATTAATTTTTAATGCAATAAATTAGCGTGTGTGTTATTAATTGACAACTTGTTAATCACATCATTAATACCCATTTTATTGTTTGAATATTTTAAAGAAAAGTCTTGATTGACATCATTAACAACATCAAAGGTGAGATTATTGATTTTTCAATTATCAATAACAGAAGTGTCAAGTGCACTTGACCATTCTAATATGTGATCGTCCGTGCGTAACGGAAGACAGGTAAACAAATTGTTTGTTCATCAATTTTCTTTAATATATCATGTCAATTTTTAGTAATAAAAACGTTGTTTGAGTTTAAAATTCTCTTCGTTATAAGCCTGATTTCGCTATAAAAAATTTGTAATAGGCCTTCAGAAATACATTGTTTAAATAGCGATGGGACTGGGGATTTATCTTTACTTCGCTATAAGCCTGATTTCGTTATAAGCCTGTTCGCTATAAACGAATTCTACTGTAATGTCAAACTTTTACTCAACGGTCACCATTTGGACAAAGGAACTAGAGGCTCAGTGGGCTGAGTCTGTTTCGCTCACCTTTCATTCTGCTTTGAGGAAACTTAATACAGAACCTTCCATACATGTAGATGCTTCTTACCAAGTTTCGGTTCATTTGGCTAGGCAGTTTCAGAGGAGAAGATTTTTTAGATATCGACCAATCAGAAACAAGAATTGCCTGTGGTGGCCATGTTTGTTAATCGATTGGGATGAAATGAAAAATTTTCATAGAGGACATTCCATAGATGCTTCCTGCCAAGTTTCGGTTAATTTGGTCAAGCAGTTTCAGAGGAGGTAAAATTGGCCAATCAGAAACAAGAATTGCCTGTGGAGGGCCGTGTTTGGTAATGGAGCATAACAAAATGTGCACTCTTTAGAGAGGACCTTCCATAGATGCTTCCTACTAAGTTTCAGTTCAGTTGGCTGATGGGTATCAGAGGAGAAGATAAAAATGTGAAAAGTTAACAGATGACAGACAACAAACGATGGATGCCAAGTGATGGCAAAAGCTCACATTGCCTTTGGCAAGGTGAGCTAAAAATGACAGCATAAGAAAAGTGACAGCTTAGATCGGTAGATATGGATTGGCACTTCTGATCCATAATGATTTGTGTATTACTATTATCGGTAGGTAATTACAGTGGAACCTGTCTAATCCCACACACCAAGGGAACAGGGAAATGTGTCGAATTGTACAGGATGTCGGAATACTCAGGTTTTATTTTAGTTAACAGAAATACTTTGGGACCATAAATTTTTGTTGGATGTCACAGGATGTCGGAAAACTCAGGTGTCGGATTGTACAAGTTCCACTGTAATTGGAAAAAATGGTGGTCGCTTTATAATGCTGCAGTCTTATTTTAACAACTGAATTTAGTTGATCAATTAATAATTGGACAGCTTAATTAATACATCAAGCATTGAGAATGCCTCGAAAGTATATAAGATGACTGCTTATCTGAGTTAATATAGCACATAAAGCCAATCTGGAGGGTTTTAAACTGACTAATTCAATGTGACAATTTAGGCAAGCTTGACAGTATTAACAACTCCAAAATATGTTTGTTGTGAATTGTAATGTTAAAATCTACAATATGTTTCCTATCTCTACCACATCACATCTGGAAACAAGAGGTTCACCAAAGCCTGTATCACTCACCTGGTTATTCATGCACAGTTTGAACATTCTAATCAGGTTACAATTCCATCACACATGTGCTTTCTGAGAGGAAGATATTGAAAATATCAGCCAATCAGAAAGCATAATTGACCAAAAATCATGTTGAATTTCCGAATGAAACAAAAACCATAAGTAATGTTAAAATGTGAAAAGCTAACAGAAGCAGACGGCACCATCTACGACAACATTCCACGCAAAGTAATGACAATACCTAATATGGGCATTGGTCCTAGTGAGCTAACAATCCAGGAACATAATACAAGAAGATTTAATCCATTCTACGATAACTTACATGTAAACACATTCAAGGAGCGTGTCTAGGAATGTTGAAATAAAATAGAATGTGATAGTCTCCCCTGGTGGGGTCCTCTCTGGTAACTCTGGGACACAAAAACTGACCCAGGAGTGCATTTCTGCCAGACTGAACTGTCCTGTCAACTTTACAGTGTTCAGAGGTCTAAAATGGAATAAAAACATCATAATTAAAATTTAAAAAAATTAAATTACTAAAAATCTGCTGAGGTTATCCTTAAAAACTTTTTTTCCCAGAACCGAACCCTGGTATCTATAACTGGGTCGATCAGTAAGCTGATCTCTCTTTTGTGAAAATAGATACCAGGTATATCACATAACACAATTCTTTTTTTTTTTAGAATTCTTCAAAATATCAGTGGTTTTTTTTGCATTGAAAAAGAAAAGATATATAGATTCTCCTTCAGTTGCCTGTGGGTTACAATATTTCTCCACTCAAGAGAGTTAAATTTAAAATTTTAACCACAAGCCGTGAGGCGAGTGGTTAAAATTTTTAATTTAACTCTCGAGAGTGGAGAAATATCGCAACCCACATGGGCAACTGAAGGAGAATTTGTTTCTCCCATTATTTAACACGAACTTTATTTAAAAATCCTTCAAAATTACCGATTTGACAACATGCGGGTAAAGGCACGAGACATTTTAATCCTCTAGAGGATTACAGATTTTTCCACCAATGGTTCAGTGGGGTTAAAATGCCGTAATAATGGGAGAAAGTATCTTACACAACAGACGGGCCACTTTTCATTGCAAAAGGGATGGCCTTATAAGAAGAGAGGACTGCTGTTTTATCGACCAATAAATCTGACTACAACAAAATATTGTTGAAAGTGCTTGGCATTCAAATATCTATAGCCTAACCTAATAAAATAAATCTTATATTGCATTAGACCTCTTAAGCATTGTGGACTGTTGTTTCAGTGAGCTACCTCTATAAAGATCCAATTAAGCGTGTTGGTCCAGTGCAAGGTGGACATCAACATTTCATTGAATATAACTTTTTCTCGCCATGATATGGCTGAAAAATTACTCACTTGGCATTAAACAACAATCAGTCACTCATTATAATAAATATCTACCTGTTATCATCAAACACATGTGTTCTCTGATGGAGTGACAGTGGCTTTATGTGATACTGCTTCACCGTACAGGTCTTTGGTTGTACCCTAGGTGTAACATAAGCCTGTAATGTACCATATTGTCCCTCTATTGATCGTATCTTTAGCTCTAAACGTGTTGTATTGGCTTGACATCTGTAGGTTGCTAGTAAATAATTCCCTTCCTAAAAAGAATTTTTTTTATTCATAAACTGTGCAAACAGACAACTGCATAATAAAATGTGACAATACGATATTTATATTTTTAGTTGACAAGAAAAACATAATTAAGAAATTTGGTTTTTGTTTTACGGTTTGCAATCATACAGTACAGAAAGGGACATACCGTGATTGATCACTCCGAGAGACATAATTTTTAATCCTTTAGACATATCATCACGGACATAAACCCACTGTGATAGACCTAAAAAGGACCATAAAACAAGATGGTGGGGATTAAATTTTATTGCTCTCGGTCACCTGTGCGCCGATTGATATTTTACCGCCAATTAAGAGATTAGCGTTACCTGATCTACCTGTTGACTTTTAATATCGTAAGCCGTAATTATTGCTACTGAAGGATGTATTTTTGACAATTAATTTTGTATCCTCTTGCTGTTAATATTTGACTGTTTGTTGCTTTTCATTGCCAAAGAATGTCTGTCTTGTTATCGTTTTCGTTTGTTTTAGAAAGTTCTACTTTATGACCTCGAGTTCTATATTAAGAATTTTGTTGAAACCGCAACTGAACTTTATCTTGTTTAATTTTAATTTCTCATTTTTTTTCTTCTGTTGGGTCAAATTCAGTATGTATTGAATTATTCGTAAATATGGGCTACTTCATAAATGTATTTTTTGGTTATATGTTATACCGCAAGCGCGAGTTTTTGAAGCACAGACTTTGCAAGCGCGGGTTTTGTAGTGTTTAGTTGGTAAAGAGCAGATTTAAAATTGATTATTGGTTTATTTTGTGTTTTGGACTTTAACCTCTCGTATTGAAAAAAAATAACAATTCAAGTAAACTGTTTTACACACTTGGCTTGTTACGTAATTCCGTTATAGATGAAAATAATTTTCTTTAAAATTGCAAACAAAAACCTATAACAATCCAAATTTACGTAGCCTAATGGCTACAAAATGAACAAAAAGCGGAAAACGAAGACCATGCTTTTAATTTGTTTCATAAACTTTGGGATTTTTTTTGGCTGTATTTTGTAACAAATCTATTGGGTTGAAAGCCAATTAAGATTTGAATTTGAATAAATAAATAAACTGGTGACATTTGATTTTGGTCAGATACTGTGTAATGTCAAACATTTGTAGGTGTAAAATCATGATAAAGGTTAATTCCTTATTTCCTTTCACGTTTCTAAACTTTCTGCAGATTAGCCGCTAATTTCCAAAATATATCCGTAAATTTAGTGACTTTTGGACATGTAGTACTTCTTTGAACGATCTGTTTATAAATATTTGTTTCGTTAATTTTTAATCAAATTCTTCAATGACCGTATACAAATTATTTAGTATGTATTTCTACAACGAAAAGGGTTTTAACTGGGTTTTCTACGAAGATTAAAATAAAAAAAAAATTACTGAACGTATAAAAAATATTAGTGAACTAAAATGTAATATTGAACTGGAAATACGTTTTAAAACGTAACAAATCACGCATATCGCGCATGTGTTTATGAAACTTCATTTGTGCACAAGCCAGGTCATGTGTACGCGTGTAGATACGCAATACACAGCCAAGGTTAAAAATCTTTGAAATAAATTTGCACAACCCATGATTTCACTGAATTGAAGTTGAATAATCATTTATTATTTACATTTTATTCGTCAATTCAAATGAACTCTCCGTTCTCATGCTATTTCCTCGATCTCGGGATTTCATTCCCAGGATTACGTTCAAGGATGTTTTACGTTTTGAGGAAAGAAATAAAAATGTTTTTTCTTAATTCTGAGGGGAATCTGAGACAGTACCTGAAAAAAAAAAAAATAGGCAATATAAAAACGTAATTTCACCTGTACATCTTATCTGACTAGTTTACCTGTAAAACGACACACTTGATTACAAGATTAACACCTGGTGTTTTATTGCCCCCTGATCACCGACATGAATTAAAATTTTTAATCCCCATCACTCTCCTAGACATGACCACTATCACAGTGATTGATCATGGTATGTCCCTTTCTGTACTGTATTAATCACAGTAGATAGTGACAGTCTTTAAAAAATAGAGGCTTTCAGGAGCCTATGATAGCTCACATGGTTTTCAATTTGACTTCTGAGCTTTATAGAAAATGGGACTGTCGGACATGTAATTTGGAAAGTGGGCGTACCAAAGGTCATTTCAGCTCAAGTTTCTGAAAGAAGATATTAATGTAATATTTTTTTATAAAAATATGCACACTTGGCATAAATAGGTGGAAAGAATATGCTGCAGTTAAAATTTTAGCTCATTTTGACTTATCATAGGACATGGGACAATGGATACCAGGTGATGGCAAAAGCTTGTGTGACCTTTCGCTAGATGAGCTAAAAAAATCGATATTTTTTATTCTTGAATAGTAAATAACATCTCTGCTATTCTATTTCTATAAAAACTACAAAAATCTGACCCCCTTCTACTCGGTTATATTGCAGTTTCTATATAACAAGGGTCTACCTACAAAACCTTCTACATACCTCAGGATTACAGGCACTGTAACTAACTACTGCTGAATTTTTCTCTACATCTAATAGATCAATAGGTACGTCACTCTGAAAAAACAACGACATTAATTTATCAGTAAAATTATACATTTATTCCTTTGATCTCCCTGAGGGATATTTTCAGTATCAACCTAACTGACTCTGATAATGAAAATAATCTGTCAGTGTGACATAAAATGCATTATACCTAGGGGTAGAATTTAAGCAAAAATTTCAACTACCCAGCAGGACTAGTAGATATAAAAATCAACTAGTTCCCCAGATATTCCACTAGCCCGACCATCATGGGGACAATTAGCATCAGCTCTATCTGGGTTGTTGATCACCAGGAAAGATGTCTTAATATCCCCTTTATTACAAGTTCTTACATAAACAATTTCTTCTTCAATTTACCAATAAAACAATAATGTCAATTCTGAAGGTCTATCGCACTTGATGTGATACTAGGTGATAATCTTTGTCTCGACCTTCACAACTGCCATTAATCTATATGCACTGTCAATCCTGTCTTATGTGACCTTCCAAGGGAACATTGAAATATGATCACATAAGACAGGTAGTTGCTAAATACAGGTTTAAATAATATAAAATGCACTGTGAGGGAAAATTAAAATTAAGGTCACATAATACAAGATATTGCTTATTAGGGGAGGTCACTAAAGCAGGTTTGACCATATATTAGCTTTCTTAATATAATTTCCAGCCACTGTATTAGTCAAAGTCAAAGTTTACATGTTAATAATTTTCTGTTATTTTTTTCTTCTGAGATAGAGTTGCCTCCCTTTCACTAAGTTTAAAAGTACGTTCTTCAGTTTGCAAGTGAGACAGTCGAGTCTAAGCACTAATAAATACACACTAAATATAGATTTAATCCTCTTACAAAATAAGTACATGTAATATGAAAAGAAAATTTAAGCAACAATTCAACCAATATCCACAAAATGGACAATTTAATTAAAATCAGCTGTTATAAGATGCTACACTGATGTTGTGAGTTCAAACCTCGATCAGGGCGAGGTGTACAACATTATGTGATAAAGTTTATCAGTGACTAGCGACAGATCGGTGGTTTTCTCTGGGTCCTCCGGTTTCCTCCACCAATAAAACTGACCGCCACGATATTGTTAAAGTGACATTAAACAGCATCAAACAAACGAAAGTTCACAATGACATAACCTCTTATCAGGTTCTCTCGTATGCTTAGGGAAGTGTGAGTATTATAACAGCTGATTCTAATCAAATGAATAACTAACCCTCACTTCAAATCAATGAACACAAAAAAAGACCATGACATATGGTAAATCCAGTTCCTGACTTGGGACAGGTACAAAAAGGTGCAGTGGTTACCTACACCAAATGTTTGGCAGGGTACCGGTGGTTAAAAAAATGCATAAAACAGACACAAATTTTTACCTGCAGTAAAACATTATCTATAGGTAGCTGTAATTCTAGACTGAGTGTATAACTAGCATCTTCTCTGTTTAACACAAACTTGTCATTTATATTAAATCCTGGTACGGCAGAAATGGCCGTCTTACTGCTGGCCGATTGTTGGTACTTCTCTCGTTCTGTTGTAACTTTCAGTTGAAGATCATCCAATTCTTGTCTGTAAATCAACATTTTTATAAAGTCATTACTTGTTACATAGAGGATTTTACTGTCAAAGAAAATTACTTTTTATCGGTAATTTGGACACTTTTCTTTTCATCAAGTGTTATTGTCAATATCAACGAAAGTCTAAATCAACATTTTTAAAGTTCTTACTTGGTATCTAGCGAATTTTACTATCAAAATTTATTACTTTCTATCGGTAATTGGGAAATTTTTCCTTTGATTTCATCAAGGGATATTGTCAGTATCAACGAATTGACTCTAATACTGAAAAATATCAGTCAGTGTGAAGTCAAACGCATGACGTTACCTATAAAAACAGTAACATCTGCTTTGAAGGTCAAGACATACATTCTCACTAGTATTCCAGCTAGTCCTATCAGATTTGCTGCGATACTAGAGATAATGTCTGTCTCGACCTTCATAACTGCCGTTATTCTAGATTTACACAATAAATGATTAAGTTTTTTATATGTATTTCATGATTATTTTCAGTTAAGAGAAATATGCTTCACTCCCTTTGATAACAATTTCTGTATTGAATAAAATGTGAGATTATTGAAGTATTAAATATACCATATGGTAATTAAACATGTATATATATATATAAACAACAATTATAAGAAATGCATGTAATAACAATTAATACTGTATTGAATTTTTTTTATCATCATAACATTCATTTAATATATATTTTATCAGATTTTTTTTACATTATTCTAAAAATCTGCAAAAATGTTTGAATACAAGTGATATCATATTATGTACGAAATCAGAAAAGAAGTGCATGCATAGGGACTGATAACCAGAGGCTCTCAAGAGCCTGTATCGTTCACCTGGTTATAAAAAGAACCAATTGGTCCTATGTAAAAACTATGTCCTGCAGTGGTAGTCATCTTGGAATTACGATCAACATAAAAAACACAAAGTTTGTAAAGGACCTTCCAATGATTGATGCACAGTTTAGGTTCAATCAGTGCAATAGCTTCAGAGAAGAATATATTTCTGTATTTTCCCCATATGGTCCTGCGTTAATACTATGACCTGTGGTGGCAGCCATCTTGGATTTCCGATCGGCATAAAAAACAGAGGATCTTCCAATGATCATTCCTGGGCAGTTTGTTTTCAACTGTCCAAGTGGTTTCAGAGAAGAAGCGTTTTGAAACATTTTTCCCATAGGGTCCAATGTTAAACTAAGTCCTGCCGTAGCCGCCATTTTGAATTTCATATCAGAACAAAAAACGTCAAGTTTGTAGAGGACCATCCAATGAACATTCATGTACAGTTTGGCTTTAATCATATTTGTAGTTTCTGAGAAGAAGGCATTTGAACATTTTCCCATAGGGTCCAATGTTAATCTATGTCCTGCGGTGGTGGCCATCTAAGATTTCCGATCGGCATAAAAAACACACACTTTGTAGAGGACCATCCAATGATCATTCCTGGGCAGTTTGGTTTCAATTATCCAAGTGGTTTCAGAGAAGAAGCGTTTTGAAACATTTTTCCCATAGGGTCCAATGTTAAACCAAGTCCTGCCGTAGGCGCCATTTTGAATTTCATATCAGAACAAAAAACGTCAAGTTTGTAGAGGACCATCCAATGAACATTCATGTACAGTTTGGCTTTAATCATATTTGTAGTTTCTGAGAAGAAGGCATTTGAACATTTTCCCTTAGGGTCCAATGTTAATCTATGTATTGCGGTGGTGGCCATCTTGGATTTCCGATCGGCATAAAAAATAAAAAATTTGTAGAGGACCTTCCAATGATCATTCCTGGGCAGTTTGGTTTCAACTGTCCAAGTGGTTTCAGAGAAGAAGCGTTTTGAAACATTTTTCAAATAGGATCCAATGTTAAACTAAGTCCTGCTGTAGCCGCCATTTTGAATTTCATATCGGAACAAAAAACCTTAAGATTGTAGAGGACCATCCAATGAACATTCATGTACAGTTTGGCTTTAATCATATTTGTAGTTTCTGAGAAGAAGGCATTTGAACATTTTCCCATAGGGTCCAATGTTAATCTATGTCCTGTGGTGGCGGCCATCTTGGATTTCCGATCGGCATAAAAAACAGTAACTTGGTAAAGGACATTCAAATGATCATTCCTGGGCAGTTTGGTTTCAATTGTCCAAGTGGTTTCAGAGAAGAAGCATTTTGAAACATTTTTCCCATAGGGTCCAATGTTAAACTAAGTCCTGCCGTAGCCGCCATTTTGAATTTCATATCAGAACAAAAAACGTCAAGTTTGTAGAGGACCATCCAATGAACATTCATGTACAGTTTGGCTTTAATCATATTTGTAGTTTCTGAGAAGAAGGCATTTGAACATTTTCCCATAGGGTCCAATGTTAATCTATGTCCTGCGGTGGTGGCCATCTAAGATTTCCGATCGGCATAAAAAACACACACTTTGTAGAGGACCATCCAATGATCATTCCTGGGCAGTTTGGTTTCAATTATCCAAGTGGTTTCAGAGAAGAAGCGTTTTGAAACATTTTTCCCATAGGGTCCAATGTTAAACCAAGTCCTGCCGTAGCCGCCATTTTGAATTTCATATCGGAACAAAAAACGTAAAGTTTGTAGAGGACCATCCAATGAACATTCATGTACAGTTTGGCTTTAATCATATTTGTAGTTTCTGAGAAGAAGGCATTTGAACATTTTCCCATAGGGTCAAATGTTAATCTATGTCCTGCGGTGGTGGCCATCTTGAATTTTCGATCGGCATAAAAAAACATAATCTTTGTAGAGGACCTTCCAATGATCATTCCTGGGCAGTTTGGTTTCAATTGTCCAAGTGGTTTCAGAGAAGAAGCGTTTTGAAACATTTTTCCCATAGGGTCCAATGTTAAACTAAGTCCTGCCGTAGCCGCCATTTTGAATTTCATATCAGAACAAAAAACGTCAAGTTTGTAGAGGACCATTAAATGAACATTCATGTACAGTTTGGCTTTAATAATATTTGTAGTTTCTGAGAAGAAGGCATTTGAACATTTTCCCTTAGGGTCCAATGTTAATCTATGTATTGCGGTGGTGGCCATCTTGGATTTCCGATCGGCATAAAAAATAAAAATTTGTAGAGGACCTTCCAATGATCATTCCTGGAAAGTTTGGTTTCAACTGTCCAAGTGGTTTCAGAGAAGAAGCGTTTTGAAACATTTTTCCCATAGGATCCAATGTTAAACTAAGTCCTGCTGTAGCCGCCATTTTGAATTTCATATCGGAACAAAAAACCTTAAGATTGTAGAGGACCATTCAATGAACATTCATGTACAGTTTGGCTTTAATCATATTTGTAGTTTCTGAGAAGAAGGCATTTGAACATTTTCCCGTAGGGTCCAATGTTAATCTATGTCCTGCGGTGGTGGCCATCTTGGATTTCCGATCGGCATAAAAAACAATAACTTGGTAAAGGACATTCAAATGATCATTCCTGGGCAGTTTGGTTTCAATTGTCCAAGTGGTTTCAGAGAAGAAGCATTTTGAAACATTTTTCCATAGGGTCCAATGTTAAACTAAGTCCTGCTGTAGCCGCCATTTTGAATTTCATATCGGAACAAAAGACCTTAAGATTGTAGAGGACCATCCAATGAACATTCATGTACAGTTTGGCTTTAATCATATTTGTAGTTTCTGAGAAGAAGGCATTTGAACATTTTCCCATAGGGTCCAATGTTAATCTATGCCCTGCGGTGGCGGCCATCTTGGATTTCCGATCGGCATAAAAAACAGTAACTTGGTAAAGGACATTCCAATGATCATTCATTTACAGTTTGGGTTCAGTCAGTTCATTAGTTTCAGAGAAGAAGATCTTTGAAATTTCAGCCAATCAGAGCATATTATTGGCCCTGGCAGCCATGTTGAATATCCGACTGGAACGAAAAACAGTAACTTTGTAGAGGACCATCCAAGGAACATTCCTGCTAAGTTTGGTTCCAATTGGCCCAGTGGTTTTGGAGAAGAAGCTTGAAATGTGAAAAGTTTACAGACGACGGACGCCAAGTGATGGCAATAGTTCACCTGGACCTTTGGTCCAGGTGAACTAAAAAACCGCTGGTTCTATTTTATGTCATAAAAATCTTAGAGGATGTAGTTTGGGTCGAAGATGGGGAAAAACTGAGGAGGTACAATGTTTATAAAGGGCTAATATTAGTTGCCACTTGTAGTTACAAAATATCAATCTTTATTGAAGAAATAAATACATTTATCGGTAATTTGTTAGTTTCCTTTGATCTTTACTACCTGATAAATTTAGTAACAACAGTCAGTTGACCACCGACTCGTGATACTAGAAATTATCAGCTGTTGGTCATTTGTCATGAGCGGTCTAACGTGACGTCACTAAACCTTTCATTAAAAAAAAAGGTCAAAACACAACAAAAAAATCACAAAGCTGTATTAAAATTAAGAAATTACCGATAAAAAAATTATTAGTATTTTTTTTCGCTCGACAAGGATTATCAGGTTCATTTCACATTCGCTCTTCGAGCTCATCTGATATGGACCTGATAATCCTTGCCTTGCGAAAAAAAATACTAATAATCAATATGTACATGTTTATATACAATGTACAATATCTTCAATTTCAAATGAAATGTTGTCTTTCTTTAAAAAAAGCACCTCGTTTTTGTTTTTTGCTTCAGTTTTTTTCATTGGTTAGGGGTAAGGGTTATGGTATTTAATGCCACTTTCAACAATATTTCAGTTATATCGTGGCGGTCAGTTTTATTGGTGCAGGAAACTGGAGTACCCAAAGAAAACCACCGACCTGTCGCAAGTCACTGACAAACTTTATCACATAATGTTGCACACCTCGCCCTGATCGAGATTCGAACTCACAACTTTAGTGGTGTTAGGCACTGATTGCATAGGTAGTTGTAAATCCAACTACCATATGATCACGACCATGATAGCCCCTTTTTCATTTTTAAAAACCACTTGTTTACAATATGACCTACTTGAGACTACCAATTTTAGAGCTAGCTGCAGCAGTAATAACCAGTTCTGACGGCCCCATACCTTTAGTCTGCTGTTCTGATGTCAGTCCTAATACCCAGCCTGAAAATATCCTGTGCTAAATCTACCTACTATAAATAAGTGTGCATCAGCACCAACATCCATTCTGCATCTATTAATTAGTCTACTAAATAATCAGATATTTATTCACATTTTATGTTTTTGGAAAAATTTGTGTAACTTTTAGTGTGAGATCAATTATTTTTTTAAAGACACTATTTTTGTCAGAAAAAAAAACACTGTTTTGAATTTGTTTTGTAACAACAGTGAACTATATCTGTGCTAATCGTCTCTCATGTAGTAGATCATAGGTTTCGAGCCCCAGTTGGGTCAAACCAAAGACGATAACATTGGTATTTGTTGCTTCTCTGCCAAGCACAATGAAAGAGCAAAGATTTGTTGGTTCAGAACTTGTTCTCCCTGTGATATAGTCATAATTCAATCATAATCTAGACATAAATAGTCATAATTCAACAAAAATATTGACTTTAGTAGTCCTTCTTGGTAATAAAGAAAGGGAATTAACCTTGCCTATTGGTGTGGATTAATACAGGAAAATTTTGTTTTCTATTATCTTCTATCCAATAAAATGTTTGTCTTACAAAAATTAATTTACTCACACATATTTAAAAAAAAAAATTGTGTTCATTCATTAAAAAAAGTTTTTGTGTTCATTCGTAAAAACAAAATTTCTGTTCATTCATAAAAGAAAAGTTTTAACTGGAAGATTAATATAACTGATTAAATAGTAAAACGACCGAACTTAACTAGTTACAAAACAATTAGTTTTTCAATATTGCATGTCATAAATCGAGGAGAAATATTTTCATTCTTCGCTAGCTCCGTTTTAGTTTGAAATAACATGTAAACTCTTCCTCCCAACCCAATGTCTTGCTCAATTTCCACATACCGGCATACAAACAAAAATTGTATGTTTCTACAGCCAAAGACCCATAGTTGCTTGTTTCTAATTTATGTGTAAAATGACACTGTACAGTTGAAAAGTGGGGGGGGGTCATAACTAAAATGGGCATTGAAAGATAAAAAAATCGATTTTAAGTCAAATAAACGAGGAGGAATGTGGTAAAACTTGGCCAATTTTCAACAAATTTGGGAAGAGGAATTGTAGATAACAATTGTAAGCCAACAATATATATGAGATGGATGCCAACAACACACGGTACAATAGATAAGGGTACATATGATTGACACCCTGCCTCTAATCGGCATCCAATCCTCAAATCCATGTTTGATTTCTACATCACAGATATGTATGTCCTGTTTCAAATTCTCAAATCTATGGCCGTTTCTCACTTTCTCAAATCCCTGACGTATGCCCAAATCGTAACCCTAACCATTAAATCGGCCATAGATCTGAGAATTTGGAAAGGACGCTGCTTTGAGAATACCCTTAGATCGGACTGTGATTTGAGATAATGACGTCAGTGGATGCCGATCTGAGGAGTGGACGACGATTTGAGACTGGACACTGATCTGAGTCTATCACATATAAGTCGGCTCAGCTACAGAAAAAAAATAATGAAGCGACGTCTTATCATTCTTTATTATTTTACTCAAAGGGTTAAAATAAGTAGAATTGTTAGGAAAGCATTTAACTTTTTTTTAATTGTAAGTAGGTATAACGTTTGACTATATAAAAAAAGCATATGTCCAAGCTTAGCATACAAATATATGACTACTAAAAATTCAGTCTGTGACTTTAGCACTGGTCCCGTTGCCTCTGGGCAGTAAAAATCTGATTGGGCCAGTAAGCTTAATAGATTTTTCATTGCAATTTTACTTAAAATTTGCTATTTTTTTAAGTTCGGGTCAGTAACTTCTGCTGAAGTCTAAAACCATAGACTGGATACTGATTAATAAATTTTTAATAAAATGTAGAAATTGGCAGATGAAAAACTAATTGTTTAATTGCATATACATGTACAAAATGACTTAAAAGTGACATTAAAAAGCAAGCATTTCAAATAATGTAGGAGCAAATTGGTAAAAAAAAAAAAACAACAACAAACATTTACAAGAGACAGATGGAAGTTAAAACAATCCAACTCATCTAAATGTTTTAATATTTTTCAATTTTCACAAAACAATGTTTACATTTTCATCAATTTGTTCCAATCATATCCTGTGATCAAATCCACAACGATGTGCAAATTATAATGAGGCTTAAATGAATATCCAATAGAATTGGAGGAAAGGTTCACTTAAGGTACCATAAAACACAGCTGTAGACATAGAAAGAGTTCAAAACGTGGTAGAAATTTCAGTATACGAGAGCATATAAATCCAATAGGCTACTAGACAAATACACTCCAATGACACAATGATACAGAGACGATAAAATGTATTCCATAATATACCAGTTTCCGGCTTTTCGTTTTTAAATCAAGAATGCATATTAAATTTTTCCACCCTACGTGCCTATTATCTCTGCCCCACATGACTATTTTGTCCACCCCCCATATGACTATTTTGTCCTCGCAAAATGATACTGGACAACAGGAAAATGTCTGAAGATTTCAGATCTATTAATAATTATGCATAGACATTATGAAATGGAAGCTTAAAAAGTGCATGCAAATAAACGAGATTATGTAAAAGAATTTTTAATACCATTACATGTAAATTGACTTGCAATCATTTTTAAAATCTTTGGATACCGTTGAAAACTAGGACCAAACAAATGCTCACAAACCTTGAAAGTTGAGTATAAAAAAAGATCACCAAGTGATGACAAAAAGGGTAGAGAAGTATATAAAAATAGAGGCAATCACAAAATCACGGCAAAATAATGTATATATGGTATATATAAGGACACAAAGCATAGGACAGAGGTATGGTGAAGCTGAAAACCATATATGCAAAAATAAAAAGGCAAACTCAAAATAAAAATCTGGTAATGTGTTAATATGGTGATAATTTAACCCTGTTAACTGAATCTAGATATGCAAAACTGTCATGGAAAAATATACCCCCGTATAACCAGTAATTTCTGTGGCTATCTAAACTCATCTAACAAAAAAGTTTTCTTCTGAACTGTAGGAGAAAATCTGACAAAGATTTTGTTTAATATAATAAGGCTTCTTTGTTGATTTTGCACCGAAATCTTTTTTTTTTGCACCGGTATCAAATTTTTTTGTACTGAAACCAAATATGTTTTGCACTGAAACCAAATATGTTTTGCACTGAAACCAAATGTTTTGCACTGAAACCAAATATTTTTTGCACTGAAATCAAATAATTTTTGAATTGAAACCAAATATGTTTTTGCACTGAAACCAAATATGTTTTGCACTGAAACCAAATAATTTTTGTACTGAAACCCAATATTTTTTGCACTGAAACCAAATAATTTTTGCACTGAAACCAAATAATTTTTGCACTGAAGCCAAATAATTTTTTGCACTGAAACCAAATAATTTTCGCACTGAAACCAAATAATTTTTCATCCGAAAATCAATAAAACTGTCCAATGACATTTATCGTTTTTAAGTAAAGCAAACTTAATCTCTAAACAAAGGGAGATAATCCACAACAGTTTAATAAAGCCATTCCCTATCTAGAGATAAAGCCTGTGTCTCTGTGCGAGGCCAGTGAGGTGGTTTTACCTAAGGCCTATGATTTTATCCTTGCCTTCAGCTGTTATAGAGAAGGTATCAGGGCCTCTCTCTTTAATTAGAGGCTCAGATGTCATAGTTGACACCCATCCTGTAAATGTTAATAGTCCGTTAAAACTTCTTTATCACAAATATGACACAATAGTCCGTTAAAACTTCTTTATCACAAATATGACACAATAGTCCGTTAAAACTTCTTTATCACAAATATGACACAATAGTCCGTTAAAACTTCTTTATCACAAATATGACACAATAGTCCGTTAAAACTTCTTTATCACAAATATGACATCGTAACATTTGATATTTAGTGACTAATTTTAAAACATTGATACAACCTAGTTAAAAATTAGATGTTTGATATATCTTTGTTCCATTTTATTTTTTCTGGTGATACACTTACATATATAACAACATACCATTTGGGGGCAGTCGTGGTCGTGATTACATGGTAGTTGGATTTACAACTAACTTTGCAATCAGTGTCTATCATCACTAACATTGTGAGTTAGAATCCCGCTCAAGTGAGGTGTACTCGATACAACATTATGTGATAAAGTTTGTCAGTGGCTTTCTCTGTGGTACTCCATCAATAAAACTGACCGCCATGATATAACTGAAATATTGTTGAAGGTGGCATTAAACAACATAACCCTAACCCATACCATTTGGGGTCATGTCAGGTAACCTTCCATTTATCTTTGACTGTCCAATCATATGTAAGAAGACAGTTAAATATATTGACCAATCAGACAACAGCTCTTAGTGTGTACTAAGTTTTGAAAAGTAGGCTCATCACTGATTGGTTTCAGTTGAAAATGTGAACCCTGACATGACCCCTAAGAGGGTATTGTTAGATGTATTACCAGAAATAGAAAAATTTTAAAATACAACAAACATTTAATTTTAATTAGAGAGATATTAATATAACTACATTTGTATATATAATTCATACTCATGAACACCTGAGTACATACTCATGAACACCTGAGTACACACTCATGAACACCTGAGTACACACTCATGAACACCTGAGTACATACTCATGAACACCTGAGTACATACTCATGAACACCTGAGTACATACTCATGAACACCTGAGTATATACTCATGAACACCTGAGTACATACTCAAACACCTGAGTACATACTCATGAACACCTGAGTACACACTCATGAACACCTGAGTACACACTCATGAACACCTGATTACACACCCATGAACACCTGAGTACATACTCATGAACACCTGAGTACACACTCATGAACACCTGAGTACACACTCATGAACACCTGAGTACACACTCATGAACACCTGAGTACACACCCATGAACACCTGAGTACACATCTGTTTTTATGTGGGGTTCATGTTGCTTAATCTTTAGTTTTCTCTGTAGTTTTTAGTAGATCATTGTTTGTTTCTCCTTTTGTTCTTTTCTTTTAGTCATTGTATTGTCTGTCCTTTGATTTACAGTTTCTGATTACCCCTTTAGTATCTTTAAACTTTCAGCAATATTTCAGTTATATTGTGGCGGTCAGTTTTATTGTTGGAGGAAACCAGAGTACCTAGAGAAAACTTCCTACCTGTCGCAAGTCACTGACAAACTTTATCATATAAAGTTGTATCGAGTACACCTTGCAAGGAGCGGGATTCGAACTCACAACTTTAGTGGTGATAGGCACTGATTGCACAGGTAAGTACTACCATACGATCACAACCACAGCAGTCTTTGGCTGATCATGGTACAGAAACCATAATTCATCATTTTCTGTCAGAAAATCTGACAATACAGAAGTACAGTAAACCTGCCCATGCTGTCACCTCTATTAAACAGTCACCTGTATCAAAAGGTCACCTTTTTCTTGTCCTACCATAGAAAATTTCATATGACTTGAACCTCTTTTAAGAGGTCATCTGTCTTAATAGACCAATTTGTCTTTGTCCCAAAGATGAACTCTTAATAAAGGTTTGACTGACAATCTGTACATGATCTCACCAAATATTACAACTGTGCATCAAAACAACATGAATGAAAAAGTTTTCTCCTAACAAAATAATTCCAATGGCTTTTTTTTTTTTGGTCTTGTTATTTTAACATCAAAGTTTAATGAATTAAGATAACTTTAATTACAGATTGTAAAAAAAAAATATATGGTTAATTGTTTACCTGCATAGGTTGTACAAACAATTTCATCATATCCTTGTGTAGCTACACAGCCACCTTGTACTGACGTTATACTCTCTGACAGGGTCTACAAAAAAGAAACAAACCCTGTTAGTGGTGTAATGGTTAGCGTGCTCGGCTCCAGAGTGGAAGATCAATCATGTGTTTGACCCCCGGTGGGGTCAAAGCAAAGACTATAAAAATTAGTATTTGCTGCTTTTCTGCTAGGCATCCAGTATTAAAGAGTAAGAGCAAAGACTGGTTGGATCGGAATCAGTATAATTTGTCTGACATATTTATTCGTATTCTACCTGAAGTTGTAATAGATGGGCACTGACAATAAATTCCAATCTTTCGATTATGTGCACACTAAATTGAATGTCTACGTTTTTATTCCAGAAAAGTACATTAAGGCGGTACCATACACTACAGGGAGATAACTCTTTAAAATCAGTTGAATAATTTGATCATATGATGTTTGTATACAGATTTCAAGCATCTCGGTGATCAAAACCACAGAGAGAAAAGCTGCTATGTGGCTAGTGAATTTATAGCTCTGAGTCTGTTGGTTGGAATTTGTTAAAATTTTGATATTTATTACAGTGGATATATTCAAACACACTGCCAAAAAAATAAGAAAATTAAATGAGCAGATCAAATTTTACCTGAGGTGTATGGTACCACCTTAAGTTGTATGTTTTGAGTAAGTGATTGTTGTTCAACGCCAGGTGAGCAATTTTTCAGCTACATCATGTTGAGAATAAGCTAGATTTCGATGAGATGATGATGATGATGATGTGCGCTTTGTACTACTAGACCAATGTACAAGTATAAAATTTTATAATCTTTGGTTTCACCGATCGGGGCTCAAACCCATGATCTACCGCACTCAAGAATGGTAATCATTACACCACCGATGTGGTCTACTTTTATTTGATACAGACTGACGTGTTATATGTATTCTCACTCTTTCCTCTATATAGTCATAAAGCAAGGTGCTTTGAACTAATATGAAGTAAAAGTTAGTGTTCTAAAAATAGAAATGTTTTGTTTAAATTGATATTCCAGTACTTCTCCATGCAAAATTATTAAAAGCACTTTATATCCTTTTCTTTGTGAAAAATTTGATTTAAATGAATTCAAATAAAAACAAATCCCAAAGAAAACAAACATTATAAAAATATGGAGTAATTTATCCATAGAATATGGATGCCTCACTTCTCCCTTGAGTAAACAGGGACATAACACCAGAAAGGTGGTAAAGTCTGAAATCAAGCTTGGCTTTCCTTTTATGGTCTGACCTTGAGTATAAAGTGCAAATGATTTTCTAAAGGGGGATTTAAGTTATTGAGCGAAATCCAAATGTGGGACGAACATAGTGAGGTACAGACATCGGTTAAAGTAAATGCCCCACACGCCTAGTGGCAGGTGCATAAAAAGATTCCTCATGGCTAATTTGGTAATTAACAGTTAATAATTACATGGCTGAATCTTTGAACTGGTTCCTCTGCTTCATCATAACTGTAAACTTCAACCAGTCCATCATCTCTACCAACAATTAAATCTAACACGCCGTCTGCTGTTATATCAAAGTTATCAATGGAAAGAACTCCTACAACAGAAATATATTAAACTTAAACTGTCAAAATGATCAGTACATGATGAAGATGTCCTTGGTACAAAGGAGAGCCAAGATCGTATGGTAGTTGGATTTACAACTACCTGTGCAATCAGTGCCTATCACCACTTAGGTGAGGTGTACTCGATACAACACTATGTGATAAAGTTTGTCAGTGACATACGACAGGTCGGTAGTTTTCTCCAGGTACTCCGGTTTCCTCCATCAATAAAACTGATCGCAACGATATAACTGAAATATTGTTGAAAGTGACGTTAAAAACCATAAACCAAACCACCAACCTTGGAACAAAGGAAAAAACACTGGATAAGACAAATAAACGCTTAGTTAAGGTCGGTTGATCTGGATTTTCATTTTCTGTCCACACTTATTCATGTATTACTGTTACTGGAAGGCATTTTATTGGAAAAAATGGTGTTCAATTTGAAATGCTCCAGTGTTTTTGCAATGACTTACAGTTGAATATTTTGATAGCATATTTGTTTCAATCATGTATTAAGAACATCTCGAAAGTTTTTTCAAAGTCTAGAATGAGAAAAAAAGCCGCTATTAAATACTGTTAAACTGATACAAAAGGATAAACTTAGAGTGACCATTGACTGTGTTAGTGAGACGACCGGTTATTTTAGTTAAAATAACACACAAATCCTGTCGGAAGGGTTTTAAACTTGCTGCTTAAAGCCGGTGACTATTAGGGCATGTTTGACTGCATAACATATAAAATAAACTTTACCTCCATTTCTTTTCTCATTGGATAATTCCCATCTGTGTGAAGGTGCAAACCTAAAATATATAATCAGTGCTATATATATACACACATATGTCACCTTGTTATTTTTCACCAATCAGTCATGTATTATTGATTATATTCTAAAGGGGGCTGCCGTGGTTCTGATCGCATGGTAGTTGGATTTACCACTAGCTATGTAATCAGTGCCTATCACCACTAACGTAGTGAGTTCGAATCAGGATCATGGTGGTGAGGTGTACTCAATACAACATTATAAGATAAAGTTTGTCAGTGACTTGCGGCAGGTCAGTGGTTTTCTCCGGGGTCTCTTCCTCCACCCATAGAACCGAAATATTGTTGAAAGTGGTGTTATGATACAGTGAAACCTGTCCAAACAGAACCCTGAATTCTGTATAAGCCGAACTACAAATAAAGTCCCAATGTAAAACATCTTTGTTAATTTAACCTGTATAAACTAAACACCTGTCTATTCCAAACACATAAATTGGTCCCAAGGAAGTTCGGTTTAGACAGGTTTCATAGCATATACATATTTGAGTGAGTGAGTTATTGTTGTTTAATGACACGTGAGGAATTTTTCAGCTATATCATGGCGAAAACAAATTACATTTAGATGAGATGATGATGTCTGCTTTGTACTAGACCAAAACTCTTTAGATTTTTATAGTGCTAATTCACTGAAACAACAGTCTGCAGGTAGACATGTCGCTCCACTCTGACACATTATCCTGATTCTGAGCCAACCAGTCTTTGCTCTTACTCCTTAAAGCTGCGTTATTAGCGGTGATGAAACAAATACCAGTTTAACAGTCTTTGGTTTGCTGTCTGGGGCTCGAATCCATGATCTACCACTCTCAGAGTGAGTACGCTAACCATTACACAACCGACATTTAGTATATAGAAAGATCTGAAGAATTAAATATAAACATAAATTTCTTATATATCATATAATTTATTCAAACAAAAGAATATTCATGATTGTTTTACATAAACTGGTTCCCTTACCTTCCAATTTGTACCAGTCCAACTCTACCATCAGAAGTACCATACAGAATCTCATTTCCTTCTTCACCTATATAAGCATACAATTGTACATAGCTAAATGTGAGAGCTCCTCGTGTCTTTTAATCACACTGGCATAATTATCTCCCCTTTGATAATATATAAATTGACTAAGAACGATATCTGTTAAATAATCATTTGCATAATATATTCATTAATGGATATTCATACATTTCAAGTTACATGATACAATTTGAACAATTCTAACGATACCTGTTAAATAATCATTTGAACAATTCATTATTACAATGTAAAATTTTCTGAGGACATTTTTTTCTATGAAAAATAAATGAAACTGGATAAGCACACAGATGAACGCTTAATGAGAAATAGGAGCAATTGATCATGAATAAGTACATTTCAGCAGCATGTCATTGTGGATAAATAATATAGTTAGAAACTGTATGGCACATATTCAATCTAAATACATCATGTATATCTATAATGTGATCATCAAACTCAACGTGACTCACTTTACTGGAAAATGGAATATTGTTTATAACAAGTTCTGAAAACTAATTTACATAATATATTTTTAATGAATATTCATACAGTTCAAGTTATATGAACTTTATCAAACAAGAACAGTGAAACCTGTCTAAATTAATTCTCTCTTGTTACTGTTTTAAATTGTATTATTTTTAATTTACTTTTAGTTATCTCTCATGACGTCAACAAATAGCGTGGCAGAGGTGATAGTGATTGACTTAGTTGGTTAGTTTGGTTGATTTATAATATTTAAAAACCACTTTCAACAATATTTCAGTTTTATCATGGCGGTCAGTTTTATTGGTGGAGGAAACCGGAGTAAACCACACCCTGTCGCTAGTCACTGACAAACTTTATCACATAATGTTGTATCGAGTACACCGATTGATTTAGATTCCCAGAATCCTTTGCATGGAGATTGATCAGCATTATGCCAATCATCACTCCAGCTATGTACATATACATTTTTCTTGCTGTTAAGAGGGAAACAAGAGGGTATTAAATTAGCACATGCAACAATAAAAATTTTAGGGTTAGGTAATCGTGTTATTGCATTTTTTGTGGGAGACATTCATTCATGTGAAAAACTAGAAACAACTGGATTGAAATACACACATTTGTTAATACTGTGAAAAATTAACTTCATTTTTAAAAATAACAAAAATAAAAGCATTCAATTTCAATGTACAATTTCTCTTGCTAATTAAAATTATAATTTGTAAGGTTGAATTCATTAGTAAATCACATCAAATAATCAAATCAATACCTCCACTGCTAATTTCTGCAAGTTAAAAAGTAACAACAGTATATACATGTAATATGGTTTTAACCTTCCGAACATGAATGGGAAGCCTTAAAACTTTTTTTTCATATCTTTGTGATCATACTGAGAGAATTATTATATTTGTTGGTTTTTAAACAGTTTTGAAGATCTAGGCAAATACTGTCACTAGTATCACAACTCATCCCATCTAACTTGTTGCTATACTAGTGATAATGAGCGTCGAGATCTGCATTAAAGGGAAATAACTCCTATAAAAACATGTAAAAACATATAATTTTAGAGTCATATCGGAAATGTGCCATTTGTATATGATAAAATCTTTGGCTTTCTACGTGTATATGATACACAAAAATATGAAAGATTGCATTACACTAGTTCTTATGAATCTAAAAGTGGAGTGTATTATACACAACATTTTATGGTAATATATACATTTGGTTTTACAAATTTTTAAGGATGTTTACTGATTGTGCAGTCAAACAACTTAGAGAGGATATATAAAAGCCATGGTAACTCAAATGAACCCAAAAACATGTGTCTTATACATTTGTGTAACAATATACATTGTACTCCTGAACTTGTAACTAGACAATTTGTACATTTCCGAATTTGATTCTAAAATTATATGTTTTACATGAGTTATTTCCCTTTAATGCAGACAAAAGGGTCCCTTTTATGTAAAGTTCATTAAAAATAACATACATTTTTTCCCATAATCTGTTCAAAATTTTAATGTTGTACAACTTGTGAATTTTCTAGTTGCTATTAAATTATTCTCTGATTTTTTACAAGATTCAAATATCTACAAATTATCAGACAATTAATACTGTAATCCTTTGCCCTTTCTATTGCTCTTGTATGGAACAGGAACCAGTCTATCCCACATAAGGGAAATAACTCCTACGAAAAATGTCAAAATAACATATAATTTTAGAATCAAATCAGGAATGTGCCAAATGGTCTATTGATACCCATGTACAATTGTTTGCTATAAATGTCATTCCTACCATAACACATTGTATAATATTGATTCCTGTTTTCTGAGTTATAACTAACACCATCATAGGAACCTAAAAATGTAAACATTTCAATTTTTGGTGGAGTAAGACCAATAACCATACACACTTCTATCACACAAGAGATTTATGGCGTCTAGGACAAAAGCCCCCCTAGGACAAAAGCCCCCTGGACAAAAGCCCCCCTAGGACAAAAGCCGCATGGACAAAAGCCCCCCTAGGACAAAAGCTCCCTGGACAAAAGCCCTTCTAGGACAAAAGCCCCCTGACAAAAAGCCCCCCAATAATGAATTGTACAAGTTATATATTGGTATCTTTGCACACATTTTAGGCTTATTGTTCTGCTATTTATGGGTTAACATTATTTTTTAATACCATTTTTATAATAAGTTATTATTGGAACTTGAAGATATCATAAACAATTGAAATATTTGTTTAAGAATTATAATAACCCTCATCAAAGAAAGTAAAATTAAAATAATAAAATTCTTTTATCTTAAAAAAAATCATTATAGTATATCAAACAGGACGAGAAAATAACTCACTCATTACTTTTAATAACTTCAAAGGTTATAAATAATGTAATAAAAAATTGTTTATCAATAAAAACAATTCCTGATTAACTTTACCTGATTAATTTCAATTTAATCAATTAAACACACAGAGTTTTTTTTTTTATTTACACTTTATAAATGACCATAACAATGAAAAAATATGTTTTTAAAGTATTTTATTTTTTTGTATTAAATCCCCCACTCCTCCTTTGTTAATAGGAGTGAGTTTTGATCTTTAAGATATCTTAAATGTCAACATCAATAAAAAATAAAAAATGTAAATAAGATTCTATGATTATTTCATTATGGGGGGCTTTTGTCGGGGGGCTTTTGTTCAGGGGCTTATGTCCGGGGGGCTTTTGTCCTGTTCCCAGATTTATGTATTATAAATAGCCAAATACTATAAATATGTTTTATTCTAAACAGAATGTTGTTAGATGTTGGTGTATCACCCTCAAACAATTTTCAAAAAGATACAATAATCTAATTTTAAATATATTGCATTATGTGATGTCAATTTTTTTATTTTTAATAAATCTTCCTGTAAGAATGTATACTCAAAGTGCATTATGCATGCATAACAAAAATACTAAAATTTACAATACCTGCATCTTTTCCATATAATTGTAAAACAGTGGGGGGACCTGGAACCTCTACTTCATATAACAGCTCTGCATTCTAAAAATAGTAACATTGTAGACAATCTAAAATAATTATATAATAATGTGGTCTTGTCCAGGTAATATGCCAAAATATTACCCAGGTCTGAGAGACATGAGAGACTGAAGGGGAGGGTAATATGTCTCTCAGACCTGGGTAATATTTTGGCATATTACCTGGACAAAACCACATTAATATCATTATTATACTGAGTGTCTAATACGCCAAAATATTACCCAGGTAATATGTCAAAATATTAGAGTACCAAATATCACTACAGAAACTTACACGAAGTATAATAATTTACAATATAATTTCTTTATCGTAGACGTTGTTTCCCATAGATAATATCGCATTGTCATTATTCTACAGTTGTGGAAGTGAAATTATCTTTTAATTTACCCTTCATTAAAAAGGCATCAACTGGCTAACCATGCCTTAGTTTAAAGTAAAGAATAACAGTTATTCAGGAGATATCTAAATATTAACTCTGGACTTGAATACATGCAAGTCAGAAACAACTCATTACTTTTTTATTAAAATATCTGTAACAGCTACCAGTTAATGTAAGTCAAAATATGTTCAAACAGGAAACAACTTTTCGAACCGTCGTGGTCGTGATCATAAGGTAGTTGGATTTACAACTACCTTATGCAATCAGTACCTATCACTGCTCACGTTGTGAGTTAGAATCCCGCTCATGGCAAGGTGTACTTGATACAACATTATGTGATAAAGTTTGTCAGTGACTTATGACACTATTTGACACACATGTATGACTTTCTGGGGCAATATAATAATTATCAAACCTGTAGAACTCTCAGTACTCTATCTTGACAAGCCAGGACAGGAGTTAACTCATCATTTTTTTCCATTGGTAAACACAGCACATCACTAATTTTGTCTGCTGATAAGAAGTGGTTGGTATCTTTACAATCTTTGTAATGGTTATATACAAAATTACCACAGGTGAACAAATCTGATCCTTCAACATACCTTAAACAAACAAAAATTCCAATACAAAGCATGTATGTACTTTAGATATAAAATTGCAATACAGAATGTTTCGTAAACACAACTACCATACAATCACAGCCATATTGGACCTGCATTGTTATTTTCGATATTCGGAATGCAATAGTAGTTATACTATGATTCTAATATGACGTCCTTTATTGTCTATATAAATAATACAGTGATAAAACTCCAGATAGATTTTAATTCGCTTTTGATCAGGATAAAATTTTATGAAAATAATTTACCCATGTTAAAAAGTTATACAAACTATGCAGGGATAGAAATTGGGAAGTTCAAGCTGGTAGCCCAGACAAGATTTTTGATAAAAAATGTCTATATGTTTAACTAAATTATAGGTAAAAGTTCAGTAGCCCCGACCAAAATCTAGGGGCCATGGGTGACTGGGCCCCTGTTAATTTCTGTCCCTGTGGCTTCCATGAATTATTTCTGAATTCTTACATAAATATTGTTGGTTTTACTATTATGCAATTGTTTTTATCCTTAGCATCATAATGTGTTTGACGTCACACTGACTGACAGAGCCAGTCCGTTGATACTGAAAATATTTCTCGATGAGAACAAAGTAAAAATGCATAAATTACCGATAAATGAAAATATCATTCCATATTATACAATAATTTGGCATCACAAATAGACAATTTGCACATTTCTGAATTTGACTAAAATTATACGTTTCCCAGGAATTATTTCCCTTTAATGCAGGAAAAATGGTCCCCTTTCAAACAAAGCTCAATGAAAATAGCATATATTTTTTCCCATAAAATTTCAATGTGGGAACAACTTTTTTGCTATAGAATTATTCTCTAATTTTTTTACAAGGTTCAAATATCTACAAATTATACACAAATTTGTTGTCCTTTCCATTGTTCTTGATAGACCGGGTATCGCTTTGACCGTAATAATAGAAATAATTCTTATAAAAAAGACATAAAAAAGTAAAATTTTAGAATCAAATCAGGAATGTGCAAAGTTGCCATTCGTATGGGAAATAACTCTTATTAAAAAAGCTATAAAAACGTAAAATTTTAGAATAAATTCAGGAATGTTTACAAGCCCATATGGTTTCTGATAATTAACTCACATTGATTGAACAGGTTCTGATAAATTGGTATCAAACTGTAAAAAGTTTTTCCCTTTCTTCGTAAAACCTTTGATCTCTGACCCTGAGGTTATGAATATTCTCTCTCTAACTCCACCCACTGGTCCTCCCAACTCAACTCTAGTAATGTTCTTAAGTGTTTGTGCTCTAAACACTGCCTGTAAAACATTAAATAACACAAATTATTAATTTTCAAAAACTTTTACAATGAAATGACCATAAATTATATATTTACTGTTTATTAAAACTTTTATTATATATCAATGATTTCTACGGGTACCACTAGTTGAGAAGGAGCTGCTTACTCTTCTGGAGCACCTGAGTTCACCCCTTGTTTAAGGGTGGAGTTTGTGTTGCAGATGATAAACAAGATAAACGAGAAACGGACAATGAAGCAAGATGTCAGATAGTAATCCCTATAAATCGTCTCTGCTATGCAAGTAGCATAATAAATAGCAAAATAGCAAAAGATAAGACAACATATTATATAAATTCTCAAGAGTGAAAAGCTTCAATATGGTAAATTTCTTATGCTGCTCGTCATGAAACAAGAATTGTACATAGAATATGCCCATATATGAACTTGAATTTTCATGTATATTCAGAATTCCTAGTTTCTAATATGCTTAGATTTGTACCTTCAGTAAGAGTGAGTGATTGTTGTCCAACAAATACCAATTTTATAGTTTTTGGTTTGACCCGACGGTGCTCGAACCCATGAATGACCCCACTAGAGGTCAGTACACTAACCATAATACCTCCAATGCAGTTCCAGCAGTGAGAAAGCTTACCAGGTACATCTACTTAACATATGCCACAATGCTCTACGGATTTCTCCAGGAATTCTAGATACCTTCACCATTTACCTGACAATGTAGTCCTAACGATATACATTTGAAAACTTAGTAAAGCAAATTTTAAAGTAATCAATTCTAGATGGTGTTACCATGGAAACAGTTCTCTGAATACTATTTAAAACAAAATTATTTCTAGATCCATCTTATTTAAAGAGACAAGAATTACTTCACCCAGTCATAACATGTACCAGTACCTGTGCGTCTCCCTTTTTCATCTGTATACACTGTAACAGTCCATCCTGATCACCAACAACAATCTGAAATCATACAGTGTAGGTTAGATTAGGTTTATGGTGCTTAATGCCACTTCCAACAATATTCCAGTTAAATCATGGCGGTCAGTTTTATTGGTGGAGGAAACCGGAGAACCCAGAGAAAACCACAGACCTGCCACTAGTCATTGACAAACTTTATCACACAATGTATGTGTGAATGTTGTATCGAATACACCTTGCCATGAATGGGGTTTTAACTCACAACTTTAGTGGTGATAGGCACTGATTGCACAGGTAGTTGTAAATCCAATCACCATACGATCAAGACAATGACGGCCCCTATCTATAAAGTGTAGGTGATTTGGTCAATTTAATTGAGATATCAAAGTATCTTCATTTTAAATTATAATATTTTTATAAACACTAATTTAAAAGTAACTTGACACTTTTAATGCTTATAGCAGCCGTTGTGGTCGTGATCGAATAGTAGTTGAATTTACAACTACCTGTACAATCAGTGCCTATCACCACTAAAGTTGTGAGTTCGAATACCGCTCATGTCGAGGTGTACTCGATACATCATTATGTGATAAAGTTTGTCAGTGAGCTGCGACAGGTTGATGGTTTTCTCCGAGTACTCTGGTTTCCTCCATCAATAAAACTGACCGCTACGATATAGCTGAAATATTGTTGAAAGTGGCATCAAACACCCATAACCCTATAATGCTTAGAACAAAAGGTTTCCTGCTATACATGACAATAGTCCAAATATTGTTTTGAAACCTGTTTGTTTCATGGTCTAGAATCAACAGATTCTACTATATAGTTAGTTTATTTATTTATTTTTAAACAAAAGTTCTAACTACTTACTCTTTGTATTTTTCCTGTCATGGGTAGAAGTCGCATGGTCTTTTGTGAAGTCACCCCAACCTACAAATAAAACAATAAATTCTTGATCAAAAGTTTTCAATGATCTGTATTTTCTTCAGGATGTACATCTATTTCTTTTTGTTGTCCATAATGTTCTTAATGTTGTTTTTTTTATTGGCGCAAGGTTTCTGTAATTCGCTTTTAGATCTTTAAATACAGATTTTAGCATGCTTTACATTCATTGAGCATTGTTCACACCAAACTATCCTGATTCCAAGCTTACCAGTATTGGCTCTTACTTCTAAATGCTGTGTGCTTAGCGAACAAGATCAAATACCACATTAATAGTCTGGTTCGACCAGAACGGAGCTCAAACCTTTGATATACCACAATCAATGGGAGCACTCTAACCATTACACCATTGATGCGGTTGCAGGCTACAAACTGTAGGAAGACAGAATTCTTGATCATATATACCTATTATATTGTTCCATAAGGTAATTGGTCCACTTCAAATTCCCTTTGTTCAGCCCCATTGCAAAAAGGAATCTTTTAACGTTAAAGATTTTTAAATCATGTACCTCTTATGCCATCAGAGCATTATAGTCTGGGGCCATTTTTATGGCAATATTACATTATGATTTGTTTAAAAGAATTAGAAATTATAGAATTCGCTACTTATATCCGCATGAGTTTTATCAATGATTAGCATACAAAATACAAAGAAAATGTTAAGAGGTGAAGCCAAGCCAAATCACTGTGATTCTACATATACTGTATACTGTAATGTTAATTAAATATTTGGGATTGCATGGACATGATCGCATAGTAGTTGGATTTACAACTATCTATGCAATCAGTGCCCATCACCACTAACGTTGATAGTTCGAATCCCACTAATGGCAAGGTGTACTCGTAACTCGATACAATATTATGTGATAGTTTGTCAGTGACTTTCTTCGGGTATTCTGTTTTCCTCAACCAATAAAACTGACCACCACGATATAACTGAATATTGTTAAAGTTTAAAGTTCAACAACGGACCCCATAACTCTACCCCCAAATTAATTATTTGAATGATCTCTCAACAGAAATTAAATATTGCAATTAAATTCACTTTTGTTACTTGTTTATGCTAAATCTGATTGCTACTTTGATTTTCTTAAACATTATATATGTCAAGTTTACTATACATTATGAAAATATAATTCAAATTTTACATTGAAATTGAGGTAAAATCCAGAGGAGTGCTGGCTTCACCTGCTTCCATTATAAAATGTCCGAATAAGAGAATGATTATATTTTTTTGGTTTCATTTTTGAATCTAATGTACAAAGCACAGCCTACACTGGCTACAGTACAGGCCCCAAAGTAAAACATCCCCATTATTTTTGGCAAAAACTATGAAAAATATGATTATCTTCTTCTTCTTCCGTTGATCGGCCTCCATCATCTGATTGATTATTCTGCAACTTATAGTGTGCGCATGTAAAAACTACAATGTGTGCAGAATATTTACAGTGAGGTTAAAAACGGCACTGGCACTGGCAGTTATGAAAGCATTGGCCCTATACTATGGTACTGCAGGTTCTATGATATCACGTATTTACGTGCTATTTCAACCATTTTTTTTAACTTAAATACCACGGTACCAGAACATGAGGACCAGCCCGATATAAACTATATAGCCTAGGCTGTATTATCATAAGACATAATGTATAGCCGTTAGCTGGGAACTTCGGTCCATTTCTCATGATGCCTACGTCACATAAAAGGGAACCGTCATTTCGCTAGAAAAGACGATGACAATAAAGGACACGAAAATGCAATTAACTGATAAATCAACCTGGAAGTAATCCACACGCGATAAATTTAATTCCATCATCTTGAAGCTTTGGAATGTTGAATGTTGCCAAGATGGTCCTAAACTTCCGGTCTGTTTAAATTAAGGATGAACGGACCCGATACCACACTAAAGGGCGGCGGAATAATTGACTATATGATGAGAGTAAAAGTCTAGATTTCCACATGGAAGTCTGCTACTAAACATTGAAGAGAATTTTGGAAAAGCTTTAATTCTTGGTGATACTTTTGTTTGTTGATTTTTTTCTGGAGGAAAGGGGGAGGGTAACTGTGGTTAATGTTGTTTGTTTGTTTGTTTGTCTTTTTTTATATGTTGTGACAGACGAGGCATTGTTTTCTTCTACTTCTATACTGTTGATCTGCAGCGCAGATTTTGTTGTGCAAGCGTCAACCATTGTGCACGGGTTAAAAACTGGAAATGCCAGCAAAATTTACAATTAAAAGCAACATGTATACAGATTACGGTGTCAGATGTCTCCACACAGCTTCCCTGAAGCAGTCCGTGGTTGGTGTCTGAATTACATCTGATGGTAGACTGTTCCAGTCAGCTATAGTTTTGGGTATGAAGCTGTTCTGATAAACATCTGTTGAAGTACTCAGTCTTAAAAAACGGTTCTGGTGATACTGTCTTGTATTTCTTGATGGTTTTCTGACATATTCTGGGATGGTCACAACACTTCTCCATTGATGGCTTTGTGAAATAATATTAGTCTTGCTGCTTTCCGTCCGGTCTCAAGTGTTTGCTATTTTAAGTCCTGCATGATCTTAGTTACAGTTCCAGGTTCTCTGCTATATGTAGATGTTACGATTCGACCAGACCTTCTTTGAACCATTTCTAGATTGTTTATGTGTTTTTGTCTATATGGGTCCCATACCGCTGATGCATATTCTAAGTGCGGCCTGACTAGTGATTTATATGCTTGTTCTTTTATGTCTTGAGGGCGCATATAGATGTTTCTTCGGAGAAATCCCAGCGTCCTGTTTGCTGTAGATGTCACTTTGTTGATATGTATCTCCCCTCCTAGATCTTCGGAAAGTTCAACACCGAGATAGGGATAATGATGTACAGTTTCCAGTTGGTGTCCCATCATGTGGTAGTTGACGATTATTGGTATTCTTTTTCTTGTGACCCGTAGTATATAACATTTTGCTGGATGGAATGTCATCTGCCATGTTTTTGACCACTGAACTAACTCTGTAAGATCTTCTTGGAGTTTGGTGGTATCTTCAATGCAGTTGATGGGCCTATACAGGAGGGAGTCATCAGCAAAAAGTCTTAATAATGATGTTCTAGAGCTCCCCATATCGTTTATGTAGATCAGGAAGCATAATGGTCCGAGAACTGTCCCCTGTGGTACTCCGGATCATACTGGTTTATCAATGCTCTCTTCCCCATCTACGCAATCACTTTGATGTCTTTGAGTCAGCCACCCAGAGACCCATTTGAGAATGTTTCCTTTAATGCCATATGGTGCATCTTCTGTTTATATTCAATTTGTGAGTGAGCTGCCGGAGTTTATACATAGATAATTTCCTAAAAAACAGTGTGTAATCCTATAATAAACTCCGGCAGCTCACTCACAAATTATAGTTATTCTCTACACCAAGTATTGGTCTGATACCAATTATGGTTATTTTCTAAACAAGTATTGGTCTGATACCAATTATAGTTATTATCTACACTAAGTATTGGTCTGGCACTAGTTATGGTTATTCTCTACACCAAGTATTGGTCTGACAATAGTTATGGTTATTCTCTAAAACATGTATTGATCTGATACCAATTATAGTTATTCTCTACATCAAGTATTGATCAGACACCAGTCACCAGTTATAGTTATTCTCTACACCAAGTAAAGTTTCCGGTTTTTCATGATGCAACATCATTTTATATAGAATTCAGATCTTTTGTTTTAAGTACAAAATTGTAAAAATGAATATTATCACATATTTATAAGTAATAACGTCAATTTTGCCCATACGTAAACACCGAAGTGCCACAGCGATATCAGCCCATGGGTGGATATCGGGGCAAATCTCTGATAACATGATAGCAAGCCTCTTCATAGATAGAACAACATGATATCAGGCTTCTTTATAGATAGAACATGATATCAAGCATCTTTATAAATAGAACAATGCATGCCTTTTTCCATATCAGGACTGTTATCATCCCTCAACAGATATCGATCACTCATATCCATAAGTTCGGTGTCTGTCGCTGACGGTCGCCGAGGATAAAAATAGCATACTCACCCGAAAACGTTGTTGTCACTTGTCTGACCCGGTTCTTAGTGTTCGACCCGGTTCCAAGTGTCCGAATACCCGGCGTGGTGAAGTTAATTTTGTTCTTTTCAATTCAATGTTGAAATATGTGATAAATAGATTAATGCATGCCTTTTTCCATATCAGGACTGTTATCATCCTTCGACCTATATCGACACTCGGACTAAAGCCCCCTGGCCGATATCGGTCTCTTGGGATGATAACAGTCCTGATGGAAAAAGGCAGGCATTAATCTATAAGTACAACATGATGTTTATGGTGTTGGCTAGGCACTCCTAGCATATATATATATAGCATTATTTAACTTGGAAATGTAGAAAGGGTACCTCTGAACTTGAAAACATTGTAAATATGGCGTATAGTTTGCAACTTTTTCCAAGTGCCAGTCAATAGTTTCATCTTGACATCTGTGTTTTGGATATCAGAATCACTCAGACTTGATATATCTGGATAAGAGTGTTTATTTATACTGGCCGCTGCCGCTTTAGACAAGGAACTGGCACTTGTGGTTGTTTCACTTTCATACTCGGGTGTAAAAGGTTCTTGTGAAATGGTTACAGCAGTTGAGCAGGATGGACTATCAGTGTCATCTTGTACCTTTTTCGATGAAGCGGGCATTGTTTACTGAAGAATTTGTTGATCATTTGACACTTTGGCTTTTGACATTTAGACATGATGTCAAATACATTTAGCCGAAAACGGTGTCGAAGTCTTGGCTTCCAAACTTCCGCTTAGCCGCTACGCCACTGACCACTTAGTATACGATTAGCTTAGGGGCGAAGATGTTCATCTCTCTCGCTCTCCTTTTTTGGTCAAAGCGATTTGGAAACCTTGGCTTCCAAGCTTCCGCCTTGCTACACCACTGCATGTACCAACGTGTGTCCAATGTTGTAGAACCAACAGACGATGTCCACCCCATGTCCACCCCATGATGTCCCTAGCTATATATCACTAAGGGTTGACACATGTAAGTTACTGTTAACATAACACGGCTGGTAATCGGCACAAGCAGAACAGTTGGTTCTGCAAAGAAATTCGTGAGAATAACTTCCGGTTTTGGTGGCGGAGAGTTCACGAAGACGCTTCGCAAGTTATGTACATGTCAAAAATTGAAATTTTCTTTTTTATTGCTCGAATATTGCAAAATCAGAGAATGCTATGCTGTGGCGAATGCTTTCACGATCAGAAACATGTATAGTTTATTCTTGTATATGAAATGTAACTCTCGCAAAATCAATCGTCCCACGAAAAACATGACGAAAATTGTGACACTCTTACATTTCTAAGTTGTTCTTGAGAAAGATGCAAGTTCAATTTTCAATATTTTTTCATCATGGGAGTCGAAATGTAATCGGGGATAAATTCCGATTCGTCAGAAGTAAATTGAAGTCTAGATAAATCTACAAGCTGTCAATTTTCTCGTTTTCCTGCTTGAGGAGATCGGTTCTGATAGAGCAAATTGCGAATGCATGAGGAGATTTGCTAGTTTTGGTAGGACACAAGTAATATCCACTCTATAATCACAAATTTTGCATGTCTGTCTGGTAATAAATTCACGAACTGATGCCCTTCTTCCCGTCGGGTTTTTAAAAGTATAAAAGTAATATTTCATTGTTCATGGGTTGTCCACCTAGAAAGAAACATTTCATTTAAGGAATCAATTCATAATTGTAACTGCTGTTTCCCATGATTTAACTTGTCATTATTGATCATTTGTTGTTTGTGACACCTTCCATTGTGTATTGGATACACAAGATTAACTTCCCTTACATTGGAAAAAATTGAAAATGCACTGTTAGATAATTTTATAATCAAGAATATTTAAACTTAAAGTGAATCATATCTTTATAATTTCTAATACAAATGATACACTCTAAATTAAATATCATACAGTTGAGAATAATATTAATTTGTGGTTAAGTTGTTTTTCTATTATGTAGTGTGTTATGTGTACACACTTGTAAATAAAAAAGATCTCTGTTAGTAATGGTTACAAGATGTAAAGCGCTTTACCGATTTTAAGGATATGTCCACAGTTTAATTGACATCTTGTGTTTAATTTATTCATGACTACTAGCACTAAGCGAATGTTTATTTACGTTAGACCTATGTATGTGCTGAAATCATGTAATATTATAACTTGTGTAGATCTGCGGTGAAGTTTCCGTCATCTTTTGTAAAAAAGTTGCGCCGAATAGATGTGGAAACCCGTTTGAAAGGATATAAATATTTTGAAATTGAAAGAGATTTTTTTAATAAACTTGGTGTCCTGATTGATGGGGATTTTAAATTTGGTGTACTGCTACTTGTTTTTGTTCGCTTCCTTGGCGGTGATACAGGCAATCTATATCGAAATGGTTTTTGTAAAGAGTCAATGTCAGTCCCCTTTTCCTCTTTCCCTTCAATCCTGGCATCTCCTGAAAGTGGACAGGGAATCGTTTATTTTGATTAGAGTATTTATCAGTTTTGTTTTTAAAAGTGTCAATTTATCAATTTTGCAGAAAACAATTACCAAAACTATCAAATCTCCTCATGCATTCGCAATGTGCTCTATCAGAACCGATATCCTCAAGTAGGAAAACGAGAAAATTGACAGTTTGTAGATTTATCTAGACTTCAATTTACTTCTGACGAATCGGAATTTATCCCCGATTACATTTAGACTCCCAGCTAAAATAAGGAAAAAGAGATGAAATAATTAAGAAATATAGAAATTTTATTGAAAATAAATATGCAAACAGAAAGTTAAAAAAAAGGGGGGGGCATTTCCGTGCCACGAACGTCTGTGCTTGTGGCAGGTCGGTGGTTTACTCCGAGTACTCCGGTTTTCCCCACCAATAAAACTGACTGTCACCGTGGGTATAAAATTGAAATCTTGTTGACAGTGGCCTTAAACACCATAACCATAACCCTAACCCAAAAGCAATCAAAAGATGTAAATAGAAGAAGGAGTCAAGGACAGACAATAATGCTTAGGCTCTTTTGTTTGGTGCTCACAATTCAAGTCTTTCAGATTATTTGGCTTTTCAATCTTTTGATCTTGAGCGTACATGACTTGATGAAGGTTATTTCAGAAGTGCGTCGTGCGCACAAGATTAGATCACGAGGCACGTAGACCTCTATTATCTATTAAATTGTGTCTTAAAAAAACACGTATCCCTATGTGAACTCATCGGAATATTTTCTTGAAACTTATTAGCGAATCCCCTTGACTGTGAAAAGTATTATATTTTTATTCAACACCGTGTGAAAAAAATTCCATTAAAAATCTTGTATTAATTCATTGATTTATGTATGGAAATAATATCACGTGACGAAAACTGTAAAATTCCTATGTTGATCATTGACACTTTGTGAAGTTCGTAATTCTTCGGATGAGGTTGTGTTGTTCAACATGAAGCTCGCAGCAAAGCATGGCCATCAAATGGCACAAATGGTTGATATTTATTCACAATATTGTCCACAAGCACTGTCAATGAAAAGATTCATAGATTTTGGTAAGTTGAAAAAAGTAACAGATCAGAAATTAGGTCAACAAACAGCTGGTGTCTAGTCTGAAATGACGTATATTATAATATCAGAAGACTTTACCTTTTCATTTTTTTATACGTTAGAAACATCTTAATATATTATACCCCATTAATGCACCCCCCTATTCTACAACAATAATGCTTAGCCCCTCCCCACTAAAACAAAAACAAATAGGCGTAACGAATTTGACCAATCAAATACGTTGTTCCATTTTTGTCAACTTCCGGTCTGGAGGCGAAATACATTATATTATGAGTTTACAAAAATGTCTAAGATTCAACAGTAATATTCGACAGTACCACTAGTTATAAGTGTTATAAGAAGATATCTTTTAGAACTTAAATTTATTTGGGAGCTAAAGCAATAAGATAATTACGGCCCAAAATGCGTTTAACACTGCCATTATACAAAGCTTTAAAGCACTTGAAGCCTTCGTCGTCTTCAATCAACAAATCATTTGACAAATATGCTAGGTATTCTCCATCATCGTTATCTTTGGCTGAAATGTCTATCTTTGGTAAGTTTTCCAATGCAAAGTTCCCCTACGCTCATTACTATCATTTATCAAATGTACAAACACTGGGTAAAAAATAGGACCAGCTGGCTTCCTCCATTTGTCTGAAGAAACGTCCAATAGTCAATACACTACTTTTTCACTAGGCTATAGTACCACAGGGTTTATGATGCCATGTATTCATCCAATTTTTGTCGCCAATTTAATAAATTTAACTAATGCGGTACCATAGGACCCCTACATCCTAGAAAATTTCTTCGGAATCCTAATCTCAACAAGATTATTTCTATGGTACCGTATATTCACGTGCAAATTTCATCTGCCGTCTTTTTAATTTAATTACCAAGTTAGCATAAGATATATACTAATAGCGAGCTAGACAGCAACATGTGTGTTAAGGAGATGAGTGTATGATCAATACCAACCGGAAATGGATTCTAAGTTTCGGCATAGAATGGACATACAGAGTGAAGTACAGGAAATAGCCTTTTAATTTGAATAAAAAATAACTATCCAGTTTAAAAATAACCCCAAAAAAATTTGAAAGGAAACCGTACAGCTTCTTTGCATGAAACGATTAATTTATTTAGAAAATCATTGGACCTTCTTGTTTCGCCCCTAAAGAACGATCTGCCCTAAAAAAAAAAGTCGTCCCTGATATATCTCGGCCTTAAAAAAAGTCATTCCTGATATATCTGAGCCCAAAAAAATCTCCTTTGCAATAGAATTAACTGGGTAAGTCGAATTGAAGAACAAAGAAGAATAATGAAGAAAAGAACCCAAAACTACTATTTGTGTTGTTTAAATGTGTTATTTTAATCATCCCAAGGATTTACATGATTTAAATATTAGATAATGTGGATTTTGCTTCGTTGGCACTACAGGTAGCACATATTAGACGTTTGACTCGTAATCATAGACTAGTAAAATACATGTACATATCTATGCGTAGATGCGATGCTCGCCTGTAGGCTGTGCCTAATCCATATTAGCGAGCATCGCAAGATGCGAGCTAAACAGCAACATGTGTGTAAGGAGATGAATCAATATACAAATGATGTATGATCAATACCAACCGGAAATGGTTTCTAAGTTTCGTCATAGAATGGACAATTGGAGTGAAGTATAGGAAATAGCCTTTTAATTTGAATAAAAAATAACTATCCAGTTTAAAAATAACCCCAATAAAATATAGAAAGGAAACCGTACAGTTTCTTTACATGAAACGATTAATTTATTTAAAAAATGGACAATTGTTAGACATTCTTGTTTCGCCCCTAAAGAACGATCTGCCCTAAAAAAAAAGTCGTCACCGATATATCTCGGCCCTTAAAAAAAGTTGTCCCCGATATATCTCTGCCCAAAAAATCTCCTTTGCAATAGAATTAACTGGGTAAGTCGAATTGAAGAACAGAGAAAAATAATCAAGAATAATGAAGAAAAGAACCCAAAACTACTATTTGTACATGTACATGCATAGATGCGATGCTTGCCTGTAGTCTGTCCCTAATCCATATTATGTGTTACTCTGAAAAGTCAGTTAAAATACACAAGAAATTGTAATTACTAACCATGTACATGTATCAATGACCAAAGTTTTTTGGACAGATTGAATTTGTTGCAATGTAAATCCAGACCTCTTGCACATTTCTGATTTGATTATTAACATACATGTACATATTTATGCCATTTGCAAACAAGTTATTTACCCTATGGCAGTGGGCAAAATGGTACCTTGTCTAGCAAGAGCACGGGCAAAATGGTACCTGGTCTATTTTGCCCACTGCCATAGGGTAATAAATATGTACATGATAAATTCAAGTATATTTTTCTCAATTTAAAGATATTTGACCAGACTAATGAATTTTAGGGGTCACCAGTCGAAAGCCACTCTTATTGGAGAGTGGATATCTGCATCCCAGTCTTTTGTTAACGATTAATTTTGCTGAAAAGGAACATCTTTTCAAGATTTTCTGTATAGTCTGCACCAGTGCTATATACATTGTAGATAACGAAATACTGAGCAAATTATTTATTCCTGTTGAATCTCAGTTACATCAGCAATCTATGCTTATTCAGTTTGTTTACAATGACATTGTAATTATAGTGTGTGTGTAATGAATATTACATTGTAATCAATTGTATATGTTAAGATGAAGTCTTCACTTCAATAGTTTTACGATAGCCACCCTGACTTGGTTGACTGTTACGGAATATTTGTGGCACAAATGACCACAGATATGTTCCACTTGTCGTAACCACTTTAAGGTCCTTTCCTCATTCATGACTTGTCACCTGGTTTGTAACTAGAGTAACACTAATACGACTGTAACCATTAGTGGAGCAGGAATTGTTTGCCCTTCCACGCATCTAAGTTCATAAAGGTTATTAGTGGAGTTCATGTTGCTCGATCGTTGGCTTTCTGTTCTTTTTCTTTGTAGATCATAATTTGTCCTTTTTCTTTTGGCCATTGTTATGTCTGTCATACATTTACAGATTCTAATTACCCCTTTGGTATCTTCAAATTCTTCTTTGTACATGTAGTAAACTGCGAGTTTGGGATGTGACTTTTACCCCAATATGCCCTTTATTCAAGTCAAAATACCTAAATATACACATTTTGTGGTGTTTTATTGTTTTGTAATGTTATTTTATCAATATTTAGAGAGAAAAATTTGTATATACTATTATCAATAGGTCACTTATGATGATCATGGAAGGACATTAGCCCAATACCATATCACAGTGTTTTTATAGAAAGATATTTGCTTGACTAGATTATATATTAAAATGTGTTGCATTATTGATTGTACGATTATAGTCGCAAAAGAAAACAACTCTTACACTGAGTTTTTCAAGTATTTAACATCATTACAAAAAAAATGACTTAGATTTTAACACAAAAAGACACGAACAGTTATATTAGTATTTTATTCATGTACATGTATATGTAAATGTACTATAGTATACAGTCTACCTATTTGTCAAAATGGAATAATCAGTCAATGAAAACGACAATGAAAAAAGTCCCAACCTCACTGACAATGATAATCTTAATCAAGTAAAAAAAAATCTTGAGAAAAAAAACTAATAGTTTATGAATGATTCTGGGGAATTTCCTCCCAAAAGAAAATGAATGAGGTCTTGTCAGTAAACAGATACATATAACTGATGTTACGATGTATGAATTATCTCTTGAGTGAAATATCTCCCTTGAATTGAATTTCAGAAGCTTGGTTATTATGTTAAAATTTCATGTCCCTCTAAAATTTTATTTTCAGTAGACTGGACTGTATTAATGATATATACTCGGCAAAAAAAGTTAAGGACCATATTTTTCCAGAAGTATAAAAAAGTTCTAGTTTATATTTGAAAGTTGATTTGTTGCTAATCTGGACCTCCATACATCAATAATCAATATTATCGAGTACACCTTTTTTGTGCTTACATTGCGTACGTGACACTGAGTCTGCACTGCATTGATATTGATTTTCTGCTGTTTCCAAAGTGGTCTATAGACAGTGAATTTTTCCAAACAGCTGTAGAAAAATGATTTCTTGGTAAATTCGTGTACATTTGTCACTTTTGAACATTTAAACATTTAAAGATGCCGATGAGAAGGCACTTGGCAGTAGAGGAAGCCTCGAGAGCCATGGGTTTTCTGCAAACTGGTCTTTCGCAACGCCAAGTGGGTGCACAGTTTAACGTTAGCCATACAGTAATCGGACGGTTATGGACACGTTACCAACAGACTAATAGTGTACAACGGAGACCACAAAATGGCCAACCTAAACGTACGACAGCCCATCAAGACCGTCAAACAGCATTGCTAGCGAAGCGAAATCGAATGTCATCAGCCGTTACGTTGAATAGAGAGTTTCATGCAGCATCAGGAGTTCGGATTTCTACACAGACGGTTAGAAACCGACTTCATGCATCTGGTTTGCATGCTAGAAAACCTGCTGTACGACCTCCATTAACTGCACGCCACCGTAATTGCCGTCTTCAGTTTGCCAGGCGTCATGCCAACTGGGGTGTACGTCGTATTCGACCTGTACTTTTCACAGATGAATCTAGGTTCTGTTTAGATTTTCATGATGGTCGAAGACGAGTTTGGAGGCAGAAGAATGAACGATTTAAGAACTGTTGTGTGGCTGAACATGATCGATTCGGTGGGGGCTCCGTTATGGTTTGGGGTGACATTAGCTACGATGGTTCTACAGACCTCTATGTCATCAGAAACGGATCTTTGACCGGCATAAAATATCGTGATGAAATCCTTACTCCTATTGTTAGTCTTTACGTTGGTGCAATTGGCAATGATTTCATACTGATGGATGGCAATGCTAGACCTCATCGCGCTAGAATCGTCAATGAGTATCTCCAGCAGGAATCAATCGAGCGCATGGACTGGCCAGCAAAGTCTCCGGACCTAAATCCGATAGACCATGCTTGGGAAATCTTGCAACGTCGGATTTCAAATCGACAAATCCAGCCAAACTCCCTACAAGAGCTAGCAGATGCACTCTTTGATGAATGGTCAAGGATTCCTCAGGTTGAATTTCAAACACGAATTCGCAGCTTCCAAAATCGTTGTAGAGAGTTATTCGTGCGCGAGGTGGACATACTCGATATTAATGTTTAAATTGTTGACATTTTGTGACATTTCAATTAATTCGTAACTTTTTTGATAATCATGGAATCTTTTAAAAATTCGAAAATTTAGTGTTATCCTTTTTGACCGTCGCTGTGTTCCATATGCAATAGTAGAATCGCTTGAAATAAATTTTTTATTTACCATAGTGTTCAAAAATTTAAAAATATTTACCTATGCTATTTATATTATTTATTGTTATTTATTAAATTCATTTTTTCAAAATGGTCCTTAACTTTTTTTGTTGAGTATATAATTTGTTAGTATCTACATTCATGAGTCAGAAGTCTTTCTGCACTCAGATATTTCCTAATAGATGTTAGGGTTATGGTGTTTAATGCCACTTTTAACAATATTTCAGTTATATCGTGGCAGTCAGTTTTATTGGTAGAGGAAACCAGAGTACCTGGAGCAAACCACTGACCTGCCGCAAGTCACTGACAAATTTTATCACATAATGTTGTATCGAGTACACCTCGCCTGAGCGGGATTCGAACTCGCAACATAAGTGGTGATAGGCACTCATTGCATATGTAGTTATAAATTCAACTACCATATGATCGCCACCATGACGGTCCGCATTTCCATATATTGCATATAAACTACTTATTTTCAAAACATTTTCCTGAAATCATTTCTTATCCGATTTTCTTGAGATTTTCATCTTTAAAATCAGAATTAATAAGAGGGTATCTTAATATTTTCATATGTAACTTTTTTTAACTTTTATTTTCAAGCATTTATGAGTTAAGCACACATGTAAATTTTCTATGATTATATATACAGTAAGATTTAGTGTAAAAAGATTGCTGTTTAAATTATAATCTTTTAAGGAAAAGCAGAAGGAAAATTAGAAAAGATTATAGGAAGAAGAAACTAATATTTAATTTAAAATCGAGTAAGAAATGACTCGGCAAGAATTTAAAAGAAGGGTTTAATAGAAATTAAATGTACAAAACATGTATCAGGGAAATATTTTGATCAGAAAAACTTTTGACCTACTGCTGTTCATGATCTTTATTATCACAGATATGATTTATTCAAAACATGACCTTTGACCTTGGCTATATGTAAATAGATCCTAAAACTGGTACAAGGTCATATTCTATGAGATATTTAGGACAATGTTTATCTTGTAAATGTTTACACAAATTTTGTTTATTGATAGTTGCTCTAATGGCCTAGATTTTGGACATGATAAATATTTAAATGTAAACCTGATTTTATTTCATATATCATAATATACATTTGAGTATATTCAAGCCTTTCAATAAAGGGCAGTACCAGGTACTTTTACCCACCAAAAATTGTCTTTGATACCTCCTGATTTTACAGAATGTTGTATCAGATATTCATGAAAATTGTTTAAATTTTAAATATAAAGAATCACCTGTAAATTGTGAAGTACTGGTACACTTGAAGAATATTGAAAGCCCTGATACTTACATGTATGGAAAACGGGATAAGAAAACTAGTGCACAGAACTTTTACAAATTCTTTAGAGATACATCCAACATGTGATCCATTTGTCAAAAGTTTTTGGAAACTTCCAATTTTCCCTATGTATGTCATATATAAAAACTGCAACTTACAAAATATTATCCTGAAGTCAATTCATGTCAGATTTTGATAAAAAAAATTATCAATTGTATAGCAAAAGCAGAATTAGAGTTTTACTCTATAGTTTCACTGAAATTTTGTAAACTGAAGAAAGAGGGAGAGGCGTTAAGGTGCAAAATTGGCCCCACATTATATTAAAAAATAATGCTCGACATAGAATAAAAACAATTTACTAATTTAATTGATAGATAAACAAATTTTCAAAAAATGTAACTTTCCGTGAAATTGGGTGCGTTATGACGTCATAATTAGACGGATAATGCTAAAAATGGACTACAAACGACATATTTAATGTACATTTTAGCTATTTTATATACCTCCACCAACACCAAATTGAGCAGCTGTTTTGAGTATAGAGGGTTAATGATTATATAAAAATATTTTGTTGGTGGAGGATTGTGGAGGTTGTTAAATATTAATTTATTTATAACCGCAGCCAGACCCTTAAAATCAATATTTTCACTCTACTGATTGTATATATGAGACCATTATATACACAATCTGTACATTTCATGATTTATTTCAAGTACCGGTAATGAAATTCATCAGTAAATAACTTATGTTTCTGTAAATAATTGTATTTATTTTAAATACAGTTTGTGTACATGGAAACCAAGAGAAAAACTCAGTGCATGCAATCCGGCGTCAATGCCATAAAAAGAATTGGGGACTATAAGTCCCATATATGGCCCCATATTTAATGAATCATTATCTTAGAAAATACTTGATTAAAATTTGATATATTATAGACGAGATCATACTTTTGATGTTAAAACTTGTTTCCAACAAACTCGATACGGATTTGACGTCATTGTGACGCCATGAGCGTTATTTGTTTTCTGTATTTCGTGGAATTTTGCCCGCGATATTTGGACGGTTTTCGAAGAAATTAAGCACCAGTCATGCACCAGAAAAATATTTTACCAAATTATTAAAATAAATAAAACACAAATACTGTTAAAGTATTTTTTTTGGTTTCACGAGGTGTTAAATTTCTTGAAAAACGACGGAAAAATGTTCAAATATTCCAAGCGCTTAGATGACGTTTTGATATTTGAGAAGCAATCTTTGCCGTAAAAAACGATGGTATGTCGGCACGTAACAGTCATATACAAATGTAAGATAAAAAATAAAATAAACACCACTTCATCCAAAATAGTTTTTTTTCATAAGCCCCCAATGATTGATTATATATTTTCTTCCGGGATACTGAAATAGTTATTACTACAGGGATACGGAGGTAGCCGTTTAATGGTCTATCGATGCTACTTCTAAAATGAAGTAAAATAGTTTGATCCAAAAGGAGTAGATATGGGCACAATCCAACAGATAGCTCTCACATTATGACCCAAAGGTGTTTTATGTTATGCACTACATACACAAACGTTTGATCCATCATTTGTCCATTGGAGGTTAGGTGTTTAACACCACTTTCCAAAATATTTCATTTACTACTTTTGTAGCGGAAATTGGAGTACCCAGAGAAATCCACAAACCTGTCGCAAGTCACTGACAAACTTTATCACATAATGTTTTATCGAGTACACATCTCAACTTAAGTGGTGATAAGCAATGATTGCAAAGGTAGTTGTAAATTCAACTACCATACGACCACGACGGCTCAAGTTCAGTTAAGATGAAAGGTAATTGTTTTATTGATATTGATGGAATTTATGATTATCACTGTTTATAAAATTTCTTTTCATATCAATCAATGAAAAGAATTGGTTTGCTGAAAGTAGGTTTTTTGTTGGGGTTCATTGGATGGAATTTGTATCTCATGTTAAATTTCGTCGATTGCAGACACAACGTTAGGCATATCAGAACAATACCTTTTCTTTTGCCATCAGACTGGGATGGTTAGCCACTGAATTCACATAACATTTTCATAAATTATATAAAGTTTCCCCTTTTGCGCCCAAATTAAACTTTTAACTTCTATCAGTTCCATTCTCTTAAATCAACCTCCAATGGACAAATGATGGATCACAAGTTTGTGTATGTAGTGCATTGAAAATGCGTTCTGTCACGTGCATAAGTTATTGTTTGCATGATTGACAGACAATATTCATCATATTGTTTTCTAGCTTCTGAACTGTCGATCGAGAAAAAAAATTAAATATTCTAGACAGGCAGCAAATAGCCAGTCAATGGGGTTTGCAATTAATATTTCGCATGCACAATAGCGACCCCACACCACAAGGTGTGGAAAATAGAAATATTCTTCTGTGGTTTAAATGCGTATTAACTGCATTACATGTAAACTGTATGATTCTGTTTGATAAAGTCCTTTAACTAGAACAGGAACAAAATGTTCACTTGAGTGAAATAGTATTGTAATAAAAGATCGTGAACGTGATGTACAAGTATTAAAGAATGTCCAGGTATATTTTAAATGAGGTTGAAACAAGTCACCATTTGATATTAATTCGTTTGTATTTCATTTTGACGATTCTAATTACGGAAGACGATCACAACCATATTGTTTTTGATTGGATTAAAATTATAGCTGTATAATAATGTATCATATCCTATTATTATTAGAATCCTAACATGACTGCGAATTTGACATAAATAAAATAACAAATGGCTTTCACTAGGAAAACGCCGACTTTAAGTGAAAGGGACACCAGACAGCTATGAGGAACGAATTTAATACATCCCTTAGCGCGGGATGTAAAGGACACACTCCTTACACGTAAAAGACAACTTTCAGCAGATTCTGATAGCAACAGTTTATTAGGAGTGTTGTTGTTGGTTTGTCACAAAGCAAAATAATATCTACCATCTCCTCTTTTTCTAGTGACAATCAAAACAATCATACATAGACTCATGGCAGCGACACACATTTTACCTACACGATTAATCATATGGTTGTAAACTTGTTCTCATCATAAATATATATGAAATACTTGATTGTAAAACAATTATCTATCGACAACCACTTTCTATGGGATATCTGATTCCAAGGCTTGTTATCAGTTTATCAAGAAAACAAAAATAATTCTCACAGGGTCCTTGCTAAAATCGTTACACATTAAACATTTTGCTTCACACCATTTCCCAAAATATTTCCATATTATAAAAAAAGCGGTTTTTAAATATTGGACATTTTTTTTTTATATAGATTTGTGATGGTTGTCTGTAAAAATGTACTGGAATATATCATCGCATTGGTTGTCGTTGAGAATAAAGTACGGTTAAAAAAGTGTTTAAAAAAATTTCAAATATGACAAAGTTCTATTGTCCAAATAAATCTATCTATTACTTCTTTAAGATTAATACCAAAATTTCGACCAGTTTTCGACGATCAGTGTTAATAAGTTTCTGAATTGATGCCCCATAAAATTGGAAAAAATATAATTTTTGGCGTAAAATCGTGATTTTTCACACGAAATACCCCAAAATCGGCGCAATTTTTTTAAGTCAGCCCCCCTAACTTGAAATCCTGGATCCGCCCCTGATATTAACCTCAATATGTACATTATCAATGTCATAGCAGACGATGAATCCAAAATTGGTCTCTGAGATTTAAGGTGACGAAAAAGTGAATTACGAAAAACTACAATTTGAATGTGAAATAATAGATGTGGTACGTAGTTCTTATATTTAAAGATGACATTTTTAGATCAGATTTCATGAGATCATTCATGCAATTTCAGCATCATAATATAACCTCTGACAAATTAAGCGATCAAAATAATGAGAAATTTTATCACGTGAAACAAACCGTCGAAAACAGGAGACCGTCGAAAATGGGTGACGTTGTGACATTACTGTTCGTTCACTTTAATTTCATAATACAGTTTCAGAACATGTTTTTATTCCTGAAATCATCCACATTGCATATTATGTCAAATTTATGCTGTGTTTATTGAGTTTTATTATGCTTTGTTTTTGTTTTTGTTTTTTAATGATATGCTGTGCATTATAATACAATGATACGTATGTTCTGTATAATAAAAAAAATGACGTTCACTGCTTTTCGTTACCTGAATTTGTCGATCCGCTGTGAGGAATTAGATACACATATTAAGTAACTGTATTTATTTCTGAAAAGCACATATTGTGAATACATTTTGGAGGAAATTTTATCGACATCTGAGGTGGGGCCGATTTTGGCCCTTATAGCTCCCAGTCCTTTGAGAATGCACTAGATATTTTAAAAGGCAAAACTGATTTAATTACACCCAAAGCATAATGCAATGATGGTAGTTTTGTAGACAAATAATTCAAGTCTATGTTTCAATCAGGTGGCTCAATGAGTTAGGTACATGTAGTTGGATTACCTAACAACTCGTACAAGCCTATCACCAATATGGCGTGGGTTCGCGTCCGGCTGTGTAAATTACAAAACAGGGTGCACTCGACTCACAGCCGCAAGTGATAAAGTTTACCAGCTGCTTGCCCATGGTCGGTGTTTCTCTTCGGGTACTCCGGCTTCTTCCACCACTAAAACTGGTCGCCATGATATAGCTGAAATATTGCTGAAAGTGGCATTAAAAACCAACCAATGAATCGATCATGACGATTTGAAAAATCTGCTTTTGTTGATAAAAGCTCAAGTATCCCTGAGGTACCATATATAGTTTGAAATATGCAAGGTTTAGATATATACATTCTCTATTAATTTATTTCAGGAACAAAGACTGGTACGGAACGGTCATCATTTGAGTTTTTGCGGAGAGAGTTGCCAGTACGACTAGCAAACATTATGAAGGAGATGAATCAGTTGCCAGAACCATTGTTAAATCTTCCATCTGTCGGCATGGTCAGTAGCTGGTAAGTCTTACCATAATGGGTCATGTATAATACACATGGATGGTCAGTAGCTGGTAAGTCCTACCATAATGGGTCATGTATAATACACATGCACGGTCAATAGCTGGTAAGTCCTACCATAATGGGTCATGTATAATACACATGCACGATCAGCAACTGGTAAGTCCTACCATAATAGGTCATGTATAATACACGTGGATGGTCAGTAGCTGGTAAGTCTTACAATAATAGGTCATGTATAATACACATGGATGGTCAGTAGCTGGTAAGTCCTACCATAATGGGTCATGTATAATACAAATGGATGGTCAGTAGCTGGTAAGTCCTACCATAATGGGTCATGTATAAATAATGGTTCATGTATAATACACATGGATGGTCAGTAGCTGGTAAGTCCTACCATAATGGGTCATGTATAATACACATGCACGGTCAGCAGCTGGTAAGTCCTACCATAATAGGTCATGTATAATACACGTGGATGGTCAGTAGCTGGTAAGTCTTACAATAATAGGTCATGTATAATACACGTAGATGGTCAGTAGCTGGTAAGTCTTACCATAATGGGTCATGTATAAAACACGTGGATGGTCAGTAGCTGGTAAGTCTTACCATAATAGGTCATGTATAATACACATGGATGGTCAGTAGCTGGTAAGTCTTACCATAATGGGTCATGTATAATACACATGCACGGTCAGCAGCTGGTAAGTCCTACCATAATAGGTCATGTATAATACACATGGATGGTCAGTAGCTGGTAAATCCTCCCATAATAGGTCATGTATAATACACATGGATGGTCAGTAGCTGGTAAGTCCTACCATAATGGGTCATGTATAATACACATGGATGGTCAGTAGCTGGTAAGTCCTACCATAATAGGTCATGTATAATACACATGGATGGTCAGTAGCTGGTAAGTCTTACAATAATAGGTCATGTATAATACACATGCACGGTCAATAGCTGGTAAGTCCTACCATAATGGGTCATGTATAATACACATGGATGGTCAGTAGCTGGTAAGTCCTACCATAATAGGTCATGTATAATACACATGCACGGTCAATAGCTGGTAAGTCCTACCATAATGGGTCATGTATAATACACATGCACAGTCAATAGCTGGTAAGTCCTTCCATAATAGGTCATGTAAAATACACGTGGATGGTCAGTAGCTGGTAAGTCCTACCATAATGGGTCATGTATAATACACATGGATGGTCAGTAGCTGGTAAGTCCTACCATAATAGGTCATGTATAATACACGTGGATGGTCAGTAGCTGGTAAGTCCTACCATAATGGGTCATGTATAATACACATGCACGGTCAATAGCTGGTAAGTCCTCCCATAATGGGTCATGTATAATACACATGCACGGTCAGCTGCTAGTAAGTCCTACCATAATAGGTCATGTATAATACACGTGGATGGTCAGTAGCTGGTAAGTCTTACAATAATAGGTCATGTATAATATACATGGATGGTCAGTAGCTGGTAAGTCCTACCATAATAGGTCATGTATAATACACGTGGATGGTCAGTAGTTGGTAAGTCCTACCATAATAGGTCATGTATAATACACGTGGATGGTCAGTAGCTGGTAAGTCTTACCATAATAGGTCATGTATAATACACATGGATGGTCAGTAGCTGGTAAGTCTTACCATAATAGGTCATGTATAATACACATGGAAGGTCAGTAGCTGTAAGTCTTACCATAATGGGTCATGTAAAATACACGTGGATGGTCAGTAGCTGGTAAGTCTTACCATAATAGGTCATGTATAATTCACATGGATGGTCAGTAGCTGGTAAGTCTTAACATAATAGGTCATGTATAATACACATGGATGGCAGGGCTCACCTCACATAGTAAAAACAGGGTGACTTGACTTCTCTCTCAGTTGACTTAAGGGCGAAGTGAGGGAAAATCTGGGAGACTTCCGAAAATCGATCAAAATTTTAACGTTTCTTTCCCCACTACCGCATGTCCCCCTACCTTTCACAAAACGAATGTGCTGCACAATGATCTTAAAAAGGATGCAATTAACGAGTTTGGAATAAAATATTGAACATCAAACCCTGTATGGGTCATATTTCAGGAACATGGGAGCTTCTTTTACGTGAATATTGAAGAAAAAGTATGATTATTGGTGAGAAAAATACTGACTTGAAAAGACTGACAGGGCGACTAAAACTTCGCTTTTTGACAGAAATTGGGCAATTTCATTGAAACCAAGGCGAAAAAGTCACCCACTTCGCCTGGTTTGGTGAGCCCTGATGGATGGTCAGTAGCTGGTAAGTCCTACTATAATCAGGGCTGTCTTAGCAGCATTATGGGCCCCCGGGCAAAGGAGTGCACTGGGGCCCATACCTACACAACCACTCACAGGAATAAAACTGTAAATGTCGATAAAAATAAACATGTATCTATTGTATTGGTACTTCCAATAAAATCAGTGTTTAAATAATAAGAAAACATGCTGTACACAACATACATATATTAGCATGGCCCCTGTGTTTGTTGGGACCCCGGGGAACTGTCCTGTGTGCCCATGCGTTAAGATGGCACTGACCATAATGGGTCATGTATAATACACATGGATGGTCAGGAGCTTGTAAGTCCTGCCATATTGGGTGACATATAACATACATCGATTTTCAGCATTTAAAAAAAAAACATTTGTATATGTAAAATTACACATTATTTCTTCAATGATTAAAAAACTGTATTAAACATATTAAATTATTTGGTGAAATAGTCCAAGCAATTTACAAAGTACGAAAAATAATTGACAACTTTACATGTTGACAAACAGTAAACAAAAAACGGGGCTGACATGTGAAATTTTCAATCAGAAAAGAAGAGTGAACATATTGTTCTTGTTTATAATACGCATCCCTCCTGCAAAATAAAGAATCTACATGTAGGTTAATAAGAATGTAGATATCAAATTTATTGTTCACAACACATTTCTGGAATAACCTTCATCAGGTACGCTCAAAATAACCTTCATCAGGTATGCTCAAAATAACCTTCATCAGGTATGCTCAAAAGTTTTGCCCATTATGCAGAAGTAAATATGGTAATCAGAGTTTTTTCCTTTCTTTTCACGCTTTTTTGCTTTTTGTTTTTAAGGTACAGAATGAGTTTTGGTGAGATATTGAGTTTTGAATCAGCAGATTCTACAAACCTAGATACACTTGTAAGGTTGGTATATTTAATAGATAACATACTTAGGAAATTTATATATATGTTTTTATTACAAGTGTGATATTTAATCATAGTAATTAAAAATGACCTGACATGATCGTGTACCCATTTTTTGCCTCGTGTTTACCGGTATTAGAAACAACATATGTTATAATATTATATTAACCTGTATATGAAGTGCATGTTTTCAAAACTTTTAATTAGTTTTAAAAATTTTGAATTTAAAAAAAATAAAATTGTGAGTTTGATCCCTACCTATGTCTAGGTGTACTTAATTCAGCCTTATGTTATCAAGTTGTTACCATTGTTACATGTACTGTCAACAGGTTAGTGGTTTTCTCAGAGTACTCCAGATTCCTTGAAAAAATTAAAATGGCTGCCATAATATACAATGTACTATATTATTGAAAATGGTGTCGTTTTCCAACTATTCATCAGAAACTGAGTCCAAGCAGTACAAATACAAATAATGTATGCGAGTCCCTCTGAAAAGGTCCTCTTTTCATCTTGATCTAGTAAAAAAAACATGGCCGCCATGGCAAATTCTTGTTTCTGATTGGCTGAAACTTTAATAAAAAATCTTCTCCTTGGAAATTATAATTTCAAATGCTTTGTTTCTTATTATAAGTAATTAATGTACATGTTTTTAGAGGTCTTCTACAAAATTCTCATCATTTAATCTTGATCCATCATTGAGCATTTACATGTAATTCCCATTAACTACCACAACGTTTCGACCATTTGCCTTCTTCAAGGTGGATACATTTTGTAATTGCAATTTTAGCAATTTTTTTATTAGCCCTAGACACAAAACAAGTTGGACTGGTACAATTTAGTATCTAATATGTTAGACCTTATTGGGTTATTATTAATATCGCACAAACTTTAGATAAATTGATGACACAAGTTTCTTTGAATACATATATAATTTCATTGATCAAGAAAGTTTTGTTTATAGTTGCTTGGTCATGTGAGCTTTTTTAGTATCACTAGCATCAGTCGTCATAAAGTGTTTCACATTATAATCTTCTGAAAACTGCTCAATCTAATGGAACCATATCAGCAGATATTATCCTCGAGAAAAAGAAATTCTAATTTATACAAATGAAGTTGATTCTTTATGAGGAAGGGCAGGAGGGAGTAATTAAGTAGGTATTTAAAGAATTCTTCTCAAGAAACAGCAATAGAAATGCTACAATGCTTTCTGTGCAGCAACAATATCACATGCAGATTTTCAGATTTGTTAAAAAAGGAAGAACCCAGGGGTCTAAGTGACTTGAGTCCTGATAAGGATGGTCTTAAGTTTATCAACATAGGCTGTAATGGAGAAACTGAAAAACCATTTATGGAAATGCAATTAAAATTTGTATGAATCATTGTTGTGATATGCCAATGCAAATTTTTCAAATGAAGGCTCCCAGTGAGTATGGGAGGTCAAAATAGGCTCCAATAGAAATTATTAAAAAATTCTCAATAACCAATGAAGGAACTGTAATCAGAGATACTTGCAACTCGTTTGGATTAGTCATGGACTCCTCACTTGTGTTTGAGACTCAACATGGGTCATGATGGCAATTGTTATGAAAATTAACAAAGAATGCTGCACTCAGGACGTTTTGGTTGGGACTTATAAAAAAAAATTCCAACAAGGATCTCTGTGTAATTGTATTTGACATCAATTATCCTTGTGAAATAAAATGTCTATTGGTTTCACATCCTGGGAATCAAAATTTTTCATCTTCTACAATACCATTTTTAATTACTAGGTGGGTGATGCAGGCTCATGTGAGCCTCTAGTTTTATTTGTAATCAATTATTATTTCTCTTATCTTTAATAAAACATGTATTTATTTATGATAAAATGTATTCAATCATTTGTTACATGAAAAATGTTTAAAAAATATAAATCTTTATTTGTGTTTGTGAAGGTAAGTTTGTCAAGGGAAGATAATATGGAGGACATATTTGTTATTTCAGTCAGGGGCAGATAATTTGGGGTAAATTTTGTTTTTTATTGGCACTTTTTGCCTTTGCCTCTTTCCAGCTTTGCCGACACCCTCGTCAAAATCAGAAATCGTCATGCCAACGTAGTTGAGACAATGGCACAGGTTTGTATTTACACCAGTTACATGATTTATCCAAGTGATACATTTTTGGCAGAAAAATGGATTAAATTTACTAAAATCTAAAAAGAAAAAAAAAGAAAAATTCATATTCAACTTGGAATTATTATGGCGGTGTCAGAAGAGAATGTGTGTATGATGTGCTATGATTGAAGTTCTTGGCAAGTAAAGTTTATTACCCCAAGCCTCTACTTATATTTCAGAACATAGTAGTTAAATTGATACATGTAGAAAATTAATTAATACATATTACAAATACAATCTCTGAAGATTTAGTGTATCTTTTATATAGATGATTCATTAAGATTTTTTTACAAATTACAAATACAACCTGTGAAGATTTACTGTATCTGTTATATAGATGATTCATTAAGATTTGTTTACAAATTACAAATACAATCTGTGAAGATTTAGTGCATCTTTTATATAGATGATTCATTAAGATTATTTTTACAAATTACAAGTACAATCTGTGAAGATTTAGTGTATCGTTTATATAGATGATTCATTAAGATTTTTTTACAAATTACAAGTACAACCTGTGAAGATTTAGTGTATCTTTTTATATGAAACATTAAGATTTTTTTTTACAAATTACAAATACAACCTGTGAAGATTTAGTGTGTCTTTAATGTAGATGATTCATTAAGATTTTTTTAACAGTAAGTGTATAATAGTAAATACAATACAATTTAAAAAAAAACTTTCAATCAATAGACAAAAGAATCATTCATATCTTGCTTCAACAGCTTACTAGAATAAATCTTAATGAGTTGTATATTTAATAAATATAGCTAGGGTAAATAATTGTGGGTTTTATTATAAAATAAAGTGCTTTAGCCTGAATAAAGTCTTGACCTTGCAGTACTCATACTCGAAAAACAGCCAATCAGAATGCTCATTCCGTCTCAAATATATCAAGCGTTCTGATTGGATAATTTTGGAGCATGATTGCGAAAGGTTTACACAAAAGTTTTATTATCATGAGACCAAGTCTAAAAAAAAAACCAAAACGACACATTCTTGGTAATATTTGTTTTTCTTAGGATTTATCAGATACTCATTAACACTCTGTGTACTCTGGTTTCTTCATCCAAAAAACACAGAAGCCACGATCTAGCTAAATAAATTGCTGAAAGTTGCCTAAGCAGCCGTTAAATCAAAATATATGAGAAAATGTCCATTTCACTTATGAATGATGTTAAATACCAATCATTTGTTGTTTTTTAAGTTGGAGCCAATAGGATTGTTAGTTAATTCATTACGATTGTTTCAATTTAGCATATATATATCCTCTAACGACATTTCATTTTCATACATTACACACATACAGACATACAAAATACATATTTAATAGGGGACCGATGTGGTCGTAATCGTATGGTAATTGGATTTACAACTACCTGTGCAATCAGTGCCTATCACCACTAAAGAACCCTGTTCATGGTGAGGTGTACTCAATACAACATTATGTGAAAATTTGGTCAGTGACTTAGACAGGTTGGTGGTTTTTTCTGGGTTCTCCGGTTTCCTCCATCAATAACACTGACTGCCACGATATAGCTGAAATATTGTTGAAAGTGGAGTTAAACACCATAACTCTCACCCCAATAGTCAAAAGATTGGAATGAAAAATAATTTAAAAGATTAATTTTATACAAACTGTAGTGTTAAGTTTTGTATAGAGATGGTATTTAATTGGTTTCATACAACGAAAAGTGAATGTATATTTAAAAACTAAGAAACTGCCATTATTAGAGGTTTTTACTTCGTTTTAAATCATGGTTTACTAATTAATATTTTTTATTTATTTTTATTATTAAACTTTTATTTAATTTATTAAATTGTTATTATTATTTTTATAATTGACTAAAAATCGTAAACCACGGTTTTTATATCGTTTTAGTTATGGTTTACTAATTAATATTAAATGTTGTATTAATTTATTTTTTCAAGACTTAACTTTTATTCAATTTATTATATTTTTATTAAATTATTATTATTATTTTTATTGAATTATTATAATTTACAAAAAATCGTAAACCACTTCTAATCCTATTTTTAATCTTTACTCTTAACAACAGTTTTTAATTTAGAGTAGCGGTAAATGAATAAGTGATTATTTAAAAGAATAGTCTTGCGAGACTCACAAAATTTCACTACTTTAGGGATCCGATTTTTATATGTAAATAGAACTCTTTTTAAATATAATAACTCTATTTCATTGGCACCTATTTTCATTCTTTCAAAAAATGTTGCATCACAGTCCTCACGGTGAGCACCGGTCCTCTGGACCAAGACCAGTAAAACTTTGTTCGAAACCAGTAAATATTTCAGTTTTTTTAAAGAACTATATAAAAATAAATTCAAGGATTTGATTCGCACCAGTAAATTAAAATTTTCGTTTTGAGGACTGTCACGATTTGATGATTTTAATTTGTACATGTGGAATGGGCGTTTGTTATTTAACGGAATTTAAAAAAAATTACAGTAAAGAAAAAAACATAAAAAAATGCATTTAACAACCTCTAGTACATTTAATGGCAGTGGTTTATGGTTTTTACCCCATTTTAACAAATACATGACCCCTGGGACAACACATATAATATGTACACCTACCATATATACAACACGTTGAATATGTACACTTACCATATATACAACACATATAATATGTACACCTACCATATATACAACACGTTGAATATGTACACTTACCATATATACAACACGTTGAACATGTACACCTACCATATATACAACACATTTAACATGTACACCTACCATATATACAACACGTTGAACATGTACACCTACCATATATACAACACATTTAATATGTACACCTACCATATATACAACACATTTAATATGTACACCTACCATATATACAACACATTTAATATGTACACCTACCATATATACAACACATTTAATATGTACACCTACCATATATACAACACATTTAATATGTACACCTACCATATATACAACACGTTGAACATGTACACCTACCATATATACAACACATTTAATATGTACACCTACCATATATACAACACGTTGAAAATGTACACCTACCATATATACAACACATTTAATATGTACACCTACCATATATACAACACGTTGAACATGTGCACAACTCTTGGTACAAACCCACAGGCTAATGGTTTTACTGTATTTTAGGGTGTGATGGAACTGAAAGATAGGTTTGGTCCTGATAGCATGGATACAACGATACAGTACTTTCTTGATAGATTTTATATAAGCAGAATCAGTATACGAATGTTAATTAATCAGCATGGTAAGTACTAGTGTTGGCAATCAGGTAGAAAAAAATAATCGATTACCGTAATCGGAATAATCAGAATAATGAGATGCCTGTGACCGATTCGATTTTCGATTATAATCGGAATGTGTTGTTTGTTAAAGAAGTTAACTGAAAATATCTTTTGTTAGGTGCAAATGTAGTTGATGACTTGGCTTTTATATAGTGTTAAATCAGTCATAATTGTAGGTTTATTATCATAAATCGTGCTATCCTCCATAAGCTTGATGAGTCTATCTTTGAAAAGGATAATTTACTGTCTGTTTCAAACATTTGCAGGACATACATTCTAAACATAAAACAGATTCTGACAAATTGTATTTCCAGAAAAGTACGAAATGATTGATTTTGAAAAATTATAATTGATTGTTGTTGAAATTTAAATAATCGACAGATTTACAATCATAATTGATTATTGGAACACCGCTAATAGTTATAACTACTGTATTCCTAATATCGAAAAATAAATATGAGAAGCAGAACAATGCAGTAATTCATGAATGTGAGTTTGGGCATGAGGGAATTATTATCGTTCTTTAATTACGAGTGATTTATTTTTGATATTCAGTTATGGTTATGGTGTTTAATGCCACTTTCAACAATACTTCAGCTATATTGTGGTGATCTAATTTGTTGGTGGAGGAAACCGGATTGCCGGAGAAAACCACTGACCTGTCGAAAATTACTGACAAACTTATTCGCATAATATTCTGGCGGTGTAGAGCTACTATTCAAAAATTCAAAGTGACTTGCACTTCAGATCAACAAGAAAGCGAAGTCGACCTTCAGAAGGCAACTTCTTTGCCTGAATTTCTCAGTAGGGAGAGCCTCTGAAATTGACTGGTAATTAATATTTCTGATTCTTTATGTTTTTAGCTTTACTATATGGTTCACAGTTAGCAAATCATCCCAGACATATAGGCTGTATAGACCCTAAATGTAATGTTTTAGAGGTTGTTAAAGGTAAGAATTCTCTAGTTTTATGCCATTTATTTGTAATTGTCAGTTTTTTACGTTAATTTCCTTTTATATTATAGACCCTAAGTACAATGTTTAAGGATAGTTAAAGGTGTACAACATTTCCAGTGTCATCAGTGGTTAAGAACTTCATACTTGATTTCTGTAGACAAACAAAATTTCGATTGATTAATAATAATGAAATTATGTTTTCTATATACTCACTTCGTCAGGGGGTCGTAATATTCAACCTGACAATATTACTATCAAAATCCATGGTGCCATTATTTAAAAGATATGTAGTGACTGTTTTGTGGTGGACCAATCAAGAAATTTTACTCTCCTTTTGACATACATTGTAGGGTATAACTTATTAAAATGGTCATATAAGAGGCTGTCGTGGATATGTTCGTATGGTAGTCGGATTTACAACTACCTGTGCAATCAGTGCCTACCACCACTAAAGTTGTGAGTTCGAACCGCACTAATGGCGAGGTGTGCTCGATACAACATTATGTGATAAAGTTTGTCAGTGACTTGCGACAGATCGGTGGTTTTCTCCAGGTACTCCGGTATTCTCCAATAATAAAACTGACCGCCACGATATAACTGAAATATTGTTGAAAGTGGCGTTAAATACCATAACCCCTCACCCAAAGCTTATTCCAGTAATCATATATGATGATAGTATAAATATGGCTATGACCTATTTCGGCCACGCATGTTGCTCGTAGTATTCAAAGCAGTTTAGTAGCACATTCATAGTCTCGTAATTGGCATTTTCATTGGATAGTATGTAGGATCACTTGTGTGTGACCTGTAATGGGGTTTCCTCCGATTTCCAGGGGCTCGGGTGGCCCAATGAGTTAGGTAGTTAGGATTACCTAACAACTCATACAAGCCTATCACCAATACGGCGTGGATTTGTGCCCTACTTTGTAAATTACAAAAAAGGGTGCACTCGACTCGCAGCCGCAAGTGATAAAGTTTACCAGTTGCTTGCCCATGGTCGGTGGTTCTCTCCGGGTGCTCCGGCTTCCTCCACCACTAAAACTAGTCACCATGATATAGCTGAAAGTGGCGTTAAGCACATTAAGTCAATCAATCCTCCGATTTCCCATGCCGCAACCAATCAGTAAAGGGGAACAGATCTTATTTTAATCAGATTGGTATTATGGTATACTGATGTCTTGTTTACACTCAACCTAACTATAGCTTTTGGAGAGTTTTGATGACCTTTTGTCAGTCCAGTGCTTTAAACATGTCTATCTCTGCCTAACTCTAGCTTTGGAATGTCTTATTGACCTTTTGTCAGTCCAGCACTTAAACATGTCTATATCTGCCTAACTATAGCTTTTGGAGAGTTTTGATGACCTTTTGTCAGTCCAGCACTTAAACATGTCTATCTCTGCCTAACTCTAGCTTTGGAATGTCTTATTGACCTTTTGTCAGTCCAGCACTTAAACATGTCTATCTCTACCTAACTCTATCTTTGGAATGTCTTATTGACCTTTTGTCAGTCCAGCACTTAAACATGTCTATCTCTGCCTAACTCTAGCTTTGGAATGTCTTATTGACCTTTTGTCAGTCCAGCACTTAAACATATCTATCTCTGCCTAACTCTAGCTTTGGAATGTCTTATTGACCTTTTGTCAGTCCAGCACTTAAACATGTCTATCTCTGCCTAACTCTAGCCTTGGAATGTCTTATTGACCTTTTGTCAGTCCAGCACTTAAACATGTCTATCTCTGCCTAACTCTAGCTTTGGAATGTCTTATTGACCTTTGGTCAGTCCAGGACTTAAACATGTCTATCTCTGCCTAACTCTAGCTTTGGAATGTCTTATTGACCTTTTGTCAGTCCAGCACTTAAACATGTCTATCTCTGCCTAACTCTAGCTTTGGAATGTCTTATTGACCTTTTGTCAGTCCAGCACTTAAACATGTCTATCTCTGCCTAACTCTAGCTTTGGAATGTCTTATTGACCTTTTGTCAGTCCAGCACTTAAACATGTCTATCTCTGCCAAACTGTAGCTTTGGAATGTCTTATTGACCTTTTGTCAGTCCAGCACTTAAACATGTCTATCTCTGCCTAACTCTAGCTTTGGAATGTCTTATTGACTTTTTGTCAGTCCAGCACTTAAACATGTCTATCTCTGCCTAACTCTATCTTTGGAATGTCTTATTGACCTTTTATCAGTCCAGCACTTAAACATGTCTATCTCTGCCTAACTCTATCTTTGGAATGTCTTATTGACCTTTTGTCAGTCCAGCACTTAAATATGTCTATCTCTGCCTAACTCTAGCTTTGGAATGTCTTATTGACCTTTTGTCAGTCCAGCACTTAAACATGTCTATCTCTGCCTAACTCTAGCTTTGGAATGTCTTATTGACCTTTTATCAGTCCAGCACTTAAACATGTCTATCTCTGCCTAACTCTAGCTTTGGAATGTCTTATTGACCTTTTGTCAGTCCAGCACTTAAACATGTCTATCTCTGCCTAACTATAGCTTTTGGAGAGTTTTGATGACCTTTTGTCAGTCCAGCACTTAAACATGTCTATCTCTGCCTAATTCTAGCTTTGGAATGTCTTATTGACCTTTTGTCAGTCCAGCACTTAAACATGTCTATCTCTACCTAACTCTATCTTTGGAATGTCTTATTGACCTTTTGTCAGTCCAGCACTTAAACATGTCTATCTCTGCCTAACTCTAGCTTTGGAATGTCTTATTGACCTTTTGTCAGTCCAGCACTTAAACATGTCTATCTCTGCCTAACTCTAGCTTTGGAATGTCTTATTGACCTTTTGTCAGTCCAGCACTTAAACATGTCTATCTCTGCCTAACTCTAGCCTTGGAATGTCTTATTGACCTTTTGTCAGTCCAGAACTTAAACATGTCTATCTCTGCCTAACTCTAGCTTTGGAATGTCTTATTGACCTTTTGTCAGTCCAGCACTTAAACATGTCTATCTCTGCCTAACTCTAGCTTTGGAATGTCTTATTGACCTTTTGTCAGTCCAGCACTTAAACATGTCTATCTCTGCCTAACTCTAGCTTTGGAATGTCTTATTGACCTTTTGTCAGTCCAGCACTTAAACATGTCTATCTCTGCCTAACTCTAGCTTTGGAATGTCTTATTGACCTTTTGTCAGTCCAGCACTTAAACATGTCTATCTCTGCCAAACTGTAGCTTTGGAATGTCTTATTGACCTTTTGTCAGTCCAGAACTTAAACATGTCTATCTCTGCCTAACTCTAGCTTTGGAATGTCTTATTGACTTTTTGTCAGTCCAGCACTTAAACATGTCTATCTCTGCCTAACTCTATCTTTGGAATGTCTTATTGACCTTTTATCAGTCCAGCACTTAAACATGTCTATCTCTGCCTAACTCTATCTTTGGAATGTCTTATTGACCTTTTGTCAGTCCAGCACTTAAACATGTCTATCTCTGCCTAACTCTAGCTTTGGAATGTCTTATTGACCTTTTGTCAGTCCAGCACTTAAACATGTCTATCTCTGCCTAACTCTAGCTTTGGAATGTCTTATTGACCTTTTATCAGTCCAGCACTTAAACATGTCTATCTTTGCCTAACTCTAGCTTTGGAATGTCTTATTGACCTTTTGTCAGTCCAGCACTTAAACATGTCTATCTCTGCCTAACTCTAGCTTTGGAATGTCTTATTGACCTTTTGTCAGTCCAGCACTTAAACATGTCTATCTCTGCCTAACTCTATCTTTGGAATGTCTTATTGACCTTTTGTCAGTCCAGCACTTAAGCATGTCTATCTCTGCCTAACTCTAGCTTTGGAATGTCGTATTGACTTTTTGTCAGTCCAGCACTTACACATGTCTATCTCTGCCTAACTCTAGCCTTGGAATGTCTTATTGACTTTTTGTCAGTCCAGCACTTAAACATGTCTATCTCTGCCTAACTCTAGCTTTGGAATGTCTTATTGACCTTTTGCCAGTCCAGCACTTAAACATGTCTATCTCTGCCTAACTCTATCTTTGGAATGTCTTATTGACCTTTTGTCAGTCCAGCACTTAAACATGTCTATCTCTGCCTAACTCTAGCTTTGGAATGTCTTATTGACTTTTTGTCAATCCAGCACTTACACATGTCTATCTCTGCCTAACTCTAGCCTTGGAATGTCTTATTGACTTTTTGTCAGTCCAGCACTTAAACATGTCTATCTCTGCCTAACTCTAGCTTTGGAATGTCTTATTGACCTTTTGTCAGTCCGGCACTTAAACATGTCTATCTCTGCCTAACTCTATCTTTGGAATGTCTTATTGACCTTTTGTCAGTCCAGCACTCAAACATGTCTATCTCTGCCTAACTCTAGCTTTGGAATGTCTTATTGACTTTTTGTCAATCCAGCACTTACACATGTCTATCTCTGCCTAACTCTAGCCTTGGAATGTCTTATTGACTTTTTGTCAGTCCAGCACTTAAACATGTCTATCTCTGCCTAACTCTAGCTTTGGAATATTTTATTGACCTTTTGTCAGTCCAGCACTTAAACATGTCTATCTCTGCCTAACTCTATCTTTGGAATGTCTTATTGACCGTTTGTCAGTCCAGCACTTAAACATGTCTATCTCTGCCTAACTCTATCTTTGGAATGTCTTATTGACCTTTTGTCAGTCCAGATGTTAAACATTTTATTCTTTCTTTGCAGATGCTTATGAGAATGCCAGATTTCTATGTGAACAGTATTACCTAGCTGCACCAGAAGTTGACATAAAAGTATTTAATAGTAAGTCAAATATACATTATAGACTAACCGCATCAGTGGTGTAATGGTTAGCGTGCTTGCCTAGAGTGTGGTATATCATGGGTTTGAGCCCCGATCGGGTAAAACCAAAGACTATTTAATTGGTATTTGTTGCTTCTCCGCTAAGCATGCAGCATTAAGGAGAAAGAGCAAAGACTGGTTGGCTCGGAATCAGGATAATGTGTCAGAGTGAGGCAACATAGTAATGTCTATCCACTGACTATTGTTTCAGTTAGCTAGCACTATTAAAATCCAACTAAGTGTGTTGGTCTAATACAAAGCAGACCTCATCACAATCTCATTAAAAATTAACTTGTTCTCGCCATGATATAGCTGAAAAATTGCTGAATTGGCATTAAGCAACAATCACTCACTCTTACATTACAGGCTAGGTGAGTTTTACACTTTCCACTTGCCCATAGTGAACAAAAACTGTTGCTAATTCTGTGCCATTTCCAGCTTTAACGTTTCATTAAAAAAGTTTATATATATTTATATGTTACAATGACTGTAGAATGCAAGTTCTAACCACGATGCAGGGGGTCAAGTGGAAACTGTAAAATAAAGCAATGCTCTTTTATGTAACTAGAAATGATCATAGAAGTAAGGAATTTCATTATCATTTAGTATTTTCTTTCCTGTAAATTGTGATATACACATTTTAGTAAATGTATGTTATATGTTTTAGTTCACTCCAACTTTCTCTGGACCATATTTATAAATGCAGCTGTTTGGTCTTGTTTCAAATTAATTTATAGATGTGTTGCCACAACATTTGATTCAAGGCATGTACTTGTGTATAAATTAAAAAAAAAAAGCTGGTAATAAATCGATGCTCATTTTTTTTTACTTTCAGAACAGGACGATGAAGAATATGTATCCATTGTATATGTACCATCACATCTATATCATATGTTGTTTGAGTTATTAAAGGTCAGTTGGGGTCAGGTTGTTTGAGTTATTTAAAGTCAGTTGGGGTCAAGTTGTTTGAATTATTTAAGGTCAGTTTGGGTCAAGTTATTTGAATTGTTTAAGGTCAGTTGGGGTCAAGTTGTTTGAGTTATTTTAGGTCAGTTGGGGTCAAATTGCTTGAGGTATTTAAGGTCAGTTGTTGTCAAGTTGTTTCAGTTATTTAAGGTCATTTGGGGTCAAATTGTTTCTTTAAAGTCAGTTGGGGACGAGTTGTTTGAGGTATTTTAGGTCAGTTGGGGTCAAGTTGTTTGTGTTATTTAAGGTCAGTTGTGGTCAAATTGTTTGAGTTATTTAAGGTCAGATGGGGTCAAGGTGTTTGAGTTATTTAAGGTCAGTGGATGTCAAGTTGCTTTAGTTATTTAAGATCAGTTGAGGTCAGGTTGTTTTAGTTATTTATGGTCAGTTAGGGTCAAGTTGTTTTAGTTATTTAAGGTCAGTTGAGGTCAAGATGTTTTAGTAATTTATGGTCGTAGGATTTAAAAATAAATCAGTGAAGCCTGTCTCTAGAGATCTCTTTAATTATCTACATTATATAATCGTCTTGCAAGAGAGCATTGAAAGACCACATTTTGTTTGAAAGAGAAACAGGTTTTACTGTCAAACTTTTATTTTTATTTTGTTTTGCAATGTTTTTACACTGGTTGGCTCGGAATCAGAATAATGTGTCCTAACACTATAGAAATCCAACTCAGCATGTTGGTGTAGTACAAAGTGGACATCATCATTGTCATCTCATCAAAATGTAACATGTTCTCGTCATGATTTGGCTGAAAAATTGCTCATTTGGCGTTAAACAATAATCACTCATTCACTCACTCATTGGAAAGCATACATCAAAGGTCTGTGATATATTGTTCACCTATTCATCCTATCAGATACATAGTAGCATGTCACGTGAAACCTGACCTTGACCTCAAATGAATACAACTACCATACAAGTGTGACCATTCCAGTGTGTTATTTTTAGTGTCTGTATTGTACTACTTTACTATTTTAACTGTTGCATCATGTCTATTTATATCTTCTTTTTAGAGGGCCCGGGTGGCTCAATGAGTCAGGTAGTTGGATTACCTAACAACTCATACAAGCCTATCACCAATATGGTGTGGGTTCGCGCCCGGCTTTGTAAATTACAAAAAAGGGTGCAATCGACTCACAGCCGCAAGTGATAAAGTTTACCAGTTGCTTGCCCATGGTCGGTGGTTCTCTCCTGGTACTCCGGCTTATTCCACCACTAAAACTGGTCACCATAATATTGCTGAAAGTGACGTTAAACACAATAAATAAATCAATCAATCTATCTTTTTGACTGTTGCATCATGTCTATTTATATCTTCTTTTATATTTTATATAGAATGCCTTAAGAGCTGTTGTTGAATATCACCCTGTAGATAGTACTCTACCAAGAATAAAAGTTTATATATGTAAAGGGAAAGAAGACTTAACTATAAAGGTTAGTAGTACCACATCTGTGGTGTAATGGTTAGCATGCTTGTTTTGATTGCGGTAGATCATGGGGTTAAGCCAGGGTTGGGTCAAACCAAAGGCTAGGAAATTGGTTTTTGATGGTTCTCTGCTAAGCATGCAGCATTAAGGAGAAAGAGCAAAGACTGGTCGGTTTAGAATCAGGATAATGTGTTGGGAGTGCAGTGACATTTCTACCCCTGGACTGTTGTTTCAGTGACCTAGCATTACTCTCCTGCTACCAGTGGATTACGATACTTCTGCACTCGCTATGGTAAAATTCATTGTTCTTTCTTTTGCTTTTGCTTGTAATAGGTACAATTTTTCCTTCCATGAGGCAAATATCCCCTGTAAAAAAAAGTGTTATTTTTTAATCAAATTGGGAATATGTTAATGATCTATTAATTAAGAGAGCCCGGGTGGCTCAATGAGTTAGGTAGTTGGGTTACCTAACAACTCGTACAAGCCTATCACCAATATGGCGCGGGTTCGCGCCCTGCTTTGTAAATTACAAAAAAGGGTGCACCCGACTTGCAGCTGCAAGTGATAAAGTTTACCAGTTGCTTGCTTATGGTCGGTGGTTCTCTCTGGGTATTCCGGCTTCTTCCACCACTAAAAACTGGTTGCCATGATATAGCTGAAATATTGCTGAAAGTGGTGTTAAACACCAAAAATCAAATCATCTATTAATTACTTGTTTGTTGGTTATTTTCAAATGGGGGAAATAAAATAGGTTGTAGTTTCTCAGCTGCGGGCAGGTTACAACTCCCTCCGAATGTTGTAAGACAAATTTTTCCACCCTATCATTGAAATCCTATCTTCCTTGTGGCAAATCAAAACATCTGGCCATAGGCCCATCACAGTGCCACAAAGTGATTTATTTGTTATAAAATGTGTTTCTATTTTTAGATTGGTGATCAAGGTGGAGGAATTACTCACAACAAAATTAACACTTTATTTGAATACATGTATTCAACTGCACCTAGACCTTCAAGTGCTGAATCAGGGTCTGCTCCACTGGTAAGTCAAGTCTTGACATTCAGGTGTTGAGACAGGGTCTGCTCCACTGGCAATTCTAGCCTTGACATGTAGTTGACAAAGCAAGTTCTGTTCTACCTATGCAGAGCCAGTAAAGTCACATTATCCACCAAATATGAAATTTGATTGAACAGTAGTTCCATTTTACTAAAACATAATGCGTTTTCGTGAAATTGTGCAAATAATACATATTTTGGCAAAAATAAAGATGAAAATCTTCTCCCCAGAAACCACTGATCCAATTTAATCATCTAAACTAGGATGGGATAGTCTGTGTGTGGTCACCTTTTGAAGTTGAATCGACAGCACCAACCTCCATTGAAGATGGCTACCATTATTAGAAATAGAAATTTCTGCAAATGGCCAAACTGCTATATTTTAAACTGAGATGAGCTGAAATTGAATCTAGCTTTATGCTAATGAGGTGTTTTGTGTTGCACATGTAAATGCCTAACCACATATGTTGTTTAATGATTAGTGTGCTCGCCTCAATTGATATAGATCGTGGTTTTGAGCCCGGTCTGGTCAAACCAAAGACTATAAAATTGGTATTTGTTGCTTCTCTGCTACTTCACCTGCGACACGATACTCCTATGAAGAATCTATTCTAATTCTCACAAAACCAATCAACATTAATAAGTTATATTATTGTAACAGATGTGATAAAAAAAATGACCAAACTTTTTTTTTTCAGGCTGGTTATGGCTATGGACTGCCACTGTCAAGACTTTATGCACAATATTTTCAGGGAGATTTGATTATTACTTCTATGGAAGGTTATGGTTCAGATGCCCTCATATATCTCAAGGTACATAATTTTTTGTTGTTTTTTGTATATGAATGCAAAACATTTTAGCAAGAGCAATGGAAAGGACCCAGGTACTTTCTTATAATTTTCTTATAATTTGTAGATATTTGAATCTTGTAAAAAAAAAGATTATAATTTTATAGCAAATCGAAAATTTAGAATTTGCTAAAACATTGAACTTTGCATGAAAGGGAAATAACTCCAATAAAAATGTGTCAAAAATTATACATGTACTTTTCAAATAAAATTATAAATGTGCAAATGAAATACACAAAAAACAATATATTGATAGCTGGTTTATTTCAAAATGAATTGATGAAAAATGTCATGTAATTACTGGTGTTTTTTTGTAAGATAATATCAAACCGGCACGGCCATGAATGCTCGTGCATCTGAAAATTATCTAGCAATTTCATCAAAAAGTGTCGAGATTTTTTGGGCCGAGATATATTAGGGACAACTTTTTTTTAGGGCCGAATCTAGTCTCATTCAATCGAGCTGTCGTTCCTTTATTCGAGTTATCGTTCCTTACGAAATCTCAAAAGTTAACTTCCGCGTAGAAATAAAAATTCTTGTCAGTATGTCAGAAGAGATTTAATAAATTAAAAAATATCAATATAAGTAAAACAAGTTAGCAAAATGACTTTTATTACACACGGGTTCCGGGTTTCAGTGGTATCGGACGTACGAGAGAGGGTACGAGACTTCAGGATCACATTTGCGCTTTATGTTAAGAAGATCTTCATTAGTTGAGTGTGTTAGTGTGTTACACGGAAACCGGTGTTTACAAAGCGTCAAATTTTTTTTTCTTCGACAGTATGTTCAACCATGTTTGTTAAAAAAATCCTAAGTACACATTTTATACCATAAAGAGCTCGCTTAAGCTCACATATTACATAGAATAAATAATGACAATTTCTCCAAACGAGCAAATTTAAGATGGAAGCTTAATGGTGCCTCTAGTTTTAAGTTTTTTTCCAGAGTTATGTCCCTTTTTAGCTCACCAAGGGTTATGTGAGGTATTGCCATCACTTGGCGTCAATCGTCCGTCCGTTAACTTTTTCATATTTTAATCTACTCCTCTGAAACAACTGGGCCAAATGGAACCAAGCTTGGCATAAAGCATCTATATAAGGTCCTCTATAAAGTTTCTTCATTTCGTCCCATTCCACCAACAAATATGGCCACCAAGGGAAATTCTTGTTTCTGATTGGCTACTGTTTAAAAAAATCTTCTCCTCTGAAACTGCTTGGCCAAATGGAGCCAAACTTGGCAGGAAGCATCTATGCAAGATCCTCTATAAAGCTTCTTCATTTGGTTCCATTCGGCCAACAAACATGGCTGCCAAGATTTATTCTTTTTTCTGATTGGCTAATGTTAAACTAATCTTCTCCTCTGAAACAGCTTGGCCAAATGGAGCCAAGCTTGGCAGGAAGCATCTATGTAAGGTCCAAACCTGGCATAGATGGTCCCTGGGTGTGTCCCTTTCAAAATTGTGTCCGACAGCCCCACCCTCCATTCAAGATGGCTGCTGTTTTTTAAGGTAATGATTATCTCCCTTTGAAATTTGCTTCAGTATCATTCTATTGTCAGGTGAGCGATACAGGCTCAGTGAGCTGAGCCTCTAGTTCAACTTTGTCATTTATACATCAATGGGGAACAGACGACACATTAATATTTTGTGGAAAAATATTACAGATTGAGGGGCTGTCGTGGTCATGATTGTATGGTATTTGGATTTATAACTACCTATGCAATCAGTGCCTATCACTACTAATGTTGTGATTTCGAATCCCAATCAGGCGAGGTGTATTCGATACAACAGTTTGTGATAAAGTGTGTCAGTGACTTGCGGCAGGTCGATGGTTTTCTCTGGGTACTCCGGTTTCCTTCACCAATACAACTGACTGCCATTATATACCTGAAATATTGTTGAAAGTGGCATTAAACATTATAACCATATTACAGATTGATTAAAAGAAATAAAACCATTAATTTTGTGCAATACAGGTAATTCTATTATTATATAATTTACAGGTGTTGTCCAATGAAGCAAACGAGTGTCTACCTGTGTATAACACAACATCATTAAAAATGTATGAATCAGATCCAGTCGTGTCAGATTGGACCAGTCCACAAAGACATCCAAATCAATCAAGGACATTTTCTACTCTGGCTTCACGTAATTCTAGGACTCGTTCATAGTTTTATTTTTTAGTAAATCTCAAAGAGCAATTATATATTGTGTTCGAACAGTCATTAGAGTACAGTCAAACCTGCTTCAGTTAACAACTCTATTAAGCAATAACATGTATTATGTAATCTTAATTTTGAATTTCCTTCACAGTGAATTTCATATATACAGTGGAACTTGTTCAATCCGACACCTGAGTTTTCCGACATCCTGTGACATCAGACAAAATATTTATGGTTTCGAAGTATTTCTGTTAACTAAAATAAAACCCGAGTATTCCGACATCCTGTACAATCCGACACATTTGCCTGGTCCCTTGGTGTGGTGGATTAGACAGGCTCCACTGTATATGTATTTAAACCTGTATTAAGTGACCACCTGTCCTATGCGACCCTATTTCAGTGTTTCTTTGAAAGGTCATATAAGACGGGTTTGTCTGTATTAAATTTCTACAAGGGATTCACATAATTCACAAAAATGTAGATTTCTAATAGGGATGTTTGATCAAAAGTATTTGATTTTCATTAGAAACTTCAAGCCTTACCGTCATAAAGCTTTCAAGTACCAGTTTAGTACCTGTACTCCAAAATCGTCCAATCAGAACACTGGACATAATGGATACAGTGTTCTGATTGGCTGTTTTTTAGTAGTAGTACAATATATATAGTACATGTACTTGTACTCCAAAATCGTCCAATCAGAACACTGGATATAATGTATACAGTGTAGTGATTGGCTGTTTTTTTTAGTGCTAGAACAAAAATCGTACTCAAAAGTTTTATAGTGGTAAGACATTGTCTTACAATTTTAGAGTTTTTATTTTCTCTAAGATGTCCAGTCAGATAGTGTTCATATTAGATGGGTTTTTATAAGTATGAGTATAACGATCTATCTAAGTAAGGCCAGAGTATCTTTTGAGTATGAGTACAACAATTTGCAAGGACTGAGTATCTTTTGAGTACGGGTACAAAATTTATACTAGACTGTATTGTAAGGCTTGAGTAACGAATAACTAAATAGTTCTCCATTATTTGATCAGTATACATGTACAGTGCTCCCTTGGTCTATTGCCCCCGTTTTATCGCCAACCTCGCCTATCGCCAAAATTCTCGTCTGTCCCGATTTCCCCTATTAAAAATACCCCGTTATACTGCCAAACTCAGCTTCCGCCACAGGTTGTCGGACACAAAAGTCGTAAAACCAATTTAAATTCCCTCATTAGTACCGCCCACAACTACCTTTGACAGCTGTGTATTGATCGGCAATTATGGAATGTTAAGACTGGTCATCGGACACGGTCATTGATCTCATAGTTGAGGGTCGGAACAGGTGAATTGTTTTGATTAGAATAATTACTTGTATTTACTTTTCTAGTGATTACTTTTAATCCTGAGTAAAAATTGTAATTTAATTAGTTGTCATGAAAATGTCGTCCTTAGATCGTTTTCAGAAACCATGTAGCTTGATTTGGGATATGATGAAATAATGTCATATTATATCTACGTTTTTATTATATGTATTTAGAGACATAATAATACAGTTACACTTTTTATACAACAACACAAGATGATTCAATCTTTGGTTCATAAGGGAGTGTTACCATTCGTTGCATAACGAGCATTTTCCATGTTTTCTTTCGTAATCCATTTTGACAGTACCAGACGACGGAAGTAAACAACGATACATTAATAACGAAAACTGATCGGACCTATTCTAATTTATTTATTTATTAAACCATGTATTATTTATACTTATGTCTTTGTACAAGTGCAAAATGTATGTCAGTCGAGTTGAAACAATTTGAGAAAGTTTATCTTTTCATTTGATCACATGACTTCCGGTTTTCAATGTCCCTCAGGTTATTGCCAAACTCGTTATACCGCCAAACTACCTACTGCACAGAAGGTGGAGGTTTAACAAGGGAGCACTGTATATGCATTTTTAGCTTAGATCAACTATTTTGTCCTTTTTATGTAGATTCAATAATTATTTATATATTTTAATAGTTCTTAAATGTAAATAAATAATGTGTGTTTAGTTCTGGGATCAGAACCTTAGATTGATAATAAAATTGTCAATTTAATGTACAACTTTTAATTTTATGTCATTTTTTTTATATTATTGTTACTTATATTATAATCATTTACGAATACTGAGTATGTATGCAAATTTAATTTTCCTGTTTTAAATGAACAATAACGAACTTGATATAGAAATACTTTATTGTAGTGGATCTTGAATATATATTTCTTTATTTTTTGGCTGATTTTCATTTGTGGCAATAGAATTAATCTAAAAATTATAACCCCATTAAAAGCACTTATAATATTTTATCATAAATCTATAAGCCATTCTGACATTAACAGATGTAGATGCACAGACTACACAATAATTATAGAAAATCTATGTGATCTTCTGTCTTTTCTTGTGCATAGTAACTGGACACCCTTTTTCCAAGTCTAAGCAAAATACATAAGCATGCAAATATATAAATACCAAAGCAATTACGTAATAAAGCTTTACTTTGCAGATCACATAAGTTACATATATTTTGATTGCTTAATCAGTTGTGTACATCAGGCTATATTTTACAGATCACATATGTTACATAGATTGTGATTGGTCACTCCATTATGTACATCAGGCTATATTTTACAGATCACATATGTTACACGAATTGTAATTGGTTAATCAGTTGTGTACATAAGGCATATGTTACATGGATTTTGATTGGTTACTCCGTTATGTACATCAGGTTATATTTTACAGAATACATATGTTACATGGATTGTGATTGGTTACTCCGTTATGTACATCAGGCTATATTTTACAGATCACATATGTTACACGCATTGTAATTGGTTAATCAGTTGTGTACATAAGGCATATGTTACATGGATTTTGATTGGTTAACTAGTTGTGTACGTCATGCTATATTCATGTTGATATCGAGGGTCTATATCATTTATTACACACCATCTTGTTCACACTAAAATTTGTCTTTAAGCTTCAAAATAAGTATGTCTGCATTATTCACTTTAGTAAGATATCAGTTTTAGAAAACAGAAATATTAAAAGTTATATCATTAATTTTTTTTTACATTTATGAATAAATGTTAAGAATACATGCATTATACTGAAAAAAATTAATTCTTCATATGCAAAAAATATCAAAAGACAAAGAACTCTTTGATCTTTTGTTTGCATACAGAAAAAGAAAAATATTGTAAAATGGCAGAAATATTGTACCACACTGCTAAATCAAACAAGGTTGACATAAAGTTTCCATGCATATGTTATATAAAAAAAAATATTACCCAAGGTATATTTATATATGAATTATATACCCTGTCTTAACTTGTAGTAAATAAACTTGGTTTAAAAATAAAAATACACATAAAAAAAATTGAAATACACAATGTATGCTTGGTATTTATTACAAAAGATATATATATCTAGTGTAATTTTTAACAAGTCTATCTACAAAGGCTTATCTAGACAAATCAGATGAATGTGATCTGTGATATACATGTATAAGTTCTTCAGGTTTTAGATAAGGTATACAATGTTATTATAGCTAAAATTGTGTTGTTTAGAAGAATAAGAGGAGTCATGTTTATTTCACACAGTTTCACAAGAATGGCTCAAGCGGGCTGATTTAGCAAGTTTATTAACTACTTCCAAATGTTATTACATGCCTTTCTGTCAATGTTCGTAAGTTCACTTCGTGAATTTCCGGAAACTTTTCTTGCAATTTTCTCTCTTATGAAATGGAAAGTCCATTTATTGGATTTGCATATTAAAACAATAAATTTCTTGTTCTATGACTACATTTTTGTATGTATTTAATTTTAGCTAAAAATTGACTAAACATTTTGGTACAAATCAGTTATTTCTTCTGTTGATAAACAGATCATAAGATGTAATTTATCATATCACACCCTTTATCAGCCTTCATTCATATATCATACAACTGTTGGGCTGATAAAGGGTATGATATGAAAAATGCCATGTAGTAATCTATATATATATATATATATATATATACACCCAACTTACACAGTGTTTTCCCCCAGAAATTCAGAAAGGCATTATATTTGTGCAATCGGAGGACTCGGGCGAAATTAAAATCTAAGCCAAATATGTCAAATAATATACCATGTCTAATACCTGAATAACATATACCGCTAGTAATAGATAAGACAATCAACCATTTTTATCATGTGAATATAATAACATGACATAATTATCTCATTTAAAAAGATCCTTGTGATTGGTCAGAAGATAGACATGTGACTTTTTGGGAACTATTTTCAAAAGTCATGAAAACTAATAGCTACATGCAATAAACTATATTTAGTACATAACATACGAAAATGCTTTATTTTGATAGGATAATCAGTGTGTACTATTTTTGAACAGTACACTTGACAACGGGTGACTATACCTAGAGACGGGAACTATACCAGATTAAAACAATTTCCCGCAGGCACTCTACCTGTGGCAGATTTTCCAGTGTAATTTTTATATATTTTTGTCACGATTTATCTCCCTTAATGAACAAACTACACATTTGAGTCATGCAAACTGAAAATAGATCTAAAAACACTTTCAGTTACCCATTATTTAACTTCAGTAACTGCAATGTTACCATTAATTATCAACAGTAATTAATTCATACGGAAATGTTTCATTTCAATATATTGAACAAAAACTTGTTACATGTACTTTTCTTCTGAAAAATTACAAAAAGATGTGATTTGTTGATTTTCAGTTTTTGTTATAAAAATCACTTGTATAATGTTACATTGTAAATTTTGTTATTATTATTATGTTGAATTTGAGTGCATTTTTCTTTTATTTCTAGAATGGGATGTTATGTACTAAATATATTATTGTCTTCCCCCTCGAGAACAGTTTTCCTATAGTGTTGTCTGGTGAGGTATAGTGCACTCACCGTTGGCTCAGGCACTATACCGCACCAGACAACAGTATAGAAGAACAGTTCCCTCAAGAGTAGACAATAATAGAATAATATACAATTGTATTTATGGTGCAGTATACAATCTTGTAAGAATTTCCATTATGAAAAACTAGGGCTTGTAGAAATGATATCACTTCCGCATAAGAATTTCCATTATGAAACTAAGGCTTTTAGAAATGATCTCATCCCCTCGTAAGAATTCCCATTATGAAACTAGTAGAAATGATTGCTGATGTAATACCTGACAACCAGTATACAATTACTTTATATTTGCTGCTGAACTGTAGGACTGCTGCAGTCTTAATTTCTGTTTTTTTTATCTACAGTATACAAACATATTTATGAGGAAACATTCAAAGCAACCCGTCTGTGGTTGAGGTTAGATTTAATATTTAAAATATGTCTGTTTTCCCCCATAAATGTGATAATTATATATTTTATGACGAATGCTTTTTAATATTGAGGTCTATGTGAATGCCTTTTAATATTGAGGTCCATACGAATGCCTTTTAATATTGAGGTCCTTACGAATGCCTTTTAATATTGAGGTCTGTACGAATGCCATTTAATATTGAGGTCCTTACGAATGCCTTTTATTTATTTGTCTTTATTTTCAACACATATAGTTTAATACAATAAAATTGTTGATATACAATATAGTTTAATACAATAAAATTGTTGATATACAATGAAGTATGTTCTGTGTTCATAATGCATGTATGAATTATTATGTATTGTTATAATTATTAGATCTCTAGTTACTTGTGCAGTGAGTGGTGCTATTGTTTTGCATTTTCCACTTGCCCATTGTGGACAAAAGCAAGCTATCTAGCTCATATCCACTGCAACTTCAATTTTTTCATCTACAATTGTATTTTATTTTTGTTGCTATTAATAAAAACTTAGAATGATTTTTTTATTGTAATCTCTGCTTATTGTTCAGACCCTGTCATATTGAGTAAAGACGAACACAGTTAGACAAGTTAGACACGGTTTACACACCTTTCCCACATCCACACTTAGCAAGTCATATTGAGGTTAAGGTGTTAACATGCAAGTTAAAAACTGAAACTATTTGTTCACATATTTTGCCCACATCCACACTTAGCAAGTCATATTGAGTTAAAGATGGACACCGTGGGCAAGTTAGAGACTGTAGCCATTTTTTGTTCACATAGCTTGCCCACATCCACACTGGGCAAGTTAGAAACTAACCATTTATTGTTCACATATCTTGCCCACATCCACACTTAGCAAGTCATATTGAGTTAACGGTGGACAGTGGGCAAGTTAGAAACTAACTATTTATTTTTCACAAATCTTGTCCACATCCACACTTAGCAAGTCATATTGAGTTAAAGATGGACACAGTGGGCAAGTTAGAGACTAACCATTTATTGTTCACAAACCTTGTCCACATCCACACTTAGCACATCATATTGAGTTAAAGATACAATGGACAAGTTAGAAACTGTAACCATTTATTGTTCACATATTTTGCCCACATCCACACTTAGCAAGTCATATTGAGTTAAAGACGGACACCGTGGGCAAGTTAGAAACTGTAGCCATTTTTTGTTCACAATAGCTTGCCCACATCCACACTTAGCAAGTCATATTGAGTTAAAGATGGACACCGTGGGCAAGTTAGAGACTAACCATTTATTGTTCACATATTTTGCCCACATCCACACTTAGCAAGTCATATTGAGTTAAAGATAGACACAGTGGACAAGTTAGAAACTGTAACCATTTATTGTTCACATCCACACTTAGCAAGTCATATTGAGTTAAAGATGGACACTGGGCAAGTTAGAGACTAACCATTTATTGTTCACAAACCTTGTCCACATCCACACTTAGCACGTCATATTGAGTTAAAGATAGACACAGTGGGCAAGTAAAAAAATGTAGCCATTTATTGTTCACATATCTTGCCCACATCCACACTTAGCAAGTCATATAAAGTTAAAGATGGACACCGTGGGCAAGTTAGAAACTGTAACCATTTATTGTTCACATATTTTGTCCACATCCATACTTAGCAAGTCATATTGAGTTAAAGATGGACACCATGGGCAAGTTAGAAACTAACCATTTATTGTTCACACACTTTGCCCACATCCACACTTAGCAAGTCAAATTGAGTTAAAGATGGACACTGTGGGCAAGTTAGAAACTGTAGCCATTTATTGTTCACATAGCTTGCCCACATCCACACTTGGCATGTCATATTGAGTTAAAGATGGACACTGTGGGCAAGTTAGAAACTGTAGCCATTTTATGATCACATAGCTTGCCCACATCCACACTTAGCAAGTCATATTGAGTTAAAGATGGACACTGTGGGCAAGTTAGAAACTGTAGCCATTTTTTGTTCACATAGCTTGCCCACATCCACACTTAGCAAGTCATATTGAGTTAACGGTGGACACAGTGGGCAAGTTAGAAACTAACTATTTATTTTTCACAAACCTTGTCCACATCCACTTAGCAAGTCATATTGAGTTAAAGATGGACACAGTGGGCAAGTTAGAGACTAACCATTTATTGTTCACAAACCTTGTCCACATCCACACTTAGCACGTCATATTGAGTTAAAGATAGACACAGTGGGCAAGTTAAAAACTAGCCATTTATTGTTCACATATCTTGCCCACATCCACACTTAGCAAGTCATATAAAGTTAAAGATGGACACAGTGGGCAAGTTAGAAACTGTAGCCATTTTTTGTTCACATCCACACTTAGAAAGGCATATTTAGGTAATGATGGACGTTGAGCAAGTTAGAAACTAACCATTTATTGTTCACATACCTTGCCCACACTCACACTTTGCAAGTTAGAAACTATTTATTGTTCACATACCTTGTCCACACTCACACTTAGCAAGTCATATTGATATTAAGGTGGGCACTGGGCAAGTTAGAAACCATTTATTGTTCACATACCTTGCCCACACTCACACTTTGCAAGTTAGAAACTATTTATTGTTCACATACCTTGTCCACACTCACACTTAGCAAGTCATATTGAGGTTAAGGTGGGCACTGGGCAAGTTAGAAACCATTTATTGTTCACATACCTTGCCTACACTCACACTTAGCAAGTCCTTTTGAGGTTAAGGTGGGCACTGTGCAAGTTAGAAACCATTTATTGTTCACATACACACTTGGCAAGTCATATTGAATTAAAGATGGACACAATGGGAAAGTTAGAAACTGTAACCATTTATTGTTCTCATACCTTACCCACATCCACACTTAGCAAGTGGAAATTGTGAAAATACATAAATTACCCCAAAAAATGGTTTAATTGTAAAAGGTCTTATTTTGTACTCTATGCTTTCAACTGTTTCTTTAGCATTAATGTTAAACAAATGTTTAGATGGGCAAGGGGGCTGGAGATTGGAAGGGCTTTAATTTGGTAGAAGTGACCGAAGCAATCAAGATTTTCTAAAGTACTTTTCATACCATCAAACCTGTTTATGCAAACACTTATATTGAGCAGTAACATTGTTAAGTGATCGCTTTCCCAAATATACAAAAATAGTCCTATTTCAGCAGTGACCTATATTGTCTGGCCTTGTTTCATGCTTCTAAGAGTTATATTTTGTTCACTATGGCAGTTGGAAAAATGAACTCATTGTTTACTCCTTTTCTTAATGACAATTTTGCTTTATGTAAGTTTTTTTTGTTTTAAATATTTCGTAGATGGCTTATTGTATCTTTCTTAGCATATTTTTGCTCTGAATCAGCTCAGAGTGAACATATAAGCTAGTCATTTTGATAATATTTTGATCAATAGAAAGTGATTGTCCATGGGAGGCATGTTCATCACTTTGCATCCACCATTATTGTCTGGGTCAGTTAATTTTTTCATATTTCAAAGTTTTCCTCACAAACTACCGGTACTAGACTAATTCAAACCAAACTTGACAGAAATGTTACTTGGGTAGTCCTCGACATTTTCGTTTCATTCAGAAATTTAAGATGGCTGCTAAGACAATTGTGCTTTCTGATTGGCCGAGATTTCAAAAATCTTCCCAGAAACTACAAATCTGATGGAATTTATTACATGGTAGGAATGTTTCTAATGGAATTTATTTTATGGTAGGAATGTTTCTAATATGACCTTTAGAGTTTGTGGGTTTCTTTGTCTGTCTGAATTTCAATATGGCCACCATCGCAGAAAATCAATATTTTTTCTTGAATACTGGAATCTTGATTGAATTTAAACGACTAATGAAGTCACTTATTGTGTGGATCAGAAATCTCTTAAGTTGACAAACTCCACAGGACATTGTTTAACTATGGGAATATGAATGTTTCATTGATATTACAACATAAATAGTGTGAGTGATACTTGCTCAGATGAGTTTTTTTGTGTTTTTATTAAGGATAATGTTTTGTATGTTATATTATACATGTATTGTGAAGTTCCCACTTTTTAGTTCACCTGGACCAAAGGTCCATGTGAACTATTGCCATCACTTGGCGTCCGTCGTCTGTCGTCTGTCGTCTGTCGTCTGTCGTCTGTCGTCTGTAAACTTTTCACATTTCAAGCTTCTTCTCCGAAACCACTTGGCCGATTGGAAACGAACTTAGCAGGAATGTTCCTTGGATGGTCCTCTACAAAGTTACTGTTTTTCGTTCCAGTCGGATATTCAATATGGCTGCCAGGGCCAATAATATGCTCTGATTGGCTGAAATTTCAAAGATCTTCTTCTCCGAAACTAATGAACTGACTGAACCCAAACTGTAAAGGAATGATCATTGGAATGTCCTTTACCAAGTTACTGTTTTTTATGCCGATCGGAAATCCAAGATGGCCGCCATCGCAGGACATAGATTAACATTGGACCCTATGGGAAAATGTTCAAATGCCTTCTTCTCAGAAACTACAAATATGATTAAAGCCAAACTGTACATGAATGTTCATTGGATGGTCCTCTACAATCTTAAGGTTTTTTGTTCCGATATGAAATTCAAAATGGCGGCTACGGCAGGACTTAGTTTAACATTGGACCCTATGGGAAAAATGTTTCAAAATGCTTCTTCTCTGAAACCACTTGGACAGTTGAAACCAAACTGCCCAGGAATGATCATTGGAAGGTCCTCTACAAATTTTCTGTTTTTTATGCCGGTCGGAAATCCAAGATGGCCGCCACCGCAGGACATAGATTAACATTGGACCCTATGGGAAAATGTTCAAATGCCTTCTTCTCAGAAACTACAAATATTATTAAAGCCAAACTGAACATGAATGTTCATTGGATGGTCCTCTACAATCTTAAGGTTTTTTGTTCCGATATGAAATTCAAAATGGCGGCTACGGCAGGACTTAGTTTAACATTGGACCCTATGGGAAAAATGTTTCAAAATGCTTCTTCTCTGAAACCACTTGGACAGTTGAAACCAAACTGCCCAGGAATGATCATTGGAAGGTCCTCTACAAATTTTCTGTTTTTTATGCCGGTCGGAAATCCAAGATGGCCGCCACCGCAGGACATAGATTAACATTGGACCCTATGGGAAAATGTTCAAATGCCTTCTTCTCAGAAACTACAAATATTATTAAAGCCAAACTGTACATGAATGTTCATTGGATGGTCCTCTACAATCTTAAGGTTTTTTGTTCCGATATGAAATTCAAAATGGCGGCTACGGCAGGACTTAGTTTAACATTGGACCCTATGGGAAAAATGTTTCAAAATGCTTCTTCTCTGAAACCACTTGGACAGTTGAAACCAAACTGCCCAGGAATGATCATTGGAAGGTCCTCTACAAATTTTCTGTTTTTTATGCCGGTCGGAAATCCAAGATGGCCGCCACCGCAGGACATAGATTAACATTGGACCCTATGGGAAAATATTCAAATGCCTTCTACTCAGAAACTACAAATATGATTAAAGCCAAACTGTACATGAATGTTCATTAGATGGTCCTCTACAAACTCTACGTTTTTTGTTCCGGTATGAAATTCAAAATGGCGGCTACGGCAGGACTTAGTTTAACATTGAACCCTATGGGAAAAATGTTTCAAAACGCTTCTTCTCTGAAACCACTTGGATAATTGAAACCAAACTGCCTAGGAATGATCATTGGAAGGTCCTCTAGAAATTTTATGTTTTTTATGCCGATCGGAAATCCAAGATGGCCGCCACTGCAGGACATAGATTAACATTGGACCCTATGGGAAAATGTTCAAATGCCTTCTTCTCAGAAACTACAAATATGATTAAAGCCAAACTGTACATGAATGTTCATTGGATGGTCCTCTACAATCTTAAGGTTTTTTGTTCCGATATGAAATTCAAAATGGCGGCTACGGCAGAACTTAGTTTAACATTGGACCCTATGGGAAAAATGTTTCAAAATGCTTCTTCTCTGAAACCACTTGGACAGTTGAAACCAAACTGCCCAGGAATGATCATTGGAAGGTCCTCTACAAATTTTCCGTTTTTTATGCCGGTCGGAAATCCAAGATGGCCGCCACCGCAGGACATAGATTAACATTGGACCCTATGGGAAAATATTCAAATGCCTTCTACTCAGAAACTACAAATATGATTAAAGCCAAACTGTACATGAATGTTCATTAGATGGTCCTCTACAAACTTTACGTTTTTTGTTCTGGTATGAAATTCAAAATGGCGGCTACGGCAGGACTTAGTTTAACATTGGACCCTATGGGAAAAATGTTTCAAAACGCTTCTTCTCTGAAACCAAACTGCCTAGGAATGATCATTGGAAGGTCCTCTACAAATTTTATGTTTTTTATGCCGATCGGAAATCCAAGATGGCCACCACCGCAATACATAGATTAACATTGGACCCTATGGGAAAATGTTCAAATGCCTTCTACTCAGAAACTACAATTATGATTAAAGCCAAACTGTACATGAATGTTCATTAGATGGTCCTCTACAAACTTTACGTTTTTTGTTCTGGTATGAAATTCAAAATGGCGGCTATGGCAGGACTTAGTTTAACATTGGACCCTATGGGAAAAATGTTTCAAAATGCTTCTTCTCTGAAACCACTTGGACAGTTGAAACTAAACTGCCCAGGAATGATCATTGGAAGGTCCTCTACAAATTTTCTGTTTTTTATGCCGATCGGAAATCCAAGATGGCCGCCACCGCAGGACATAGATTAACATTGGACCCTATGGGAAAATATTCAAATGCCTTCTACTCAGAAACTACAAATATGATTAAAGCCAAACTGTACATGAATGTTCATTAGATGGTCCTCTACAAACTTTACGTTTTTTGTTCTGGTATGAAATTCAAAATGGCGGCTACGGCAGGACTTAGTTTAACATTGGACCCTATGGGAAAAATGTTTCAAAACGCTTCTTCTCTGAAACCACTTGGATAATTGAAACCAAACTGCCCAGGAATGATCATTGGAAGGTCCTCTACAAAGTTTCTGTTTTTTTATGCCGATCGGAAATTCAAGATGGCCGCCACTGCAGGACATAGATTAACATTGGACCCTATGGGAAAATGTTCAAATGCCTTCTTCTCAGAAACTACAAATATGATTAAAGCCAAACTATACATGAATGTTCATTGGATGATTCTCTACAAACAATACGTTTTTTGTTCCGATATGAAATTCAAAATGGCGGCTACGGCAGGACTTAGTTTAACATTGGACCCTATGGGAAAAATGTTTCAAAATGCTTCATCTCTGAAACCACTTGGACAGTTGAAACCAAACTGCCCAGGAATGATTATTGGAAGGTCCTCTACAAAGTTTCTGTTTTTTATGCCGGTCGGAAATCCAAGATGGCCACCACCGCAATACATAGATTAACATTGGACCCTATGGGAAAATGTTCAAATGCCTTCTTCTCAGAAACTACAAATATGATTAAAGCCAAACTGTACATGAATGTTCATTGGATGGTCCTCTACAAACTTTGCGTTTTTTGTTCCGATATAAAATTCAAAATGGCGGCTACGGCAGGACTTAGTTTAACATTGGACCCTATGGGAAAAATGTTTCAAAACGCTTCTTCTCTGAAACCACTTGGATAATTGAAACCAAACTGCCCAGGAATGATCATTGGAAGGTCCTCTACAAGGTGTGTTTTTTTTATGCCGATCTGAAATCCAAGATGGCCACCACCGCAGAACATAGATTAACATTGGACCCTATGGGAAAATGTTCAAATGCCTTCTTCTCAGAAACTACAAATATGATTAAAGCCAAACTGTACAAGAATGTTCATTGGATGGTCCTCTACAAACTTTACGTTTTTTGTTCCGATATGAAATTCAAAATGGCGGCTACGGCAGGACTTAGTTTAACATTGGACCCTATGGGAAAAATGTTTCAAAATGCTTCTTCTCTGAAACCACTTGGACAGTTGAAACCAAACTGCCCAGGAATGATCATTGGAAGGTCCTCTACAAATTTTCTGTTTTTTATGCCGGTCGGAAATCCAAGATGGCCACCACCGCAGGACATAGATTAACATTGGACCCTATGGGAAAATGTTCAAATGCCTTCTTCTCAGAAACTACAAATATGATTAAAGCCAAACTGTACATGAATGTTCATTGGATGGTCCTCTACAAACTTTGCATTTTTTGTTCCGATATAAAATTCAAAATGGCGGCTACGGCAGGACTTAGTTTAACATTGGACCCTATGGGAAAAATGTTTCAAAACGCTTCTTCTCTGAAACCACTTGGATAATTGAAACCAAACTGCCCAGGAATGATCATTGGAAGGTCCTCTACAAGGTGTGTGTTTTTTATGCCGATCTGAAATCCAAGATGGCCACCACCGCAGGACATAGATTAACATTGGACCCTATGGGAAAATGTTCAAATGCCTTCTTCTCAGAAACTACAAATATGATTAAAGCCAAACTGTACAAGAATGTTCATTGGATGGTCCTCTACAAACTTTAGGTTTTTTGTTCCGATATGAAATTCAAAATGGCGGCTACGGCAGGACTTAGTTTAACATTGGACCCTATGGGGAAAATGTTTCAAAACGCTTCTTCTCTGAAACCACTTGGATAATTGAAACCAAACTGCCCAGGAATGATCATTGGAAGGTCCTCTACAAGGTGTGTGTTTTTTATGCCGATCGGAAATCCAAGATGGCCACCACCGCAGGACATAGATTAACATTGGACCCTATGGGAAAATGTTCAAATGCCTTCTTCTCAGAAACTACAAATATGATTAAAGCCAAACTGTACATGAATGTTCATTGAATGGTCCTCTACAAAACATACGTTTTTTATTCTGATATGAAATTCAAAATGGCGGCTACGGCAGGACTTAGTTTAACATTGGACCCTATGGGAAAAATGTTTCAAAATGCTTCTTCTCTGAAACCACTTGGACAGTTGAAACCAAACTGCCCAGGAATGATCATTGGAAGGTCCTGTTTTTTATGCCGATCGGAAATCCAAGATGGCTGCCACCACAGGTCATAGTATTAACACAGAACCATATGGGGAAAATACAGAAATATATTCTTCTCTGAAGCTATTGCACTGATTGAACCTAAACTGTGCATCAATCATTGGAAGGTCCTTTACAAACTTTGTGTTTTTTATGTTGATCGTAATTCCAAGATGACGCAGGACATAGTTTTTACATAGGACCAATTGTTTTTTTTTATTACCAGGTGAACGATACAGGCTCTTGAGAGCCTCTGGTTTCTGTACCAGTACATGAAACCATTAATTAAATGTATATTTTGTAAAGCTGTGTCAGTTCTGTCAAAATTTTTAATGCCAAGTGTTGTCGTTCCTTTTTTTTTTTAAATTTAAACATTTATTTACTATTTTTCAATTTCATTATAGTCAAAACCTTGTTATTTTCAACTCATACAAATTATTTCTTTGAATTTATATTGATTTCCGACTATTAGCTTAAATTTACCTTGGATAACTCAAATCCTCGCGAGTAAAATTGGTTTCAACACAATGAGTTATAGTGAGTTTTGACTAAATTGCTATGGAATGCATGTTATTACTAATAAATATAGATAACTTAGTACAGTCAAACATGTACATGCAGTCACCTGTATTAAAAGATCACCTTTTTCTTGTCCTTTCATAGAAAATTTTGTATGAATTGGACCTCTTTTAAGAGGTCATCTGTCTTAAAATACCACTTTTTCTTTGTCCCAAAGGTGACCTCTTAATACAGGTTTGACTATTTGTTTAACATATTTTGCTTTTGTGCAAATGTTTAGAAGAACGATATTTTTATTATAAATTTGTAGTATATGACAACTGGTATTTTCTGATTTATATTGTCTTAGATTTTATTTTTCATTCAATAAAAACAAAGTTTAACTTTTCATATTCAACTTAGAGGCCCTCTCTGTCACAACTGGACTAACAACCGTCGCAATCCAAATTTGTATAGTATGACAAACAATTGGGTTAGATTTATGGTGTAAAACAAGATTTCAGCAGTCAGTTTTATTGATGGAGGAAACTGGAGGACCTGGAGACACTTTTTTGTTGAGCAAAATCAAGGACTTTTCAAGGACTTTCTAGGAAAAAAATTAGTTTTCAAGCACCTTTTTCTGAGCATTTTCACATATAAAACCTTGTTTAACCTTACCTTTCTTCAAGTGAAAATGCCTGTACCCAGTCAGGAAAATGATAAAAATACCTTTCATATGACTTTGGAGGGCCGATTCTGCCATGGAGGAAATATCAAAACTTTTGTTGCAGTATTTGCAGTGTGCTTTATGAATATCTGGGCTATTTCTAAGCAAGGCATGGTATTGTGGCTGCTCTAGCCATTTGTTCAGGAATTTACATTTTCCCGGCATCTTGAACTGGCAATGATCAAAGTCACTGGCGGCTGATCACGCGATGTTATGATTTTTTATTTTCATAATTTTTAATTTAGAACATAAGTGGACACGTTTGATGTTATGCCCATTAAGAAATACATTCAGGAAAACCAATGAATCGTCACGGAAACCAATTAAAACGACAAGCTTGAAGCCAGGTGATGGGATTACATTAATGCGTATTTTTGATTTGAGCGGTAAAATTCCGGAAAACACTGTTTTATAGAAATAGCGGGATTTTCCACAAATAGCGTGTAGTGATACGGGAAGGTCTATTTATATTTCCACGGGTAACTGAGGTTGTTGACATCGATTCAACGTCTTGGAGATCGAAAATGACTGTTAACATGCACTTATTTCGCAGGAATAATATTGTTCAAATGAACTAGAGGCTCAGGTGAGCCTGTATCGCTCACCTGACATAAATAAGTCCTCTTAAGAATGTCTGCATGCCGAATACATCTAAGTTACTATTCAAATCCCATACTGCCATGGGGTTCTATGTTAAAACTATGTCTGCTCATGGCAGCCATCTTGGATGGAGGTCGTGGTCACTGGACACAATTTTGAAAGTATACTACCCATGGACCATCCATGCCATGTTTGCTTTAAATTGGCCGACTGGTTCCAGAGGAGAAGATTTTTAAACAATTTTCCCATATGGTCCTATGTTAAAACTATGTCCGCTGACGGTGGCCATTTTGAACCGAGATCGGGATCACTGAACACAATATTGGAAGTTGACCACCTAAGGACCATCGATGACATGTTTGCTATATTGGCATACTGGTTTCAGAGGAGAAGATTTTAAAACATTTTTTCCCATAGGGTCCTATGTTAAAACTATGTCCGCTGAAGGTGGCCATCTTGGATGGAGGTCAGGGTCACCAGACACAATTTTGAAAATTGACCACTTAAGAACCATCCATGCCATGTTTGCTTTAAATTGGCTTACTGGTTTCAGAGGAGAAGATTTTTAAACATATTTACAATAGGGTCCTATGTTAAAACTATGTCCGCTGATGGCGGCCATCTTGGATGGAGGTCTGGGTCACTGGATGTAATTTTGAAAGTTGGCCATTTAAGGACCATTCATGCCATGTTTGCTTTAAATTGGCTTACTGGTTTCAGAGGAACAAATTTTTAAACATTTTTCCCATAGGGTCCTATGTTAAAACTATGTCCGCTGATGGAGGTCGGGGTCACAGGACATAATTTTGAAAGTTGACCATCTTTCCGATCAGAAAACGATTCACAAGTTTAGTACAGGACCACTCAATGATCATTCCTGCAAAGTCACAATTCAATTGGCTTAGTGGTTTCTAACAAGAAGATTTTTTAAATTTCGACCAATCAGAACACATTATAGGCCTTGGCAGCCATGTTGGATTTCCGATCAGCGCCAAAAACAAAAATCTTGTATATGACCATCCAATGAACATGTCTTCCCAGTTCAAATCTGTTTTGTGGTTTCAGAAAAAAAGCTGAAAATGTGAAATTCCCATAGGGTGCAATGTTAAACTAAGTCGAGTCATGGCGGCCATCTTGAATCTCCGAACGGCAAACGATTCACAAGTTTAGTATAGGACCACCCAATGATCATTCCTGCAAAGTCACAATTCAATTGGTTTAGTGGTTTCTGACGAAGATTTTCAAGGTTTCAACCAATCAGAACACGTTATTGGCCCTGGCAGCCATGTTGAATTTCCGATCTACACCAAAAACACAAATCTGGTAGAGGACCATCCAATGAACATTTCTGGCAAGTTTGGTTGAAATCTGTTCAGCAGTTTCAGAGAAGAAGAGTTAAATGTGAAAAGCTAACAGACGGACGGATGGACGCTTACCCATGACAAAAGCACATGGCCTATGGCCAGGTGAGCTAAAAAGTAGTTTTCAAGGGTTTTCAAGCACCTTTATTGGAATTCAAGTACTTTCAAGTCCTTAATTTTGCTACTTTCGTTTTCAAGCACCTGTACGATCCCTGTGGAGAAAACCACCGACCTGTAGCAAGTCGCTGACAAACTTTATCACATAAAGTTGTAAAGTACACCTTGCCATGAGCATGATTCAAACTCACAAAATTAGTGGCGATAGGCACTGATTGCATAGGTAGTTGTAAATCCAACTACCATACGATCACAGCCACGACGTCCCTCTAGACAAAAATAAAACTCAACATTTTTGTTTTTTGGGTTACCACCTGCCCTAAAAAAAATACCTACCTATGTCTTGCCTTCAATGATTTTCATCATAGACAAGAATAAAACTTGTCAACATTTTTGTTTTTATTGATAAAACTTTATTTGTATTTACACCTCAATAAATTAAATAATTACAAAGATTCTCTACAAATGAAATCATAAAATATAATTAATTCAAGATGATACTTATCTAATAAACATACATACTATTAAATGAAATCTGTGCTGAGATAATACAATTATAATTTACAAATCACAACTTCTAAATATTATCATATTATAATAAAGCAATTGTAGTCTTTTTATATCGGTCAATACTATTCTATTATTGTCTACTCCTGTGGGAACTGTTCTCCTACAGTGTTGTCTGGCGAGGTATAGTGCCTGAGCCAACGGAGATGGCACTAATATATTTAGTACATAACATCCCATTCCAGACAAAAGAAAAACACACTCAAATTCAACATAATAATAATAATAAAATTTACTATGTAACATTATATTTGCATTCCCAAATCTGGCCATGTTGACAGTAGACTACAGCGCAAGTCTATTTTAAGGGAGATAAATCTTGACAAAAATATATAAAAATTACGTGGGAAAATCTATGCCCACGGGAAATAGTTTGAAACTGGTATAGTTCCCGTCGCTAGGTATAGTCCCCCGTTGTCAAGTGTACTGTTCAAAAATAGTACACACTGATTATCCAATCAAAATACAGCATTTTCATATGTTAGGTACTAAATGTTTTTATCGAGCCGATGAAAGTACCAGTATATAAACAGGACAAAATTTGAGGTAGATATACTTTCATGGGTCGATAAAAACATTTATCCTGCAATGACAGCATTTACCGACCAATATTTTTTTTGATATTGGTCAGTTATAAATAGAACATACAAATGTAAACTCCGCCCACATCTGGGGATATTGTTTTCAAATACATACACAAAATTATTTCAAATACTTTTATCATCGTCCAGTAAACGTTTATTTACGATTTAAAATTGCAGGATAAATACAATACATGTGCACTGTCGAAGCATATAGGTAAATATGTGTATTCGGCGCGAAACGTGGGAAAAGGCTCTGCGAAGCCTCACCTTTTCCCCAATTTCTAAGCCTCGTACACATATTACTTATATGCTTCGACAGTGCACAAGTATTGTATATGTATTGATTGATATATTAAGACTACAATTGTATATGTATTGATTGATATATTAAGACTACAATTGTTTTATTATAATACAATATTATTTAGAAGTTGTGATTTGACACTTTTCTTATTTTGAGAAAAAAAGATGTTATACCATTCAATTAATAACATTTATTTTGCAGCAATTTTTGTAGCATTGTCCAATTCAACATTCTCCAATAGTTCTTTTAATCTAAAGTGGCAAATCAGAAGCCTTCACCCGGGACAATTCTGGTTAGAAAATGAAATAATTGAAAAATGGCTGAAACCATCTACACCCCCTTTCAAAACCTCCATTTTTTACTTGTTCAGATTGTGTCCTGCAACTTTCGGAAAAAAAATTCAGAGGGAAATAGTTGAAAGCAGTTAAATAACTGAAAAAAATCCTTCCTGCTTCAAACTATTGAAAGCCCTGCATTTCAAGAAGCTTGGCCTTTTAAGGATAATATCCCTACCCCTTCTTGTTTGGAAGCTCCTTAATAGCAATCACATGTCATATTATATAAATATATCTATATATTTTGTAACAGAACTCTCACACCACCGGATCATCTATTATGAGAAATAACTAACAACAAGCTTCCCTTACTGAAATCCTTCAAAAAAAAATTTACATTTGAAAGAGCTATTTTGTAATAATTGGAAATCCATACACCACTGGTGCTGCCCCTATTAGGAACGGCAGTCGACAAACTTCTCTCGCGGACTGAATTACTGACAGAACTTCACATGACTTGTCACACATACAGGCTTGTAATAAATGTTCTAAGAAACGATCAATATCTTTGTCTGTGACATCCCATAGATTGGATATAATACATGGACTGAAAAAAATATAAAGTAGGTATTATTACAATAAAATTTGTAGTTACTGGTAATAATTGTGTTTCAATGTAAATAGTTATACCTTATACAGTATTTATCTTCTTATAAGGCCTCCCCTTCTGTCTTGGTAATGATCTCATGGTAGTTGGATTTACAAGTACCTATGCAATCAGTGCCTATCACCACTAAAGTTGTGAGTCACATCCCACTCATGGTTAGGTGTACTTGATACAACATTATGTGATAAAGTTTGTCAGTGACTTGCGGCAGATTGGTGGTTTTCTCCGGTTTTCTTCACCAATAAAACTAACCATCACAGCATTAATAAATCTTACCAGTTAGCCAAGAAATAATAGAGAATTATTAAATCTTACCAGTTAGCCAAAAAATAATTGAGAATTATTAAATCTTACCAGTTAGCCAATAAATAATTGAGAATTATTAAATCTTACCAGTTAGCCAAGAAATAATTGAGAATTATTAAATCTTACCAGTTAGCCAAAAAATAATTGAGAATTATTAAATCTTCCCAGTTAGCCAAGAAATAATTGAGAATTATTAAATCTTACCAGTTAGCCAATAAATAATTGAGAATTATTAAATCTTACCAGTTAGCCAAGAAATAATTGAGAATTATTAAATCTTACCAGTTAGCCAAGAAATAATTGAGAATTATTAAATCTTACCAGTTAGCCAAGAAATAATTCAACATCATGCCGGAGGCCTCTAGTTGTCCCTTTGTTTGTAACTGACCACTGCTACATCCCATCAGTAACACAGCTGCCCGACAGCTTAACTGCTGTAGATCGTCTCCACTCAGATACTTACTACCAGTACCATGACCACAATATCTGTTAACATTGAGATAAATATACAATAATTACATTGTCCACATTGTCATTCATTTTTGTGATAGTGTGTTGTTTTTATGAGTGGAAGTGAATCTGTGCAGGTTCGCTATGAACAGTGAAAATTAAGTGTGCCAACCCGCTCATTAATATATATTCTGTAACTTATTGTGATAGTACAACTGTTTGTATCATTTCAAGTCAGTTGTGTAAACCATATCACTATGTGACACACAACATTGAGTAGTGACATAGTTTACACAACTGACGAGACATGATACAAACAATTGTACAAATAAATTTATGCATATAATACGTTTATCTAATATTTCCATATTAAGGCAAAAGAGTAATACTGTTAGGTTTCATTATAGTTTATTTTTTTAACAAATAATGATCAGACATTCAAAATAGTACTATATGTCACATATTGTGCTAAGTCACGTCACAACATTCATTCTTCAATCGCTAACACTGTACGAACATACATGGATTCCTCCACTGGTTTTGGTTATGAATTTTCGCCTGAAGTGAAATTGTTTATAGTAGTTGGTTGGTTGATGGTGTTTAATGCCACTTTCAACAATATTTCAGTTCTATCGTGACGGTCAGTTTTATTGTTGCAGGAAACCAGAGTACCTGGAAAAAACCACTGACCTGTCGTAAGTCACTGACAAACTTTATCACATAATATTGTATTGAGTACACCTTGCCATGAATGGGGCTCGACCTCACAACTTTAGTGGTGATAGGCACTTATTGCACAGGTAGTTGTAAATCCATATACCAGGCAATATAGACTAGTCAGGTCATATCTTTCATTATTTGATTTTCATTATCAGCGGCACACATCAAAGGGAAAATGTCCAATTTGCCAATAAACACCAATTTCTCAACCCACCAAATAATATGTACCCTTTAACTTACACTAATAAATCATATTCTGTTAAGGCTTTCTTATTCTCGTCTGCTGTTGGAGGTTTTCCCACAATTCCTTGCCAACCCTTGTTTCTGAAATAACAAAATCGAAATTAAACAAAAATTTAATAGTAATTTCACAGTATTTTTGCTAATCTTTAGAGTTTTATGTTTTGTTGGAGGAATCACTCGTGTTGTTGTCATTGGTTACATTGTTGACCATGACTTTTTATCTTCTGTTTTCACTTTATAAAATACATGATTGAAATAGTATTAATTTTCACTTTGTAGGTTGAAGGATCATACAATTTTCATTGAGATTTTGGTTCAGTCTAAAAATCTTACTGTATATAAAAATAATTTTATTACAGATGTGAATCTGAAGGGTATCGGATAAGGAATGACTTTAGAGAATGTATTGAAAATAAGTGGTTTTATATGAAATATATAGAGAAATATCTTGATGTGGAAATACCTTTGACCTGTGAATATACAGATGAATTTGTACAAGTTGTAGACAGAGACACATGTAGTAATATATTTTGATGAGTCCCACAATTGTAAGAATTTACAACTTGAAAACTTTGGCAAGTCCCAACTGCAAATTGTGAGTTCAGGACTCCTCTTAGTGAGTAGCAAAGGTCTCTGGTGGTAGATGAAAATTCAATCTAGGACACCAGAAAATTGCAACAGAGAAATAATAACATTCAATTCATTGATGGTGGCCAGTATTAGGCAGAATCAGAAGAGAATCAACATTTATAATAAAAAAACAAAAAAACAAACAAAACAAAAAAACTGACATAATGAATAATATTTATAATTTTTTAATATTTTGGCACATAGAAAAAAAATTGTTCTAACTCTTCCTATTTGAAGATGAATGCTTACTTTTCAAACCAATGTTGGAATGTCTCCTGTGTGGCTGGTAAATTGTTGTCAGGGTTTAACACATAGTAAACATTGTTTTTATCTACCACCGACACACCCCTCTTCTGTGATGGAGAAGTAGACACACATCCTTTCTGTGACAGGTAACTGATCATGTGATAGAGTGATGGCAAACGAGACAGAGAGTGAGATCTTAGAATTGGTATATTCTCCCATGGAAGATGCTGCAAGGTCTGAAATAAATCAATACATATCAACACATGATGCGGGGGAGCAGAAAAGACGGGACGGAGAGCTAAGAATATATATACTGTAGGGTAATTTAATTGACAGAGTGATTATTATTTATAGTCCGTTTGATTTCTATAAATGTTCAGAATAAAATTCTTAAAAATCCAGTTTTTGAATCAACAATTTTTTTTCTAGATGTATTCTAATATATGATATATACGAACTCTGACAATTAATTTCAAAATTTTTGGTCCATTATTAAAAAGATACCCATTAGGTCTCTATGTTAATTATATTTTCTGAAGTGTAAAAATCTGCATGGAGTGAGTACAAATAGTGCAAGAGCCCAACCACCAAAACAAAATAACAGACATGTGCTTTCAATGTATATTTCATTGTACCATGTGACATAGAACATTTGAATATTAAAAGGCTACTCATCAACTGACCATTAAGCCATTTAAGGTGATAGTCAGTTGTTATTGATGTTCTTTAATATTTAAATGTCCTATGTCACATGGTACAGTCTGTTATTTGTACTCACTCCATCCAGATTTTTACACTTTAGTCAATATAATTAACATAAGAGACCTAATGGATAACTTTTTTAATAGTGGACCAAAAATTTTGAAATTAATTGTCAGATTTCATATATATCATATATTTATATACATCTAGAAAAAAAATTGTTCATATGAAAACAGTATTTTTAAGAATTTTTTTCTGGACATTTATAGAAGTCAAACGGACTATAACCCCAAGTGAGCAATTATTCATCTATATCATGAAGAGAACAAGCTACATTTCAATGAGATGATGATGATTTCCACTTTGTACCCACACGTTTCGTTGGATTTTTATGGCGCTGGCTCACTGAAACAACAGTCTGCGGGTAGACATGTCACTTCACTTGAACACATTATTCTGACTTTGAGCCAACCAGTCTTTGTTCTTATTTCTTAATGCAGTGTGCTTATCAGAGAAGTAGCAAATACCATACAAATTTTTTAGTCTTTGGTTTGACTTGAGCTGGGATCGAACACATGATCTACCGCACTCTAGGCAGACACGCTAACCATTACACCACCGATATGGTTTAGCGTCTTTTGAAGTAATCATATAAACATATAATCCATTTTTCGACATGTGACACATTTGATGAAGTTGACAGTTACAATTAATAAATCCCATTATGAACATCGGGGACAAAAAAAATCCTGTGTTGAACCTCAGTGACAAAATGGCGTTCAGTCCTTGTCAATATAGATGTTTATTTCCTATTGATAATTTCTTTACTACTAGATACATGTATTGGGATTGAATTTATTTATTTAATAATAAAAATAATTATTATTCACCGACAGGTAACAGTTTAGCGTATATACTGTTACTCCACAATTCATCTCCCGTTCTTCTTGTTTTGATCCGCATTCTTATTCAAATGGAGATACTATTCGTATGGAGGTAAATTTCGCGTATTTATCGTGTATTTATCTCAAATGCGAAAGTAGTGAAAAATATCTCCAAGGGAAAATTACCACTTATTCAGAATGTATAATCTAGGAATGAGATTATTTTAAAATTAACTCGACAGACTTGTTAAAGCTTATATGATATACCTTATCTAATAACAGAATAACATGATGACGTCGTGAATCACACGGAACATGTTTACTCCAAAACTGTGCTATTTCTGTAGAAATTTCAGATACACTGTCAGCTCCAGATAAATTGGCTAAAACCTGGTGTATCTGGTGAACTGTCAATTTGTTACCACCCCCAAGTAAAATCTACAAAAAAAATAATACAAAAAGAACTATTAGGATATAATATGTGAAAATATTATTGCCTAACTTTTAGTCAGTTATATTTAAATCACCAGGTGAATACAAAACGTAGATACCTAATTTAGTGTGCATGACATGTTTCTGGAACAACCCTCATCGGGTACGCTCAAGGTCTAAAGACTGAAAAGCCAAATATTTTAAGTGTTTGGGAGCAATAAAACCAAATGGAGTAAACAAGATAGCCAAAATCAGCTATGGTCACCCATGCCTGTGGGAGCAGAACCTTAGTTTTAATAACTTTATTCTCTATTAATCTCAAACACTTCCTTTGTTAACTAACAATATTTCTGATTGATTCATCCCTTAATCTCAATACTCAAACACTTCCTTTGTTAACTAACAATATTTCTGATTGGTTCATCCCTTAATCTCAATACTCAAACACTTCCTTTGTTAACTAATACAATATTTCTGATTGGTTCATACCTTTATAACAGCTTTGTTAATTGGTTTATTCGACAGACCAGTGAGTCTGGTATATATATCATCTGTTGTTTTATTCAGCTCTTGAACATCAATACCAACTGGATGCCCAAGTAAAAGAAACTTCCACCTGCCAAGCCAATATTTCTCAATATTCTCTAAAAGCGTCTGAAACAACAAAAATCTCCATTATTCCATTATGCTACAAAAGACAATGAGAGAGGCAATGCAATTCAGGATTGGAATTCTCTACCTGAATAGATAAAACCCATCACCGAGCTACAAATGTCTAAAAAAAGAAGTGTCATTTCTTAACAATATACAATTATGGCCCTCATTTGAAGTATGCATTCAGGTTTTTCAACCCAAGAGAGCCTGGGTTCAAAAGTGCTTACCCGAGAGAAAATAACATGTCAAGGGTTGACAAGTATGAATGTCTACCTCAGAGGAGAGTCGTAATTGTTTTATCATTTTTTCCACAGTAGCAAAAGATATATGAAACAACCCATTATCTGGGGGAAAAAACAACCTGACAACTCATATTTTCTTGTATCCTATAGGCCTATGTCTCCAACCACAAAAAAACATTTACCATTCTGACAATCACTTCCATGTTTATTTAAAATGGCAGGCTAATACTAAAACATTTTTTTTTTTCATCTAATATTTTGGCAATATCTTCATCACTACATCGTGTGATTCTGAATTTGTTCTCCGGTGTCTCTTATGCAAGTGAGATGACCATTGTTGATGTTTTACAGACCAGTTTACCCAGTTATCTCCCTTGCAAGGAAAAATGGAATGTCTGGAAGGTAGCAATAAGGCTGTTACCCATGATCGTAAATTTTTGTAAAAACAGTTTGTTTGCTTTTTAAAATCATGTGAGTTTTCTTACAATGCAGATATTTTAAAATATATATTTTTTGCTGTTGTTTTTTTGTGTGTTTAATGCCACTTTCAGCAATATCATGGCGACCAGTTTTAGTGGTGAAAGAAGCAGGAGTACCCGGAGAGAACCACTGACCATGGGCAAGCAACTGATAAACTTTATCACTTGCGGCTGCGAGTCGAGTGCACCCTTTTTTGTAATTTGCAAAGCCGGGCGCGAACCCACGCCATATTGGTGATAGGCTTGTATGAGTTGTTAGGTAATCCAACTACCTAACTCATTGAGCCACCCGGGCCCTCTTTAAAATATAAGAAAAATAATAATTGTAATATTTTATTTTGTTGATATATACCATTTCTTGAAATTAAGTAAAAAAAAAAAATCATTAATTATTGAACTTTATATATCAACTTCAAGTTGATTCTTAGAAATGATCCAACTGAAAATAAGCTGAATGGCTTTCAATGGTCATCCATGGTTGAAAATTTTTCAACATTCAAGAATTGGCAAGTTTTAGCTAAATTAGAAATTTTTAATCATTTGTAAATATTATCAACATTTTTTAACCTAAATATATTTTACCTTTAACCTTAAAAGGGTCCAATTTATTTTTATCTTTGAAAATAAAAACTTGTCTAATTATGGATATATCATTTTGTAATTTTCAGAGATTTCATATGTTGGTAGTTAAGTATAAACACATGTCAAGTAAGATCTACTGTACCTGCATCCTGGAATCTAGATTTCCTCGCCATTTCCACCATTCATTTTTATCTGTAAGCTTTACACTGTCTTTACTTTCATTGATTATATTAGAGAACTCAGAAAGTATCTCTCTTCCCTAGAAAACAATGTGGTAGTCAGTTGATCATGAAGGAATACGGTAAATACTGTCTAAACCGAACCTCCTCAGGACCAACCTTTGTGTTCGGTATAGACAGGCATTTGGTTTGTACAGGTTAAATTAACAAAGATTTCCTACGTTCATTTAATTTAATTCTTTATCTATTTAACAAGGATTGCCAACAGCCGATGGCTATGAGCAGTTTTCCTATATTGGGACATTGCATACAGTTTAGCTCATACAGGATTCTGATTTATTCTGGGTTCGGTTTATTCAGGTTTTCCAACATCATGTCATGGTCTTTTTTGTGTTCAGTGAGTTCAGTTAAGATGAGAGGTGATTGGTTGTTTTGTTGATATTTGTGGAATCGATGATCATCACTGTTTAAACTGTCTTTTCATAATTCACGGTATTACACTGCATATCACCCAAGTATTCCACTTTCACCTATTTTGTTGTTGGAAATCACCTTTAATGTTTAATATTGGAAGCCAGATTTACCACAGAAAACAAGACTGTACCTTGTCAACATTTCTACATGTACAAGTTGAGTATAACAGTCAGCTGGGCCTGTCCCTATACTTCCATGGTGAAAGCATAGTGGGTATTAGAAGACGATCAATGACATTATACAGTAGACTCACCAAATTATTTTATGGTGATATAAGAGATAACTATTGTATTTGAATAGTTGGAAAATGCAGTTTTACTTAGTGACATGTATCAGAGCCAGTAAAACAAATATTTGGGATCGCCAAATTCCCAACTGACTCCTGCAACTATTCAATTACAGATAAAATACTACTGTTGGACAAACCAATGTTAAAATACCCAACAAATTATGGCTTCTAATACCTGATCAGAATTAAATTCTGGTAGCTGTACAACTATTGGCTGTCCTGTCTTGTCCACTCTACTGATCACCAACATACCAGGAGTACTTTGAGAAACAACAGACAACTGACATACCGACCAATCTACAATAAATAAAATGATACATTATAAATTCTGTCATGGTCGAGAAGCTGAGTCGGGACAATTCCACATGAGGCTTCACATTTTGAGGTCAGAATCAAGGCTTGAACAGTTTCTGATGAAAGAAAATGTGAACCAGAAGTTGGAATTGTCTCATCTCACATTTTTTACCTTCATAGTTTCAAACATTAAAGGAATGGACCCTTCATCTTTTTTCTTTAATGCAATTAAAGATTGGAATGCACTTCCAAATAGCATAAAATCAATAAATGACCACAACACATTCAAAGCTGCAGTAAAACAACATCTGAAAAATGTGTATCTTTTAATGTCATTAATATCAATTCTTCCTCTTATCATTCATTTAAGTGATATACACTTAAAGCAGCCCATTGGAAATAAGCGGACATGTTTTCATGGGTCATCCTTGGAAGGATATCAACTTGTAAGTGCATTTTAGCCTTGCAGTACTTGTTTCATTTCATACTTTAAATACACATATTTTTAAACTACATTTGTATATAGTTGGTATCGATTCCTAAATGAATTTTACCTTTTACCTTTAAACTGATTATTTTTCTAATATCATTCAACAAATTGTCTGATATTTATATACAACTGTAAATGGGTGCCATTTGAAAAATATTTTACTTCTAAACTATGCAGCTTAATGAAAACTAACTACTATATATGGTGAAACTAGTGAAATGCTGCAGTCTTTCAAGTGTATTCAAGTGTTCTCCACGTGTGTTTTCCACAATGAGAGAAAGTTCATTTTTAATGCTAAAAATCAAATACAAGTATAGGAAGCATGTTTCTATTGTTGTTCTTCATTTGACAGTAACTTTGAGCATACCTTCAGGTATACCAGTCATCATTGCCTTAAACTCTTCTTCTGTTTTGTTGAAATGTAATATTTCCCGACTTTTCTGTAAACTGTCAACATCTGTCGAGGTTTCCATAGCAACAGATGAATCACTTGCTTTGATAGACTTTCTGAAATATGGGGAAAAAAAAAATCAATTTTATATATTAATAACAACTGCTACTGCTACTAAATAAATTGCTTTCAATCAAGAATTATTAGAAAAATAGACCATTTACACATTTCTGACTTTGACTCTAAAATTATATGTTTTACGGGAGTTATTTCCCTTTAATGCAAAGTTCTATGAAAATAACCTATTTTTTTCCTCATAATTTGTTCAAAATTTTAATGTTGTAAACAACTTGTGAATTTTCTATCTGCTATAAAAATCTCCTGATTTTTTTTTATTACAAGGTTCAAATATTTATAAATTATGAATAAATTCTTTGTCCTTCCATTGCTCACGAGTGAACGGGAACCATTTTGCCAGTTGTAAGGGAAATAACTCTTGTGAAAAAAGTATAAAAACATATAATTTTAGAATCAAATCGGGAATGTGCAATTGGTTTATTTGATCCTATAAAAGTAAAAAGAGGTGGATTTTCATTTTGCTTGATCTAAAAAAATAGTATTCTACAGAAATAAAATAGAGAGTAGAGTATTATCGGTGGATAAAGTCACTGACCTTTCATATTTATATTAATGTTGGAATGAAACGGTAATGGATTGACTACGGTAGTTAGAATGTATCATATACGGTAGACATATTTAAAAAGCTTTACCTGATTTTTCTAGCAGCATTAATCAACGACTGATGTCTAAATGTAACAGCTATTGATTCAGCTAGATAGAATGCTGCCTTTAAGGGAGATAACTCCATGTACTGTAGAGCAAGCATCTGACAGATTGACGTATAGACTGGAGGAGATGGCAAATGCTTCATTTGTTTGTAGGCCTCCTCTAATGTTTGGATAAGTCGGCTATTAGTGGAATCTGAAAAAAACCAAAACAAATGAAGTATTATAAAGGCTTCTTCTAAAGTCTGGATTAGTCGACTGTTAGTGGAATCTGTAAAAAACAAAACAAATGAAGTGGGGCCTCCTCTAAAGTCTGGATAAGGTGACTGTTAGTGGAATCTGTAAAAAACAAATGCAGTGAGGTGTGTAGACATGTCGCTCCACCCGGACACATTATCCCGATTCCAAACCAACCAGTCTTTGCTCTTACTCCTTAAAGCTGTGTGATTAGCAGAGAAGCAGCAAATACCAATTTTAGTCTTTGGTATGACCCGACCAGGGCTTGAACTACTGCACTCGAGACGAGCACGCTAATCATTACACCACTGGTGGTAGTTGAACTATTAGTTGATCACTAAGTATTATAATAATTGATAGAAATAATGCTGTGACATTTTTTTACATCAAGCAAGATTTTGTATCTGATATCTTGTAAAACATAATATTTCAATCAGTAAAAGAGATACATGTAGGAGAAATAAAAATCATATTTCTTACCACACTTACTGATGTTGCTGTCAGTTTTTGGCACTGGTTCCGCTTTCACAATTCTTTCTGTTTTCATTTGGCTCCTTTTTAACAATTTACTGGATCTTAATACCTCAGTAGTCTCCCCTGCCTGTTGTTCACAATCACTTTGTTCATCTTTCTTTGTCTTTTTCTGTGTTCTACCTTTCCTTGTAGCTTTAGCCGTCTTGTTGTCTCCACGTAAAATCTCTATCGATTCATTTAAACTGACATCTAAAAGTAAAATACAACCAATAATAGATGTTCACATGAGCCTGTATCACTCACCTAGGAAAGAGTGAGTGAGTGATTGTTGTTTAACACCCAATGAGAAATTTTTCGGATATATCATGGCCATGAGATGATGACAATGTCCGCCTTGTACTAGACCAACACTCTGAGTTGAAATTTTATAGTGCTAGCTCACTGATACAACAGTCCGCGGGTAGACATATCACCCCACTCGGACACATTATTTGGATTCCGTGCCAACCAGTCTTTGCTCTTATTTTTTAGTGCTGCGTGCTTAGTGGAGAAGCAACAACTACCTATTTAATAGTATCTGGTGTGATCCGACCGCGGTTCGAACCCACGTTCTACCGCACTTGAGGCTAGAACGGTAACCATTACATCACCTATGCGGTTACCTGGGAAAGATTTATTGAACTATTGCATATATATCATATAAAATGTTCAATTTTCATCTCATAAGACTTGAACCAAATAGACTACAAAACCTTCATCAGTATAAAATTTAATCTTCATATCACAATGTTGCTTCATGACAAATACAAAATTTGAATAATTAACATTCTTGGTATTTCCTTCAGAAGATTTTTTCCCCATTAGTCAGTTTTAAGCACAGAAATCATAGAAATTGGGGTCTAAATCTCTGAAAACATGAATCTACAAATCACAGTATGCATCATGCCATTTTTGACATTTTCTCCTTTGTAATTTATGTCAATGTTTGGAATCCAGAGCCTGGCCTCATAGTCTTGGGTTTTCGTTCGTACCAGACTAAATCTGCATTTATTAATGGTGCTTCATGCCAAATACAACAAGAGGAACTGCTGTTTTAGTGAGAAACCTTATCAATGATAATAAAAGAACAATCTATCATATGATTGTGTGAAAAATCTCCCAGCAGTTGCATCAAATAATTGGTCTGAGAGTGTTCCAGAAAGATTGTGTGAAATATTAAAAGTTGATCTACAGAGAAAGAGACCTAATCACAAAAATTTGAAAATGTTAACAATGAGGTCACAACTTGTGTTACCAATTGTAGACAAATCGCTTGTGTGAAAATATTTTTTTAGAAAATAAACTAAATCAATGTAGCATGAAACTACCCGCTCCATCATCAACGTGTAGACCAAATATGTTGAACCTAAGTTGTATGGCGACACATGCCTGGCTGACATGTACACACTATGATTAAATCTAGCCTGTATTGTAATGGAGAAATTTACTTAATCACAAAAACTTGGAATAGTTAATCCTGTCGCTGTCAGAAAAGCAATACCTATGTCACAGGCGAGACAAAAACAACATATGTTTACCCTCTACCTTTACAAAGCCACTGTGTTTCACATTTTCATTGTATGTAACATAATTATTGATGGAAGTTTACCATTCTCTGTGACTTCTTGTAACACTACACTATCATAGTCCTCTGTGTCCAGTCGAGATCTGACAGAAAAACTGAGATCCTCACAATGGTAGGTATCCCCTGTTACTACAAAATAGTTATAAATAGATATAAAATACACTTGTCACTTATAAGCGACATTTGCAAAAAGTGACAAATAAAGACATTTTTTGCTAATTAAAGGGAAGCAATCCAAACGCTATAAATAAAATGTCACCGCAACTAATTATTTTTCTATATATGGGTCAATCAGATCAGGTTTTGCTTTATGTTGTCCTTGACAACTATCAAAATATTTAAACTAGAGAGTGCTGTTTAATACCAAGTGAGCAATTTTTTTTGGTTATATCATGCCAAGATAAGGATTATGCCTGCTTTATACTGGACCAACATGCTGGGCTGGATTTGAAGCTCACAGAAAAAAAAACAGTCAACAGTTAAGCACATTATCCAGACTGAGCCAACCAGACTTTATTTATTTTTTATTCTCATACAGCCAAATACAATGGAGGGACCGTCATGGTCGTGATTGTATGGTAGTTGGATTTACAACTACCCATGCAATCAGTGCCTATCACCACTAACCTTTTGAGTTCGGGTCCCGCTCTTGGCGAGATGTAATTGATACAACATTATGTGATAAGGTTCGTCAGTGACGTGCAACATGTCGATGGTTTTCTCTGGGCACTCCAGTTTCTTCCATCAATAAAACTGACTGCCACGATATAACTGAAATACTGTTGAAAGAGGTGTTAAACACCATGAACCTAATGTAATCAGTTATATCACTGACATAAATTACCTGACTCGTCATCCTTTACACTAAGACTCTCATCTAAGATAAACAACTTATCATCTTCGGAGTCAGAATCTGACCTTGTCCTCTCAGTGGCATTGACCCTTGACCTTTGAGTTCTTCTAGAAGGCATACTCTCAATCTCTTTTGAATTTTTTATTTTGGAAATTTTACTTTTCTTTTTATCCGCTTCATGTTTATCGGCATCACAACCATCGAGTTGTTTCTGAATATTTTTATTATTGTCTTCATCATTCACTTTTTCTGTAAGATTCCGACTAGAACTGTCATTTTGATTAGATATTTCTGCTTTTACTCTGTTGCTAGATACAGATTTGTCATTTTCTATTTTTATCTTTGTTGATCGACATGCTCTTTTAATGTTTGTTTTTCCCGTATATTTGGTGTCGGCCACATGATTGTCGCATGGCATTTTTATCTCTTCCAATATGTTCTCAGCATCATCCTCTGTAATGCCGCCATGACGTGAAGCCTCAATATCAACATACTCGGTATTAACATTCCCAGCTTTACCTCGTCTTGTTCTAGTTGTTCTCTTTTTTACACATTTTATCACATCACCGTCTTTTTCAGTACCAAATAAGACTTTCTGTAAAACTGGACGAGGAATCTTAGATTGAGCATTTTTCATTTCAGCAGACAACACGTCAGTACCCTCACTAAACTGAAACACATCAGTATTGTTTTCCTTATCTTTTCGCAAAGGCTGCTTTCTACTACTTGGTCTCGTTTTCTTTCGTGATTTTAATGGCTGAACGTCATCTTCATCACTATCCAGTATAAGGTCAAGGATAGTTTTATGACTACAAACACTTCTTGGAGTTTTCATTACAAGTTTTGGCCATGCTTTGTTTGGCGTTTCCATAAGATTGTCTTCAGTCAACTGAGGTTCTGCTAAATCTTTCGACTTTGGTTTGGTATTTCTCCTGCTTTTAACTTCTTTTTTGTTGTTGACAACAGAATTATCTTTTTTACCCACCATCCTCTTTTCTTTCCTGTCTAGTGACATACTATTACTTGAATCACTTTCCTCTGTATTTTCTGTGAATTCAATAGTTTTTCTCACATTTTGATTTTTCCTTTTGGGTTCTTTGACATCCTTTTTCACAATTTCATTTTTCACACTCGTCATTTTTTTGTTTTTATCATTTTTTAAATTACTTTCCCCCTTATCAATATTATCATCTTCCCCAAAAACTTTTTCCTCTTGCCTATCCACCATTTTGTTCCCCTCATTAAATTGATTATCATCATTTTTTTCACTTCCTTCATCGACTTTCACAGACATCCTTTCAAATTTTTTAGTTAAATTAGTAAGAGGTAAACAATTAAGAAAGTCCTCCTGATTTTCTTCTTTCTCCTGATCACAAGATGAGGAGGTATGTTGTAAACTCTGCCAGTTAACACTACACAATGCTTGACATAGTCCATGTCGTAATGTCAACAACACATTCTGAGTATCTTCAAACTTGCCAATAAAATCTGCCGCCTTATCAAGGAATTGTTGACATCTCTGTGTATCTACATTTAGATGTAATTCTGCTAAATTTGTCACAATTTCTATATATAACAATTGAAATGCTTTCTTGTCTATCTGTGCTATTTTACTTCCTTCATTTTGTAAATCTAGAGTTCCTTCCCTTACTAGCTGATAAACAATTTTCTCAAAATTCTCCAGAAACAAAATGGCTGCCTTTTCATCATTCAAAGTAACATAAGTTTCAGCAACTACAGGAACAATTTTCAGAACAAAAGCCAAGTGTTGTCTGCAATAGTTACAGTAGTTTTCTTCTAAGATATGATGAAGACACTCTGGTATGTGAACCCCTGCAGGAGGTGATAGTAACTCTTCAGAAGACGGCAGGACTTCAACGATTTCAAGCAACGTCGATACTGCTTCATCACTTTTATCACTTATACAATGGAGTTTGATCATCTGAGATGAAAACTTTACATTCCTGAAAAAAAAAGTGGAGAATAAAAATTCACGGTCTTATATTAGTCACATATCTTCTTAACAATAGCTAACATGACAACAATTCAAATAATATTTACCTATTAATGATAGTGTAGTCCCCCTCTTATTATGCCAACCCTTCTGCAATGAAAAAGTGGCCTCCCAATTTAGTAGTAATTTACTATCTCAGTGGATCTGAAAATTGACCTAATAAGAGGGTTGACCTTTGGTGGGATGGGCTTTATAAGAGGAATATCTGTGTAAAAAATGACCATGTTACACTTGTAGTAATCCCAATCCATCCTTTCTCTATTCATGACTTATCACAATTGGTGCCACTAGTGGAACAGGAACTGCTTACCCTTCCGGAACACCTGAGTTCACCCCTGGTTTTCAGTGGTGTTTGTGTTGTTCAATCTTTAGTTTTCTGTGTAGATCATTGTTTGTTCTTTTCTATTTTTTCTAATGACCATTGTGTTCTCTGTCCTTTGATTTCCAGCTTCTGATTACTACTTTCCACATTGGTATCTTCCAACTTTGTTTTACAATTGTTGATGCTGGGAGGGCAACACCTGTCTTGCCTTAGTATTATAAAAATCAAACAAGAATAAATATTATGATTTCCATTTGTACTTTACTAGGTCTTATGGTCATAAAACTTTCCAATACACCTTTTGTATTCATACTTGAATAACAGTTAATCGGAAAACTGTTTAAATTATATACAGTGTTCTGATTTTGGAATACAAGTACGTAGCTGGTACTCGAAAGTTTTATGGAAATAAGACCAGAACTGGATAGTTGTACTGATACATCACTTAAGTCACAGCCTGCTATAGGCTTGTCATCCAACCAGGACACATTATTATGAGAAATTAATTCAATGTGCCACAGGTACCAATATTTTAAGTTGAACCATGCATGAATTTGAATTCCTGCCCTTGCGGTCATTCAACTTTTGAGTGCGATTTTGTACTGGTACTTAAAAAAAACCCAGCCAATCAGAGCATTGTATACAATTTATCCAGTTTTCTGATAGGATAATTTTGGAGTACAAGAATGTATATCATACTCGAAAGTTTTATGACCTTAAGGCCTGAACTCCCACACTCCCAAGTAACCACACTAACCATTATACCATGTATTCAATTTGATCTCTACATGTTATCATGCTACACTATGTACAGGTCTTTCAATAAGGGGTGGTACCTGGTACTTTTACACACCTAAAATGGTCTTTGGTACTTCCCGATTTTAAAGAATGTTGTATAAGATATTCATTAAAATTGTTCAAATTTTAATAAAAAGTACCACTTGTAAATAGTGAAGTACTGACACTTGAAATAATATTGAAAGTCCTGACTATGTGTCTATGTATTTACCAAGCAGGAAGTCCATAATATCGTGCCACTTTCCATCCTTCCTTTAAGTAACACTTGGCCTCTCTCGCCTCACCAATATGACAGTATAAACATCCTAAATTGTACAGAGATTCTAAAATCTCGATCAACGCTGTCCATTTATCAATAGATTTTCCTGTAAAAAAAATTATTAGAACAATTTTTTGGGATCATAAAACATATAACGGTATTGTGTTAGCAAGAACTAGCTACATTGTGGGAAATATCTGTAGCCAGTTTCTTTTGAATACAAACATGCAGGTATAGTGAAATATGTCTAAATTAAACCTCTTTGAGACTAGTTTTTGTATTCGGAATAGACAGGTGTTTGGTTTATACAGGTTAAATTTACAAAGATTTTCTACGTTGAGACCCTATTTAATGTTTGGTTTATACAGGTTAAACTTACAAAGATTGTCTACATTGGGACCCTATTTAATGTTTGGTTTATACAGGTTAAATTAACAAAGATTTTCTACATTGGGACCCTATTTAATGTTTGGTTCATACAGGTTAAATTAACAAAGATTTTCTACATTGGGACTTTATTTAAAGTTTGGTTTATACAGGTTAAACTTACAAAGATTGTCTACATTGGGACCCTATTTAATGTTTGGTTTATACAGGTTAAATTAAAAAGGTTTTCTACATTGGGACCCTATTTAATGTTTGGTTTATACAGGTTAAACTTACAAAGATTGTCTACATTGGGACCCTATTTAATGTTTGGTTTATACAGGTTAAATTAACAAAGATTTTCTACATTGGGACCCTATTTAATGTTTGGTTTATACAGGTTAAATTAACAAAGATTTTCTACATTGGGACCCTATTTAAAGTTTGGTTTATACAGGTTAAATTAACAAAGATTTTCTACATTGGGACCCTATTTAAAGTTTGGTTTATACAGGTTAAACTTACAAAGATTGTCTACATTGGGACCCTATTTAATGTTTGGTTTATACAGGTTAAACTTACAAAGATTGTCTACATTGGGACCCTATTTAATGTTTGGTTTATACAGGTTAAATTAACAAAGATTTTCTACATTGGGACCCTATTTAATGTTTGGTTCATACAGGTTAAATTAACAAAGATTTTCTACATTGGGATCCTATTTAATGTTTGGTTTATACAGGTTAAACTTACAAAGATTTTCTACATTGGGACCCTTTTTAATGTTTGGTTTATACAGGTTAAATTAACAAAGATTTTCTACATTGAGACCCTATTTAAAGTTTGGTTTATACAGGTTAAACTTACAAAGATTGTCTACATTGGGACCCTATTTAATGTTTGGTTTATACAGGTTAAACTTACAAAGATTGTCTACATTGGGACCCTATTTAATGTTTGGTTTATACAGGTTAAATTAAAAAGGTTTTCTACATTGGGACTTTATTTAATGTTTGGTTTATACAGGTTAAACTTACAAAGATTGTCTACATTGGGACCCTATTTAATGTTTGGTTTATACAGGTTAAACTTACAAAGATTGTCTACATTGGGACCCTATTTAATGTTTGGTTTATACAGGTTAAATTAACAAAGATTTTCTTCATTGGGACCCTATTTAATGTTTGGTTTATACAGGTTAAACTTACAAAGATTGTCTACATTGGGACCCTATTTAATGTTTGGTTTATACAGGTTAAATTAACAAAGATTTTCTACATTGGGACCCTATTTAATGTTTGGTTTATACAGGTTAAATTAAAAAGGTTTTCTACATTGGGACTTTATTTAATGTTTGGTTTATACAGGTTAAACTTACAAAGATTGTCTACATTGGGACCCTATTTAATGTTTGGTTTATACAGGTTAAACTTACAAAGATTGTCTACATTGGGACCCTATTTAATGTTTGGTTTATACAGGTTAAACTTACAAAGATTTTCTACATTGGGACCCTATTTAATGTTTGGTTTATACAGGTTAAACTTACAAAGATTGTCTACATTGGGACCCTATTTAAAGTTTGGTTTATACAGGTTAAACTTACAAAGATTTTCTACATTGGGATCCTATTTAATGTTTGGTTTATACAGGTTAAACTTACAAAGATTGTCTACATTGGGACCCTATTTAAAGTTTGGTTTATACAGGTTAAACTTACAAAGATTGTCTACATTGGGACCCTATTTAATGTTTGGTTTATACAGGTTAAACTTACAAAGATTGTCTACATTGGGACCCTATTTAAAGTTTGGTTTATACAGGTTAAACTTACAAAGATTGTCTACATTGGGACCCTATTTAATGTTTGGTTTATACAGGTTAAATTAACAAAGATTGTCTACATTGGGACCCTATTTAATGTTTGGTTTATACAGGTTAAATTAAAAAGGTTTTCTACATTGGGACTTTATTTAATGTTTGGTTTATACAGGTTAAACTTACAAAGATTGTCTACATTGGGACCCTATTTAATGTTTGGTTTATACAGGTTAAACTTACAAAGATTGTCTACATTGGGACCCTTTTTAATGTTTGGTTTATACAGGTTAAATTAACAAAGATTTTCTACATTGGGACCCTATTTAATGTTTGGTTTATACAGGTTAAACTTACAAAGATTTTCTACATTGGGACCCTATTTAATGTTTGGTTTATACAGGTTAAATTAACAAAGATTTTCTACATTGGGACCCTATTTAATGTTTGGTTTATACAGGTTAAATTAACAAAGATTGTCTACATTGGGACCCTATTTAATGTTTGGTTTATACAGGTTAAACTTACAAAGATTGTCTACATTGGGACCCTATTTAATGTTTGGTTTATACAGGTTAAACTTACAAAGATTGTCTACATTGGGACCCTATTTAATGTTTGGTTTATACAGGTTAAATTAACAAAGATTTTCTACATTGGGACCCTATTTAATGTTTGGTTTATACAGGTTAAACTTACAAAGATTGTCTACATTGGGACCCTATTTAATGTTTGGTTTATACAGGTTAAATTAACAAAGATTGTCTACATTGGGACCCTATTTAATGTTTGGTTTATACAGGTTAAATTAACAAAGATTTTCTACATTGGGACCCTATTTAATGTTTGGTTTATACAGGTTAAACTTACAAAGATTTTCTACATTGGGACCCTTTTTAATGTTTGGTTTATACAGGTTAAATTAACAAAGATTTTCTACATTGGGATCCTATTTAATGTTTGGTTTATACAGGTTAAACTTACAAAGATTTTCTACATTGGGACCCTATTTAATGTTTGGTTCATACAGGTTAAATTAACAAAGATTTTCTACATTGGGATCCTATTTAATGTTTGGTTTATACAGGTTAAACTTACAAAGATTTTCTACATTGGGACCCTATTTAAAGTTTGGTTTATACAGGTTAAACTTACAAAGATTGTCTACATTGGGACCCTATTTAATGTTTGGTTTATACAGGTTAAACTTACAAAGATTGTCTACATTGGGACCCTATTTAATGTTTGGTTTATACAGGTTAAACTTACAAAGATTGTCTACATTGGGACCCTATTTAATGTTTGGTTTATACAGGTTAAATTAAAAAGGTTTTCTACATTGGGACTTTATTTAATGTTTGGTTTATACAGGTTAAACTTACAAAGATTGTCTACATTGGGACCCTATTTAATGTTTGGTTTATACAGGTTAAACTTACAAAGATTGTCTACATTGGGACCCTATTTAATGTTTGGTTTATACAGGTTAAATTAAAAAGGTTTTCTACATTGGGACTTTATTTAATGTTTGGTTTATACAGGTTAAACTTACAAAGATTGTCTACATTGGGACCCTATTTAATGTTTGGTTTATACAGGTTAAACTTACAAAGATTGTCTACATTGGGACCCTATTTAATGTTTGGTTTATACAGGTTAAACTTACAAAGATTTTCTACATTGGGACCCTATTTAATGTTTGGTTTATACAGGTTAAATTAACAAAGATTTTCTACATTGGGACCCTATTTAATGTTTGGTTTATACAGGTTAAACTTACAAAGATTGTCTACATTGGGACCCTATTTAATGTTTGGTTTATACAGGTTAAATTAAAAAGGTTTTCTACATTGGGACCCTATTTAATGTTTGGTTTATACAGGTTAAATTAAAAAGGTTTTCTACATTGGGACTTTATTTAATGTTTGGTTTATACAGGTTAAACTTACAAAGATTGTCTACATTGGGACCCTATTTAATGTTTGGTTTATACAGGTTAAACTTACAAAGATTGTCTACATTGGGACCCTATTTAATGTTTGGTTTATACAGGTTAAATTAAAAAGGTTTTCTACATTGGGACTTTATTTAATGTTTGGTTTATACAGGCTAAACTTACAAAGATTGTCTACATTGGGACCCTATTTAATGTTTGGTTTATACAGGTTAAATTAAAAAGGTTTTCTACATTGGGACCCTATTTAATGTTTGGTTTATACAGGTTAAATTAAAAAGGTTTTCTACATTGGGACTTTATTTAATGTTTGGTTTATACAGGTTAAACTTACAAAGATTTTCTACATTGGGACCCTATTTAATGTTTGGTTTATACAGGTTAAATTAAAAAGGTTTTCTACATTGGGACCCTATTTAATGTTTGGTTTATACAGGTTAAATTAAAAAGGTTTTCTACATTGGGACTTTATTTAATGTTTGGTTTATACAGGTTAAACTTACAAAGATTGTCTACATTGGGACCCTATTTAATGTTTGGTTTATACAGGTTAAACTTACAAAGATTGTCTACATTGGGACCCTATTTAATGTTTGGTTTATACAGGTTAAATTAAAAAGGTTTTCTACATTGGGACTTTATTTAATGTTTGGTTTATACAGGTTAAACTTACAAAGATTGTCTACATTGGGACCCTATTTAATGTTTGGTTTATACAGGTTAAACTTACAAAGATTGTCTACATTGGGACCCTATTTAATGTTTGGTTTATACAGGTTAAATTAAAAAGGTTTTCTACATTGGGACCCTATTTAATGTTTGGTTTATACAGGTTAAACTTACAAAGATTTTCTACATTGGGACCCTATTTAATGTTTGGTTTATACAGGTTAAATTAAAAAGGTTTTCTACATTGGGACTTTATTTAATGTTTGGTTTATACAGGTTAAACTTACAAAGATTGTCTACATTGGGACCCTATTTAATGTTTGGTTTATACAGGTTAAACTTACAAAGATTGTCTACATTGGGACCCTATTTAATGTTTGGTTCATACAGGTTAAATTAAAAAGGTTTTCTACATTGGGACCCTATTTAATGTTTGGTTTATACAGGTTAAACTTACAAAGATTTTCTACATTGGGACCCTATTTAATGTTTGGTTTATACAGGTTAAACTTACAAAGATTGTCTACATTGGGACCCTATTTAATGTTTGGTTTATACAGGTTAAATTAAAAAGGTTTTCTACATTGGGACTTTATTTAATGTTTGGTTTATACAGGTTAAACTTACAAAGATTGTCTACATTGGGACCCTATTTAATGTTTGGTTTATACAGGTTAAACTTACAAAGATTGTCTACATTGGGACCCTATTTAATGTTTGGTTTATACAGGTTAAACTTACAAAGATTGTCTACATTGGGACCCTATTTAATGTTTGGTTTATACAGGTTAAACTTACAAAGATTTTCTACATTGGGACCCTATTTAATGTTTGGTTCATACAGGTTAAATTAAAAAGGTTTTCTACATTGGGATCCTATTTAATGTTTGGTTTATACAGGTTAAACTTACAAAGATTTTCTACATTGGGACCCTATTTAATGTTTGGTTTATACAGGTTAAATTAACAAAGGTTTTCTACATTGGGACCCTATTTAATGTTTGGTTTATACAGGTTAAACTTACAAAGATTGTCTACATTGGGACCCTATTTAAAGTTTGGTTTATACAGGTTAAACTTACAAAGATTGTCTACATTGGGACCCTATTTAATGTTTGGTTTATACAGGTTAAACTTACAAAGATTGTCTACATTGGGACCCTATTTAATGTTTGGTTTATACAGGTTAAACTTACAAAGATTGTCTACATTGGGACCCTATTTAATGTTTGCTTTATACAGGTTAAACTTACAAAGATTGTCTACATTGGGACCCTATTTAATGTTTGGTTTATACAGGTTAAACTTACAAAGATTGTCTACATTGGGACCCTATTTAATGTTTGGTTTATACAGGTTAAACTTACAAAGATTGTCTACATTGGGACCCTATTAAAAGTTTGGTTTATACAGGTTAAACTTACAAAGATTGTCTACATTGAGACCCTATTTAATGTTTGGTTTATACAGGTTAAACTTACAAAGATTGTCTACATTGGGACCCTATTTAATGTTTGGTTTATACAGGTTAAACTTACAAAGATTGTCTACATTGGGACCCTATTTAAAGTTTGGTTTATACAGGTTAAACTTACAAAGATTGTCTACATTGGGACCCTATTTAAAGTTTGGTTTATACAGGTTAAACTTACAAAGATTGTCTACATTGGGACCCTATTTAATGTTTGGTTTATACAGGTTAAACTTACAAAGATTGTCTACATTGAGACCCTATTTAATGTTTGGTTTATACAGGTTAAACTTACAAAGATTGTCTACATTGAGACCCTATTTAATGTTTGGTTTATACAGGTTAAACTTACAAAGATTGTCTACCTTGGGACCCTATTTAATGTTTGGTTTATACAGGTTAAACTTACAAAGATTGTCTACATTGAGACCCTATTTAATGTTTGGTTTATACAGGTTAAACTTACAAAGATTGTCTACATTGGGACCCTATTTAATGTTTGGTTTATACAGGTTAAATTTACAAAGATTGTCTACATTGGGACCCTATTTAATGTTTGGTTTATACAGGTTAAACTTACAAAGATTGTCTACATTGGGACCCTATTTAATGTTTGGTTTATACAGGTTAAATTTACAAAGATTGTCTACATTGGGACCCTATTTAATGTTTGGTTTATACAGGTTAAATTTACAAAGATTGTCTACATTGGGACCCTATTTAATGTTTGGTTTATACAGGTTAAATTTACAAAGATTGTCTACATTGGGACCCTATTTAATGTTTGGTTTATACAGGTTAAATTTACAAAGATTGTCTACATTGGGACCCTATTTAATGTTTGGTTTATACAGGTTAAATTAACAAAGATTGTCTACATTGAGACCCTATTTAAAGTTTGGTTTATACAGGTTAAACTTACAAAGATTGTCTACATTGGGACCCTATTTAAAGTTTGGTTTATACAGGTTAAACTTACAAAGATTGTCTACATTGGGACCCTATTTAATGTTTGGTTTATACAGGTTAAACTTACAAAGATTGTCTACATTGGGACCCTATTTAATGTTTGGTTTATACAGGTTAAACTTACAAAGATTGTCTACATTGGGACCCTATTTAAAGTTTGGTTTATACAGGTTAAACTTACAAAGATTGTCTACATTGGGACCCTATTTAATGTTTGGTTTATACAGGTTAAACTTACAAAGATTGTCTACATTGGGACCCTATTTAAAGTTTGGTTTATACAGGTTAAACTTACAAAGGTTTTCTACATTGGGACCCTATTTAAAGTTTGGTTTATACAGGTTAAACTTACAAAGATTGTCTACATTGGGACCCTATTTAATGTTTGGTTTATACAGGTTAAACTTACAAAGATTGTCTACATTGGGACCCTATTTAATGTTTGGTTTATACAGGTTAAATTTACAAAGATTGTCTACATTGGGACCCTATTTAATGTTTGGTTTATACAGGTTAAACTTACAAAGATTGTCTACATTGGGACCCTATTTAATGTTTGGTTTCTATTCTAGTTTATTCAGGGTTCAGCTTAGACAGGTTTCATTGTAAATGTGTGAGTGATTGCTGTTTAATGCCTAATGAGCAATTTTTCAGCTATATCATGGCGAGAACAAGTTATACATGTATTTCAGATAGATGATGATGATAATGATGTCCTCCTTGTACTAGACCAATACGGTTAGTTTGGATTTTTATAGTGCTAGCTCACTGAAACAACAGTCTATTTTTATAGTGCTAGCTCACTGAAACAACAGTCTATTTATATAGTGCTAGCTCACTGAAACAACAGTCTATTTTTATAGTGCTAGCTCACTGAAACAACAGTCTATTTTTATAGTGCTAGCTCACTGAAACAACAGTCTATTTTTATAGTGCTAGCTCACTGAAACAACAGTCTATTTTTATAGTGCTAGCTCACTGAAACAACAGTCTATTTTTATAGTGCTAGCTCACTGAAACAACAGTCTATTTTTATAGTGCTAGCTCCCTGAAACAAGTATATTTTTTTAGTACTAGCTCACTGAAACAACAGTCTATTTATATAGTGCTAGCTCACTGAAACAACAGTCTATTTTTAGTGCTAGCTCACTGAAACAACAGTCTATTTTTATAGTGCTAGCTCACTGAAACAACAGTCTATTTATATAGTGCTAGCTCACTGAAACAACAGTCTATTTTCATAGTATTAGCTCACTGAAACAACAGTCTATTTTTATAGTGCTAGCTCACTGAAACAACAGTCTATTTTATAGTGCTAGCTCACTAAAACAACAGTCTATTTTTATAGTGCTAGCTCACTGAAACAACAGTCTATTTTATAGTGCTAGCTCACTGAAACAACAGTCTATTTATATAGTGCTAGCTCACTGAAACAACAGTCTATTTTTATAGTGCTAGCTCACTGAAACAACAGTCTATTTTTATAGTGCTAGCTCACTAAAACAAGTATATTTTTATGGTGCTAGCTCACTGAAACAACAGTCTATTTTCATAGTGTTAGCTCACTGAAACAACAGTCTATTTTTATAGTGCTAGCTCACTGAAACAACAGTCTATTTTTATAGTGCTAGCTCACTGAAACAACAGTCTATTTATATAGTGCTAGCTCACTGAAACAACAGTCTATTTTCATAGTGTTAGCTCACTGAAACAACAGTCTATTTTTATAGTGCTAGCTCACTGAAACAACAGTCTATTTTATAGTGCTAGCTCACTAAAACAACAGTCTATTTTTATAGTGCTAGCTCACTGAAACAACAGTCTATTTTATAGTGCTAGCTCACTGAAACAACAGTCTATTTATATAGTGCTAGCTCACTGAAACAACAGTCTATTTTTATAGTGCTAGCTCACTGAAACAACAGTCTATTTTTATTGTACTAGCTCACTAAAACAAGTCTATTTTTATGGTGCTAGCTCACTGAAACAACAGTCTATTTTCATAGTGTTAGCTCACTGAAACAACAGTCTATTTTATAGTGCTAGCTCACTAAAACAACAGTCTATTTTTATAGTGCTAGCTCACTGAAACAACAGTCTATTTTATAGTGCTAGCTCACTGAAACAACAGTCTATTTATATAGTGCTAGCTCACTGAAACAACAGTCTATTTTTATAGTGCTAGCTCACTGAAACAACAGTCTATTTTTATAGTGCTAGCTCACTAAAACAAGTCTATTTTTATGGTGCTAGCTCACTGAAACAACAGTCTATTTTCATAGTGTTAGCTCACTGAAACAACAGTCTATTTTTATAGTGCTAGCTCACTGAAACAACAGTCTATTTATATAGTGCTAGCTCACTGAAACAACAGTCTATTTTTATAGTGCTAGCTCACTGAAACAACAGTCTATTTTTATAGTGCTAGCTCACTGAAACAACAGTCTATTTTTATAGTGCTAGCTCACTGAAACAACAGTCTATTTTTATAGTGCTAGCTCACTGAAACAACAGTCTATTTTTATAGTGCTATCTCACTGAAACAACAGTCTATTTTTATAGTGCTAGCTCCCTGAAACAAGTATATTTTTTTAGTACTAGCTCACTGAAACAACAGTCTATTTATATAGTGCTAGCTCACTGAAACAACAGTCTATTTTTAGTGCTAGCTCACTGAAACAACAGTCTATTTTTATAGTGCTAGCTCACTGAAACAACAGTCTATTTATATAGTGCTAGCTCACTGAAACAACAGTCTATTTTCATAGTGTTAGCTCACTGAAACAACAGTCTATTTTTATAGTGCTAGCTCACTGAAACAACAGTCTATTTTATAGTGCTAGCTCACTAAAACAACAGTCTATTTTTATAGTGCTAGCTCACTGAAACAACAGTCTATTTTATAGTGCTAGCTCACTGAAACAACAGTCTATTTATATAGTGCTAGCTCACTGAAACAACAGTCTATTTTTATAGTGCTAGCTCACTGAAACAACAGTCTATTTTTATAGTGCTAGCTCACTAAAACAAGTCTATTTTTATGGTGCTAGCTCACTGAAACAACAGTCTATTTTCATAGTGTTAGCTCACTGAAACAACAGTCTATTTTTATAGTGCTAGCTCACTGAAACAACAGTCTATTTTTATAGTGCTAGCTCACTGAAACAACAGTCTATTTATATAGTGCTAGCTCACTGAAACAACAGTCTATTTTCATAGTGTTAGCTCACTGAAACAACAGTCTATTTTTATAGTGCTAGCTCACTGAAACAACAGTCTATTTTATAGTGCTAGCTCACTAAAACAACAGTCTATTTTTATAGTGCTAGCTCACTGAAACAACAGTCTATTTTATAGTGCTAGCTCACTGAAACAACAGTCTATTTATATAGTGCTAGCTCACTGAAACAACAGTCTATTTTTATAGTGCTAGCTCACTGAAACAACAGTCTATTTTTATAGTGTTAGCTCACTAAAACAAGTCTATTTTTATGGTGCTAGCTCACTGAAACAACAGTCTATTTTCATAGTGTTAGCTCACTGAAACAACAGTCTATTTTTATAGTGCTAGCTCCCTGAAACAAGTCTATTTTTTAGTACTAGCTCACTGAAACAACAGTCTATTTTTATAGTGCTAGCTCACTGAAACAACAGTCTATTTTTAGTGCTAGCTCACTGAAACAACAGTCTATTTTTATAGTGCTAGCTCACTGAAACAACAGTCTATTTATATAGTGCTAGCTCACTGAAACAACAGTCTATTTTCATAGTGTTAGCTCACTGAAACAACAGTCTATTTTTATAGTGCTAGCTCACTGAAACAACAGTCTATTTTATAGTGCTAGCTCACTAAAACAACAGTCTATTTTTATAGTGCTAGCTCACTGAAACAACAGTCTATTTTATAGTGCTAGCTCACTGAAACAACAGTCTATTTATATAGTGCTAGCTCACTGAAACAACAGTCTATTTTTATAGTGCTAGCTCACTGAAACAACAGTCTATTTTTATAGTGCTAGCTCACTGAAACAACAGTCTATTTTTATAGTGCTAGCTCACTGAAACAGTCTATTTTTATAGTGCTAGCTCACTGAAAAAAGTCTATTTTTATAGTGCTAGCTCACTGAAACAACAGTCTATTTTTATAGTGCTAGCTCACTAAAACAACAGTCTATTTTATATATTATTAGTACAGTAACATTAGATCTCATCTGAATTATATTTTCAAACTACCCTTCTTGAAAAAATAAATAGGTGTCATTTGTGGCTGTGATTGTACTGCATGGTAGTTGGATTTACATCTACCTATGTAATCAGTGCCTATCGCCAATTAAGTTGTAAGCTTATGACAAGAGGAATTGCATGGCTGTAATTTAAGATTGTACTGTATTCCTTACATATTGGATAGGAATATCCACGTCATAATTCTAGTCTTACCTTTCTTAACATCACTAAGATATTCTTTTCCCATGAGAAAATGTACAACACCCGTGTGGAACCTCACAGCCTCACAGGCATAGTCTAAACAGTAATCAGAAGTCACATGACCAGGAAAGGTCAAAAATTGGGACATGAGGCGCTTAGCTCTGCCTTCTAAAATAAGCATAAACCAAGTACTATTCTGTTTCTGTGAGATCAAGGTCAAGACGTCCTTCAGAATCGAAATTCCTGCTTCATACTGTAAAACCAAAAATATTTACATCATTAAAACATAATTAACAAAGCTTAAATTTGACAAAGAACACTTTTAAGGGTGAGGGTTATAGTGTTTAATGCCACTTTCAACAATATTTCAGTTATATCGTGGCGGCAAGTTTTATTGATGAAGGAAACCTGTGTACCCGGAGAAAACCACCGACATGTCGCAAGTCACTGACATCACATAATGCCGTATTGAGTCCACCTTGCCATTATCTGGATTCCAACTCACAACATTAGTGGTGATAGGCACTGATTGCATAGGTAGTTGTAACTTCAACTATGCAATCAGTGCCTATCACCACTAATGTTGTGAGTTGGAATCTAGTAACTTCAACTACCATACGATCACGACCACGACAGCCCTAAGAACACTTTAAGGTTGTTGAAGACTTACATTTAATAGTGTTCAGGATTTGAAAAGGTTAAATAAAAACAGGATAATACTTGTGTCTTGTAGTGTTGGGTCTCTCACTACAGACTGCATATTATATTTTCTATATAAATTCAAAAGAATGCTAGCCATTTATCTTTACTTATTTAAATACATATCTCTCTATCACTGGTTTGGTTTGGTTTTATGGTGTTCAGTGCCACTTTCAACAAATTCAATATTTCAGTTATATCGTGGCGGTCAGTTTTATTGGTGGGGGAAACCGGAGGAAACGACTGATCTGTCGCAAGTCACTGACAAACTTTATCACATAATGTTGTGCACCTCGCCCTGATCGCAATTCAAACTCACAACATCAGTGGTGATAGGCACTGATTGCATAGGTAGTTGTATATCCAACTACCATAGTAGTTGTAAATCCAACTACCATACGATCACGGCCACGATGGCCCCTCTATCACTGCAATCCCAATTAAAATGGTTGTCATCAGACACAACAAGAAATTTAAGGATCTTACCTGTTTATTATGCATTAGGAAGTGACTTCTAACAATTTGGTAATTAACTGTCTCTTCTTTAAATGTTTGTTTGTCCCAGTCATCACTGCCATCTACAAACTTCTCAGCTTCTGTTACCATGTCAACAGACAACAAACAATCTATCATGTGAGTAATGGCATCAGTTGTAACCTTAGTGACATGTTTCCCTGACAACCGATGGTAGATCTTCATCACTTGTAATTGTTTATCTGGCTAATTAAAAATATTAACAAAATATAGTGATTGCTGTTGAATGCCAAGTGAGCAATTTTTCAGCTATATCGTGGCGGCAATAAGAAATTTCTTTAATGAGATGATAAAAATCTAACAAAAACAATCAAAATAACTTGTAATATAAATGAAATACAATTGTCTCTACTTTCCCTATCTATAATACTAATATGACATCTTGTTTTCGCTTTGATCGAGTGATTGTTGTTTAATGCCAAGTGAGCCATTTTTCAGCCATATCATGGCGAGATCAAGTTACATTCGATGAGATGATAATGTTGGCTGCTTTGTACTAGATCACCACGCTAAGTTGGATTTTTATAAGTGATAGGTCACTGAAACAATAGTCCATGGGTAGATATGTATGACGCTCCAGTCGGACACAAACAGTCTTTGCATTTACTCCTTAATGCTGCATGCTTATCAGAGAAGTAACATCTATCAAGGTTATATTCTCTGGTTATACTCAACTGGCGTTTGAACTAACGATCTACTGCACTTGATGATTTGATTGATTTGATTTTTGCTGTTTAACGCCACTTTCAGCAGTATTTCAGCTATATCATGGCGACCAGTTTTTTTTTGGTGGAAGAAGCCGGAGTACCCGGAGAGAACCACCATGGTCAAGTAACTGGTAAACTTTATTACTTGCGGCTGCGAGTCGAGTGCACCCTTTTTTGTAATCTACAAAGCTGGGCGCAAACCCACGCCGTATTGGTGATAGGCTTGTACGAGTTGCTAAGTAATCCAACTACCTAACTCATTGAGCCACCCTGGCCCTACAACTACTTAACTCATTGAGCCACTCTGGCCCTTACTGCAATTGAGACCAGTATGCCACAGATGTGGTTGATGTTGGGAGGATTATGTATAGACTCTGTTCCACAATAAAAACAAAAACTTTGGCGTCTTTCAAGTGTGTCGTTTTACAATTAGTTCATTCCCTATTTTCATCCAACAAAACAACATAAAGCGTGACATGTAAACACATAAACGATATGTCATTCTAAGTTTAAAAGCATAATATAACAATAACAAAACTAGAACTGTGAGTGACCTCACTGAGTGATACCCCCTGCTTGCAATACTATGATGTTCAAACTTTGGAATACAGGTATATTAGCAAGTTACCTATGAAAAATGAACAGATATGGAGTTATGTTAAGGAGACAACATCCCATCTCCAAAATAAACTAACCAAGAACATTTGCAGGTAGTGTATTACAACTGTGTAAAGTTTCATAAAAATCCAATAAGTCGTTTAGGAGGAGTTGCGCTTACAAGGTACATGCCCTCCTTCTTTTCGTGAAAGTACAAGTTGAATTATCTCCCCTTCCAAATTTTGGACAGCGACCCTATTTCTTCATGCACATCTGCAGGTAGTGTACTACAACTGTGTAAAGTTTTACAAAACTCCAATAAGCCATTTAAGAGGAGTTGCGCTTACAAGGTACACGACCTCCCTTTTCGTGAAAGTATAAGTTTAATTATCCCCCCTTCTAAATTTTAGACAGCAACAGTATTCCTTCATGGACATCTGCAGGTTGTGTACTACAATTGTGTAAAGTTTCACAAATATTCAATAGGCAGTTTAGTCGGAATTACGCTTACAAGGTACATGCCCCCCCCCCCTTTTTCGTGAAAGTATAAGTTGAATTATCTCCCCTTTTAAATTTTGGACAGCAACCATATTCCTTCATGCACATCTGCAGGTAGTGTACTACAAATGTGTAAAGTTTCATAAAAATCCAATAAGTCGCTTAGGAGGAGTTGCACTTACAAGGTACATGGATGGACAGACAGACTGGGCGATTCCTATATACCCCCCCAAAATAGTGCCATGTAAATAAACACTTTGCTTAACAATGTACCAGAGCGGACGTGGCTGAATCGCTTTAAAAATCGGATGGGAAGTCATGCTATGTTAATGTACCTTAACATATCTATCACAAACCTTTTTCAATAACTGATAAATACGAGAACATATCAAAACTGATTGCAACAATAAATTAACATCTCTAATGTTATCATCTAAAGATTCCCACAATGCAACAGCTCTGTCTAAATGTTTAACAGCTTCTGTTTCCTTAGCAACAGTCATGTAAACAGACTTGTCAGTGACAGATAATTCTGTGTCTTCTCCTGGTTCAGTTTCGACTGTTTCCATGGAGACATTGATACTTGATAATATCTACAAAAAATTGTCAAATATTATTCTAAAATATCTTATAAACATGTGAATTATATTTCAATATTTATTACATAATCTGTATTTTGTTTCAAAGGATAAGAATGATACTAAAATCATCTTACGATATCTAGGGGCCTTTGTAGTCGTTTGGTAGTTGGATTTACAACTACCTGTGCCTATCATCACTACAGTTGTGAATTCGAATCCCGTTCATGGCAATGTAAACTCGATACAACATTATGTGATAAAGTTTGTCAGTGACTTGCGGCAGGTCTGTGGTTTTCTACGGATGCTCAGGTTTCCTCCACCAATAAAACTGACCACCACAATATAACTGAAACATTGTTGAAAGTGGCGTTAAACACCATAACCCTAACCCTAACCTTCTTATGATAACTTGACAATTAACATGGATTACAGTTAGCGTCGAGTATTGAGACTTGGGCTTGTTGTTAAATCAGAAATGTCTGTAAATAACTGCTACTGCGATACATATAAATCTACCATAGGATTAAAAAATAATTTCTTTTTTATGTTATGCATTATACAGTCAAACCCCGATGCCTCGAACTCGAATACCATGGATGGCTCGAACTGATTTGAAAGTCCAGTCAATTTTCCCTATATTTCTAAGTAAAAAAAACCTTGGTGCCTCGAACTCAGATGGGTCAAATACCATGGATGGCTCGAACTGATTTGAAAATTCTGTCAATAATAAAATCACGAGTTTTACCATGCCAAACTCGAACAAGACAATTTAATTGACAGATGTATGTTACAGTTGAATGTGCTTACTGCAAGGTGTGATAAATGTCAGATTACCAACAGATAATTGTTTACTTAACAATTACAGGTAGAGGGATAAACTTGTCATCATTTAAGTTAATTAGTCATTAAATTCAGTTGTGGCTTGATTATTGACCATTAATTGCGATTAATAAAGAACAATTATTGAACTCGAGATCCGTGTCGCTGATAGTACACTCGACAATAACTAAAACAATCAAATGTTTACAATCGTAATAAAGTTGATTAAAACAATATTTAAAATTGTTATTACATGAATTATTATTATTGAGAGTGTTATCTTTATTTATTTTTAATAGTTGCCGGGATTGAATATCATACTGCGTGGTCTCGAGGTTCATCTAAATACCAAAAAAACAAAAGAAATGTACTCGTTCTGATATTTCAATTAACCTGAGTTTTTATGTGTATATAATACCAAAATCAAACAATTATTCTTAAAATTCCCCCCCCCCCCCAAAAAAAGAGAAAAAAAAGAAAGGAAAATGGCTACAATTCTAAAATTGGCCATTAAAAATATATATCCGAATTATCAGCATTATACCGATATCGATCCAAGTGTTAATACCCGACCTCATATTTCCTGTCTATAAAATAGATCGCGAACGAAGTGAAAAAATGTTTCTAAGGAACGTTTGAAGATACCAAGGAGGTATTCAGAAGCGGTAGTCTTTGAGAACTTTCTAAAGGATGAAATATCTTTTACGAGAAAGGCCCACTTTACTGTGCATCAGTTATCATAGCGTAATGAAACTGCCCGGGTCAGAACCGGATTTTTTTCTCTCTTAAAATTACGGGACCTCGGTGGCTCGAACTACAGATAGTTCGAACAGATTTTGACAGACCCTTCAAGTTCGAGTCAGCGAAGTTCTACTGTATAACAATTAATTAATTGATTGATTTTTGGTGATTAACGCCACTTTCAGCAATATTTCAGCTATATCATGGCGACCAGTTTTAGTGGTGGAAGAAGCCAGAGTACCCGTAGAGAACCACCGACCATGGGCAAGTAACTGGTAAACTTTATCACTTGTGGATTCAAATATTATTCCTTTTTAATGTTATACATCATATAACAATTGATTAAGACAAATCTCTTAAAATACTTTGTGTGCTGATGAACATGGGTATTTAAAAGATCAAACACCCAGATTTCCATCAGCTCCCGTCTTTGTCATTTCTATTTGTAGAAGTTTGTGTTGAGGTTGGAAATGTTTTGTCGACCATTATTGCTTCACTTTAAACCTGGACATTACTTTACAGAGCATGCTTTTTACACAGGTAATTTGTAAGGTCCCCCCTTCATTACCAATTGAAATTTAACTAGGAAATTACAAAATTTCATAATATTTGATAATTATCAGTAAATTGGGACATTTTCCTTTGATCTCACCGAGTGATATTGTCAGTATCAACTTAGTGACTCTGACACTGGAAATTATGGGTCAGAGTGATGTAACATAATACAGATAAAAACAATAACGTCTGTTTTGAAGATCTTGACATATTACAACTCGACCTATCACACTCGAACAGATACTAGTGATAACATCCGTCTCCACCTTCGAAACTGCTGTTATTTTATATATTCATTTTTTACTACCTGTCGACATGATTCTTCATTACTGACGATGTATTGCCACAGTATTACTTGTCCCAGTATTTCTCCTATTCCTGTACTGTTACAAAGCACCTCCTCTGATTCTCTCAGGTAACCCACAATATCACTGAAAACACATAGAAGAACATGTATGCTAACATCTGGTTAAACACATAGAAGAACATGTATGTTAACGTCTGTTTAAACACATAGAAGTACATGTATGTTAACATCTGGTTAAACACATAGAAGAACATGTATGTTAACATCTATTTAAACACAGAAGTACATGTATGTCAATATCTGGTTAAACACATAGAAGAACATGTATGTTAACATCTGCTTAAACACATAGAAGAACATGTATGTTAACATCTGGTTAAACACATAGAAGAACATGTATGTTAACATCTGTTTAAACACATAGAAGTACATGTATGTTAACATCTGTTTAAACACATAGAAGTACATGTATGTTAATATCTGTTTAAACACATAGAAGTACATGTATGTTAACATCTGTTTAAACACATAGAAGTACATGTATGTTAACATCTGTTTAAACACATAGAAGTACATGTATGTTAACATCTGCTTAAACACATAGAACAGGGCTCACATTGGAGGGCGATTCGGGCGAAGAAGTCGCCTTGTGGCTGCTCACTTCGCTTTGTACTAGTGCCAAAAGAGAAGTGGAAGTCGTCCTGTAATTTTACTAAGTCGCTTTGCTAATTTTAACTGTTTTAACAGTAAGACATTGGTATATTTTTACTACAAAATTTCCGTTTTTCAAACCGTCATTGTAAAGGGACGTAATCGAAACAGTTATGAATATAAAAACTGTACTACGGATCCGTACTCGGGAAAATAACGTTGGTATTGTTTCATTTCATTTATTTGGGGTTTGATGGCAGCTATCCAAAGGGATTGTTAACTTTGTGGATATGATTAGTTTCTTAATTAATATCAATCAGTGATTAAAGAGAAGCAATGTAAATAATATACACTCATTAAAATTTGATTAAATAATTAGCGATTTCACAGCTTATGATAATGTGATATAGCTTGGTCGATTGTTTGATTGTATTTGTATACGTAGATCAAAGAAGGTGAGTAAATTTATTTAAAAGAAGGTGGTAATGTTTTCCACCCAAACCTGTATGAAAAGTAATATATACATGTCCTGCTTTATTTACATAGATGATTTCAGTTGTCCAACCAACATGATTATTAAACAACTACTGAATATACATTAAGGCATAACAAGTACATTATAACATACGAATGCCACGATAATGCCCCGCGAATGTGAAAAGTGGTACAATTAGAGAAATATTTTGACTTCTCCCTCTACTCTCACCACTTCTCCCTGTTCTCTCACTTCTCTTTTGTCAGCACATGAAAGAGAAGTCACTTCTCCCTCTGATTTCAAAGTAGTGGGAGCCCTGATAGAAGTACATGTATGTTAATATCTGGTTAAACACATAGAAGTACATGTATGTTAATGTCTAGTTAAACACATAAAAGTACATGCATGTTAATATCTGGTTAAATGCATAGAAGTACATGTATGTTAATATCTGGTTAAACACATAGAAGTACATGTATTTTAATGTCTGGTTAAACACATAGAAGTATATGTATTTTAATGTCTGGTTAAACACATAGAAGTATATGTATGTTAATGCCTGGTTAAACACATAGATGTACATGTATGTTAATATCTGGTTAAACACATAGAAGTATATGTATCTTAAAGGGAAACTTCGCGATTTTTTACATGTTGTTATAAAATACATATTCACAAAGTTTTATTGACATATTTCCACAAATAACGAAGCAAATCGCAAATTTGTAATTTTAATTTCTAATTTTTCAACTAGTTTGTGACGTTTTAAACTAAAAATGCATTGTGGGATTGAAATTTAAAGTCTGGGTCGCTGATGTTAAATTCGCTTCATTTAAAGCGCTCAGAGGACTGTAATTTAAATCTAATAACCGTTGGAAAATTAAATACTGAAGTGAACAGCTACGTACCTTTTTGACAAACAACTATTTTAAATGAACAAAATGTTTCATTTCCTTTATATTTACAACGGAAAGAGTGTTTTATAACAGTCACCTATATTCGCTATATATCGGATCCCTTTTACAATTATGTTCATTTTGTTTTACTGCTAATGTGCTGAAAAATATAATGGATAATTTTGACAACGCGTAACTTGTGTATTGATTTCTAGATTTTGTTTTAATCCCTTTTTTATAATCATTATTTGGCATGCTGTTTACTGTTATTTTGATCTCGGCATGTAGATGTCCACTTGTGTGTTTTCTAGCCGGAGGGTAAAATTATACAGGTGTAAAATTCAAGGTGACCGGATTAATAAAATGGGAATTTGAATACACACTATTTGCTTTCCAAGACGAGTTGGTAGATCGTTTATTATCTATTAAAGATAAAATATTCTTAAAACATTAGAATAAATATAATGTTGAAATAACAGGAACAATTTATGTTTTAGATGATAAAAAAGTATACACCATTCTTGAAATTATAAGTTTTCATTATGAGAGGCGCCAAATTGGCCTAACTATATATAGCTGTCTCATCATAATAATTTAACGATCGATGTTCATAAAAGATGTTTTAATTTTAATATTAAATAAAATGATTTAGGCCTAAACGTTTAGAAATGAATTTTTCTTTTTAACAATAAAAAAAAATGATTATAATTTTACTCAATCATTATTTTAACAGTCGGTGTTCATAAAAGATGTTTTAATTAATTTAATTTAATCAGATGATTATGATTTTACTCAATCAATATTTCTTTACTTTTCTTTTGTTCAACGTGTGTTGTTTGTTTGGGAACATTTCTATATAAAGCCCCAAAATTAACGTTTTAGTTATAGCTTAAATATGTCGAGCTCAGGTACGGAAAGTGACTCTAGCGCCTCAAGTGATGTAGATTTCGACGACTATGGAGAGTTCGGTTACCAACTTGAACCATAATATACGGAAGAAGAACTCAGACAAATGGAAGAGGCAGCGAGTGCCCAACGTCGGGAAATAGAGAACAACCCACGTCAGAACGACACAAATTTGATATCCACTGATATTCATTTAGACAAAGTTCGGAAGAGATCATGATCGGTATAAACAGATGAAGGGCAGTCAAAAATTAAAAAGAGATTAGGCCACACCAGATTTACTTCTTGTTCTTCGGATTTTGTGCTAAAAACGTTGTCCAGAGCGAGCAAGTGATTTAAAAATGTTAATTTCTTTTGCTTTTTTTGCTTGTCATTTTTGATGAGCGAAACGTAAAATATTATGTGAAAAATAATTTCTTATATTTTTCATGTATTTTCAGAAGCGAGAGACCATATATTAATTTTAAATATTTTATTCTTCAATAAATTAAGGCAAATAATTCCTGAAGTAAGAAGTAAAATGTGGGATTTACTTATTTTTATCTTCATTCTGAAAACGACAGGTATATTCACACCGGTTCACTCAGCAGGGTACCTAATACTGCGTAATGAGTTTAGGTCCACACAGGAAATCGCCAGGCAGAATATACAAGTGTCATTTTACATCCGGTCGACGGGCCTCTGACCGAATACCTGAATACATGTGTCACAATATTTGGCAATAATCAGAAACGCAATGCACATTTTGTGACCCATTAACTAACTAAAATTTTACCTCTAAGGGTTGAAGGCATGTACAAGGAATATATACAAACAACGTACACAAGTCAAATAGACAAAAACATAATAAGAACAGAAAATAAAATGAAAACAAATTACGCTACCCGTGACTAGAATAGCAGATGCAATACACATTTTAAAGGTTCTAATAGGTGATCAAAATACACGACCCTGATCACGTTGAAGTATACATTAGGAATGGGTGCATATTAATGCACACTGACGGATCAAGGGGGTGTTCGACAATTTAGTAAAATTTGTGTATAAATTTGGTAAAAATTGGCAAACAAGAGCCTGGCACCCCGTTTTCAAAACTGCTGGATCCGCACCTAATGCAGCTATGATTCATGGGCTATTTTCACAAAAAAATCTTAAGATTACCATTGATCGTAAGCTATATTGAATTGTTCATTTTTATCTTGATTTTTTTGTGCCCCATCAGAATGATGTAGCAACAACCAAAATTATGAAATAAAGCAGGATGAACAGGGCAGGGTAGAAATTCTTCTTGCAAAATAGACAAAAAACCACTCGTATGCAATTTTTCCTTATAGAAATAGAAATTAAAATAAGTTTATTAACCAAATCAGGGACCCAGGAGGGCATATACAAATAACAATTATGATTGATACACAACAACAATACATCAAACTAAATATTCGCGGTGAAATATCAATAATTGTGATGAACAAATTTTTTATGACTATTCTGAGATTAATCAGAAGGGTACACCAGTTCGAAAGACGTGATTAAAATAAACAAAATATGCTACGCAGAGACATATTATATGTTACGCTTTGTTTTTGTATTTTAAACTTATTAATAATACTCATCGTCTGTAATTGTCAAATGAAATCTATTACAAATTATATGTTTACATAATCCTCTCAATTGTATGGCTTCCTACCCTGTAACTTTCTGTGCTTTTAGCTTATGTGTATCTTTATTGTAGTGCATGCACGATCGATTACAAAGTGTGATCTTACTGAATAATGTCATTAAAACAATTTTGCCCCGTAGTATAGGCCTTTTTGGATTTGTTTTTAACGAATTCAGGGCATTGTTCCGATGTCCGTTCTTTTTTTTAACTTAATTTCGTAGTTCTTCAATTTTGGAAAAAAATCTTTTGTAAATGTGTCTCATTAAAGACGAACCTTTCCCCCCCGATTCATTTGTTTTGCCATAATCTATAGAAGCAAAACGTAAATCTGCAAAAAGTGATTGTGTAATAAATTCATATATTTAGAATAATAAGAAAAATAAAAAGAATTACCATCAAGTTAAACAACCGTACGCCTGACAAGCCATATCGACACTGAATGAGGACCCTGGTTTGTCACGCTTGTTTTGGGGCGTGGTGGTATTTAGACGTCACGTGATACTTGGTATTGAGATGCTATCAAAATGGCGACTTCCATGTATCGTTGACAGAATTTTAAAATCGATTTCATTCCCTTATCCAACATAATAAAACGCTAATATACATATAAACATCCATATTTATACATCAGGAAAAACATAAAAAAATATTTTTTTTGCGATGTTTCCCTTTAATATCTGGTTAAACACATAAAAGTACATGTCAAAAAATGCTATTTCCCAAAATACCCTGAAAAATCCCTGGAATGGCACCCTACCTATCATTCTTAAATCCGCTATGCCACAGAGCATGAGCCATTTCTAACAGAGCTTTCCCTTTTACAAACGGTTCATTAGCTACACTGATCAACTGCAGTAAGATTTCTATTTCTGCTTCATAATATCTTTTCCTGAAAGAAAAATAAGAATAGGATGCTTAATTTCCCACTTATGGCACCAGATTCACATCAGGTATCATAAATTTATTGTAACCTTTATTTGAGTTATAAAGAAGGTGCATTGAGTGAGTGATTTACAATATTGGTGTATTGACGGTAAATATAGAATTTATGTGGCGAGGCTTAGAAACAGGGGAAAGATGAGCTTTAGCGAGTATTTCCATCCATTTCGTGCCGAGCCACATCAATTCTATATTTACCGTCAATACACCAATATTGTATTTATCCTGCAATAAAATTTACACCAAAAAAATTGTTATTTAATTTAATAATAATAAAAAGATAACGGAAACCCCATTGATACCTCAATAGTAGTTCCGGTAAGGGGCATGGCTTAATAGCTTTATTAGGCTAATGTGAAAAGTGTTATTATGACAGGGGTGTGGCTTAATAGTTTTATTAGGCTAATGTGAAAAGTGTTATTATGACAGGGGTGTGGCTTAATAGCTTTCAGGGGTTAACAAATCTTGGACCACCTCACTAGCCCAGGGCTAGCATATTCCCAAATATTATTCGCCCGAATCTATGAACCACTAGTCCTGGTCAATACCGTGATTTCATGAATCCGACTTGCACCCTTGTACAACATGTACAATGTATATTAGTTTAGCTATCTTTCTTTTCAGATCTGGTATTGCGTTTTATTTTCACTTATTTTCCACAGTTCAGGTCACTGTAAGGCCAACAAAAATAATGTGTGTTTATGGTCACATGTCAAAAAAATCTAGGGTCGGTCTGCATTAATTTTTTTTTTTTACTATCGGCAATACCGGAAATAGTCGTTCCCGGTTCCGGAATCCGATTCCAGTATTTCATTTTCGAAATTTCCGGTAAGCCGTCATTTGTTGAAGCTGTTTTATGACGAGAATACACAGTTTTTCTACCTTCTTTGCTTTCAATTTCGACAAAAAGCTAGTGGTTGAATAAATAAAACATTGCTACTGATTAAACAACATATAACATATATGAATATAAGTAGATACGCGAATGTTGACAAGTTTGTCAATATCCGATATATAATTTTACTAGCCCGTCGGGCATACAGCCGATTATTTCAGCTAGCCCAAATGTGGAAATTACTAGCCCAGGGCGTCGGGCTAGGGGATTTTTTAACCCCTGGCTTTATTAGGCTAATGTGGAAATTGTTATTATGACAGGGGTGTGGCTTAATAGCTTTATTAGGATAATGTGAAAAGTGCTATCATGACACTGTCATAATAAAGCAACAGTTTATTTCAACCCATTTATTATGACAAAATATAACCCAATTGCAGGATAAATTATTTTTCAACGCCAAGTGAGCCATTTTTTCAGCTACAGTAAAATCTGTCTTATGTGACCTTCCACAGGAACATTGAAATATGGTCACATAAGACAGGTGGTCGCAAAAAACAGGTTTATTTAATATGAAATGCACTGTGAAGGGAAATTAAAATTCAGGTCATATAATACAAGTTGTTGCTTAATAGAGGTGGTCACTAAAGCAGGTTTGACTGTATATCTTTGCGAAAACAAGTTATTTCAATGAGATGATGTCCGCTTTGTACTAGACCACACTTTGTTGAGTTTTTATAGTGCTAGCTTACTGAAACAACAGTTCGTGCGTAGACATATTGCTCCTTTTGAACACATTCTCTTGATTCCGAGCCAACCAGTCTTTGCTCTTACTCCTTAAAGTTGCATGCTTAGCAGAGAAGCAACAAATACCAGTTTAATAAGCTTTAGTTTGACCTGACCAGCCCTCGAACCAACAATCTACCACACTCGAGCCGAGCACATTAACCATTACACCACCGATGCGGTTATTTACAAAAATAAGTAATAAGATTGTATAATTATTTCATTATGGAAGGCTTTTTGTCTGGGGCTTATGTTTAAGGCTTTTGTACTGTTCCTATCTTAGATGTTTCCATTGCTGTGGAACACGGAAACATGACTTTTAGTTTCAGTTGACTAAAGGACGAAATGAGGGAAAATCTGGGAGACTTCCGAAGAATATGCAGATATCTTAGTGTTTCTTTCCCCATTAGGCATTACTGAATGCTCCTATTTTTTAGGAAAACATCAAGTTTAGAATAAAATATTGACTATCAATCCCTGCATATGTCAAATTTCAGGAACATCCTTATGCCTGAATATGGGGAAAAAGGTATGGTTATTGGTGAAAAAATTCTGATTTCTAAAAACTTCACCTTAGGGATGGGAATATGGCGATATCATTGAAACCAGGGCATAAAAGTTGCCCACTTGGACTTTGTTTGGTGAGCCCTGTGCTAATACTAATTACCTGCTAGATTTAAATGTGTTGTGTTCTAGCTGTAAGAGTCCACACAAATCCATTGAATTATCTTGTTCATATACTGACTGTCCTAAACTTCTGTAACCATAAAACAAACAAAAAAATCTTTTAATATTATAAAAATCTGTCAACAATAAAACTTCCATTTTGACAAAAGGATGTGCAGCTTCCAGTATTGAAACGTAAATAAAGAGTTAAATTTGTAGAAATAATGTTGCATAAAACAACAAATGGACATAAATTTATTCTCAGAAGAAAATGTTTCTGGTAAAAACTTTGTATATATTACAGCTAGACTTATTACAGATACAAAATGTAAGTCACTGGAAATAAACAAAACAGGGATTCATTCTACACTGCTGGTGGGATAATGTATTTATGGACTCGTAAAGGGAAACAACTCAACTTACTTTACAGCTAGGACTTTTTACAAAAATACTTAAAATTCCTTTATCAAACACGACATAGGTGTCTTAGTTAATAAAATGTGTTCACGCCACAATTTAGCTGAAATATTGCTAAAGTTGGCATTCAACACCAATCAATCAAACAGGACTTACTTTTTAATGATGTCATCTTTTCCTTTCTTAAGAATGTCTTTCTTCACCTTAACCCAAAACATCACAGCGTGTGTCAGATCACGATCGTCCACTAGTAGACAGGAAGTGATAGTTTCCATGGCGACTGACATCTCCCCATATTTCAAATAGGTCTCTGCCAAGCGAATGTACACTTTACCTAAAGATACCTTGAAAGACAAACAGAATTGAAATTGATATCTTTATATTTCATCTAAAACTTTAGACTTAACCAAAGCTGCTGATATTCCCCCTAAGAATAAGTCTTAACCAAAGCTGCTGATATTCCCCCTAAGAATAAGTCTTAACCAAATCTGCTGATATTCCCCCTAAGAATAAGTCTTAACCAAAGCTGCTGATATTCCCCCTAAGAATAAGTCTTAACCAAATCTGCTGATATTCCCCCTAAGAATAAGTCTTAACCAAATCTGCTGATATTCCCCCTAAGAATAAGTCTTAACCAAATCTGCTGATATTCCCCCTAAGAGTAAGTCTTAACCAAATCTGCTGATATTCTCCCTAAGAATAAGTCTTAACCAAATCTGCTGATATTCCCCCTAAGAATAAGACTTAACCAAATCTGCTGATATTCCCCCTAAGAATAAGTCTTAACCAAAACTGCTGATATTCCCCCTAAGAATAATTCTTAACCAAATCTGCTGATATTCCCCCTAAGAATAAGTCTTAACCAAATCTGCTGATATTCCCTCTAAGAATAAGTCTTAACCAAAACTGCTGATATTCCCCCTAAGAATAAGTCTTAACCAAATCTGCTGATATTCCCCCTAAGAATAAGACTTAATCAAATATGCTGATATTCCCCCTAAGAATAAGTCTTAACCAAATCTGCTGATATTCCCCCTAAGAATAAGTCTTAACCAAATCTGCTGATATTCCCCCTAAGAATAAGTCTTAACCAAATCTGCTGATATTCCCCCTAAGAATAAGTCTTAACCAAATCTGCTGATATTCCCCCTAAGAATAAGTCTTAACCAAATCTGCTGATATTCCCCCTAAGAATAAGTCTTAACCAAATCTGCTGATATTCCCCCTAAGAATAAGTCTTAACCAAATCTGCTGATATTCCCCCTAAGAATAAGTCTTAACCAAATCTGCTGATATTCCCCCTAAGAATAAGTCTTAACCAAATCTGCTGATATTCCCCCTAAGAATAAGTCTTAACCAAATCTGCTGATATTCCCCCTAAGAATAAGTCTTAATCCAATCTGCTGATATTCCTCTTAAGAATAAGTCTTAACCAAATCTGCTGATATTCCCCCTAAGAATAAGTCTTAACCAAATCTGCTGATATTCCCCCTAAGAATAAGTCTTAACCAAATCTGCTGATATTCCCCCTAAGAATAAGTCTTAACCAAATCTGCTGATATTCCCCCTAAGAATAAGTCTTAACCAAATCTGCTGATATTCCCCCTAAGAATAAGTCTTAACCAAAACTGCTGATATTCCCCCTAAGAATAAGTCTTAACCAAATCTGCTGATGTTCCCCCTAAGAATAAGTCTTAACCAAAGCTGCTGATATTCCCCCTAAGAATAAGTCTTAACCAAATCTGCTGATATTCCCCCTAAGAATAAGTCTTAACCAAATCTGCTGATATTCCCCCTAAGAATAAGTCTTAACCAAATCTGCTGATATTCCCCCTAAGAATAAGTCTTAACCAAATCTGCTGATATTCCCCCTAAGAATAAGTCTTAACCAAATCTGCTGATATTCCCCCTAAGAATAAGTCTTAACCAAATCTGCTGATATTCCCCCTAAGAATAAGTCTTAACCAAATCTGCTGATATTCCCCCTAAGAATAAGTCTTAACCAAATCTGCTGATATTCCCCCTAAGAATAAGTCTTAACCAAATCTGCTGATATTCCCCCTAAGAATAAGTCTTAACCAAATCTGCTGATATTCCCCCTAAGAATAAGTCTTAACCAAATCTGCTGATATTCCCCCTAAGAATAAGTCTTAACCAAATCTGCTGATATTCCCCCTAAGAATAAGTCTTAACCAAATCTGCTGATGTTCCCCCTAAGAATAAGTCTTAACCAAAGCTGCTGATATTCCCCCTAAGAATAAGTCTTAACCAAATCTGCTGATATTCCCCCTAAGAATAAGTCTTAACCAAATCTGCTGATATTCCCCCTAAGAATAAGTCTTAACCAAATCTGCTGATATTCCCCCTAAGAATAAGTCTTAACCAAATCTGCTGATATTCCCCCTAAGAATAAGTCTTAACCAAATCTGCTGATATTCCCCCTAAGAATAAGTCTTAACCAAATCTGATGATATTCCCCCTAAGAATAAGTCTTAACCAAATCTGCTGATATTCCCCCTAAGAATAAGTCTTAACCAAAGCTGCTGATATTCCCCCTAAGAATAAGTCTTAACCAAATCTGCTGATATTCCCCCTAAGAATAAGTCTTAACCAAATCTGCTGATATTCCCCCTAAGAATAAGTCTTAACCAAATCTGCTGATATTCCCCCTAAGAATAAGTCTTAACCAAAGCTGCTGATATTCCCCCTAAGAATAAGTCTTAACCAAATCTGCTGATATTCCCCCTAAGAATAAGTCTTAACCAAATCTGCTGATATTCCCCCTAAGAATAAGTCTTAACCAAATCTGCTGATATTCCCCCTAAGAATAAGTCTTAACCAAAGCTGCTGATATTCCCCCTAAGAATAAGTCTTAACCAAATCTGCTGATATTCCCCCTAAGAATAAGTCTTAACCAAATCTGCTGATGTTCCCCCTAAGAATAAGTCTTAACCAAATCTGCTGATATTCCCCCTAAGAATAAGTCTTAACCAAATCTGCTGATATTCCCCCTAAGAATAAGTCTTAACCAAATCTGCTGATATTCCCCCTAAGAATAAGTCTTAACCAAATCTGCTGATATTCCCCCTAAGAATAAGTCTTAACCAAATCTGCTGATATTCCCCCTAAGAATAAGTCTTAACCAAATCTGCTGATATTCCCCCTAAGAATAAGTCTTAACCAAATCTGATGATATTCCCCCTAAGAATAAGTCTTAACCAAATCTGCTGATATTCCCCCTAAGAATAAGTCTTAACCAAATCTGCTGATATTCCCCCTAAGAATAAGTCTTAACCAAATCTGCTGATATTCCCCCTAAGAATAAGTCTTAACCAAATCTGCTGATATTCCCCCTAAGAATAAGTCTTAACCAAATCTGCTGATATTCCCCCTAAGAATAAGTCTTAACCAAAGCTGCTGATATTCCCCCTAAGAATAAGTCTTAACCAAATCTGCTGATATTCCCCCTAAGAATAAGTCTTAACCAAATCTGCTGATATTCCCCCTAAGAATAAGTCTTAACCAAATCTGCTGATATTCCCCCTAAGAATAAGTCTTAACCAAAGCTGCTGATATTCCCCCTAAGAATAAGACTTAACCAAATCTGCTGATATTCCCCCTAAGAATAAGTCTTAACCAAATCTGCTGATATTCCCCCTAAGAATAAGTCTTAACCAAAACTGCTGATGTTCCCCCTAAGAATAAGTCTTAACCAAATCTGCTGATGTTCCCCCTAAGAATAAGTCTTAACCAAAGCTGCTAATATTCCCCCTAAGAATAAGTCTTAACCAAATCTGCTGATATTCCCCCTAAGAATAAGTCTTAACCAAATCTGCTGATATTCCCCCTAAGAATAAGTCTTAACCAAATCTGCTGATATTCCCCCTAAGAATAAGTCTTAACCAAATCTGCTGATATTCCCTCTAAGAATAAATCTTAACCAAATCTGCTGATATTCCCCCTAAGAATAAGTCTTAATCAAATCTGCTGATATTCCCCCTAAGAATAAGTCTTAACCAAATCTGCTGATATTCCCCCTAAGAATAAGTCTTAACCAAAGCTGCTGATATTCCCCCTAAGAATAAGTCTTAACCAAATCTGCTGATATTCCCCCTAAGAATAAGTCTTAACCAAATCTGCTGATATTCCCCCTAAGAATAAGTCTTAACCAAATCTGCTGCTATTCCCCCTAAGAATAAGTCTTAACCAAATCTGCTGATATTCCCCCTAAGAATAAGTCTTAATCAAATCTGCTGATATTCCCCCTAAGAATAAGTCTTAACCAAATCTGCTGATATTCCCCCTAAGAATAAGTCTTAACCAAATCTGCTGATATTCCCCCTAAGAATAAGTCTTAACCAAATCTGCTGATATTCCCCCTAAGAATAAGTCTTAACCAAATCTGCTGATATTCCCCCTAAGAATAAGACTTAACCAAATCTGCTGATATTCCCCCTAAGAATAAGTCTTAACCAAATCTGCTGATATTCCCCCTAAGAATAAGTCTTAACCAAAACTGCTGATATTCCCCCTAAGAATAAGTCTTAACCAAATCTGCTGATATTCCCCCTAAGAATAAGTCTTAACCAAATCTGCTGATATTCCCCCTAAGAATAAGACTTAACCAAATCTGCTGATATTCCCCCTAAGAATAAGTCTTAACCAAATCTGCTGATATTCCCCCTAAGAATAAGTCTTAACCAAATCTGCTGATATTCCCCCTAAGAATAAGTCTTAACCAAATCTGCTGATATTCCCCCTAAGAATAAGTCTTAACCAAATCTGCTGATATTCCCCCTAAGAATAAGTCTTAACCAAATCTGCTGATATTCCCCCTAAGAATAAGTCTTAATCAAATCTGCTGATATTCCCCCTAAGAATAAGTCTTAACCAAATCTGCTGATATTCCCCCTAAGAATAAGTCTTAACCAAAACTGCTGATATTCCCCCTAAGAATAAGTCTTAACCAAATCTGCTGATATTCCCCCTAAGAATAAGTCTTAACCAAATCTGCTGATATTCCCCCTAAGAATAAGTCTTAACCAAATCTGCTGATATTCCCCCTAAGAATAAGTCTTAACCAAATCTGCTGATATTCCCCCTAAGAATAAGTCTTAACCAAATCTGCTGATATTCCCCCTAAGAATAAGTCTAAACCAAAACTGCTGATATTCCCCCTAAGAATAAGTCTTAACCAAATCTGCTGATATTCCCCCTAAGAATAAGTCTTAACCAAAGCTGCTGATATTCCCCCTAAGAATACCCCCTAAGAATAAGTCTTAACCAAAGCTGCTGATATTCCCCCTAAGAATAAGTCTTAACCAAATCTGCTGATATTCCCCCTAAGAATAAGTCTTAACCAAAGCTGCTGATATTCCCCCTAAGAATAAGTCTTAACCAAAACTGCTGATATTCCCCCTAAGAATAAGTCTTAACCAAAACTGCTGATATTCTCCCTAAGAATAAGTCTTAACCAAAACTGCTGATATTCCCCCTAAGAATAAGTCTTAACCAAAACTGCTGATATTCCCCCTAAGAATAAGTCTTAACCAAAACTGCTGATATTCAGTCTAAAGAGTAGAACTAAGTCAATTTACACATAGATATAAACATGATTTTATCCTGTAGCAACGTGTGCTGGAACTGATTAAATAAAGCATGTTGAATAATATTTACTTCTATTCTGTCAGTTATTGAATTATGCCTTATTTGAGCAACAAAATAGTCTCTTTTTCGAAATCCATTTCTTCAACTATTGAACATTCAACCTTTGGAAGATTTTCAATTAGTTGCAGGACTCTCACTACTTTCAAATTAGAGGGAAAAGTGATTTCTCTTTCAGGGAGAAGTGGGGAGACTTCTGGGAGAAGTTAAGGGCTATAAACCGAAACATTGTTTTGCGACCCCTCTGAAGTTACCCTGCCCAAATTGAGTAAGTAGTTTTAAAGCCATCTGATCTGATTTGTTCTGGGTTTTTTTTATTCATAATAGCCTAAAGGACATCTATTCAATGTCAAATATTTATTTCTGTCTACCTTGACTATTGGAGTTTTGCATACCAACTACATTACAATACAGATAACTAAGAAATTAATCCAAACGTTTTTATTAACTATAAATAATACCTCTTCCATTCTAGAATGACGTAAGCTTTTTTCAGAATTTACAAAACGGCTGAGTTGTAAACAGGCTATCTTGTTAAACAAAATTGCAGACTGAAACATTTCTTTTTCAAAACACATCTGTGCTAGCTTAGACATCACATAACCTGACAATGACAAAAAAATATGCATTATACTTTCGTTTCAAATATGATACGAACAGCAACTATAAAAACTATTAACCGCTACACTGAAAACAATATATAAACAACTTAAAAACACTAATCTTATAAATATTATCAAAAATCATGTCATGATGTTTGATGGATAATTATTCCTCTTGTAAAAATTCAATATACAATTCAATCGACTTATAATAAAATCAGTCATAATGAAAAATCAGGTTATATCAAACAGATAATATATCCTCATCAAACCTCTTAAGTATTAAATATCAGCTCTGCTTATATCGAAGTTAGGCTAATATGAGACAGGCAATCTGTTTGAAGGACGAAGTCCTAAAATTTCAATAACACGATGATCCGTACATGTTATTATCTTTTATTTTGAATGAATTTTGTAGCCGATTTGTTATGACTGTTCCATTCATTTTACCTACGCCGCTCTTCCGTCTCGAGTTTCGTAGAAAGAGACATAGCCAGAAATCAATCGTAACTACTCGGCCATTCTCGCTACCCTGCAAATCTCGTACATAGTAGAAATTCTTCTTAAATTGTTTGCCGGAAGTTAAGTTAAGTTAAGCCGCACAAAAATATAGTCCACGAAAATCCAATATGGAAGACATACTAAGTAAAATCTAATCATGCAAAACTAATTAAAACTTTAATTGAAATATAGAAAATTGCTTAAAATATAACTTTCATGTAACTGACATGTGAAAAGTAATGCGATTTATATGCCTAATGCATACGAGGTTATTTGCAGGGTAGAGAGAATGGCCGAGTAGTTACGATTGAGCCAGAAATGATAGGTGATTTGCTCATTTGCATATTCAAAATGGCAGCTCAAAGAGAATTTGGATTTTAACATATAGTTGAACGGGAAACTTTCTGTTAGCATGGGCCGGACAATATCCGGGATATAAAATCAAACTATGCACCGGTTTGAACAATATCTCAAAATATTATAGCTGTACCATGAAAACTCAAGGTTCCCACCCAGTTTCAAATTTTGAAGCGTAAGCGCCATTCAAAAGCATTGAGAAGAAGTGAAAAAATGCATCCTGCACGGTTTTTAAGACCTAAAAGCACTTTTCTTACAATCCCCATTCTAGTTGCCAGTACAAATTCGGTCAGTTCCGGTAACATTGTTGAGGAATCTTTCTTCGATAAATATTTTGCTGAAAAATTAAAAGTTCCCACGATAATTTAAAAGAGGGTTTCACAAGTTGTTTTACCTTTCTAGTAGAGGTTCAATAGGGTTCACGCAAAAAATCTACTATTTCGTAAAACTGCTTCTGCTAGACATAGCATTATTTGAGTAAGCACCACATTCCATTGTAAATGTAAATAAACAATTAAAAAAAGGCTCCACAAGGGTATATCTTTATTTCGACAAAACAACAGAACAAGTAACTATAATACAATTGGTAACAATACTGCTAATATATAAAGTTCTTCAGCATCAAGATGAATCATTCTTATTGACGTGTATAGTTATTCATTTACAGTTTAATATAAATGATAGACACATCAGTTTAATATTGATCTAGATCGTGAAAAAAAAAAGGGGGGGGGGCAGTGCATTAAATATATGTTCTATCTTTTACACACATCATCGGATTCCTAATGAAACTATGATGACAATTAATTTTGATACGATCGCAAATAATTATGAAGTTATTTTTATTTGATCAAAACTGTGATAAAAAATTATTAACAAAAATAGATACGAGTTTTCATCAGCGTCTTCCGAATTTGGTTCAACGTTTATTTGCTGACGTCATATATGACGCGAATATTCATGAGCAAAAGTACCTATGATTTCTGGCTATGATTTTTTTATTAGAATTTTATTTCAAGTTTATTTCGATTTTGCAGAGTAAATAATTAAAGAATTGGGAATTTTTCATTGAAATATATTTCTTTTGCGTTTCTAAATTATCAATTGATCTATTTTTTAAACTTCTGGTGAACATATATTTGGCTATCTATATAGAAGGAAAAATCGGACAGCCTACCGTTATAAGGACCTTGTCCTTTATAATGAAAAGATTTAATGCTCCCTTAAAATTTCACGATAAGCGGACTAGACTAGTAGATTATTTAGTCCAAGAAAAAAAATACCTGTGTTTCTGCTAACATGCTCTAAAATATTAGGGTCGGTACGTAGGAAAAAGATTTTATTTTTTAAAATATTTTTAGCTAGTTTCTACAGGGGACACATTCTGACTTTAATAGTGCTTGTTCAAAAATGGCCAAAAAAACTTTAGGGTCAGTAGGGTTAGCTGAAAACACATGTCATTTTTTTTTGCCTTATGAGACATAAATGAGATGTAGGTGCCAAAATTATAATGTCATAACTGAAATAATTCAACATTTAAATTGTGTTTAACGCCTCTTACAATATTTCCGTTATATCTTGACGGTCAGTTTTATTGGTGGAGGAAACAGGAGTACCTGGAGAAAATAATCTACCTGCCGCAAGTCACTGACAAACTTTATCAGATAATGTTGTATTGAGTATGTCTCGCCACGAACAGGATCCGAACTAACTTACATTAGTGGTGATAGGCACTGATTGCATAGGTAGTTGTAAATCCTACTACCATACCATCACGACAGTACCAATAACTTTGTGATATTGGTTTCTATAAAAAGTATGTTTTTCTTCACAATTCTCTTTTATAATAACCTCGTAACATATTATTTATGTACCTGTAGAAATCAAGGAAAGTGAGATATCATGTATTTGTGTGTTAGGGATATCAATTCTACTTCTTTCTAAGATTTCTCTGTTGGATTTTGAAACTGTTTCAAGAGTGGTATTTTTGTTTTTCATGATTACCAATATGTATTGTCGACTGAGTGAGATTTTTTTTGTACAGTGTTTATTTTCTACTTAAATACAAACCACAATAATGGCTGTCTTGGTCAGATTTTTTTGTAGTGTTTATTTTTTCTACTTTAAATACAAACCACAATAATGGCTGTCTTGGTCTTTGCTTTTCATTTGAGGATCACATAGAAGTGTGTCATAGTTCTGCGTTATTGCCTCACATAATGATATCGAGCTACAAAACTGCACATCTAAAAAAAAATATTGAAATTACAGTAATCAGGGATAATTCTGGTAAAAAAACAAGAGCTGAAAATCAATTATTTATAGCTGAAACTGTCAAAACCACATTCAAAAAGGTCAATTTTGACCTGTTCTGATTGTCTTCTGCAACTTTTGGTATTTTTTTTTCGTCAGAAAATAGCAGAAATCAGTTAAAATAACTGGAAAAAAAAACTATCTCTGAGAAATATGCTTTTCTGTATCAACTTTTCCATATGTATATGTGATATATTTGTTATGTTGGAGAAGACTTCATAAGTTGGTAAAACTTGTGTCTTATCCTTTTTGTCTCTATGAGCAAATAAAATTGCTACAAACTATTAAAACTCTATCATAAATGTAACCCAATTACAGGATTAAGCAAGGACAAATAATATGGAGACTAGAAAAATCTAATGTTAAATGTTTTATTTTTTAAATATTAATAACTACTGTTAACTGTTTCACATTCACATAGTTCTTTTTACACTTGACTTAGGTAGTCATCATGCTGCAGATAGAAGTCTCACTGAATTTACAACAAAAAGAATTTTGACTGGATAATTTTAAACATATTCTATTGTACAGTAAACAATTGGATAAGACACAGGTTTCTAGACTTTCTAAACCTTCATAGTAACATTCATTTAAGTACACACACAGTTTGTGGGTGTCTTTACGATATTCAATAAAAACAACGCAGCTTTGATCAGAACAGGTCTTTTCCGTTAAAAACAACTGATGACCCACAATCCATGTTAGATTACAAATCTCTGAGATATTGAGGACATAAGAACAAAAATGATGTATTTAACAACGGTATTCAAAAGGAGTGCTTGAGCAGTTGCTGTTTAACGCCAAGTGAGCAATTTTTTTAGCTATATCATGGAAAGAACAAGATACATTTCAATGAGACGTTGATGACGATATCCGCTTTGAACTAAACCAAAATGTTTTAAAGTTGGATTTTTATAGTGCCAGCTCAATGAAACAACAGTTCACAGATAGATGTGTCATTGCACACGGACACAGTTTCCTGATCATGAGCCAACCAATCTTTGCATTAAACACCATAACCCTAACCCAAAATGGCCACCCTGTCCTCTGATTGGTCCAAACATTTTTTCCTTTTTTCCCAAAACTTTATCATATGAAGTTGTCAGACTTGGCAGATGTGTTCCTTTAGGGGCTCTGAAGAAGTGTTGTTATTTTTTGTAGTGTTTCAAAATCTAAAATGGCTGTCTTGGACTCTGATTCTTACCTGAACAATTTTTCATGTAATCAAAAATAATCTTCATTTCAATTTGGACAAGATCTACCACCATTCTGCTATATTTATCCTGGGTTGGTTTCCATGACAACAACACACAGTTTAACTTTACATAAGATTGGAAAACAGGAAGTAAATTTTCTGTGTGGAGACCGATTTTTTCTATATATCGAATTACTACCAGCAAAATGTCCACTACTATGTGTAATTTATCATGTGATACAGACTTAAGAATTGTTTGTAGCGTCTTTCCATCATCTTCTAATTTTACAATTTGTGTCAAATTTTCTTTCGACAGATCTTTTTTTGACAATATTTCCTCTGTCAATCCTTTTTCAGAACATTGCCCCATGCAATGCAATAGATGTGTGCCTATATAAAGAAATAATCTGTATATATTATCAGTATCAGTATCTTTCTGGAATCTCTCACTCCATACCATTACACTTTCAACTCCACATTCAACAGCTTTTACGATGTCATATTGTATACCATATCTAAATAAAAACTGAAATAACGGCAAGGGAGATAACTGCTCTTCATCTGTTAGCTTGTGTCGGTGCAGAGAAGTCAAGATGTCAGTTACTAGATTAACTACAGGGAATTCTGATTCATCAAGTTTCTTTTCTTTTTGGAATGTAGATTTTTCAAATCTGAAAATAGAAATATAATAACAATCAATCAAAATTATAAAAGGAACTTTAAAGCCAACTGCATAGCATGCAAAGCAACTTACTAACACTTTCATAGTCTTGCATTCACCATTTTCATTTAATGGTACATAGGGTCATTCGCATGTGACCTGTAATGGGGTTTACTCAGATCTCACACACCACAACATATCAGTAAAGGGGAGCAAGAGAGAGATCTGATTTTATTCAGATTGAATCTGGGACATCACAACACTAAAATAATATCATATTTCAATAATTTTACCTACTTTGTTACTGATATAGAAATGACCACTGACAACCATACTTGCCAACCCTGAGAGTGTGGAAGTGGGGGTTATAGTGATTAACGTTACTTTCAACAATATTTCAGTTATATCGTGGCGGTCAGTTTTATTGGTGGAGGAAATCTGAGTACCTGGAGCAAACCTCCGATCTGCCACAAGTCATTGACAAACTTTATCACATAATGCTGTATGGAGTACACCTCGCCACGTTAGTGGTGATAGGCACTGATTGCATAGATAGTTAGAAATCCAACTACCATATGATCATGACAACGGCCCCTACCGATAGTGTGAAAGAGGAACAAGAGTGAATTAGTTGTATTTAAAGGTCAACTTTTTCTTGTCCTGTCATAGAAAATTTCATATGAATTGAGCCTCCTTTAAGAGGCCACCTGTCTTATAAGGTCACTTTTTCTTTGCACAACCTTGATACAGGTTTCACTATACCTTTGATAATCTGATAACTAACACTAACCTTGTTAAAGACAATTGATAATCTAATAACTGACACTAATCTTGTTAAAGACAATTGATAATCTGATAACTGACATTAACCTTGTTAAACACAATTGACAATCTGATAACGGACACAAACCTTGTTAAAGACAATTGACAATCTGATAACGGACACAAACCTTGTTAAAGACAATTGACAATCTGATAACTGACACTAACCTTGTTAAAGACAATTGACAATCTGATAACTGACACTAACCTTGTTAAAGACAATTGACAATCTGATAACTGACACTAACCTTGTTAAAGACAATTGATAATCTGATAACTGACACTAACCTTGTTAAAGACAATTGATAATCTGATAACTGACACTAACCTTGTTAAAGACAATTGATAAGCTGATAACTGACACTAATCTTGTTAAAACCAATTGATAAGCTGATAACTGACACTAACCTTGTTAAAGACAATTGATAAGCTGATAACTGACACTAGCCTTGTTAAAGACAATTGATAAGCTGATAACTGACACTAACCTTGTTAAAGACAATTGATAAGCTGATAACTGACACTAGCCTTGTTAAAGACAATTGATAAGCTGATAACTGACACTAATCTTGTTAAAACCAATTGATAAGCTGATAACTGACACTAACCTTGTTAAAGACAATTGATAAGCTGATAACTGACACTAACCTTGTTAAAGACAATTGACAATCTGATAACTGACACTAACCTTGTTAAAGACAATTGACAATCTGATAACTGACACTAACCTTGTTAAAGACAATTGATAAGCTGATAACTGACACTAGCCTTGTTAAAGACAATTGATAATCTGATAACTGACACTAACCTTGTTAAAGACAATTGATAAGCTGATAACTGACACTAATCTTGTTAAAACCAATTGATAAGCTGATAACTGACACTAACCTTGTTAAAACAAATAACACACTAACCTTGCTAAAACCAACACAAGTTTTTCTATCACTGTGTTTACTGTTCCATCTTTAAGCAGGAGTATTTTCAGTGCCATATGTCTCAGCTGTAAAATTGACCAATCGTTGACTTCCATTTGTTGTTCCTGTTTGACAGAGAGGTTCCACACATGGCCATGTGTACTAGACGCAATTGTGTTCAGAATGTCACGGTTGTCATCAGTAACAGATGCTAGTTCATCATACAGAATGTTACAAAGAGAGATACGCCAGAAATGGAAGCCCTGAAAATAAAACAGCTTTAAAATATATGCTACTGACAGAAGTTAAGGGTACAGCTCAACTGTAGACTAGGGGCCGATTCACATTCATTTTTGGGTATGAGTTATCCTCATTATTGAAGACCTAAATGTGAATGTGAAATAAGAACAGCAATAAAAGTGCCAGGTTTTTTTTACTTTAATTTGTGTCTAAATGTAAACTTGGTTAGTCTCTCATGTTCATTTACATCCATAACCTTCTTATTTTCTTACTTATGCAATGTGATGATGGCTTCCTATTAACCTTTGGTACATGTAGGTAGGCAAACATCTTTTTATTCCCAAGTTTGTACCTAGGTTATACAGGACAGCAGTGGTTGTCCAAAAAAATGGCCATACAAACTTTAGGGTAGGTAGGGCTAGCAGAAACAGAGGTATTTTTTTACTTTGCCTTGTGGCCTTCGGTATTTATTATTGGAGGAAACCAGAGTATCGAGAGGAAACTACTGACCTGTGGCTGTTGCAAGTAATTAACAAGCTTGATTACATAAAGAACACCTCGTCATGAACTTCGTCTGAAATTCAAAGACGTATTTCATGATGACGCAAACAATAATTTCAGTTCATTACTTCAAATTTAACTCGGGTGCACTCGACTCGCAGCCGCAAGTGATAAAATTTACCAGTTGCTTTCCCATTGCAGAGATGCAGCTAACCGTCGGCCCTGTCGGACCTAGGGGGCAGAATTTTAGAGGGTCCGGCAAATGACGTCTTTGTGTCAGACCTAATGACCGGCAAACATTTTTACTGCTTGGGGCTGTCAAAAATCAAATTTATGTCGGTCCTGGTTACCTCTTCGACCCCTAAGCGAAGGATCTTTGATTATCGTTAATAAAGTCAAAAGTCGTAAACAAATCGGTAAAAATTTCTGTTCCTTTCTGTTTATGTTAAATTTCGGGAACCAGTTCCCATTCCGGATTTTATTTCGTATCCTATCGGTAATCGTTGTAAATCTGGAAAAAAATACCCACTACCTATCGATTTATCTACAGAGAATAAAAAAGCCAAAAGGTCGGCATATGAAAAGGAGAGGCGACCGGGGCGGTCCTTTAATCGAAAATGGAAGGACAAAATGAACAAACAAATGACGACTTGATATCGAAATACTCATTACTAAGGGACCGACCATTTAACTTGAAGGGGGGGGGGGGGGATTATGGTTTTTTGTTTCGCTCCGAATTTTTTTTTCGAACAACACAAGAGTTAGAATTTATTTTTTTTTGTCGCGCAAAGCGCAATTTTTTTTTCCAGAATACGACATTAGGCTATAATGACAAAAACTCCGAATCAGATTATTTTTTTTTCCTCCACCAAAATCAGAATATTTTTTTCAGCAACATTGGGAATCAGAATATTTTTTTTAGAAAAAAACCATAACCCCCCCCCCCCCCCCTTCAAGTTAAATGGTCGTTCCCTTAGCTGTGTCAAGGCTTTAAAATTGTCCCTTTAATCAGGGTCCGTAGATTTACCCAAAAACATCGAAAAGCACCCCAAAACACCACAAAAACGAATTTAATCTTACACAAACATTTAAATAAACAGAGAAATAATGAACAAATGTGAAATTTATGTTTTTATGTGTATTTATTCATTATCAATCAAAAATACTGAAGAGTTAATCAAAGGGCGATAACTCAGCATGTTATTTCTTCCTGTAGGATCAAGCACAAACTCCGGTTACTAACCCGAATAATCCAGTCGTTATATTACACTTTGCTATAATATGAACCGGCACGGCCATGAATGCTCACGAATCTGAAAATTATCTGGCAATTTCACGCTCATCCAGTGCATCAAAAAGTGTCGAGATTATTTGGGCCAAGATATATTGGGGACGACTTTTATTTAGGGCCGAATCTAGTCTCATTCAATCGAGCTGTCGTTCCTTTATTCGAGTTATCGTTCCTTACGAAATCTCAAAAGTTAACTTCCGCGTAGAAACAAAAAATCTTGTCAGTATGTCAGAAGAGATTTAATAAATTAAAAAATATCAATATAAGTAAAACAAGCTAACAAAATGACTTATTACACACGGGTTCCGGGTTTCAGTGGTATCGGACGTACGAGACTTCAGGATCACCTTTGCGCTTTATGTTAAGAAGATCTTCATTAATTGAGTGTGTTACACGGAACCGGTGTTCAGGGGTTTCACTATTTTTTTAGGCTGGAGGTACTTTCTAGAATGTAGGAGGTACCAAACAATTTCGGCGAAGGGTCTGGGGTCCATGGCAAAGCCCTGATAGGGGGACCAGGGGGGCCTTTGCCCCCCGGAAGCTCCTGGATTGTAGAAATTTTGAGACTTAAATTTTGACCTGAAAAAAAAAGACATACGCAACATTTACTTCAATTTTGTGTATAATAAATGAATTTGAAATTAAGATATAGCATAATCATAATTGATTTAAGTCTCAAAAACCCTAAAATCCAGGAGCTTCCAGGGGATTTGCCCCCTGGTCCCCCCCACCAGGTTCATTTCTAGACTAATAGTAATGCTGATATTTCACGTGTTAACTTAAGTTTTCTTAAAACTGAAAATTTCCTGCGCTCGATCACACAAATCACAACAGATATCAGGAAAAGAACGGGTATGCGGCAATGCCAACGCCGAACAGCATGATTTGACACGTTTTCATAGAATCTTCACCTTTATTAAGCTTTTTGCTCTGCATAAAATTGTTAGCGATTGCTTTTTTTCGTTTAGACATTTTATCGTTTTTCATCAATGATAATACGCCGCTTGAATAGACACTGTTAAATCGTCGTAGTTTAAAGCGCTTTTACGATATATCCAATCTGTTCTCCAATACTGGAGGTGAAGAAAGTACAGATACAGATTCCGACGTGGACCTCGACGAAGACACTCCCATAAATACTAGATTACGATTTCGAGTCCCACAGAACGATCTTATATTGTATTAACTAGAAATTTCCACATGATTTTTTTTGTTTTTATTTTTTCTGCCGGTACCAGACGCTACCGTAGCCGGGTAAAAGTACCGGGTACCGGCTCTTAATGAAAGCACTGGGTGTTTACAAAGCGTCAATTTTTTTTTTATTCGTCAATATGTCCAGCCATGTTTGTCAAAAAATCCTAAGTACACATTTTATACCATAAAGAGCTCGCTGACGCTCGCATATTAACAGTGATCATCCAGCGATAGTGCCGATAGAGGGCGCAGTATTATTCGAGTTAGACAGTTACCAGCTCCGATCCGCACACTACCCTCCACTAGTCAAACTCCGGACAGTTACCAGCTCCGCTACGCACACTACCCTCCACTAGAACTAAAACAAATGTCCACAAATGCATATTTTTTTCATCTGTCCGCTGATTTCATATTGTCGTTTTATTTATGATGTGTTTTGGGGTGTTTTTGGGTAAATCTATGGAACGCTTTAATCATACTGTATTGAAAGTGAAATATTAAAAAAATATCTAAAAAAAAAGTAGGTCTGGCAAAACTCTCTTACTTGCAGGACCCAATGTCTGACAGGAATTTTTTTTTATCTGCAACTCTGCCATTGGTCGGTGGTTCTCTCCCGGTACTCCCGCTTCTTCCACCGCTAAAACTGGTCACCATGATATAGCTGAAATATTGCTGAAAGTGGCGTTAAACACAATAAAATCAAATCAAATCAACTTTCTGAAATTCAAAGATATATTTCACGATAACGCAAACAATAACTTGTTCACTACTTCAAATTTAACTCACTTTAATAGGAATCCTCGTCATGATGTGATACAACAATTTAGGAACAGTGAGGGCTTCAGACAGTTCAATCTGGTTCCTTGTTTGATTATAACATTTGTAGCAGTGCTCAACAGCTTCTAGTAGACCAGTAGAAATATCGCCTGGAGTTTTAAGTGAAGTATGTAAGAACTGTACTGTAAACAAACCATGCTTTTTAACGTCTTTTATCTCTCCAGTCAAAACAGGCAATAAATATTCCTGAAAAATCATGCAAAAATGTGAATAAAACAATCATTAGTGATCAATATTAACGGGTTATGGTGTTTAATGCCACTTTCAACAATATTTCAGTAAATATATCGTGGCAGTCAATTTTAATTTATTGGTAGAGGAAACCGTAGTACTTTTGAGAAAACCCCAGACATGCTGCAAGTCACCGACAAATTTTATCGCATAAATTATTTAATGTTGTATCGAGTACACCTCGCCATGAGCAGGATTCAATTCACACCTTTAGTGGCAAGTTTTCAAACAATTGTCAATCAAAATATTTGATCATTGCTCTCATCATAAGTTCAGCTTGAGTTCGTGGAAAATCCCATTTCTATTTTTAAAATATTGTTATGGGGACTTCAGTAATTGTCGAAAGGGCATTTTAAATCCTTATCTTTACTACACTTTAAATAAAAAATCGTGCATGGCTAAATTTCAAGCAATAATTTGTCACCGATCTTTTGTTGAAATCAAAATGTTGGGGCTCCGATATGTAGCCGGGGCTATTCCTGGAAATAGTCTGAAAACCACAGAAAGTGACGACAAGCGGGAGAAAACGAAGAAGTATGAGGAAAATAGAAAGGCACATAAATTTAACGTGAAGTGGTTGACCAATCGCGAATGGCTGGATTACGATGAGAGCAACGACATCATGACATGCAAAATATGGCAAAGATGATGACCTTTGTGAAGATTGGCGTGATGAAGTTGAAAACTGGGCTTACATATATGAATATACAAGAGAATAAAATATTGCACTTAAATTGTGCTAATTTTTGTTGGTCCAGTAAAAAGTGATTTGGTCCGGTAAAAGTTCTACCTTTACTGGACCAAATGTTCAGTGAAGTCCAAGGTACCTTTGGAATGACTGGGTGATAGGCACAGATAGTTGTAAATCCAATTACCATGCGATCATGACCATGAAGGCCACAACAATATTAAAATAAATGAGAGAAAGAACTTGTGAATATAGGTACAAATGTATATTTTAGTATCCTTGTCCCTGATATGATTACTGGAATAAAGAAAAAAGATAAATTTGCACTACATGTAGTTAGTAAACAGAGCTCCAGATAATTTTCAAATGCAACAGGTATTTACTCCTCATTTTTTAAAGTGAAAGCGAAGACTACAACTTGTTTCCTGTTACTTTTTTGTACTCTTCTCTATGAGATTATTTTTAACATTTTTTCAGTATTTCATTTATAATAATCATTTACAACACAAAACCAAAATTAATGTTTCGATATTATTGGTGCTTGAATAATTTGGGAAAACAGCCATGACTATTTCATGGTTGACCAATTTTAGGCAACTTGACTTGAGCGCCATTAGAAAACCTACATAAATAAAATTGGTCATTATCCCTACAATTCTAAACAGGATTAAGCACGGTTTGGGATTTTGTTTGGCTTATGTGGCCAAGTAAACATTGTACACTGAAACCTGTCTAAACCAAACATTAAATAAGGTCCCACTGTAGGATATCTTTGTTAATTCAATCTGCATAAACTGAAAACCTGTCTATTTATGAACACAAATCTGGTTCTAAGGAGGTTTGGTTCAGACAGGTTTCATTGTATATATCTTTGCAAGTCATTATAGATCCTGATTTGAACAAGAATAAGGAAATTTCTTATCCAATCGATTCACCGACACTAGTTGATATTTGTGTGGCTGTCCTAAGAAATCCTGTGACCACATGCAAATGTAACCAGTTATACAAAATAATGTAAAGGGACTATATGCATATATAGACATGTCAATTGTCAGCTTAGTGAGCGAGTGATTGTTGTTTAACGCCAATTCAGCAATTTTTCAGCTATATCATGGCGAGAACAAGTTAATTTTCAATGAGATGATGATGAGGTCCGCTTTGTTCTAGACCAACACGCCGAGTTGGATTTTTTTAGTGCTAGCTCACTGAAACAACAGTTCGCAGATAGAAATGTCACTCCACTCGGACACATTATTCTGATTCTGAGCCAACCAGTCTTTGCTCTTTCTCCTTAATGACGAGTGCTTAGCGGAGAAGAAACAAATACCAATTTGATAGTCGTTGGTTTGCCCCAGCTGGGGTTCGAAACCAGATCCACCGTACTCAAGGCAAGCACACTAACCACTATGCAACTGATGCAGTTGACATGTCAGTTTATTCTGATGCTTCAGTGTTTGTTCTTACTTATTAATGTGGTAGACAAGTGAAGAAACAGCAAAATACAAATTGGATAGTTTTTGTTACAACTTAATGTCGATCTATAACGACCGATCTCATTGCCATTGGACATTTCGACATCGTCACTATAAAAACTTAACTCTACATAATGTTTCACAAAGGTAATAGAACCGTGGGATCATGCTATTTTGTCAATTGAGAATATTGTTAATCGGTATGGTTTATAAGAAACAGATATATGGAAAGGGGGGTGGTGCGCGTTACCGGTTGTGGTTCTTACATGGACATCTTTGTCGATGCCATCTAACTTTCCTGTTTTTAAATTGGATAATATATATGTATCTAAATTTTTAGATCTTTGGACGGAAGGTGACTGTGACCACGGCCATGGCATATTTGCAGAAGATTTTTCATAACATTAGCCGCTCTCCCGCTTTTCAATTTTAAAATGGCCGCGTAAACATTACAATTATTTGGATAACGGGAAGATTTTAAAATACACCGTTGAATCTTGATAACGGAATTAAGCGAAACATGCTATAAGCTTTAATTAAGGATTGATCTCAATTTTTTTTCGGTTCATGAAGAAATAAACTAAAAAATGTGGTACCACATTTTTTAGTTTATTTCGAATGAACCGAACAAAAAATTGAGATCAATCCTTGAATATGCGAATTCAGTTTGAACCCATCTAAGAAAAAACACATTACATCATTAGAAAATGTCCAACGTAGAGCAACCAAATTGATACCAGGATTAAAAGATATGACATATGAAAAACGTCTAAGGAAACTTAAACTACCAATCCTTATAAATTAATTCCTAATTAATTTTTTTCTTGTTCTAAAAATATTTTGTCGGATAATAATTGCTTAAAAAGAATTACATATGACTTCCGGTTCAAAATTTTATCTATGGAAAATAACATAAATTTTTTAACCAATCAAAATCTCTTAAACACATCAAATTAATTTATATTAAGATGAGGGTTTTTTTGATAAATTATATGTGATTTGATATTAACTGACCTGTATTGCATACTCTATGCTGCCATAAGTTGCAAAACATTGCAGACTGTATCTATCTCGATTGTATGAAGGCCTTCGATAAGGTGCCGCATCAACGTCTGTTACATAAACTACAACGATATGGTATATCTCCAGAAATAGCCAGTTGGATTCAGTCATTCTTACTGAACAGGAAACAACGAGTCAGAGTAATGAATAGTTATTCTGAATGGGCACCTAGCTGTCACCAGTGGTATACCACAAGGTAGCGTGCTAGGACCTATCCTGTTTGTCATTTACATCAACGACTTACCAGATAACCTGAAGTCAGAATGCTATATGTTTGCAGATGACACCAAAGTTTTTAAAGATATAAGTGATATAGAAGGTAATAAAATACTGCAAAACGACATGCAAGAGCTTGAAAACTGGTCTGATAAGTGGTTATTACGATTTCATCCCAATAAATGTAAAGTCCTTTCAGCTGGCAAACAGAAGACTCAACAGTATAGGTATACGCTATGCAACAAAGAGCTACAATACTCCAACAAGGAAAAGGACATTGACGTCGTAGTTGATAATCAACTTAATTTTGAAGACCATATGAACGAAAAAATAAACAAGGCAAATAGTATTATGGGACTAATTCGACGCACCTTCACGTATATAGATGAACCAACCTTTCTTATGTAATACAAAGCACTAGTACGACCTCATCTTGAATATGCGAATTCAGTTTGGAACCCATCTAAGAAAAAACACATCACATCATTAGAAAATGTCCAACGTAGAGCAACCAAATTGATACCAGGATTAAAAGATATGACATATGAAAAACGTCTAAGGAAACTTAAACTACCAACTTTAGACTATAGGAGGACACGAGGGGATATGATAGAAGCGTTTAAATTAACATCAGGTTTATACGACACTGTCCTACCGTCTCTGCTGGAAATACAGAAGGATACCAGAACTAGAGCTCATAGTAAAAAGTTATACCAGCATATAGATCCAACAAAGACATAAGAAAGAACTTTTTCACCAACAGAATTATAAGCACCTGGAACAGTTTACCTGAAAACGTCATAAGTGCCAAAGATACGAAAATCTTCGAACACAGGCTAGACAATTAATGGAAGGACCAGGATTTGCTATACAACTACGAATCCAACCTCATAACCGGGGAAGAAATTGAAATTGATGAAGAGAAGGAACTGAGCATAGTGGTCGGCGGCCAGCGCTCAGAAACGGACCTGTAAGTATGTGGTTGATACTTTCCGTGAGCAGTCGACACAACGGTCTGCATCCATTTTCAGTATGATGACCTATTATCATGTCACAGGCTTTTTATTAACGTTCGGCAAAGAATCAACGAAATATCTCAGTTTTCTCTGCAATTTCTCAAAAATCTTTGGTCCAGAGTGTATGGCTTTATTGTTTTGCTAACTCGTCGTTGTATCAACCAAGCTGTTCCATAATTTACGGGTAGATATTTTTACCACCGATCACCACCGGACACCACCGATTCCCGAAAATATGAAGTAGAATGTCATAATTTTTAAGAAATATTGTAAAAAATGATATTTTGAATAAAAACAAGTGGAGAATAATTCTGGTTTTTTTTAGGAGGATTTGATGGCCGTATCTGAAATATCATATGAAAACCACATTTTTTCAAAAACTTATTGTGAAGTCATTTCAAAATTGATTTCCATCAAATTTTCACCATTAAAGACAGCATATTATATACTTTCACTGTTTATTTGGAAATAATTTTCTGAGTTATTGAATTTAAATATATTAAATGTAATATTTTGTGTTTAATGGTGATATATATGATAAAGTTTATCAGTGACTTGCAGCAGGTCGTGATTTTCTCCTGGTATTCCGGTTTCCTCCACCAATGAAACTGACCGCCACGATATAACTGAAATATTGTTGAAAGTGGCATGAAACGCCATAGCCCTATAATGTGAACATATACAATGTCCAGCTTACATTCTGTAATTTGTTTTTTTTTATCCAGAACAAATTTTAAGACTTGTTAAAACCACAATGTAAAAATATGCATTAATGTTTATGTCTATGCTTATAGAATTGTGAACGAGGTGAACATATGCATTAATGTTCATGTCTATGCTTATAGAAGTGTGAACGGGGTGAAAATATGCATTAATGTTCATGTCTATGCTTCTTCGATATACGGTTTCTGATTGCCCCTTTGGTATCTTCAAACTCTTCTTGCATGATGTCTATAAATTGTAAGATGAAAACATAATCCAGTATATAAATATATATTTATTTACAATAGCAAGCATTATATACATACATGTAAATATAAACATTTCTCAAATTCTCAATAAATGTGTTGAAGTTGTATACAAAATTTACAAGTTGAAATGTCATTTAATTTCTCGTGAATAAAAGTATCTTTTTACACGGGCTCTCTCAGTTGTAGGCCTTTTTCTCTGGCATGGCTTCTTTGCCAACGACTTTGCCTTGCTAATTACTGAGTAGGTCCCATCTGTTGAAGTCATCATTCCAGCTGTTCTCTTCTTCCTATTGTCTTTCATGAAGTTAGTGAAGATCTTTTCTTTTTCTTCTTTTGTCTTACATCTCCAAACTTGATCAGGTACAAAGTAGTCTTTGTTTGCATTGGATAGGACATAGTCACCATGGCCATGTAAACATCCTCGTAAGTGCAGAAACTGAATCTGTACGCAGTCGTATAACTTTTCAACCAGATCAGGTGTTGTCTGCGGCTTCCAATTTACAGCCCTCTTAAAGATGTGATTTACACCCTCAGAATTGTTGTTGGTCCATAGTGGTTGATCGAATTCTTTCTGGTTGCGACGGGGTTCATGTACAAATGACTGGATTCTTAGCTTCATTTGCTTCTCATAGTACTGACAAAGGGCAGGGTATTCTTTCATCTCCTCAGTTACCATTGTAAATCTCTCTTCAAACATCAATGTTGTATCAGCGTTCGTCAAGCCATCCTGACCAAAAACTACGTTCATTAAGTGCTGTCTCTCTTTTGTATCGATTCCAATCTTGTCCTGCATATAGTGGTTAAAGTTGTCCTTTAAGTGTTTGCTGCATAATCTTCTGGTAGCTGACGGGAATGCATCTTGTATGGACTTCGTAATAGCTTTTTCATCATCAGAGCCAAAGTACATATCTGGAGGAATCATAAGTTCCAGGTTGTCTAACTTAATCTCTGTTGCAATGTAAGTGAAAAACGAATAGTATGTGCGGTAGGAGGCATCCTTGCGTAGAAGAAGAGGTCCGATAAATATTGGTGGGTCTTTTGTGTCCTTCTTTACAACTCGATGGTTCTTATAAACAAGTGTGGTCACGAAGAAATGGCCAAGATTGAAAGTTCTATCAACTCCCACCGTCCCACCTTGTCTTGATAGTAAATTCTTAAAATCAACCATTTGATCTTCTGTTTGACAAATTATGGACGAACTTGTCCCTTCTTGTGGATGACTTGTTGGACGAATGGGTGTTCGTTCATCATGCTAAGAACAGCTAGTATTTCATCTGCGGTGTTTTTTCTGGGCTGTGTTGTTTTCTTCTTTTCTCTAGATTTAGCATTTTTTATTTGCCTTGTGTCTTTTGGTGCCTCTACGGAATTGTTCAAATTCATTTATAGGAAAATCTCCTTTGGTTTCCTATAAATGAATTTGATCTGCTGGATGACCTTAGGGTTGGTTCTGACTTTGCCGGTTGATGGTAAGTCATATGTGCCCAAATACTCGTAGAGTGCTATGCGTGACATAGATTGGTCAGTCGCCGATGTGAACCAGGACACATGCTTCTTGAAGTTGTTGTTGGATTTTAAAACGGCAAAATCCAAGATGGCGGCATTCAAGCATCAAGTTTTGCATTAATAAAAAAACAATACATTTATGAAAAAGGTGCTTACCTTTACTCAATACTTTGTCATTTCTCCCTTCACCTTCAATACTTTGCGTAAACGCTTGGAATCGAGTGATAAAGTCCTTGAATGTAGTCCACACTGAGATTTTTCCAAATGTCTTTGATGGCCGCTGACAATTCATCGGCAGTGTTCAATACTTCAACTCTCTGCTGCAATCGTATTTTCAGTTTTAGCCACACGTTCTCGATTACGTTTAAGTCGGGTGACTGTGCAGGCCACTCGAGGCAATTTATATGGTTTCTTTCCTTAGTTTTTAACGTCGTTTGCCCGATGTATGGGAGCGTTGTCGTCCTGAAATAAACAGTCCTGCTCTGGAAAATGTCTCGCAATCACAGGCCATAAGTTGTCCTCGAGAATTTCTATGTATTTATGTCTATTTATCGTGTCATTCACTGTCGTAATTGTCCACACACCGTAGTGTGATATGCATCTCCAGATCATAACCAAAAGTTTTCTCTGGGCCGGTGGACAAACACAATCTCTGGACTCGGCCTCGTCCTTTTTCTGCCAAATATAAATCCGATTATTGTTTCCAACAAACACCTGACTTTCGTCTGAAAATATAATTCTGTCCCACTGACCTTCAATTCTCCTATGAAGCTTTTCTCGGGCCCATTTCACACGCCTTTTCGCAGCTAGTTATAGGTAGAGTACAAGCTATTGTGAGCAGATTTGTAACGTTTGAAAAAATATCAGTCAATATGTTTTAAGCATTCATACAATGTTGATGGTTTGCTGTCGGTATTGGTTTCTCTCCAATGCATTTGCCATGTGATCATTTCTGAACGTAGTGATGATGGAGTTTCTAGATCATTCCCCCAAAATGATACTGGTTTATTTGCAATTTCATCAATTTCATCAATTTCAACACATGAGGGTGCAATAATATGGGTCGGCAGCAACTGAAATAACTCACGACAAACTCTGTCCTCCGCTTGAAATCTTGTGTCCATTTCCGATTAAAAAAAATCACAGAATGGGATAGCTACATTTCTACGGAAATATTCCTCGTCAGTTTCACTTTCCGCGTTAGCTCTATGTCTTTGACGTCCAACTTCCCTAGTCTTACTAACCTGTGATCCAACAGATTCTGCTATTTTTTTGGCATCATTGAACCAAATAGGGAATTCTTCATTGATCCTGTCGCGTAATTTAGATATTGATTCTTTATCTTTGTCAATGTTTGTATAAGCATCGTAGATATCTTGGTCTCTTTTCTGAAGTTTAATTGACAAAGGTTTGATAATTTCAAGACAGTTTTTAACAGTTATAAATGCCACTATAAACATGGCCGTTTTTATGGTACTTAACAAGCCTTGGGCCTTTATTCTCGTTTTCCTGTCCCAATTCCATGGGCTGTCAGGCAAGTCGCTCAAGACTACATCATCAGGATTTAAGATACCTTCTAAAGTTTGACTTAGCACATTGTATTAACTCATAAAAAGGTTTCGAAGCATAGATGCCTTTCTACCCACTTAGTTTTACAAAGACCTTTCAGTTTCTTCACGTTGGACTGAATCTCTTCCTTCTCAATTACAAGCTCAAAAAATGCCTGTCGTTTTGGTGAATTGTTAAAAGTTAAATACGTTTCATTAAGGCTGTCAATCATGTTACGAATAGGAGGTAGTTTGCAAGCTGCTGCGATACTAAGGTTTAGTACGTCACTGTTACAATGCATATATAATGCTAAGGGTGACTTTTCCTTGATTCGAGCCTGAACACCTATTCTCCCTGATGACATAGCTGCCGCGCCATCATATGCCTGTCCCCTATGCTTTGTAATATCTATGTTATGTTTTGAACATGACTCGATAATAGCATCAGCAATTTTTTCTCCTGATGTTCTACGCAAATGGGCAAAATCGAAGAACACTTCTTTAATCTCTACGTTTGGCTGACTCTGAGCAAACCGCAAACAAAGTGCTAATACTTCTTGGTTAAACATATCTGTCGTTTCATCAGCTATGATTGTGAAAACAGACCCATCTTGTTTGATCTTTTCCATCAATTTGTCCCTTATGTATTCACCAATCACATCAATGAAGTCATTCTGGATGGTTTTTGAAGTATATGTTGCATTCTTTTTGGCATTCTCCAAATGATTTTTCAAGATATCATCTGAATCAGCTAATAAATTAAAAAGCGTTTTTAATTTCCACCAATCAGGAACAAGTATTGGAATATTTGTAGAAGACCTCCCATCATAGATACGATAACGTAACCCTCATTCCGCTTGTGCTCCAGTTAGGGTTACGAATCGGTCCCATTCAACGTATGGGAGCAAATTAAAATTTTGGTTAAGTGAATATTTCAACTTTCTTTTTGCATATCTGGTCATAACTTATTATTTAAGTAATGGCGATACGAAATAAGTATTACAATACCTGTTTCTACCTTCACGATCGATTTAGTATTCGAAAATTGTTTCTTGTCCGCCATGGCACCTTACGTATACTCTCGTGATGGGCGGAGCCTATCCATATATGGATCTGAATTAGTTCTCCTTGAAAAAAATCAATCACACCTCTGTTAGTATTTGTATCTTTTGTATGTAACGTTTAAGCATTTTTTTTCCATAATTTGAATTCAATGTACACCCATAATCTTGATAATTGATGTAATGATATGTATTTACTTTGTATTGATTTGAACACTCTCACTCTGTAACCTTTGTAACATTGGTTTAGAGAATAAAGTTAGTAATTAGCCAAATATGAAAAACTTTACTACGATGTTTTACTACGATTGATCCAAATAAGGATATATCCAAAATGAGGCAAGTGCACGTGAAATAGCAACTTGTAATCAAAATGTTGGACAGAGAGAAGATTTCATGCATTCAAATTTTCAGATGGATATAAGTCTACCATGGATTGATGCAGCGTTCACTTAACACCTCAAGGTTTACCTAAATATATTTATCTTTCACCCCCGTTAATTTTTCCAACCACTTGCAACGGAATTAGGACAAAAAACCGCCCGATGTGAATCACTCCGGGTGCTGCTCCCATACGTTGAATGGGACCGATTCGTAACCCTCGCTGGGAGCAAAAGCGGACTGAGGGTTACGTTATCGTATCTACTCCCGTCATTGCTACCACGTAAGTCGCTTCAGTTTATTCAACCTTGCTTTGTTTTCTTTGATGGGGTTTAACATCACTTTCTACACCATATGGGTAATTTCATGACGGTCAGTTTTATTGTCGAAGGAAAGCGCAGTACGCCGATGAAACCGCCGACCTACGGCAGGTAACTGACAAACCGTATCACATATGGCATGAAAATCAAACCATAATGTGCGACTACCCAACCAAGGGTCGAGCCATAACCTACCTAGAGGTCACTGGTGATAGGCTAGACTAGTAGTCGTACAGGTAAGTTTTGACGAACTAGCCCGCTAGACCACTCAGCCATCGCGGCCGCCTATTCATCTTGTAGTTTCAGAGAAAAGCATTTTTTTTAATTCCAACGGCGAAGGCGAACCAGTTGCAATCAGAAACTGTTAACAAGTATTGTCCGATGGCGGACATGTTTGAAGTTCGACCAGCACGAAATAATGAAACTTTGTAGAGGGTCTTCTACATATCCTTCATACAATAATTGCTTCCGATTGGCTTAGTAGTTTCAAAGATGCAGCAGCACGATACATGATTAGATACAAAATAGTATATTGGCCAATAAATTAAAAGGGCCCACAGAGCCATGCAAATATGATTGATTTATGTACAGACACATAAAAACTGACTGCGACTTGGAGATTAATTGATATGTAAAAGAAATATTATTTTGTATTAAAATACAATAGACTATGGTGATGTGCATTCAATGACTGGCATGCCAAATGCAGAACGCAACAAAGGTCGATGTTGAATGGGGCGCAAATACAATCAGGGGGGTCTTCTCTGTTACTACTGGGGCAATTCAACTATTTCGTCAGTTCTTTAAAAAAAATTATGTGAAAATTAACTGTTTTTGCCAGTTCACTGTTGCCTGTTTTAACATATTTCACTTTTTTGTTATCTGTTTTTTGTTTTGTTTTGATTTGTTTTTATTTTGTTAAGTTTTATATATTTTTTTAGTTTCGTAAAATTATGTCTCCCCTTCGAACGAAGGGAGACATTGTTTTAGTCTGATTTTCTCTTCGGCTTCCGGTCACCGGTGCGATTTTCAGAATCCGTACCACAATTAATAATTGATAATTTTATTGTCAAATAAACATCCATACATGTTAGTGACCAGAAAAAGAAAAAGAAAAAAACAAAAAAAAAAACAATGTAAACAAGATATCTCAATTTATCATGAACAAATTAAGAGACTTCTGTCCTCAGTTCTAATGACTGACTTTATTATGTAGAAGCCTATAATTTTGACATGAGCTGTAGTTGTAGGATTAAGAAGTTCATTTGTAAGAATTGCAAATAGATCAGTTCTCAATTTACTGTTTATAGTACATTCCAATATAAAGTGCTCTTCATCCTCAATTTTATTACAGGTTTTACAAAGTCTGAGTATTCTAGCTATTTTGCAATATCGTCCTTTCTCTATTTCAAGATTATGGTCCCTGATTCTAATTTTAGTAAAGCCTCTTCTGATATCAGAATTATTATATGATATTAAAATAAAATTCTCTTTCCAAATTTAATTTGAGTTTTTTATACAAGAATATTTTACTATTTTCATTAAAACTTTTGATTTTATTTTCGCACATTTGTTTATATTTGTTTTTTAATTCCCTTTTAATAAACGGTTTTAGTGACTTCACTTCCTTCAAATTTTTACAGTTAGAAGTTTTATCAAAAATGTTTTGGTCCGAAGTTATATTTTTGACAAATGTAAACCATGAATAAGTGCCCTGTGAATCAAGAGATTTTGATAATATTAAAGTTTCTTTTAACAAAGGATTTACATTATCAGTGTGGAGCCGAGCTAGATATAAAATTGACTGTGTCATTATGAAATGCTCCATGGGTAACCTTCCCAGCTCTGCTCTTACTCCAATATTTGAGGATGTCTTTTTGGCTCCTAAAGTAAATTTACAGAAGTTCAAGTGAATCCTCTCGCAAGGCGTTTTATCAATAAAAGTAAAGTTATCAATCTCTTTGTTACTTATTTCTACTCTACGCTTAGCTCTATAATATGTCAAATAACTATCCATAAAAGATATTTCAGCGTTATAAGTTAACACTGGTTGAACCAACTTATCAAAAAGATTATTTGAAGATTTGATTGAAATATTCCCTAATGAAGCTACTCTAGATTTAATAGAAAACAAAACTTTCTGAGCCTTTTTAGCAAGATCTTCCAAACTGGGATTAAGATTTCCATTGCTTTTGATAAGTAAACCTAAAAATTTATATTCTGATACATTTTGGATCATAGTTCCTTTGAAGTTAATGAATGATGTATTGCTATTAATGTTTCGTCGTTGTAGGACCATAGTTTTTGTTTTTTTAACATTTACAGTTAGGGACCGACCATTTAACTTGAAAGGGGGGGGGGGGGGTTATGTTTTTTTGTTTCATTCAGATTTTTTTTTCGCACAACACAAGAGTTAGAATATTTTTTCCCCCCAGAATTTAACATTATGTTATATGACAAAAACTCTGAATCAGATTATTTTTTTTCCCTCCACCAAAATCAGAATATTTTTTTAGAAAAAAACCCATCCCCCCCCCCCCTTCAAGTTAAATGGTCGTTCCCTTAGTTGCCAGTTGTCACAAAAATCACTAAGTATGTTAATACTGTTTTGTAGGCCCTCTTTGCTCTCCGATATAACAAGAAGATCATCTGCAAATAATAATGACCCAATGTTAGAATGTTTAGGAGGTTCTGACTCAACTGAGTTAAAAATAGCCTGCATTTCATTTATATAAATTTTAAAAAGAGTGGGGCTTAGGGAACCCCTTGTTTTACCCCCTATGAATTTGAAAAAAAATTACTATGAGAATTTTCAAATTTGAAAGCTGTTTCTGTTTTTGAAAGTTGCTGATTTACAATATTGTATAACTGTTTACCAACACCAACTTTGACTAATTTGAATAATAATCCATTTCTCCAAACAGAATCAAAAGCTTTCTGGAGATCTGCAAAACATACAAATAATTTTCTTTTATTTTTATGTACATATTTATTAATTAAGGTTTTTAATACAAACAGACTGTCTGATGTTCTATGGTTCTCTCTGAAACCAAATTGTGTTTTAGCATATTTATTAGTCATTAAAGTGAATATTCTCTGATTGAGGATGGCACTAAAAATATTTGACAAGCAATTTGACAAGTGATATACCCCTGTAGTTAGAAGGGTCTGATTTACTTCCCGATTTATGTAATAGAATCACATATGATTTATTCCATTGCTTTGGATAGTGACCCGATTTTAAAATTAAATTAAAATATTTTGCGACTGATTTTAAAGTTATATTACAACTGTACTTAATTACTTCATTTATTATTCCATCTGGTCCACCAGCTTTACCGTTCTTCAATTTATTCAATACAAATTTTATTTCTTTTATTGTTATAGGGTCATCAGTTTCTGGATTAAAACATATGTTTTTTTCAAGACTTTGAAGTTTTTCATCAATTTGATTTTTGAAAGTTTCATTATTATTTTTACATCGTCCTTGATCTTGCACATGTTTAACAGTTTTTTCTATGTCATTAAACAATTCCTTAAGATCACTGTTTTGGTCCAATATTTTGTTATCAAGCGATTTTAAAATCTTCCAAAATTCTGCTGGGTTTTTTTCCATACTGTCTGAGAGTTGATCAAATATATGTTGTTTATAAGCATATTTTTTTTGTTTAACTATTTTCCTAAAACATTTTAACTGATAAAAATATTTTTGTTTTAGCTGATTTTTGTATGGATCTTTTCTTAACTGTTTTCCTAGAAAATTTAATGATTTCTTTTGTTCATATACTGACTTATCAGACCATTTTTGCCTAACTTTCCTTTCTTTGCTTTTTTTTCTTAACATGTATGAATTTACACGATTTATTTGCAATATCTTCAAAAACCAAATTTAATTCTTCCGTAGCAGTGTCTATACCATATTGATCTTCAGCAAAGTTTTTAATTTCAAAATTTATGATTTTATTTTTCACATTTTCCACTGATCTTCTATAATCTTCAGTTTAGATTCACTAGTCCATCGGTAACCTTTATTTTCTCTCCAATTTGTCATAAAATTACTATTATCTTGTGCTATGTTACATTTTATTATCAGTTTAATTTGAGAATGATCCGAAAGAAAATTAAAATCTTGAGTGGTGAAAAATAGAACTGAGGACCGAAGACTCTCACTTACAATAGAATAATCAACACTACTACAGCCATTAGCTGTCAAACAAGTATTATAACCTGGTGAGTCCCCCACATATCTGACATTCAAAATTCTAAGTTTTACAATAAAATATGTAACTCTGCTGTCTTAGAATATAGACTTCATGAACATTAACATCAGGAATTCGATTTTATCTGAAAATTGGTTTATAACTAACAACATTGTTGCTAGTTTTTTTTTTTTTTTTTTGTTAAAACCAAAGGGGGGGGGGGGGGTTCCATCCGCCAATGATAATAGATACTAATTATGATTAAACAAACTATTTTATTTATATAGCTAATTATAAAGACATCGATCAACATTAATATAAAAACTAAAAAATGTCCAATTTTATTTATTATAAATTAGTATTTTATTAAAAAAAATCCAGGGCCTCTGAAATATTGACATCCACACTTGCCTTTTGGACAGAACATTTCTGTGTCCACACTTGTAATTAATTAAATATTTCCATGGTCTGAGTTTGCACACCTATTTTAAATCTCCTAATATTAGTGGTCCGAGTTTGTCATGTTCCGAGTTTGTTATGTTCCGAGTTTGTTATAGTCCGAGTTGTCCAGTTAACCATTGTGCATATATATGCTGTGTAGACGGAAGCTATTATATAATTTACATTTAATCATATACTACAATCCCCTGATTTAGTCACCATAAGGTAAGTAATGAATTTTTATCCATGTTGATTGCATTAAAAATGTATTATTAAACGTTGCTTTTACTATTTTATAAACACACAGAGACGAACGGAGATCACAATAATCAATTAAATGGTTTTTTAATCCTCATGTAAAGCCCGGTATACACGATACAAGTTTTGCATCCAAGTCTCCATTCAAGTTTCTTGAATTCAAGTTTTTTGATCGTGTATACCATACAAGAAACTTGAATCAAAAAACTTGAACGGACTTGGATGGAATAGAAATGCATCCTATTTTTCTTTCAACTTGGATGGAACTTGGATGGAGATTGACCAATCAGAAGACAGAATCCTTATCAGCATCAATTTGTGAATGTAAATAATAACAACTACACGTGTTAACTTGTGCAAAGATGGCGAGAAAAGAGGAAACCCCAAAATGCAGGAAAAAAACAGTCACATGGACTAATGAAATGATTGAAGAGCTAATAGACTTCATAGAAATACATCCCATCGTCGCCTTCGAAGCCATTTACGAGCCCATGTTGACCTCTTTTTGGAGCTTAATTTCCTTCGCAGTACAATTGTACATAATAATGCAATACAAAGGGCAGCACCCTCCTCTCCTCCGAAAATGCCATTTTGTTTGTTGTATCTCCCGCCAAAACTTGTGTGTATTCATCAAAATTTCTTGCATCGTGTATACACAAACTTGAATTCAAGTTTTCTTGATCCAAGTTTTCTTGAATGGAGACTTGGATGCAAAACTTGTATCGTGTATACCGGGCTTAAGACGTTTTCATATCTACTTTCACTTTATTATTATTTTTTCAGGAATTTCCAACTTTGACTTAAAATGGTTTCCATACCTGCTGGCAGGAAGAAACATGTATTTTTCTTATATCGTACAGAAGACTCTTCCAGGAATTCCATACTCCAACTAATGAACATACTCCAAACTAAAGGGTATATTTGTGGCAACCATGAGGAAGATTTCGTCATTGGAAAATCATACCTTTATAACCTGGAAACCTGCATTAAAAGTGCTGTTGTCATTGTACCCTGGATTTCAAAGGAATTTTTACGGAGTCCTTATTGTATGAAAGACCTCGACATAGCTTGTCATTTCTACGACCAAGGCATAACGGTGATGCCCTTGTTATATAATCTACAATTCCAGCACATCCCAGACATATTACAACAACTAGTATGCCTTGATGTCAGCGGAGATGTGTCTCTCTGGACAGACCGTTTTCTGGAATCTCTTAGTACTCATATTCGTTCTACCTTATCCGTCATTTCTCCATTACAAGAGGTAAATGGTCTTGTTGAGCAATTTGATCGCATGTCTGTTCAGGCAAAGATTATTTTTGCATTGAAATTTAATGCTGAAAATATGTTTGACATACCAAGAATGATGAATGACATATCTCAAGAAGAATTACTGAACATTTTTGAGATTCAATTGATAGAGAAGTCGGATTGCTTTCATGTAGTTGAAAACTACTTTTCATCTGGTGTATTGAAGAACGAATGCGAAATTTGTGTTTTATTATCCTTTAACACAAATACAATATGTCTTTGTGACAATACAGTTATATCACTGCTAAGTCGTGTCTGTGCAACACAGTTACAAAACATTGCACCGAGAAACAAAGGATACAAGAAAGTTTGCGCCGTCTTGGAATATCTTCTTAAAAAGTCTGTTGATATATCAGAATTAAATGGAAGTGAATTACACTTATGTTATGAGAATAGCTATTTCATGGATGGTGGTGGAATGGGTATGCTGATGACAAATAACCTCAGAGTTTACGACAGTGCTGGGAAATGTATTAGGAGGTCTTGTTTGGACTTGGCATATGCATAGCACGTGTTCACTGCTGAACTTTCCTGTTTGGATTTGGCATATCATGCATATTGTTGGAACTTGGCATATCAGGCATATTGTTGGGACTTGGCCTATTATGCATATTGTTGGAACTTGGCATATCATGCATATTGTTGGGACTTGCCATATCATGCATATGTATACTACGCATATACTGTCTTGTAATCAAATATAGAATAAGCTATCAATGTGTAAATATGCAATTCACATGTCACAAGAACGTAAATACATTGTAATCACAAGGGGAGAGGGCCACTTCCTATGTCAAGTATATCAGACCTGCCACTAGAAAGGGTAGACCTTTTCAGCTTTTATATATGATTGGGTCGTAAGTTGTCCACTTCAATATATCAATTCTATGTATTATACCCCTATATATTTTAAATACCCCATATATTTACAGACCCTCACAATATATTAGATCCCCATCAGGGGCGGATCCAGGATTTCAAGATAGGGGGGCGCACTTTAAAAAATTGCGCCGAGCGGAGGGAGGCGCGAAAATTTTTGGGGTATTTCGTGTGAAAAATCACGATTTTACGCCAAAAAATCATATTTTTTCCAATTTTAGGGGGGGGGGGGGGGCGCGCCGGGTGCGCTCCCCACTGGATCCGCCCCTGCCCATATATTATAAACCTCATACACTCCATCTAAGTTAGACTCACCAGTTACCTACGATATAGGACTATACACCCTAAATATTCCATGTCATTCTTATATAGGCTTAAGGTTATGGTGCATGTTTAACGCCATTTTCAATATTTAAGTTATATCGTGGCGGTCAGTTTTATTGGTGGAGGAAACCGACAAACTATATCGCATAATGTTGTATCGAGTACTCATCATGAGCGGGATTCGAACTCACAACTTTAGTGGTGATAGGCACTGACTGCATAGGTAGTTGTAAATCCAACTATAAAAAATGTACATGTACTATACGACCAGGACCACGACGACACCCTCTTGTAGAGGGGAAATTGAGGATGATGTGTATATTCTTATATTTTAATAATAAAAAATTTGGATCTAGATACATCATACATGTTTATGATTCTATATCATTGAGGTCAATATTGAGTACCCTAAATATATATATGAGGGTGTAGTTATATTATAATTTACCAGTAGTTGTCCAGTATATAACTACCATTACAATGAACACATCTACAACATTTGACCACCTAGATGGTAAAATGATTCATGGTTTGGTTTGGTTTTATAGTGTTTAACGCCGCTTTCAACAATATTTCAGTTATATCGTGGCAGTCAGTTTTATTGGTGGAGGAAACCAGAGAAAACCAACGACCTGTCGCAAGTCACTGACAAACTTTATCACATAATGTTGTACACCTCGCCCTGATTGAGATTCGAACTCACAACATCAGTGGTGATAGGCACTGATTGCATAGGTAATTGTAAATCCAACTATTCCATACGATCACGGCCACTAAAATGATTTATGTGTAGTTTCTTGTATTTTGAGATTGCACTTGTATGTATTGAAATGTCTGCATTCACTTTTAACTTTCACTTTTTAATTTATCCATTCGGTTTGAAAATACAATCGAAAAATCGCAGAAACAAAGACAAAATCAATACCCCTAACGCATACATGTACACATGACCACTCACTTTCCTGGTTTTATACAGGCAGGTCAATACAAAGTTCGGTAATTTTGTTATTACCCTTATTTGTACCAAATAATTTTAAAGAGTGTGATTTAGATTTGAAGATTGTCTAAATATAGATAGACCTAGATATATTCATTCAAAATTTTGTATGTGGAGACGGGGACTTTATCATTCTATTTTGTTCACTTGGAGGTAGTATTTCCCGAAATTCAGGTACTTTAGTTTAAAATGTTGGAATGAAGTTCATCAGTATTGCAGTGTGAGTAACAAAACATCATGTACAATGCACACCTTTTATGAACATGCATATGCTACACCAAGGTACATGCCGATATGGCTTGTAAACATCCGTTGTATTTCTTAATATGGTCGTAATAAAACTCTTTTCTTGCGACTTACAGATAATACTTTTATTTTACATATACTCGTCAACTAAATCTATACTTCTAACAGGTAATATCACCCGGGCTGTACTAGTTAAGCTTCAATGTTTGCACCATCCAAGTTTTATAATTCAGTGCCGTTGTTACATACTCATTTTTCCCCCTACTCATTTTTCCCCCCGGAAAAATGAGTATATACTAGTTTTTCCCCCGGAAAGATCAGTATATACTCATTTTTCCCCCCGGAAAGATCAGTATATACTCATCTTTCCCTCTGATTTTTAGGGGGGAAATCTGAGTATATACTGAAGTTTCCCCCTCATACTCAATTCTCCCCCTTTGCACTGATAGACTATGCAAGGGCAATAACTCCTATAAGGGGTCGACCCTATGGAGACTTTTGTAGAGCTTTTGATGCTGAAGAAGGAAGATCACCTCTATTTTTCTCTATATGTAATACTTTTTGAAATATTAGCCAATGACTGCAGTTTGACCCCTATGTTCTATTTTTAGCCATGGCGGCCATGCTTTTTCTTCGACGGATATATAATTCACAAACTATAGTCTACACACCCTAAGGATCATTCATACCAAGTTTGGGTAAATTATGTTCAGTGGTTCTCAAGAAGAATATCAAAATGTAAAAAGTTAACGGACGGACGACGGACGGACGGAAGGACGACGAACGCAATGTGAAGGACGGGGGTGGGGGTCCGACCAACGGAACCCCCCTGGATTCGCCAATGGTTATCTACTAATTTATTCTTAAGAATTTCAACTGTTTACAGTACACCGAGACACAACATAATTAGTTTTAAACTAAACAAACTATTTTGTGGTAGCTTGTTTGTTTGTAATCGATCATTTTAAATAAAGATCAGTAACTATAGAATGGCAGTGTCCATCAATGACGCATAACTATGAATGATACAATTATTAGTTCTACTGTCAGAGTGTGGATTTGTTTTACCGAACATAATTATACCAATTTATCATATTATGTTCATTTCAAATGATGAACTAAACGGTAACAGTATTCTCTAAATTAAACTACTACTATGAGGGGGGAAGGACCCTTTTGAGGACTCCGGGATGGTGTTTTTTTAAGCTCGAGAATTCGGGATTGACCATTTCGGGATTCGGGATTGAAATTTTATTATATTCGGGACTTCTGGATTTCAAGTTTTTTATTTCGGGACTAAGGGTATTTCAAGTTTTTTAGTTCGGGATTTCGAGGTCAGATCCCCTCCTAACCCCCTCTACTATATCAGCACAACTATTTTTTGCTTCGTTTCATGATCAAATTATTATAAAATTGAGCCATCTTGATAAATGCGTTTGTCTCCATCTTTTTTGATTGATCTACCGAAAGTGGTAGCACTATAATACCATATTCACAAGTATTCCGGATTGAAACTGAATCATTAGATCAAATTTAAATCCGTTATAATTGTCGTATCGGATTTGAAATCAGTTAGCGTTCGCATATGGTCAACCAATGCGTAATTGTTCGTCTGCATTGAATTTATCTGTGGTTTACATATTGACTAGAAATTGTACTGAGGGATCTGGTGTTTGTTTAGATCGGATGAGGGATTTTTTCCGATTCGTCAACAAATGGTCATCAGGAGACATTGGAAACATTGTTAGTTTTTCAATAATCTTTTTTCAAGAAACACTGAAGCGATGGTATGGAAACGTGATTTGTATGTTCATTTTAAGGTCCTTGACAGGTCTTGTTACTTTTTGAGCCCACCGGAAATTCAAAATCGTTGCCAGCGGAGGTCAAAGTTTGCTTTGAAACCATATGTAAAGCAACATTTTCATGGTCTACTTGGAAAACACTGAACAGAATTTAACCACACTTGGCAGAGGTGTTCACTATTATGTCCTACGCAAGTGTTGTTACTTTTCATGCCGATTCGCTAAAAAATTAATAAAAGAAGAATGTGTCTGAGGACACGGAGTTCTCCGCTTTCAGCTAAGTGGGCCTAACTTCCAAGCCGTATATGGGATCTGGCTGCAATTGAACCTGACCTGCATATTATGGTTGTAAACATTGTCTTGAAATTTCAGAGTCCTTTACAGGTGATAATGGTTTTATGCCGATCGGAAATTCAAAATGGTCGACAGCGAAGGTCAAAATTGCTTTGAAAACCTATGAATTACATTTTCGTAATCTCATTGAGAACCACTGAACATAATTTAACCAATTTAACTTTGAGGGTGTTCACTATGAGGTACTACACAAGTGTTGTTTCTTTAGTGCAGATCGATAGGAGACTTTGAACATTCTGATTAATCGATTTTCAAGAACCACTGAAGGCATTGTCGGGGGAAATTTATTAAAGTAGTCGTCCTCCTCACTACCTTTCTCATCCTTCCTCTCCATCCTCTTCCTCACTGCCTCTCTCTCTCCTTCTTCTCCATCCTCCTCCTCACTACCTCTCTCCCTCATTCCTCTTCTCTACTTCTCTCCCTCCTTGCTCTCCTCTTCTTACCACCTCTCTTCCTTCTTCCTCTCCCTCCTACTCACTGCCTCTCTCCCTCCTTCATCTCAATCCTCCTCCTCACTACTTCTCCTCCCTCATTCCTTTCCATCCACTTCCTCACTACCTATCTCCCTCCTTCCTCTCAGTCATCCTCACTACCTCTCTCCCTCCTTCTTCCTCTTCTCTACTTATCTCCCTCCTTGCTCTCCTCTTCTTACTACCTCTCTCCCTTCTTCCTCTCATTCCTACTCACTGCCTCTATCCCTCCTTTCTCTCAATCCTCCTCCTCACTACTTCTCCTCCCTCATTCCTCCCCATCCACTTCATCACTATCTCTCTCCCTCCTTCCTCTGAGTCATCCTCTCTCCCTCCTTCCTCTCAATCCTCCTCCTCACTACCTCTCTCTCCTTCTTCTCCATCCTTCTCACTACCTCTCTCCCTCCTTCCTCTGGCATCCTCCTCACTACCGCTCTCCTTCCTTCCTCTCAATCCTCCTCACTACTTCTCTACCTCATTCCTATCCATCCTCCTCACTACCTCTCTCCCTACTTCCTCTCAGTCATCCTCACTACCTCTCTCCCTCCTTCCTCTCAGTCATCCTCACTACCTCTCTCCTTCCTTCCTCCCAGTCATCCTCACCACCTCTCCATCCTTCATTCCTTTCAATCCGCCACCTCATTACCTCTCTTCTCTTTCCTGTAATATTATCATCCACCTCATTACCTCTGTCTTTCTTCCGTCTCCATCCTCCTTATTAACTCTTCCTAATTACCTTCTCCGTATACTTTTCTCCTCCGTCGTCATCATCATCCTCCTTATTACCTCCTCCTCACTACTTCTCTCCTCCTCGTTTACCTTTATCACTTCGTCCTTTCTATCCTCTTCCTTCAAATCTCCTCTTCAATACCTGTTTCACTACTTCCTCCTCACTATCTCCATCCTTTTCCATATTGACTCCCTCCCTAATTCCTCCCCGTCATCCTCCTTATTTTATACCTCTAGTATCTCTCCTTCCTCTCCATCGTCTTTTTACCATTCTCCCTCCGTCCTCTCTATCCTTCTCTTTATATTCCTTCCTTCCTGCCCTCTTCCTCATACCTGTCAGCTGTGCCCTCCAGCACTTAGCAAACTTGAGTTTTTCTCACTTGCACTAAGGAAGATCGCTTTATCACTCAAGTGTTTTTCGCATCCTTTCCTCCTACCTCCTTATCCGTTCTCACTCCATGTTCATGCTTGCCTTAGTTATTACTATTATCATTGTTGATACCCTCTTTCGTCCACATTTAACTATTATGTCTTCCACCATATACATGAATATAAGTGTACACAAGAAAAACCCTATTAAAAAAGGAGAGGGGAAAAACTAGTATGAGGGGAAAAATGAGTATGGGTTAACACATACTTGGATTTCCGGGGGGGAAATTCAGTATATACTCATTTTTCCGGGGGGGGAAATCTCAGTATATACTCATTTTTCCGGGGGGGAAACTGAGTATATACTCATTTTTCCGGGGAGAAAAATGAGTATGGGGGAAAAATGAGTATGTAACACCGTCATTAGGTTAACGTTAAGATACAAGCGTCTTTGTGATTCAAACGCACATGTAACCACTTATGGAACAGTAGCTTCACCAAACGGGAGAAGCGGTGAATGGTCACCATAAGGTAAGTAATGAATTTTTATCCATGTTGATTGCATTAAAAATGTATTATTAAACGTTGCTTTTACTATTTTATAAACACACAGAGACGAACGGAGATCACAATAATTTCTTAATATCGTTCCTGGTATCAGCCCTCAGCTTCGCTGTCGAGCTTGGTATGGTAATCTCGGGCTGATACATGATACCAGGACGAATATGGAAATTGTCATATATACATAGATTATTACATGGCATTTTTCATATCATACCTTTTATCAGCCCTAGGTCATGATATCAGCCCGAGAGCCGATAGGCTCAAGGGATGATATATGAACGAGGGCTGATAAAGGGTATGATATGAAAAATGACATGTTATGATATGTTTATCATATAATTCAACAGGGGAAATAACTGATTTGTACTAAAATGTAAATTAGTCATTTTGGCTAGAATTAAATACATTTATTACATACTTAGTTCAAATAAAGGCATTTTTGTATGACCAATATGACCGGAAGTAAACTCTCCATATTTTCACACCCCGGGAAAATAACCGGTTATTGGATTACTATAAGATCATTTCCATATCGAGGCACATATAGGCCCGGGCCAATATGGGCCTCGACTTCGTCTCAGGCCAATATGGGTGTCTCTTTTCTAGATGTCGGAAGTATGTAATAAATAGTTTAATACATGGGCATTTCCATATTAGCCTGGTTATCATCCCTCGACCCATACTGCGTCTCGGGCCAATATGGGGGTCTCGGGATGATAACCAGGCCAATATGGAAATGCCCATGTATTAATCTGTACGTATATAGTTATAGAACAAGAACATTATTGTTTTAATAAACAAATCCAATAAATGCACGTTTTTAACCACTTTCAATATCATAGGAGAGAAATTGATATTTAATAATTTTCTGAGCAAATATTTTATAAAACAGTTGAATCCCCCGTGTCTGTAAACACAGTTTTCCGGAAATTCACGAAGTGAACTTACGGACATTGACGGAAAGGCATGTAACATCAACCCCGTACGTAGGTGGCGGATAAATAGAACTACTTTGCAGATAAATAGAACTACTTTTCACATGTCAGTTACATGAAAGTTTGATAAAGTTATATTTTAAAAAAAATTCTATATTTCAATTATTTTCATGGATAAAGGTTAAAGCTTTAATTAGTTTTGCATGATTAGATTTTACTTAGTATGTCTTCCATATTGGATTTTCGTGGACTATATTCTTGTGCGGCTTAACTTCCGGCAAACAATTTAAGAAGAATTTCTACTATCTGCGTACGAGGTAGACTGACAATTACCTGTCTCAATCTAATGGATATAGAGACAGAGAAAGACTAATTTGTCGTTGGCGTTCATTGGTTCTTACTTAGCTCTTTTTTGATTGGTAGAGCTATTTTTAGTTACAAATACTGGGAAAAGTCGTTTCCGGTATGCAGTGATCATCTCAATCGTAACTACTCGGCCGTTCTCGCTACCCTGCAAATAACGTTATTTGCAGGGTAGCGAGAATGGCCGAGTAGTTACGATTGTGTTTCATCTCTGTTTGAATATTTCCCCCGCTTGTTTACACCGGAAATTCAATATTTATGCAAAAACGTTTTAATTTTATTTCATGATTTTTATAGAAAAATAAACTCTTTACCTTTAAAATACCCATTTGTATAAGTTAAAATAAGTTAAAGATAAAAAAGATTAAGGATTTTATGGTGATGACGTCACCTAAGTAGAAATTCCACTGCGACAGATTAGTGTTTATCTGTTCCTTGAACCGAAGTACGAGCCAGGGGACAGAACTCGTCAATTTACGTACGAGGTTATTTGCAGAGTAGCGAGAATGGCCGAGTAGTTACGATTGGTAATAGCATTCCGGAAGCAGTTAATAAACTTGCATTATCAGCCCGCTTGGACCATTCTTGTGAAACTGGGTGAAATAAACATGACTCCTCTTATTATTCTAAACAAAACTCAAAGGTTTATTACAGGGTAAAATGTTAGCTTTATCAAGTATTTTTTTTTATTGCAAATAAAACAGCAATGGGATTGGACAAAAGGTTATCACAACTTATGGACTGTAAGTATGATAAAATAATCTATTAATATCACACGTGAAAACTCATGTATGTATAAACCAAACATAGATAAAACCAGATAACAACCATTAGTCATGGACCTACAGTACAATTTTATCGTAATTCGTCAAATCCCGTAAAATTAACTTATTTGATCACATTGTGACATGCATGTTGTGTAGACGGTTCCAGCTACATGAGCTAAGATATCTATTTTCATTTAGTAACCATATTATATGCACATATATGTTGTGTAGACGGAAGCTAATATATTTACTTTTAGTCACCATGAGGTAAGTAATGAATTTTTATCCATGTTGATTGCATTAAAAATGTATTATTAAACGTTGCTTTTACTATTTTATAAACACACAGAGACGAACGGAGATCACAATAATCAATTAACTGGTTTAATCCTCATGTAAGACGTTTTCATATCTACTTTCACTTTATTATTATTTTTTCAGGAATTTCCAACTTTGATTTAAAATGGTTTCCATACCTTTGCCAGCTGACAGGAAGAAACATGTATTTTTATTATATCGTACAGAAGACTCTTCCAGGAATTCCATACTCCAACTAATGAACATACTCCAAACTAAAGGGTATATTTGTGGCAACCATGAGGAAGATTTCGTCATTGGAAAATCATACCTTTATAACCTGGAAACCTGCATTAAAAGTGCTGTTGTCATTGTACCCTGGATTTCAAAGGAATTTTTACGGAGTCCCTATTGTATGAAAGACCTCGACATAGCTTGTCATTTCTACGACCAAGGCATAACGGTGATGCCTTTGTTATATAATCTACAATTCCAGCACATCCCAGACATATTACAACAACTGGTATGTCTTGATGTCAGCGGAGATGTGTCTCTCTGGGGAGACCGTTTTCTGGAATCTCTTAGTACTCATATTCGTTCTACCTTATCCGTCATTTCTCCATTACAAGAGGTAAATGGTCTTGTTGAGCAATTTGATCGCATGTCTGTTCAGGCAAAGATTATTTTTGCATTGAAATTTAATGCTGAAAATAAGTTTGACATACCAAGAATGATGAATGACATATCTCAAGAAGAATTACTGAACATTTTTGAGATTCAATTGATAGAGAAGTCGGATTGCTTTCATGTAGTTGAAAACTACTTTTCATCTGGTGTATTGAAGAACGAATGCGAAATTTGTGTTTTATTATCCTTTAACACAAATACAATATGTCTTTGTGACAATACAGTTATATCACTGCTAAGTCGTGTCTGTGCAACACAGTTACAAAACATTGCACCGAGAAACAAAGGATACAAGAAAGTTTGCGCCGTCTTGGAATATCTTCTTAAAAAATCTGTTGATATATCAGAATTAAATGGAAGTGAATTACATTTATGTTATGAGAATAGCTATTTCATGGATGGTGGTGGAATGGGTATGCTGATGACAAATAACCTCAGAGTTTACGACTGTGCTGGGAAATGTATTAGGAGGTCTTGTTTGGACTTGGCATATGCATAGCACGTGTTCACTGCTGAACTTTCTTGTTTGGATTTGGCATATCATGCATATTGTTGGAACTTGGCATATCAGGCATATTGTTGGGACTTGGCCTATTATGCATATTGTTGGGACTTGCCATATCATGCATATGTATACTACGCATATACTGTCTTGTAATCAAATATAGAATAAGCTATCAATGTGTAAATATGCAATTCACATGTCACAAGAACGTAGTACATTGTAATCACAAGGGGAGAGGGCCACTTCCTATGTCAAGTATATCAGACCTGCCACTAGAAAGGGTAGACTTTTTCAGCTTTTATATATGATTGGGTCGTAAGTTGTCCACTTCAATATATCAATTCTATGTATTATACACCTATATATTTTAAATACCCCATATATTTACAGACCCTCACAATATATTAGATCCCCATCAGGGGCGGATCCAGGATTTCAAGATAGGGGGGCGCACTTTAAAAAATTGCGCCGAGCGGAGGGAGGCGCGAACATTTTTGGGGTATTTCGTGTGAAAAATCACGATTTTACGCCAAAAAATCATATTTTTTCCAATTTTAGGGGGGGGGGGGGCGCCGGGTGGCGCCACTGGATCCGCCCCTGCCCATATATTATAAACCTCATACACTCCATCTAAGTTAGACTCACCAGTTACCTACGATATATGACTATACACCCTAAATATTCCATGTCATTCTTATATAGGCTTAAGGTTATGGTGCATGTTTAACGCCATTTTCAATATTTAAGTTATATCGTGGCGGTCAGTTTTATTGGTGGAGGAAACCGACAAACTATATCGCATAATGTTGTATCGAGTACTCATCACGAGCGGGATTCGAACTCACAACTTTAGTGGTGATAGGTACCCACTGCATAGGTAGTTGTAAATCCAACTATAAAAAATGTACATGTACTATACGATCAGGACCACGACGACACCCTCTTGTAGAGGGGAAATTGAGGATGATGTGTATATTCTTATATTTTAATAATAAAAAATTTGGATCTAGATACATCATACATGTTTATGATTCTATATCATTGAGGTCAATATTGAGTACCCTAAATATATATATGAGGGTGTAGTTATATTATAATTTACCAGTAGTTGTCCAGTATATAACTACCATTACAATGAACACATCTACAACATTTGACCACCTAGATGGTAAAATGATTCATGGTTTGGTTTGGTTTTACAGTGTTTAACGCCGCTTTCAACAATATTTCAGTTATATCGTGGCAGTCAGTTTTATTGATGGAGGAAACCAGAGAAAACCAACGACCTGTCGCAAGTCACTGACAAACTTTATCACATAATGTTGTAAACCTCGCCCTGATTGAGATTCGAACTCACAACATCAGTGGTGATAGGCACTGATTGCATAGGTAATTGTAAATCCAACTATTCCATACGATCACGGCCACTAAAATGATTTATGAGTACCGAACACTTCTAAGGTTCTGTGTAGTTTCTTGTATTTTGATATTGCACTTGTATGTATTAAAATGTCTGCATTCACTTTTAACTTTCACTTTTTAATTTATCCATTCGGTTTCAAAATACAATCGAAAAATCGCAGAAACAAAGACAAAATCAATACCCCTAACGCATACATGTACACATGACCACTCACTTTCCTGGTTGTATACAGGCACGTCAATACAAAGTGGCGGCGCTAAGCTAGTTTTATAAATGATAGGGTCATGCAAGTGGTTATTATTACATGTGAGTAAAATGCCATCCCTCACATACCAAAAAGCAAGAGGTCATATCATCGCATACGTCTATGTGACGATATAATTTATACCGTCGGTTAAATTATACAAAAACAGCAGTTTGATGGTCATTACATTAGTGACCGTTGTGAACGTATGGTAGATGAGTTTATAACTACATGTGCAATCAGTGCCTATCACCATTAAAGTTGTGAGTTCGAATCCTGCTAATGGCGAGATGTACTCGAACCAACTTTATAATGGTTGTGAGTTCGAATCCTGCTAATGGCGAGATGTACTCGAACCAACTTTATAATGTGATAGTTTGTCATTGACTTGCGGCAGGTCCGTGGTTTTCTCCGGGTACTCCGATTTCCCCCACAAATAAAACTGATCGCCACGATATAACTGAAATATCGTTAATGATGGATTATGGTGCTTAGCTGCCAGTTTCAATCATATTTCAGTTATATCCTGGCGGTCAATTTTATTGGTGGAGGAAACCGGAGTACTTCGGAGAAAACCACCGACCTGTCGCAAGTCACTGACAAACTTTATCACATGATGGACAATCGAGTACACCTCGTCATGAACGGAGTTCGAACTCGCAACATTAGCGGTGATAGACACTGATTGCACAGGTAGTTGTAAATCCAACTACCATACGTCCACGATGAACCCGAAATATTGTTGAAAGTGGCGTTAAACATCATAACCCTAACCCTAACTTATGTTATAAAAAGGTCATCAAAGATACAATATACGCACGTTTCGTCTACTTAAGACTCTTTAAAATATAATTAAATATATGTCTATTCGTCTTTTTTTTAAATAAATGAATTCTTCTGGATAAAGGGAACGAAAATGTCTCTTTTTCATTTCTTGCATCAAGAATGTTATTTAATATTTCTATTCTTGTGTATTTCATCACTGCCGTCTTACCCCATTGGCACGCTGGGAAGTTGCCCGAGGGTCCCATGAACATAGAGGCCCCATGCTATGTATGTTCTGTACATCATGTTTTTTTAGCTCACCTTGCCAAAGGCAATGTGAGCTTTTTGCCATCATTTGGCATCCGTCGTCCGTTAACTTTTCACATTTTAATCTTCTCCTCTGAAACTTCTCGGCCAAATGAGCTGAAACTTGGTAGGGAGCATCTATGGAAGGTCCTCTATAAAGATTGCTAATTTTGTCCCGATCCATTAACAAACATGGCCGCCACAGGCAATTTTTGTTTCTGATTGGCCGATTTTTAAAAATCTTCTCTGAAACCGCTTGGCCAAATGAACCGAAACTTGGTAGGAAGCATCTATGGAAGGTCCTCTGTAAAGATTGCTCATTTCGTCCCGACCCGTTAACAAACATGACCGCCACAGGCGACTCTTGTTTCTGATTGGCTGATTTTTAAAATTCTTCTCCTCTGAAACCGTTTGGCCAAATGAACCGAAACTTGGTAGGAAGCATCTATGGGCGGTCCTCTCTAAGGATTGCACATTTTGTCCCGATCCATTAACAAACATGGCCGCCACAGTCAATTCTTGTTTCTGATTGGCCGATTTGTTATAAATCTTCTCCTCTGAAACCGCTTGTCCAAATGAACCGAAACTTGGTAAGAAGCATCTATGGAAGGTCCTCTATAAAGATTGCTAATTTTGTCCCGATCGGTTGACAAACATGGCCGCCACAAGCAATTCTTGTTTCTGATTGGTTGATTTCTTTGTTAAAAAGAAAGATAACTCTTGCCATTATCTCCCTTAGAAATTAACTAATGCTGATATAGTGTAACGTGTTTATTCTATGCATTACAAGTAGGTATTCACATTTTAATATTCTTTTTAGTAAACCTTGTCAAAGGCAATATAAGCTTTTGCCATCACTTGGTGTCTGTCATCCGTTTACTTTTCACATTTTAATCTTCTCCTCTGAAAACTCTCAGCCAAATGAACTGAAACTTGGTAGGAAGCATCTATGGAAGGTCCTCTCTAAAGAGTGCACATTTTGTTATGATCCATTACCAAACATGGCCACCACAGACAATTCTTGTTTCTGATTGGCCGATTTTATAAAATCCTCACCTCTGAAACCGCTTGGCCAAATGAACCGAAACTTGGTAGGAAGCATCTATGGAGTGTCCTCTATGACGATTGCTAATTTTGTCCCGATCGGTTAACAAACATGGCTACCACCGAAACTTGGTAGGAATCATCTATGGAATGTCCTCTATGAAGATTGCTCATTTCGTCCCGATCTCGGTTAACAAACATAGTTTCCACCGAAACTTGGTAGGAAGCATCTATGGAATGTCCTCTATGAAGATTGCTCATTTTGTCCCGATCGGTTAGCAAGCATGGCCAGCACATGCAATTCTTGTTTCTGATTGGTCGATTTCTAAAAAATCTTCTCCTTTGAAACTGCTTAGCCATATGAACCGAAACTTTGTAGGAAGCATCTACATGTATGGAAGGTTCTGTATTAAGCTTCCTCAAAACATAATGAAAGGTGAGCGACGCAGGTTCAACCCACTGAGCCTCTAGTTTAATGTTTATACACTGATTATGTTGGAAGTACCAATGCAATAATTATGTTTAATTTACGGACCAAATATTTATTCCTGTGAGTGGTTGTGTAGGTAGAAGCCCCAGTGTACTGCTTTGTCCGGGGCCTATTATGCTGTTAAGACGACCATGCATTTCCTCCATTCTTCTGTCACTTATATTGATAAAATTTTCTGTCGCAAGTCAACATTTGTAAATTGGTACAACTTGTGTCATATCCTGTTTTTGTCATATAACCTAATGTTAAATTCTGGAAAAAAATAAATGTTCTAACTCTCGTGTTGTCCGAAACAAAAAACCATACCCCCCCCCCCCCCCCCCCCAATGCAAGTTAAATGGTCGGTCCCTAAACTAAAGGGATAACCAGAAGCCATAAATCGAGCTTCGAAAGGGGCAGACAATACAATGTCCAAAAAGAAAGAAAGACAAAGGGTCCACAAATTTTACTCTGAAAACTAAACATTGAGGAACACAAACCCTACTAACGCGAAATCAGATTAAAAACTCTGTGAAAAAGGCCAAAATGTCAATGGAAAGAGATCTGAAAAAGAATCCAAAGAAATTCTGGAAATATGCAAACTGGGATATCAGAATTAAAAACAAATACATAAAATGGGGTCAAAATAACAGAAAATGATAGAGACAAAGCCGAGGTATTAGCGGAATTCTTTAGCAGTGTCTTCACTAAAGAACCATAAGGAGAAATCCCTAATCTTCAACCCAAAGAAACAAAATTTAGATGTGCTGAACACCAAGTTGAATGGAAGGAAGTTCTTAAGTTACTGCTAGATATAAACCCAAACAAATCTCCAGGTCCTGATGGAATACATCCAAAAGCATTAAAAGAAACTGCGGCAATTTTGGCGAAGCCACTGACTAAAATATGCAATGCATCCTTGCAATCAGGAATAGTACCAGACTTATGGAAATTAGGGAACATAATCCCATTATTTAAAAAGGAGATAAATCCGACCCTGGTAACTATAGACCTGTAAGTTTAACAAGAGTAGTTGGAAAATGAATGGAAACAATAGTCAGGAAAGTCATAGTTGGGCATATGATTCAAAACAAGTTATTCAGTGACAAGCAATTTGGGTTTATATCAGGGAGATCCACTACTTTACAGCTATTAATAGTAATGGAGGAGTGGACTGAAATACTAGACAATGGAGGGACTCTGGATTCAATATACATGGATTTTATGAAAGCGTTTGATAAAGTCCCACACAAAAGGCTGTTAAGAAAACTGAGAAGTTATGGGCTATCAGAGCAAATAATAAAATGGGTAGAAGATTTTTTGAGAGACAGAAGTCAAAAGGTGTCTGTGAATAACTCAGAATCCAGAGACCGACCGGTAACGAGTGGCATACCACAAGGGAGTGTACTAGGCCTCATACTGTTTGTTATATACATAAATGACATGCCGGAATGTGTGAATGCATCAACATATTTATTTGCTGACGATACAAAAATCTACAAGGAAATAAGCTGTGAAGATGACGTAAGTGGTTTACAGGCAGATCTAGATCAACTCCAAAAATGGTCAGATACATGGCTACTGAAATTTCATCCAAACAAGTGTAAAGTCATGACAATTTCAAACAAGACAAAATTAGAGAACAAAAGTAGCTACCACTTATATAACAATGAAAGGGAAGAGGTTGAATTGGAAATGTCAGAAGGAGAAAAGGATATAGGAGTGCTAGTAGATAGAAATTTAAGTTTCAGTAAACATATTACACAAAAAGTCAACAAAGCTAATAGCATAATGGGACTAATTAGGAGAACTTACAAAATACAAAAAGGAAACTGCAGACAGAATTTGAGGAAACAGCTTTAAGAACAGGGTGACTGACATATGGAATGATTTGCCACAAGAATTAGTACACAAAAAACAGTAAAGAACTTTGAAATATTGCTGGATAAATATTGGGAAAACCAGGAAGTGAAATATGACTATAATGAGGAAATTAAGGTTAGGACCGGAAGTCACAAGAAGAAGTTTATAGTAGATATTGATGAAGAAGATGCGGACATAGTGGTTGAGAGACCAACGTCCATAGAAGATCCTAAAGTAGTAAAGTATTTCTACAGTTGATTCTTCAGAAGAAAGGTCTATAAGATTTACCCATCCCCTCAGTTATTGTACCGACCCACTGACCCCCCCCCCCCCCCCCCCCCCCCAGCTATGGGTAGGTTTCTGGAAACATTAACAACGGATGTGAGTATCAGGGCACACCCCCTTGTTAGTGGTGTAAGGTTTGTAGTCAGGTTTCAATGACCATAACTACTTGACCACTTGAGGCCCCACTGCAGATACTCTAAGGGGAGGTAATAAAAAGGAGTGAGTGAGTGATTGTTGTTTAACATCAACTCAGCAATTTGTCAGCTATATCATGGCGAGATAATGTTAATTTTCAATGAGATGATGACGAGGTCCGCTTTGTACCAGATCAACACACTTAGTTGGATTTTTATAGTGCTAGCTCAGTGTAACAACATTCAGCGGATAGATAGACTTGTCGTCCCACTCGGACACATTATACTGATGCCGAGCCAACCAGTCTTTGCTCTTTCTCCTTAATGCTGCATGCTTAGCGGAAAAGCAACAAATACCAATTCTATAGTCTTTGGTTTGACCCGATCTGGGCTCGAACCTATCGATGCCTTTGTAATAAAAAAGATAAGTTAGAATTATCATAATTATGCTTTATTATAAATTTCAACAACGAATTAGCTACATATAATTGTGTAAAAAACTAGAGGCTAAGGTGAGCCTGTATCGCTCACCTGACATAAATAAGCCCTCTTAAGAATGTCTGCATGCCGAATACATCTAAGTTACTATTCAAATCCGATAGGGTTCTATGTTAAAACTATGTCTGCTCATGGCAGCCATCTTGGATGGAGGTCGTGGTCACCGGACACAATTTTGAAAGGATACTACCCAAGGATCATCCAGGCCATGTTTGCTTTAAATTGGCTGACTGGTTCCAGAGGAGAAGACTTTTAAACAATTTTCCCATATGGTCCTATGTTAAAACTATGTCAGCTGACGGCGGCCATCTTGGATGGAGGTCAGGGTCACTGGACGCAATTTTGAAAATTGACCATTTAAGGACCTTTCATGCCATGTTTGCTTTAAATTGGCTTACTGGTTTCAGTGGAAAACATTTTAAAACTTTTTTTCCATAGGGTCCTATGTCAAAACTATGTCCGCTGGCGGTGGCCATCTTGGATGGAGGTCGGGTCACAGGACATAATTTTGAAAGTTGATCACCTAAGGACCATTCATGCCATGATTGGTTTAAATTGACTTACTGGTTTCAGAGGAGAAGACTTCTAAACATTTTTTCCATAGGGTCCTATGTTAAAATTAAGTCAAGTCATGGTGGCCATCTTGAATTTCCGATCAGCAAACGATTCACAAGTTTAGTACAGGACCACCCAATGATCATTCCGACAATATTATAATTCAATTGACTGAGCACTTTCTGACAAGACAGTTTTATAATTTCGACCAATCAGAACACATTATGGGCCCTGGCAGCCATGTTGAATTTCCGATCAGCACCAAAAACAAAAATCTTGTATATGACCATCCAATGAACATTTCTGCCAAGTTTGGTTCAAATCTGTTTTGTGGTTTCAGAAAAAAAAGATGAAAATGTGAAATTCCCATAGGATCCAATGTTAAACTAAGTCAAGTCATGGCAGCCATCTTGGATATGCGATTGGCACAAAAATAACAAACTTGGTAGAGGACCACCCAGTGATCATAATGTTACAATTCCATCGGCTGAGTAGTTTCTGACAAGAAGATTTTCAAAGTTTCAACCAATCAGAACACATTATTGGCCCTGGCAGCCATGTTGGATTTCCGATCTGCACCAAAATAACAATCTGGTAGAGGACCTCCCAATGAACATTTCTGCCAAGTTTGGTCCAAATCTGTTCAGTGGTTTCAGAGAAGAAGATGAAAATATGAAAAGTTTACAGACGTGGACGACGACGCTGCTGACGACGGACGCAAAGTGATGACAAAAGCTCACTTGGCACTTTGGGCCCGGTGAGCTAAAAAACACAATAACAAAATCTACAAAGAAAAATAATAAATTCAATAGCTATATAAAAAAACAAAGCTGAGAGACTAATCTGATATTTTTTGCCAAATTATTCAACAAAACAAATAAGTACACTTCATCTGCTTGTATTAAGCTTTTTGCACTATAAAATGTATGTGTTTTTTAACGGTATTTTTATTGTCGGTTTTGGGATTTTTGATCATTTCTCATATGATATGAAACATATTTTTGTCAGTTGTAATTTTCGCAATCTTATTTGAAAGCATAAAACATGAATTCTGTGTAATCTGCCTAATCAGTTTAAAAATATGCAAATGCCCTATACATTGTATGTGTAAAGAAATAATTGATATTTGTGTAAAATATTTATTTACTAATCATTGGTCCAATTAGTGTTGAAATTTGCTACAAGTCGACGTACAGTTTGTAATTTTTAAATGGTCAGTCCTCGAAATTAAAATTACTGGTCCGAATCAAATTCTTGGAATTTATTTTATATATATATATATATATATATATATATCTAAATAAAAACTGAAAAATGTACTGGTCCGACCAAACATTTACTGGTCTTGTGCAGGAGGACCGGTGCTCATCATGGTTATTATATATTGTGATACTGAATTGTTTGCTTCAAACAAATTAAATTAGAACATTGCTAAATTTAACATTGACATACAGGAAATTCCCTTGGTTATAAATATAAAATGCAAGGGTGTTCTATTTCTATAAAATATTGGAAAAAAAAATCATGAATTGCACTATACAAATTTTTTTTTAATAAAAAATGTAACAACTGGAATGATAATAATATTACAAATAATTACCGGTATAAACTTTCCTGCAAAATCTGATAACAAAATGTATATCCACTGCAGGTCACTATTAAATGAATTATCTCCCCTTTTTGTTCATTTTTATGATGAATTATCTCCCTTATTTGTTCATATTCAATGGATGAATGATCTCCCCCTTTTGTTCAATTTCATCTGCCACAATATTTTAAGACCACTTGAAACAGTGATGGACAAAATTCCACCAATATCAACCAATCGAAAAACCATCTCTTACCTAAAATCATTGATCTAAAATGTATTTAATCTGTAAAATGTGTATTGGAATCTATGAATATTAAATGCTAATTGAATGAACCATACATAAACGTACACTACAAGTGGCCTAAAGACTCCAGAGCACCTGAGTTCACTCCCGGTTTTTAGTGGGGTTTGTGTTACTCAATCTTTAGTTTTATGTGTATGTTTTTTTTTATCGCTGTTTGTCCGTTTGTACTTTTTCTTTTGGCCATTGTGTTGTCTGTTCTTCTTCGATATACGGATTCTGATTACCCCTTTGGTATCTTCAAACTCTTCTTACAGAAGAATATGTTGTGTAATTAAAATCAGCAGTCATAATATGCTACCCTCCTCCTAACATCTTACAGAATCCGATTAGAGGTTATAGTGTTTAACGCTACTTTCAACAATATTTCAGTTATATCGTGGCGGTCAGTTTAATTGGTGGAGTAAACCGGTGTAGCCAGAAAAAACAATTAACCTGCCGCAAGTTACAGACAAATATTAGATTAGAGTTTATATCCAGATGAACTTTCATAAATGAATACATTGAAAAAAAAGTTTACAGACGACGACAGATGATGATAATAATCAGATAGTGTAAGTAGAGAACTGAAGGAAGTTTTATTTATATTTCCTTTCAAGTTCATGACACAAGCAAAAATTATATTGAATGAAATCCAACACCTCATTATACATTTATATACAGTCAAGCCTGCTTTAGTGACCACCTTTATTAATCAATAACTTGTATTATCTAACATTATATACGTTTTCCTTTGAAATTAACGAAAGTTGCCTGTCTGATACAAGATGTTGTATCACCACACTGTGGTGATAAAAGAATGGCGCGACGTTGCACGAGACGTTCTCTGCCGAACTACTTTGACATGACGTCATATCATTGGAATGTGAGACAAAACACAGTAACCTGACGTTGGTAAATGAACGGAAAAAATAACGTGACGTCATATACAAAATGTAGTCTCCCTCAGAGTATTGTACACATTTTAATTCAACCCTTGCTATTTGTTTAAAATTCGTTTTTATTGAAATGTTAGATAAAATTATTACATACATAGTGTGGTGGTACAAGACTGTGTATCAGGTCTTGTCTGTTGCGTGAACCAACTGCATCACAACTCGTCGCTTTCGCGACTCGTAGTGATACTGGTTCACACACAGACTTGACCTGATACAAAGTCTTGTACCACCACACTATGTATGTAATGGGTATTTATGTAACTCAATTTTAATTTCCCCTCATATTAATTAAACCTGTATTAAGTGGCCACCTGTCTTATGTGACCTTATTTCAGTGTTCCCTTGGAAGGTGACATAAGACAAGTTTGACTGTATGTACACTGATATGAATATTACTGTACTTTTCATTTAAATGTCTAAAAATATACATTGTATATCTATTTAAAAATCGATGTTTTGATATCAGTTTGTATCAAACATGATAAATAAACAAAAAAACAAAATACAAAAACAATAATATAAATAATAAATAAATGTCTCAAAATTATAAACTTAAAACCATATATTTGTGACCACATTTTGGTAAGTTATTATCAAGGTTTGTAATACATTATATATGTAAATTGTAAGATAAACTGCCATATAAGTTTTAACCGTATTTGCACAAACAAGTAAATAACAACAAAAATCCAGTATTTTAAAAGTTAATAAGAATTAAAAGCATAACAAATAATGTTAACATTATGATTTAAATGTTGACTACAGTACAAGTCAGTGAGTGAGTGAGTGATTGTTGTTTAACACCTATTCAGCAATTTTTCAGCTACAAATGTATATCATGACGAGAACAAGTTAATTTTCAATGAGATGATGTCTGCTTTGTACTAGACCAACATGCTCAAAGAAACAACAGTCTAAGGATAGACATATAGACATATAGACATATAGGGTCTAACACCAGGAGAGGTGCAAGATAGTAAAATCTGTGACACCCGAGGGCAAGATTTAAATTGTATCGGACAAGGCTTGTCCGAGTCTGATACGATTTAAATCTTACCCGAGGGTGTCACAGATTTTACTATCTTGCACCTTTTACGGTGTTTGACTCTTTTTCTCACCCCTTTCTACCGTGTCAATGTTTGTTTACTTGTTGTGTAGTTTGGTGCATTAATTTGCAAACCGTATCACAGCCACATGACCAAAATGCCACGTAATAAAATAAAACAAGATGTTCATTTTACAACTTTAAAGAGGTTCAAAATAATAAAGTCAACAAAATTGTGATAGATTCTACAATAACAAAATCTTGCACCTTTTTCTCATCTCTTTCAATATTTGTTTACGTTGAGAAAATATAGAGTACTCTCCCTTGTTAGGTAACTAATGTAAATAAAAACAATTACCTCCCTTTGACCAATGTCAAATAATTTTTTTTACAGGCATTTATCGCTGTTGTAGTAGCATTTATAATTTATTTATAAATAAAATATTATTGTATTTTATTGTGAAATACATTTAAAATACTGTCAAGACACTATAAATCGACAATTTAATTCAACAATGGAAAACAATTTTGCGGGAAAAACGGTGTGTAGCTTGTCTTACCCTGGAGCCGGGGTAAGATAGAAAAATCTTTTTCACCTAAACTAACGGACTACATTATCCAAGGGGTGAGAAATATGTATGTCTCGCCACTCGGACACATTATCCTGATTCCAAGCCAACCAGCCTTTGCTATTTTTCCTTCATATTGTTTGCTTAACAGAGAAGCAACAAATACCAATTTCATAGTCTTTGGTTTGTAAAAAGGACACAGACATTGCATGAAATTCAAAAAAAAAATTACTTGTTTGTACAAATTAATTGATAATTGTAATATATATATATAATACACAAATATATACACTGTCATGTTCTGTAACGGGGATTATGCTAATGGCATGTTAAATATTTATAAATAAATACAAAAAAATATACTCTTGTAACAATATAGCACTTCTATAGATACAAAAACTATACATCATAACGATCATAATTACCTGTTGTCATAACGATCAGAATCACTTGTTGTCATAACGATCATAATCACTTCTGTTGTCATAATGATCAGAATCACTTCTGTTGTCATAACAATCAGAATCACTTCTGTTGTCATAACAATCAGAATCACTTTTGTTGTCAATATCTAGATAATATGGTTTGCTGATACATGCAATACCATAAAAAAATAAATGATACAAATAATTGTCATAGCACAAGATATAACTACATCTAAATTAAAAATATCAAGGGTTGAAGGTATTATGCACCCATTTCATTTTTCAATGGCGTCTTAATTTCGGGTAAAAACGAGCAAAAAATTATAAACACTAACCCACTAGACCGAGAACAAAAATGTTTGTAAAGAAAATTTGCTTTTTTCAGACTGTATATTGTATAAAGATATATATCTAACGAATGTGTAAATCAACTCCTAATATGTAATAATAAATAAATAATATGATGATAATAATAAACATTATGTGCATGTAAAGAACCACTTACACAACAATTTTGTAATCACTGGGAAAAATTTGAATTTTTGTCTATATTTAACAACAATAAAAAACAGAAATCTACATTTTCATAAAATATATTTTGTTCCTAATTGGTATGGAATGATATTGTATACATTATATATTTTGTAGCTAATTCAGTCTTAAATATGTAATAAAAACGTAGATTTCTGATTTAATGCGCCTAACACATTAACTCCAGGCACAGTATGCTTAAAATCAAAATCTGCATTGCAACTAATAAAATATGTTTAATCTGTAATATATCTGCACGCTGATACACTAGATGCTACAAAGAGCTTGCATTGCACATCTGGAGTAAAATATGAATAGATTAAAGACGACATACGCAAAGGGATACTAAAAGCTCAAATGGCCTTTGGCAAAGTGGGCTAATAAAACAGGTTCACCCTCTAATGTATATCTGCAATACTAACTAGAGGCTCAGTCCACTGAGCCTGTATCGCTCACCTGACAATAGAATGATACAAAACCTTTATTTCTAATACTTTTTGAAATATCAGACAAAAATGTTTAAATTAAAAATAAAATAATGAAAAAAGGACAATAACTCCTAGACGGGTAATCAGATTTACTTCAAAATTGCAGGGCATGTAGATCTTGACAAGCTGAACATGTTTTCAGTTTACACTTAACATCTATCTCTTATAGTTTTTGAAATAAAGGATGAAAAGTATTAACATATTTAAAATTTGATGAAAAAAGGGCAATAACTTAGATGGGTAATCAGATTTACTTTAAAATTGCAGGCTAGGTAAATCTTGACATGCTGCACATGTTTGCTGTTTAAACTTAACATCTATCTCTTATAGTTTTTGAAATAAAAAATGAAAAGTATTAAAATTTTGAAAATTTGATGAAAAAAGGGCAATAACTCCAAGATAGGTAATCAGATTTTCTTCAAAATTTCAGGGTAGTTAGATCTTGCTGTGCTGATCATTTTCACCCCAACAGATTTCTGATATTATTAACGGTTTTTGAGTTATTATCAAAAACGAGCAATTTTACCATATGTTCTATTTTTAGTAACAGTGGCCATGTTTGTTGGCCGAATGGAACCAAATGAAGAAGTTTTATAGAGGATCTTACATAGATGCTTCCTGCCAAGTTTGGCTCCATTTGGCCAAGCAGTTTCAGAGGAGAAGATTTTTTTAACATTAGCCAATCAGAAACAAGAATTGCCTTTGGTGGCCATATTTGTTGGCGGAATGGGACGAAATGAAGAAACTTTATAGAGGACCTTATATAGATGCTTTCTGCCAAGTTTGGTTCCATTTGGCCCAGTTGTTTCAGAGGAGTAGATTAAAATATGAAAACGTTAACGGACGGACGACGGACGCCAACTGATGGCAATACCTCACCTGACCTAATAAAAAAAGGTCTAGCATGTTGTAATCTGCAGTACTATACAAAAAATGTCTAGCCTGTAATAATTCTACATGTCATACAGTAAAACCTGTCTAATTCGAACCTTGAATAAACCAGAATCCTGTATAAACCAAACTTGAAATGTTGTATAAAGCAAACACCTATTTATTCTGAACACAAAAGTTGGTGGTCCCAAGGAGGTTCAATTTAGACAGGTTTCATTCACTGTATTGACAAATACCTAGAACATTGTGTATATAAAGTAATAAATTGAAGCCCAGTGCTACCCAATGATTATTCTGGACTTAATATAACGTGGATTTCTTCAATAGACTTTATCCTCAATTTATCACAGTTTTTGCCTTAATTTTTTCACCTTAATTTTTTTAAAGCCAAATTTAGAAAAAAAATCTATTAATTAAAACAAATTCTTTTATAATTTTCACTTGTCCCAGGCTTCGGGCAAGTGGGTTAGCGTGAAGACTGTAAATTGAAGCCCAGTGCTATCCAATAATTACCCTGGACCTAACATTATGTGGATTTCTTCTGTAGACTTTAATCCTCAATTTTATGAATACAATATTAGACTTAATTTTTGACATCAATTACATCAACTAATTTTCTTAGCTCTGAACCAGGAAGAAAGACGTGCTGAATATGCTAGTATGATGATTGAGTTCAAGATCATCACAGCTGTTAAAATCCCTACACTGTTTCCTAATAGAGGCAATCTAGGAGCCGGTGGTAGTACTCCCCGACGAGCTTTCATATCGTGAAGGGTTGCCTGCATCTGGTCCAGAGTACCAAGAATCGTAGCCACATGGAATAATTGGTGACTGTGGCCCACAATATCAAAACATCCAGGGTTTAATCGTTCAGGTAGATGAGTGGCATATAAAAAAGCTGCTAAAATAATAAATAGAAACTGTCTGGCATGTTTGAACTGTGACGCTAATTGACATTCCTCGGGAGTGCATAAAATTAGCCGGTAAACAACCGGGATTGTGTCATAGATATAAGGCAAAGCAAAAGCACCGAGACGAAGAACTTGCCTAAGGAATGATAGCTTCATAAATCTTGTTTGGCAGGATGTAAGCGTACATATCAATGAGTTGACAACAGCAATGATAACATAATAATCTCCAAACCAAGTGTTGACTAATTCTACCGGAAATGTGTAGGCACGATAGGCTATAGCAACGCCACAGCTGAAAAGACTCAAAGCGCCATAGTCTAGGAAGAAACATATATGTCTGGCATAGTCTGACATCGTGTTGAATGTATGAGCTGTCGCGCTGGCCAATGGAAATATGACGCATCCAACCATATAACATAACAACGGCCATGTGTATTCATCGTGATGAAAATCTAATGTCTCCGATACTCCTTGCATTACCCACAGAAAGTAAACTGATGGGAGGAAATGTGTCCAGAAATTTAAAGTTTCATTTGTGGCGTCAAATAAACTGAGGACACACTGTTTAACGCTACTTTTAGGATGCCTGTATCCACTGATGATGAAATGTTCATGGAAGTGTTCTGGTACCTGGTGAACTTTGTATGTTGGACCACTCAAACCAAAGGAAGCCATCTTCTTTCTGAAAATATAATTCTTTTGGATCATTTGATTTTTGGTGTTTAGCGCCACTTTTAGCAATATTTCAGCAAATTGAATAAATTAAAGTATATGAAAATAAAGTTTTAAGCAATAATGGTCATCAATTCCATAACATAACAAACAATCTCATCTTAACTAAACTCACTGAATACAAAAAAGATGTTGGAAATCCTAGTCCCCCCCCCACTCCCACCTCTTGATCAATGGATTTTATTGAGTACAATGTGTTAGTCAATAAATCAGACCAATGACTATTTCCACATTTCTGACTTTGATTCTAATATACTGTATACAGAAGTAATTTCCCTTAAAGGCAGACAAAAGGGTCCCCTTTTGTGCATAATTCAATGAAAATAACATATATTTTTCCCCATAATCTGTTGAAAATTTGAATGTTGCAACAACTTGTAAATTTTCTTTTTGCTATAAAATTATCCCCTGATTTTTTACAAGGATCAAATATCTATAAATTATGAATAAATTGTACTCAAATTTGATGCCATTTGCATTGCTCTTGCTAGATTTTCTAAGTATCATTTTGTCATTTTGTTAGAATTAATTTGAATTTGAATTTTGGTGTTTAACGCCACTTTCAGCAAGATCATGGCGACCAGTTTTAGTGGTGGAAGAAGCTGGAGTATCCGGAGAGAACCACCGACCCTGGGCAAGCAACTGGTAAAATTTATCAATTGCGGCTGCGAGTCGAGTGCACCCTTTTTGTAATTTACAAAGCCGGGCGCGAACCCACGCCATACTGGTGATAGGCTTGTATGAGTTGTTAGATCCAACGACCTAACTCATTGAGCCACCCGGGCCCCAATTTTAGAATTAAAGCCGGTCATTAAATAGTACAAATTGGGGCAAGTGAATGTTCACAGTTGGTTTCTTTCATTCCCACTATACCCTAGGGAACAGAAACAGGATGTACTTTTTCTGCTGCAGATTTCAATTGGTTAGGCTTATGGTGTTTAACGCCACTTTCAACAATATTTCAGTTATATCGTGGCGGTCAGTTTTATTGGTAGAGGTATCTGGAGTACCAGGAGAAAACCACCGACCTGCTGCAGGTGACTGACTATTTTTATCACATATATGATAATGTTGCATCAAGTATATCTCGCCATGAGCGGGATTCAAACTCACAACTTTAGTGATGATAGGCACATAAAACAATATTGTTAAAAGGTACCGGGTATAAATTATCTTTTTTAAAATCAAATCAAATCAAATTACTACTCCCTTTGATTAATACAGTTATCCTGTCTAATTTGAACCTTGAGCAAAGTAGAATTCTGCATACACCAAATTTAAAATAAAGTCCCAATGAAGGAAATCTTTGCTAATTCAACCTGCATAAACCAAACACCTGTCTATTCTAAACACATCAGCGACACCCAAGGTGGTTTGCCTTAGACAGGTTTCTCTGTAGTTATGTCCTTAAATATTTGATACATGTACACGTATCAAAATGTAAAAAAAAAAATAATGAAAAAAAAATCCATACACATACCTGTAATATAGGGTTACCTGAAATATCGATCACTTTGTAACAAAAAAAATATCTGGCCTTGTAACTATGTGATCACTGTAACATGTGAAAAAAATATTTAGCCTTGTAACAATGTTATCACTGTGTAACATATAAAATAAAATATCCAGCCTTGTAAGTTGTAACTATGTGTGATCACCAATAAAAACACCTTTTACTTCCTCCGTTCTTGCATCCAAATGACATAAAACAATAGCCAGCTATGTATAATTTAAAGTTAACCACACAATACCTTAGTAAATTGTTTACATAGTTTCATTTTACTTAAATCTATATAATCCACTTGTCAAATGTAAATATAAGTATTATTACAGGAAAAAATCAATCAAATGTGATCAATGAGATTGTTATACTCTACAATGTACTTCATAAAAAAATAATACCATAATTGAAAGTGTATAGTACGCATTATAACAGAATGTATCAAGTACACCTTGCCATGGTTAGGATTCAAACCCACAACTTAAAATGGTGATAGGCACTGATTGCACAGGTAGTCCAACTACCATACGATGATGAGCATGATGGCCCCAACTTCATAACAAAAAAAATACCATCCTTGGATATGCATAGTATGCATTATAACAGAAAAAATCTTGTAATAATGTCAAATAGATGAATGTCTGCTATACAATCAACTTATAAAAGGGTTAGGGTTATGGTGTTTAATGCCACTTTCAATAATATTTCAGTTATATCATGGCAGTCAGTTTTATTGGTGAAGGAAATCGGAATACACACAGAAAACCACCAACCTGTTGCAAGTCACTGACAAAATTTATCACATAATGTTGTATGGAGTACACCTCGCCATCAGCAGGATTCAAACTCACAACATTAGTGGTGATAGGCACTGATTGCACAGGTAGTTGTAAATCTAACAACCATAGCATGACGAGCAAGACAGCCTCAACTTCATAAAAAATACCATCACTGACATCATTGGATGTGCATAGCATGCATTATAACAGAAAAAGTCCTCTAATGTCAAATAGATGACTGTCTATACTGTACAATCAACTTCATAAAAAATACTATCATTGGATGTGCATAGCATGCATTATAACAGAAAAAGTCCTCTAATGTCAAATAGATGACTGTCTATACTGTACAATCAACTTCATAAAAAATACCATCATTGGATGTGCATAGCATGCATTATAACAGAAAAAGTCCTCTAATGTCAAATAGATGACTGTCTATACTGTACAATCAACTTCCTGAAACTTTCCTCCACTTGTCTGGTTTCATTCACCAATAAAACTCACTACCTCAGTAAATCTAATTGAAATGAGATGTTTGTTATATCTTTGCTTTATTATTTTTTGTTGTTTGGGTGATACATTAACATCTAACAACAACTTGCAGGGGCGGATCCAGGATTTCAAGTTAGGGGGGGGGGGGGGCGCATTTAAAAAAATTGCGCTGAGCGGAGGGAGGTGCGAAATTTTTTGGGGTATTTCGTGTGAAAAATCATGATTTTACGCCAAAAAATCATATTTTTTCCAATTGCGGAAGGAGGCGCGAATTTTTTTGGGGGTATTTCGTGTGAAAAATCACGATTTTACGCCAAAAAATCTAATTTTTTCCAATTGGATCCGCCCCTGACTTGTATGGGGTCATGTCAGGAATAATATTTTAAAATTTCTAACCGACCAATCAATGACGAGCCTTCAAAATCTTGAGGTATTAAAACCAAGCACCAAGCACACTCTGCTTGGTCAATATATTTTAACTACAATACATGTATCTTTCTTTGATTGGATCGTCAAAGATGTTTCCCTCATACAGATCCAATACACATCTCTAAGTCTAATTTAAATTAGCTTGTGGCTCCGTATAACTTAAATATTGCAGAAAAAAGTTGTGTTAAACACCCATAATTCCTTATTCTTATTTTTCTTTCTTCACGATAATCAATCATAGTGTTACATTGTAATAACTGACATTTTAATTATTATTTTAAAACCTAGGACTAGGTATACTTTTACCAGTAATTAATAATAGTGTTACATTTTAATATTAGTAATAATTGACATTTTATTTTTTATTTTTTAAATCTACATACATTTTTTACACTTACCAGTAATTAATATCATCTCTATTTCATCTGGTCATGGGTGGAGTGTGATATAACTTTATAAGTAGGTATAAAATTATAGGTAAATAGACTTTGTATTACACTTCCTCATAAATAAAAATGCAAGCATCACACAGACTGACTGAGACTGAAATAGGGTCTTTTCTAATTATCAGTGGTTCAGCCCATTCTCAAATTGTCCTGAAGAACTTTATAAAAATTGGCTTAATTATTAAGGAATGTCCTGCAGAAATTTTGATAAAACTGGCAATTGTCCTGAAAATTTCAAAGTCTAGCTGAAACAATGATTATTGGTGTGTTGTAAAGTGATTTCTTACCAGGACCTGAATTTTCAACGTCATGTGCCAGACATGGTTTTTTTTTGTGCTCAGTGAGTTAAAATAAGAGGAGTTTGTTTGTTTTAATGATATTGGTGGAATTGTTGACCATCACTGATTAAACTTTCTTTTGATATTTGATTGGTCAAACATAGAACACCCTGCAGACACTGGTCAAACATGGAACACCCTGCAGACACTGGTCAAACATGGAACACCCTGCAGACACTGGTCAAACATGGAACACCCTGCAGACACTGGTCAAATATGGAACACCCTGCACACACTGGTCAAATATGGAACACCCTGCACACACTGGTCAAACATGGAACACCCTGCACACACTGGTCAAACATGGAACACCCTGCACACACTGGTCAAACATGGAACACCCTGCAGACACTGGTCAAACATGGAACACCCTGCAGACACCCAATTAGAAATTCAACCAAATTGTTGAATGTTTTTTGACTTTTTGTGCATAAATTTAACAATTTCTTGCATACATGACATTGCAGTTTAAACACAATATACCAATACATACATTGTCAGGAAATATATAGTAATTAATACTTGCCTCCAAACAGGAAGGAAAAAGCTTGTTTCTTCCTGTGTTTCGTACATATAAATTGAATATTTGCCAACAATGTACATATATTATCTATATCAATATATTACTTAAAGTAATATTACACCACAATATCATGAAATTTTTTGATTAAATATTTTTACTTAATATGCCACTTAATTTAAATAAAATCAACTGCATAACATTAAAAATCCGCTCAAAAGCAGAATTTATGAGCAAATCGCAAAATACTTAAAAATTGCGCTGAGCGGAGGGAGGCGCGAATTTTTTTGGGGTATTTCGTGTGAAAAATCATGATTTTACGCCAAAAAATCATATTTTTTCCAATTGCGGAAGGAGGCGCGAATTTTTTTTGGGGTATTTCGTGTGAAAAATCACGATTTTGCGCCAAAAAATCATATTTTTTCCAATTGGATCCGCCCCTGACTTGTATGGGGTCATGTCAGGAATAATATTTTAAAATTTCTAACCGACCAATCAATGACAAGCCTTCAAAATCTTGAGGTATTAAAACCAAGCACCAAGCACACTCTGCTTGGTCAATATATTTTAACTACAATACATGTATCTTTCTTTGATTGGACCGTCAAAGATGTTTCCCTCATACAGATCCAATACACATCTCTAAGTCTAAATTAAATTAGCTTGTGGCTCCGTATAACTTAAATATTGCAGAAAAAAGTTGTGATAAACACCCATAATTCCTTATTCTTATTTTTCTTTCTTCACGATAATCAATCATAGTGTTACATTGTAATAATTGACATTTTAATTATTTTTTTAAAACCTAGGACTAGGTATACTTTTACCAGTAATTAACAATAGTGCTACATTTTAATATTAGTAATAATTGACATTTTATTTTTTATTTTTATAAATCTACGTACATTTTTTACTTACCAGTAATTAATATCATCTCTATTTCATCTGGTCATGGGTGGAGTGTGATATAACTTTATAAGTAGGTATAGAATTATAGGTAAATAGACTTTGTATTACACTTCCTCATAAATAAAAACGCAAGCATCACACAGACTGACTGAGACTGAAATAGGGTCTTTTCTAATTATCAGTGGTTCAGCCCATTCTCAAATTGTCCTGAAGAACTTTATAAAAATTGGCTTAATTATTAAAGAATGTCCTGCAGAAATTTTGATAAAACTGGCAATTGTCCTGAAAATTTCAAAGTCTAGCTGAAACAATGATTATTGGTGTGTTGTAAAGTGATTTCTTACCAGGACCTGAATTTTCAACGTCATGTGCCAGACATGGTTTTTTTTTGTGCTCAGTGAGTTAAAATAAGAGGAGTTTGTTTGTTTTAATGATATTGGTGGAATTGTTGACCATCACTGATTAAACTTTCTTTTGATATTTGATTGGTATTAAAAAAAACACCCTTTGATAAAAGTGACATCTCAATTTTTTTAACATCTGCAAGGGGTTTCAGGGATAAAACTTAACAGGGGACCAGTAACCCAAGACCACTAAAATTTGGTGGTGGTCAGTTAAATTTTTTGGAGGAAACCGGACTACCAAGAGAAAACAACCGACCTGTTGCAAGTCACAAACAAACGTTATCACATAATCTTGTATTGAGTACACCTCCCCATGAGCAGGATTCAAACTCACAGCTTTAGTGGTGATAGGCACTGATTACACAGGTAGTTGTTAATCAAACTACCATACAGTCACGATCATTTAAAGGTGTACATATAATATATGTCTAATGTAGAGCGAAGTGCAAAAGACACTGGTCAAACATGGAACACCCTGCAGACACTGGTCAAACATGGAACACCCTGCATACACTGGTCAAACATGGAACACCCTGCAGACACTGGTCAAACATAGAACACCCTGCAGACACTGGTCAAACATCGAACACCGTGCAGACACTGGTCAAACATGGAACACCCTGCAGACACTGGTCAAACATAGAACAGCCTGCAGACACTGGTCAAACATGGAACACCTTGCACACACTGGTCAAACATAGAACACCCTGCAGACACTGGTCAAACATAGAACACCCTGCAGACACTGGTCAAACATAGAACACCCTGCAGACACTGGTCAAACATGGAACACCCTGCAGACACTGGTCAAACATAGAACACCCTGCAGACACTGGTCAAACATGGAACACCCTGCAGACACTGGTCAAACATAGAACACCCTGCAGACACTGGTCAAACATAGAACACCCTGCAGACACTGGTCAAACATAGAACACCCTGCAGACACTGGTCAAACATAGAACACCCTGCAGACACTGGTCAAACATAGAACACCCTGCAGACACTGGTCAAACATGGAACACCCTGCAGACACTGGTCAAACATGGAACACCCTGCACACACTGGTCAAACATGGAACACCCTGCACACACTGGTCAAACATGGAACACCCTGCAGACACTGGTCAAACATAGAACACCCTGCAGACACTACTCAAACATAGAACACCCTGCAGACACTGGTCAAACATAGAACACCCAGCAGACACTGGTCAAACATAGAACACCCTGCAGACACTGGTCAAACATGGAACACCCTGCAGACACTGGTCAAACATGGAACACCCTGCAGACACTGGTCAAACATGGAACACCCTGCAGACACTGGTCAAATATGGAACACCCTGCACACACTGGTCAAACATGGAACACCCTGCACACACTGGTCAAACATGGAACACCCTGCACACACTGGTCAAACATGGAACACCCTGCAGACACTGGTCAAACATGGAACACCCTGCAGACACTGGTCAAACATGGAACACCCTGCAGACACTGGTCAAACATGGAACACCCTGCACACACTGGTCAAACATGGAACACCATGCAGACACTGGTCAAACATGGAACACCCTGCAGACACTGGTCAAATATGGAACACCCTGCAGACACTGGTCAAACATGGAACACCCTGCACACACTGGTCAAACATGGAACACCCTGCACACACTGGTCAAACATGGAACACCCTGCAGACACTGGTCAAACATGGAACACCCTGCAGACACTGGTCAAACATGGAACACCCTGCAGACACCCAATTAGAAATTCAACCAAATTGTTGAATGTTTTTTGACTTTTTGTGCATAAATTTAACAATTTCTTGCATACATGACATTGCAGTTTAAACAGATATACCAATACATACATTGTCAGGAAATATATAGTAATTAATACTCGCCTCCAAACAGGAAGGAAAAAGCTTGTTTCTTCCTGTGTTTCATACATATAAATTGAATATTTGCCAACAATGTACATATATTATCTATATCAATATATTACTTAAAGTAATATTACACCACAATATCATGAAATTTTTTGATTAAATATTTTTACTTAATATGCCACTTAATTTAACTAAAATCAATTGCATAACATTAAAAATCCGCTCAAAAGCAGAATTTATGAGCAAATCGCAAAATATTTGACATATGCGCATGACTCAAGATTTGAACTCTTTCGGGGAGATTGAGTAACGGGTGTGTTCAATTTGTGTTTAAATTATCTCCCTTTTGGAAAATTTCTTAACAAATTTTATTTGAAGAAGGTTGTCAATGTTTAAATACGATAAATATACAATGTATTACAAATAGCCTTATCATTACAAAATATATCAATAAAACATATCAACATAAAAATAAATATCTACTTTTGACAGCTAGGTTTCAAAAAGGGAGATAATTGAAACACAAATCGAACACACCAGTTTATCTTTTCTTGATCGGCAATCATCGGACCAAAACTTTTCTTCACAAGGTATAATGATCGGCAATCATCTGAACAAAACAACCGAAAGTTAATTAGTCTCCACAACAATGGCGAGGACGGCAAACATACACACGGATTTGCAGATTTCTAGTTGTTGGGAACATATTTCGACTTGAAACATACATGAGTAGCTTAGTTAAGGTACCGTCGTATTCCAAATGGAATTTTCAGGGGAAATTTTTTTTCACCCCAAACTGGTGTAATATTACTTTAAACTTAGGGCTGTCATGGTCATGATCGCATTGTAGTTGGATTTACAACCACCTGTGCAATCAGTGCCTATCACCACTAAAATTGTGAGTTCAAATCCAGCAAATGGCGAGGTGTACTCGACATAACATTATGAGATAAAGTTTGTCAGTGACTTGCGGCAGTACAGTGGTTTTCTCAGAGTACTCTGATTTCCTCCACCAATAAAGCTGACAGCCACGATCGATAAATGAAATATTGTTGAAAGAGGGGCTAAACACCATAACCATACCCCCCCATCAACTCTACGTAAACTTACTTTTGTTTATTACCTGGCTTGTTGACATTTAACTTTTGTAAAAAAAAAACAGGTCTGTATTAACCTGATCCAGCTTTGACCTGCAAAAAAAAATGTTGGTCAATTACATATGTATAATATTTTGTACAAATTTTAATGTAATTTTAACTTTTATAACCTAGTTAATTATCCTGTAGATAACTCACCTGCCAAATTGTTGACACAATGTACTGTAACAAATTTATATACATTCAAACCTGTATTTTATTAAGAGGTCACCTTTAAGAATATTGAATAAAAATGTGGTAATAATTATTAATTATGTTTGCAGTATTTCTTACGAGGTATTTTGCTTTTTGAATTTTCTACGTACATATGATTTGTACAAGTTCTCAAATTAAACTGAAATACAAATTTAATACAGTAATTTCTTGGCAATAATACATTATATGTGTAAAATGCTATATGAAGCATTTCGTCAAGGGAGGTAATCATGACTCAAATGATATTAGAATATATAAGAATAAGAATATAAGAATTTTTTATTGCCAATTAAGGTCCCACAAGGGGCAAACAATTTAATACAATGATTGAAATGATTGGAGACATACAAAGATACATGTAAACACAAACATCCACACACAAAAACAACACCCCCCCCCCCCCCCCAACCACAGGAAAACATATTTATGTTCAGTGACTGCACGGCCAGATCAGAGCCTATCAAATACCACCATAAATCAATTCACATTAAATATAACATGTATAATAACTATAATAATTCTCCTAACCTAATGATATCTATAGGATCAGTTGTGTCCTCGCAGCAAAAAACAATCTTCAATAAAGCTACCTAATTTTTTTAAAACTTGTTCATGTTCATTGGTAAATAGCCAGACAAATTTTGATGATGTGTCCATGTATCTAAAATTTGGACATAAGACGATAAGTCAATAACTTTATAAAAATTTTTTACTCTAATATTTTCATATAAGGGACTGTCGACAATAAAATGTTTCTCATCTTCAATATCTCCCTCAGAACAATTTGTACATTTTCTTTCTGATCTTATAATGTTCTTATATCTGCCAGTTTCAATATTTAATGAATGAGCACTGACTCTTATCTTACATATAGACTGTCGAATTTTAAAATGATTAATTTGTAAATATTTCTCTTTCCCAAAATGGGTCTTTATGTAAAAGTATGTATCTAATTTACCTCTGTTGCTGCCAATGGCATCTACCCTTTCTCCATTCCAAAAATCAAGAAAACTGTTACACATATTATCTTTTACTTGTTTACACAACTGACCTAATTTGATATTTAAACTCCTGATCTTAAATTCATCAATAATATATAATATACTCGAATACCATGTATTGATTTTACTAAAATGTAACTCTTTATTACATATATAAACATCAAATAGTAAACCTTCCTGTTGACCTTCTAATCTGTGACAATATTTTAACATAGCTAAAATTACAGAGAAATATATAGGATAAAGTCCAAGTTCAGACATAACTGCAATATTGGTAGTTTTCCTATTTACGCCAAGAATGTATTTTAAAATTTTTACATGTGATTGCTCCTGTTGACCTTCTAAGGTAGAATATGATGAGTTTTGACCTTCTAAGGTAGAATATGATGAGTTTTGCATGTTTTTGTTAAATATTGAAGTTTTTAATATTATGACCCCAGACTTTCCTTACACTTCTGAAAATAAAACAAAATGCACCATATTAAATCAAAAATTTAGAAATTTTTAATTACAGGATTTTTCGCTATTCAAGAATTTTGAGGAGAATTTATACATTTCACATACAATGCATTATAAAAGTTGAAGACTTAAATGCTTTATATCTTGAAAATTAGTCTGGTGACCTATATTTTTAAATTAAATTCCTTAAAATCTGCCACAAAAGCAATAAATCTGGCCAGTTTTAAGGAAATTCAATGACAAATTATTTTAGTATGAAATGTGGGTCTCTACCTTAACAAATAAATCATTAGCAAGTTACGTACGGCCGTAAAATAAGTTACGAACGTCTTTGAATTTTTCCGATTGAAGTTACGTACATCTTCGTGATATTTTTAAAGTCATTTTAAACCATCATTTCGTCATTTGTTCTCATGAACGTATAATATTTGCGTTGTGCTAGATAATATACAGAAAATCGATCATTTTTATCAACCAGAAATGCTATTGATTAATAGTATTTGAGATAAATTAAAACTTACCGGTGTCACCATCCGCCATGTTGGGCTGTACGTAACTTAAGTTACGAACAGCCGCTTTCCCCTAGTGAATATTACCCTGTGCCATTAACTATTACATGTTTTATAATCACTTATAGATCATTTGCAAATTTCCAAATGATTTTAAAATTATACGTTTTCACATGTTTTTTTAAAGGAGTTATTTCCCTTTAAAGTATGCAAAAGGGTCCCTTTTCATGCAAAGCTCAATGAAAATAACATATATTTTCTTCCATTAATCAGTACAAAAATTTAATGTTGTAACAACTTTCTATTTGCTTTAAAATGGTCCCCTGATTTTTTACAAGGTCTAAATATCCATAAATTATAAGAAAAATTGTATTCAAATTTATTGTCCTTTCCTTTTATCTTGTTAGAAGGGGTACATTTTTACCTTTTGCATAATTTTAGAATCAAATTGGGAATGTGTAACAAATCTATTTGGCTTTTTGCACTACGATAATCAATTTAAACAATTTGAACACAAGAAATAAAAAAATCTATAATCAACTACCCTATTTTTAATGGAAATCTGGGCCTTAGTTTGGGTCAGGGACAACAGTGTGGGGGGAGTTTAACTTGTTACTTACAGTACAGAAAGGGACATACCGTGATTGATCACTCCGAGAGACATAATTTTTAATCCTTTAGACATATCACGGACATACACCCACTGTGATAGACCTAAAAAGGACCATAAAACAAGGTGGTGGGGATTAAATTTTATGGCTCTCGGTCACCTGTGCGCCGATTGATATTTTACCGCCAATTAAGAGATTAGCGTTACCTGTTCTACCTGTTGACTTTTAATATCGTAAGCCGTAATTATTGCTACTGAAGGATGTATTTTTGACAATTAATTTTGTATCCTCTTGCTGTTAATATTTGACTGTTTGTTGCTTTTCATTGCCAAAGAATGTGTGTCTTGTTATCGTTTTCGTTTGTTTTAGAAAGTTCTACTTTATGACCTCAAGTTCTATATTAAGAATTTTGTTGAAACCGCAACTGAACTTTATCTTGTTTAATTTTAATTTCTCATTTTTTCACGGTGGTTGATCACGGTATGTCCCTTTCTGTACTGTACATGGTATTCAACCTATCCCTTCTTGATACTTTACTAAATTTCAAGTGCTCCAGGTCAGAAAGATATTTGTCACCAAACAAATAAAAAATCCTCTTCAGATTCATTAGAGGGCTGTGCAGAGCAAAGCTTAATATGACCACAGCATATAGATAAGAGAAAGTTGAATAAGTAGTGTATTTTAAAAGCAAGAGTGGACACAGCAGTTTGATTAACACAATAATATTTTGAAATAGTAATTTGCTGAACCATTGTTTTTTTTGGACATTGGTCTTGAGTTACTATTTCAAGTGTTAAATATGCCTTTCAAATATGCAAAATTTCAGAATTTGGGCCCCTAATAGAATCCTTTTCAAAATAAAATTGCAAAAATTTTAAGAAACTAAAATTAAAGCATAAAAATCTAAACTAGAGGCTCAGTAGGCTGAGCTTGTGTTGCTCACCTTTCATTCTGCTTTGAGGAAACTTAATACAGAACCTTCCATAGGTGCTTCCCACCAAATTTCGGTTCATTTTGACAAAGCAGTTTCAGAGAAGAAGATTTTTAGAAATCGACCATTCTAAAACAAGAATTGCCTGTGGCAGCCATGTTTGTTAATGGATCAAAACGAAATGAGCAATCTCTATAGAGGACCTTCCATAGATGCTTCTTGCCAAGTTTCATGTCATTTGGCCAAGCGACTTCAGAGGAAAAGCTTTTTTAGAAATCGACCAATAGGAAACAAGAAAAGCCTATGAAGGCCATGTTTGTCAACGGATCAAAACGGAATGAGCAATTCCCATAGAGAACCTTCCATAGATGCTTCCTATCACGTTTCGGTCCATTTGGCCAAGCTGTTTCAGAGTAGAAGATTTTTAGAAATTGACCAATCAGAAACAAGAATTGCTTGTGGTGGCCATGTTTGTTCATGGATCGGGACAAAATGAGCAATCTTCATAGAGAACCTTCCATAGATGCTTCCTACCAAGTTTCAGCTCATTTGGCAAAGCGGTTTCAGAGGAGAAGAATTTTAGAAATTGACCAATTAAAAACAAGTATTGCCTGTGGCAGCCATATTTGTTAATGGATCGGGACGAAATGAGCTCTTTATAGAGGACCTCCCATAAATGCATCCTACAAAGTTTCGGTTCATTTGGCAATGCGGTTTCAGAGGAGAAGATTTTTTAGAAATCAATCAATCAGAAACAAGAATTGTCTGTGGTGGCCATGTTTGTTAATGGATAGGGATGAAATGAGCAATCACAACAGAGGACTTTCCATAGATGCTTCCTATCAAGTTTCGGTTCATTTGGCCAAAAGGTTTCAAAGGAGAAGAATATAAAAAATTAGCCAATCAGAAACAAGAATCGCCTGTGGTGGCCATGTTTGTTAACCAATCGAGAAAAAATGAGCAAGATTTATAGAGGACCTTCCATAGATGCTTCCTACCAAGTTTCGGTTCATTTGACCACGCGGTTTCAGAGGAGAAGATTTTTTAAAATCGGCCAATCAGAAACAAGAATCGCCTGTGGTGGCCATGTTTGTTAATGGATCGGGACGGAATGAGCAATCTTTATAGAGGACCTTCCATAGATGCTTCCTACCAAGTTTCGGATCATTTGGCTAAGCGGTTTCAGAGGAGAAGATTTTTAGAAATCAACCAATCAGAAACAAGAATTGCCTGTGGCAGCCATGTTTGTTAACGGATCGGGATGGAATGAGTATTCTTTATAGAAGACCTTCCATAGATGCTTCCTACCAAGTTTCGGATCATTTGGCCAAGCGGTTTCAGAGGAGAAGATTTTTAGAAATTGACCAATCAGAAACAAGAATTGCCTGTGGCAGCCATGTTTGTTAATGGATCGGGATGAAATGAGCATTCTTTATAGAGGACCACCCATAGATGCTTCCTACCAAGTCTCGGTTCATTTGGCCAAGCGTTTCAGAGGAGAAGAATTTTAGAAATTGACCAATTAAAAACAAGTATTGCCTGTGGCAGCCATATTTGTTAATGGATCGGGACGAAATGAGCTCTTTATAGAGGACCTCCCATAAATGCATCCTACAAAGTTTCGGTTCATTTGGCAATGCGGTTTCAGAGGAGAAGATTTTTTTAGAAATCAATCAATCAGAAACAAGAATTGTCTGTGGTGGCCATGTTTGTTAATGGATAGGGATGAAATGAGCAATCACAACAGAGGACTTTCCATAGATGCTTCCTATCAAGTTTCGGTTCATTTGGCCAAAAGGTTTCAAAGGAGAATATAAAAAATTAGCCAATCAGAAACAAGAATCGCCTGTGGTGGCCATGTTTGTTAATGGATCGGGACGGAATGAGCAATCTTTATAGAGGACCTTCCATAGATGCTTCCTACCAAGTTTCGGATCATTTGGCTAAGCGGTTTCAGAGGAGAAGATTTTTAGAAATCGACCAATCAGAAACAAGAATTGCCTGTGGCAGCCATGTTTGTTAACGGATCGGGATGGAATGAGTATTCTTTATAGAAGACCTTCCATAGATGCTTCCTACCAAGTTTCGGATCATTTGGCCAAGCGGTTTCAGAGGAGAAGATTTTTAGAAATTGACCAATCAGAAACAAGAATTGCCTGTGGCAGCCATGTTTGTTAATGGATCGGGATGAAATGAGCATTCTTTATAGAGGACCGCCCATAGATGCTTCCTACCAAGTCTCGGTTCATTTGGCCAAGCGGTTTCAGAGGAGAAGAATTTTAAAAATCAGCCAATCAGAAAAAAGAGTTGCCTGTGGCGCCATGTTTGTTAACGGATCGGGATGAAATGAGCAATTTTTATAGAGGACCTTCCATAGATGCTTCCTACCAAGTTTGGATCATTTGGCCAAGCGGTTTCAGAGGAGAAGATTTTTAGAAATCGACCAATCAGAAAAAAGAATTGCTTGTGGTGGCCATGTTTGTTAATGGATCGGGATGAAATGAGCATTCTTTATAGAGGACCGCCCATAGATGCTTCCTACCAAGTCTCGGTTCATTTGGCCAAGCGGTTTCAGAGGAGAAGAATTTTAAAAATCAGCCAATCAGAAACAAGAATTGCCTGTGGTGTTTCAGAGGCATATATCTGTAATTCAATTCAGATATCTGTATAGAGATAACTGCATTTTGAATACAGATATCTATATTTAAACAAGATTTATCTTTCTTTTAACAGAGAAGATTTTTTAGAAATCAACCAATCAGAAACAAGAATTGCCTGTGGTGGCCATGTTTGTTAACCAATCGGGACAAAATGAGCAAAATTTATAGAGGACCTTCCATAGATGCTTCCTACCAAGTTTCGGATCATTTGGCTAAGCGGTTTCAGAGGAGAAGATTTTTTAGAAATCAACCAATCAGAAACAAGAATTGCCTGTGGCAGCTATGTTTGTTAACGGATCAGGATGGAATGAGCAATCTTTATAGAGGACCTTCCATAGATGCTTCCTACCAAGTTTCAGATCATTTGTCCAAGCGGTTTCAGAGGAGAAAATTTTTAGAAATCGACCAATCAGAAACAAGAATTGCCTGTGGCAGCCATGTTTGTTAATGGATCGGGATGAAATGAGCATTCTTTATAGAGGACCGCCCATAGATGCTTCCTACCAAGTTTCAGATCATTTGTCCAAGCGGTTTCAGAGGAGAAAATTTTTAGAAATCGACCAATCAGAAACAAGAATTGCCTGTGGCAGCCATGTTTGTTAATGGATCGGGATGAAATGAGCAATCTCTATAGAGGACCTTCCATAGATGCTTCTTGCCAAGTTTCATGTCATTTGGCCAAGCGATTTCAGAGGAAAAGCTTTTTTAGAAATCGACCAATAGGAAACAAGAAAAGCCTATGAAGGCCATGTTTGTCAACGGATCAAAACGGAATGAGCAATTCCCATAGAGAACCTTCCATAGATGCTTCCTATCACGTTTCGGTCCATTTGGCCAAGCTGTTTCAGAGTAGAAGATTTTTAGAAATTGACCAATCAGAAACAAGAATTGCTTGTGGTGGCCATGTTTGTTCATGGATCGGGACAAAATGAGCAATCTTCATAGAGAACCTTCCATAGATGCTTCCTACCAAGTTTCAGCTCATTTGGCAAAGCGGTTTCAGAGGAGAAGATTTTTGGAAATTGACCAATTAAAAACAAGTATTGCCTGTGGCAGCCATATTTGTTAATGGATCGGGACGAAATGAGCTCTTTATAGAGGACCTCCCATAAATGCATCCTACAAAGTTTCGGTTCATTTGGCAATGCGGTTTCAGAGGAGAAGATTTTTTAGAAATCAATCAATCAGAAACAAGAATTGTCTGTGGTGGCCATGTTTGTTAATGGATAGGGATGAAATGAGCAATCACAACAGAGGACTTTCCATAAATGCTTCCTATCAAGTTTCGATTCATTTGGCCAAAAGGTTTCAAAGGAGAAGAATATAAAAAATTAGCCAATCAGAAACAAGAATCGCCTGTGGTGGCCATGTTTGTTAATGGATCGGGACGGAATGAGCAATCTTTATAGAGGACCTTCCATAGATGCTTCCTACCAAGTTTCGGATCATTTGGCTAAGCGGTTTCAGAGGAGGAGATTTTTAGAAATCGACCAATCAGAAACAAGAATTGCCTGTGGCAGCCATGTTTGTTAACGGATCGGGATGGAATGAGTATTCTTTATAGAAGATCTTCCATAGATGCTTCCTACCAAGTTTCGGATCATTTGGCCAAGCGGTTTCAGAGGAGAAGATTTTTAGAAATTGACCAATCAGAAACAAGAATTGCCTGTGGCAGCCATGTTTGTTAATGGATCGGGATGAAATGAGCATTCTTTATAGAGGACCGCCCATAGATGCTTCCTACCAAGTCTCGGTTCATTTGGCCAAGCGGTTTCAGAGGAGAAGAATTTTAAAAATCAGCCAATCAGAAAAAAGAGTCGCCTGTGGCGCCATGTTTGTTAACGGATCGGGATGAAATGAGCAATTTTTACAGAGGACCTTCCATAGATGCTTCCTACCAAGTTTCGGATCATTTGGCCAAGCGGTTTCAGAGAAGATTTTTAGAAATCGACCAATCAGAAACAAGAATTGCTTGTGGTGGCCATGTTTGTTAATGGATCGGGATGAAATGAGCATTCTTTATAGAGGACCGCCCATAGATGCTTCCTACCAAGTCTCGGTTCATTTGGCCAAGCGGTTTCAGAGGAGAAGAATTTTAAAAATCAGCCAATGAGAAACAAGAATTGCCTGTGGTGGCCATGTTTGTTAATGGATTGGGACGAAATGAGCAATCTTTATAGAGGACCCTCCATAGATGCTTCCTACCAAGTTTCAGTTCATTTGGCTGAGGGGTTTCAGAGGCATATATCTGTAATTCAATTCAGATATCTGTATAGAGATAACTGCATTTTGAATACAGATATCTATATTTAAACAAGATTTATCTTTCTTTTAACAGAGGAGAAGATTTTTTAGAAATCAACCAATCAGAAACAAGAATTGCCTGTGGCGGCCATGTTTGTTAACCAATCGGGACAAAATGAGCAAAATTTATAGAGGACCTTCCATAGATGCTTCCTACCAAGTTTCGGATCATTTGGCTAAGCGGTTTCAGAGGAGAAGATTTTTTAGAAATCGACCAATCAGAAACAAGAATTGCCTGTGGCAGCCATGTTTGTTAATGGATCGGGATGAAATGAGCATTCTTTATAGAGGACCGCCCATAGATGCTTCCTACCAAGTCTCGGTTCATTTGGCCAAGCGGTTTCAGAGGAGAAGAATTTTAAAAATCAGCCAATCAGAAACAAGAATTTCCTGTGGCAGCTATGTTTGTTAACGGATCAGGATGGAATGAGCAATCTTTATAGAGGACCTTCCATAGATGCTTCCTACCAAGTTTCAGATCATTTGTCCAAGCAGTTTCAGAGGAGAAAATTTTTAGAAATCGACCAATCAGAAACAAGAATTGCCTGTGGCAGCCATGTTTGTTAATGGATCGGGATGAAATGAGCATTCTTTATAGAGGACCGCCCATAGATGCTTCCTACCAAGTCTCGGTTCATTTGGCCAAGCGGTTTCAGAGGAGAAGAATTTTAAAAATCAGCCAATCAGAAAAAAGAATCGCCTGTGGCGCCATGTTTGTTAACGGATCGGGACAAAATGAGCAATTTTTACAGAGGACCTTCCATAGATGCTTCCTACCAAGTTTCGGATCATTTGGCCAAGTGATTTCAGAGGAGAAGATTTTTAGAAATTGACCAATCAGAAACAAGAATTGCTTGTGGCGGCCATGTTTGTTAATGGATTGGGACGAAATGAGCAATCTTTATAGAGGACCTTCCATAGATGCTTCCTACCAAGTTTCAGTTCATTTGGCTGAGGGGTTTCAGAGGCATATATCTGTAATTCAATTCAGATATCTGTATAGAGATAACCACATTTTGAATACAGATATCTATATTTAAACAAGAGTTATCTTTCTTTTAACAGAGGAGAAGATTTTTTAGAAATCAACCAATCAGAAACAAGAATTGCCTGTGGTGGCCATGTTTGTTAACCAATCGAGACAAAATGAGCAAGATTTATAGAGGACCTTCCATAGATGCTTCCTACCAAGTTTCGGTTCATTTGGCTGAGGGGTTTCAGAGGCATATATCTGTAATTCAATTCAGATATCTGTACAGAGATAACTGCATTTTGAATACAGATATCTATATTTAAACAAGATTTATCTTTCTTTTAACAGAGAAGATTTTTTAGAAATCAACCAATCAGAAACAAGAATTGCCTGTGGCGGCCATGTTTGTTAATGGATTGGGACGAAATGAGCAATCTTTATAGAGGACCCTCCATAGATGCTTCCTACCAAGTTTCAGTTCATTTGGCTGAGGGGTTTCAGAGGCATATATCTGTAATTCAATTCAGATATCTGTATAGAGATAACTGCATTTTGAATACAGATATCTATATTTAAACAAGATTTATCTTTCTTTTAACAGAGGAGAAGATTTTTTAGAAATCAACCAATCAGAAACAAGAATTGCCTGTGGCGGCCATGTTTGTTAACCAATCGGGACAAAATGAGCAAAATTTATAGAGGACCTTCCATAGATGCTTCCTACCAAGTTTCGGATCATTTGGCTAAGCGGTTTCAGAGGAGAAGATTTTTTAGAAATCGACCAATCAGAAACAAGAATTGCCTGTGGCAGCCATGTTTGTTAATGGATCGGGATGAAATGAGCATTCTTTATAGAGGACCGCCCATAGATGCTTCCTATCAAGTCTCGGTTCATTTGGCCAAGCGGTTTCAGAGGAGAAGAATTTTAAAAATCAGCCAATCAGAAACAAGAATTTCCTGTGGCAGCTATGTTTGTTAACGGATCAGGATGGAATGAGCAATCTTTATAGAGGACCTTCCATAGATGCTTCCTACCAAGTTTCAGATCATTTGTCCAAGCAGTTTCAGAGGAGAAAATTTTTAGAAATCGACCAATCAGAAACAAGAATTGCCTGTGGCAGCCATGTTTGTTAATGGATCGGGATGAAATGAGCATTCTTTATAGAGGACCGCCCATAGATGCTTCCTACCAAGTCTCGGTTCATTTGGCCAAGCGGTTTCAGAGGAGAAGAATTTTAAAAATCAGCCAATCAGAAAAAAGAATCGCCTGTGGCGCCATGTTTGTTAACGGATCGGGACAAAATGAGCAATCTTTACAGAGGACCTTCCATAGATGCTTCCTACCAAGTTTCGGATCATTTGGCCAAGTGGTTTCAGAGGAGAAGATTTTTAGAAATTGACCAATCAGAAACAAGAATTGCTTGTGGCGGCCATGTTTGTTAATGGATTGGGACGAAATGAGCAATCTTTATAGAGGACCTTCCATAGATGCTTCCTACCAAGTTTCAGTTCATTTGGCTGAGGGGTTTCAGAGGCATATATCTGTAATTCAATTCAGATATCTGTATAGAGATAACCACATTTTGAATACAGATATCTATATTTAAACAAGAGTTATCTTTCTTTTAACAGAGGAGAAGATTTTTTAGAAATCAACCAATCAGAAACAAGAATTGCCTGTGGTGGCCATGTTTGTTAACCAATCGAGACAAAATGAGCAAGATTTATAGAGGACCTTCCATAGATGCTTCCTACCAAGTTTCGGTTCATTTGACCACGCGGTTTCAGAGGAGAAGATTTTTTAAAATCGGCCAATCAGAAACAAGAATTGCCTGTGGCGGCCATGCTTGTTAATGGATCGGGACAAAATGAGCAATCTTTATAGAGGAACTTCCATAGATGCTTCCTACCAAGTTTCGGATCATTTGGCCAAGCGGTTTCAGAGAAGATTTTTAGAAATTGACCAATCAGATACAAGAATTGCTTGTGGCGGCCATGTTTGTTAATGGATCGGGATGAAATGAGCATTCTTTATAGAGAACTGCCCATAGATGATTCCTACCAAGTCTCGGTTCATTTGGCCAAGCGGTTTCAGAGGAGAAGAATTTTAAAAATCAGCCAATCAGAAACAAGAATTGCCTGTGGCGGCCATGTTTGTTAATGGATTGGGACGAAATGAGCAATCTTTATAGAGGACCTTCCATAGATGCTTCCTACCAAGTTTCAGTTCATTTGGCTGAGGGGTTTCAGAGGCATATATCTGTAATTCAATTCAGATATCTGTATAGAGATAACCACATTTTGAATACAGATATCTATATTTAAACAAGACTTATCTTACTTTTAACAGAGGAGAAGATTTTTTAGAAATCAACCAATCAGAAACAAGAATTGCCTGTGGTGGCCATGTTTGTTAACCAATCGAGACAAAATGAGCACTATTTATAGAGGACCTTCCATAGATGCTTCCTACCAAGTTTCGGTTCATTTGACCACGCGGTTTCAGAGGAGAAGATTTTTTAAAATCGGCCAATCAGAAACAAGAATTGCCTGTGGCAGCCATGCTTGTTAATGGATCGGGACAAAATGAGCAATCTTTATAGAGGACCTTCCATAGATGCTTCCTACCAAGTTTCAGTTCATTTGGCAGAGGGGTTTCAGAGGAGAAGATTAAAATGTGAAAAGTTAACGGACGACGGACGCTAAGTGATGGCAAAAGCTCACATTGCCTTTGGCAAGGTGAGCTAAAAAATTAACCACTTGTTTGTCAATAAATTAAGGGACATTATTCTGGAACAGACAGGGTGCTTACGGCCTGCCATTTTGGTCTTGTGTTTACAGCACTATTAAATACTTGCTTAAAAGTGACTTAAATTTTTGTCATTTTTTAGCAAATCCAGAGGACATACATGTACATGTAACTCCAGAACAGAAAAAGCCGTAAATCCAAAATTCTCGTGTTAAAAAGTTTAGATGACTTGCTGAATGGGAACTTAAGTTATTGAACACAGGATGTACTCCCAGACATACACAGATTTTGCTTAATGAAGATTATTCCAGAAATTTAATATCTACATTTTTTTTTATTAATGCTTTAGACTTCTATGTGGATGATAGATTTTTAAGAGGTTCCTTGATGATTATATTCCTTTGTCTTTAAATTGGTTTTGCTAACAAATGAGAAGATATTATTACCAAAGTTAAGAAAAACAAGAGGAGGAGTCACTGGCCAATTTTACCCAAATCCTAGAATGAACACTGGAATGTTTTCCTAGTAGAAAAGTAATACATGTATTGCAATAATACATGAAAATATATCTATATTATACAACAATAAACATTTCAATTGTGCTTAATGTTTTTTACCTTTAAATTAGTATTAATTTAACTGTTATATATATATCATATTCATATTGTATCTTTGACATTTATTCTAAGTACTTGTACTAATAAAATATTGTCTATTGTAACTATTTTACCATATACATTAATGTACATTATTACATTTGTCATTTTAGAATTAAGTAAAACAAGTGCATCTCAAACTGCTTTATTTTTTAATATTGCTTTCCACAATAAAACATCAATAATATTGCACCCCTGTGATCTATTTTTAGGAATAGGTGAAATCCCATGTTATTTATGTACAGTTTTCCATGATAAAACATCATACTTGAAAACCTCCCAAAAAAAGAAGCACCTCTCACCTTCCACCAGGAGAAGAAACGCCCAACGTATGGACCAGTGGAAGGCGAAAAGGGAAGCCGTTGGTAACAATACAACTTGTGTTCAAACACAGACAGCCGACATCAACCCCTCTACAGATGAAACAATGCAAACAGACCAGCACAACAGCGACGCCCAAGCCATCAACAAACATGGATTTGAGTGAATGGACATTTTAGGGATTCAAATAGTGGCCAGAATCTTCCAAAAAGGGAAAAATATCTAGCACTGTCAGTATTCTATTGCACTAGATCTTACTATTGCTCCACACCTATTTAAATATAGAATGTTCTACGAATTAAGCCAGTTTCTTTCTCATAAATTTCATTATGCCTTGTGTGAAACATAGGGCGTGTACTGACAGTACATCGTATACAATAGTCAATACCTCACATGGCCAAGACTGGCAAGAGCAAGACAGACAAGTTCAAGACTAGATTGTTGTCATTCTTTCTATAATGTGGCTCTTGTTGTAAGAAATACCGATTCCATGTTGATGAATACGAATTTTTATGAATATAACAAGCCTACCTGTTGTTGAAGCGCATTTAATTCTGAACTCATTTGAACATATTTCTAAAAATCGTGTTTTTGGCCGGGGTCTAGGCTGGAACGGATCCGTTTCCTAACTTGTCATTATTTTATTATTTTATTCTCGCTCTCGTGGGGAATGAGATTTGCGTAGTTTGACGGGTGGAAGCGGGAATTTTGTAAACAATGTCACGAAGAGAAAAGGTAATTTAGCCCTTAGTGGAGAATATCAATTTTGTAGTCTTTGATTTAAACCAACTAGGGTTTGAACCCATGATCTATCACAATAATTGACGTATGTACTTTTTTATTTCACCGGGTGGAATTATAATTTTTTGTATTTCAGTTTTCACTGAGTTTTTATCAACAATTCACACTTCATTAGACACTAGTGACACTACTGAGTAGTGAATAAAAATGTCTTAATTCATCTAAAAATAAAATAAAATTAATATGAGAATGCGCAGCCTTCTTCTCTTCTTCTGTTAGTGCAGAACTCGTGGTTGAGTATAATCACACTTTGAAGAGGATGAAATTAAATGATGCTAAAAATACCTTTATATTCCCTATACTAGTATACTCCCTTCCTATGGTACTGCAGGTTCTATGATACCGCAGTATTTATTTTGTCTGTTCCTATGACTGCAGCGCCACCCGCCGGTTTTTCTATTTATATATTCATAAACACAACAGTCACAATTATCGGAACGTCTGGTCATTCTATCCAAATGTCTTGAATTTTTGTACAATTCAATACAATAAGCTTTATTTAAAGTCGGAAAACATCAAACATTACAACACAAGCTCTAATGAGCTTTTAAATCCGACATAAGAATATGCATATATAAACAATAAAACAGAAACATGCACACAATATTTGTTAAAAAAAACAAAAAAAACATTGTCATATTAAAATTTTCTATGCAATTTCAAACCAAATTAAAATATGAAAGCAATTTAAAACACAGCAGTAGCAGAAGCATAATTTAAAAGCACATTATATATTGATGTGAATAAACAAAAAGCATGGATAAAATGAGACAAATAGAAATCACATGCATCTATATCTAAAAATATTAAAAAATAAAGCAAAAAAGTATGAAAATAATTTAAAATCATGCACAGAAGCTGCAGTGACATGAGCTGCCATTCCAAGAGTTTATTAAACTCTTAAATTGATTGAAAGATGTTTCTTTCCTGAAAATGGTCTGGCAGCTCATTTGAAGCATAGTATCTAAAAGAGTTCAATCCATACCGGGTAGTCTTGACTGTTGGTATATGTGCTGTATTGCTGTACCTAAAATTATATTTATTATTTTTTAAAGTTACAAGATCATGTACCGTAGATATTGAGGGGTTTCCTTATTTATAATTTTAAATGTTTCAATATCTATTGTACGTATACGCCTAATTTTTAGAGAAGGTAATTTTGATTTAGCCAGAAGTTCTTCATATGTGGAGTGGTTTTCATTATATATAAATTTTAGTGCTCTCTCTTGAATTTTTTCAATCTTTTTAGTAATGGCTTCAGAACAAAAATGCCAAATTACTGGGCAGTAGTTAAAGTTTGATAGAATAAATGAGTGATATATAGTTAATTTGCCTAATCTATTTAAATATTTTCCCATTCTTTTTAATACATTAAGTTGCCTAGAAGCTTTTCTACCATACCTGTTAACCTCTGGGAACTGCTAGGGGGGAGATCTCCTCCCTACCAACTCTTCTAAGGGGGAGATTTTGTGCATCGCCTTTAAACGCACAAAATTGTACCTTGTAGTTGCATACATGTAGTTGCTATGCTACAACTGGAGATTTGGTCTCATAACTGGAGATTTTTTTATCGACGTATTTGATGCATGTTTTTATTGTTGATTGATGTTTCCTTTTTGTTTGTTTCAGTATTGAACCAACTGCATCCCATTTCAATATATATTGTTTACATTTCTGTCTTATTAGTAGTGTTTCATATGATGAATGAAGGATAAAAACTGTATTTATAATTTATTCATAATCATTCATAATCATAAGGTTATAACTAAGCAATAACAATGAAGACAAAATGCTCTGAACAATAAAGTCATAGAGCACTAAAATTGAAAAGTCACTTTGCTGCTGGTAGTGGTGTACCGATCATCGGAAACATCGATTAATCAGTTGGACGTCATCATACGATCCGATGATCGATTCTTAAGCCTTGTGGTCGATTCTGATTCTATAGTGTCTAAGATATATATGCTTAACTTTGTTCTTTGGTTGGTTTTTTTTTTCTGTCTCCATACTGACAAAAATATTGCAGTTTTATCCCAGCTGGGTTTTTTTTTGCCCTCGTACTGACAAACATCTGGCAATTTTGTCCAAGCGTACTTTTGACACTCAGTCAATACACATATTTGAACTATTCTTAGAAATTGAAAAGGGGAGACACCAGAATATACCATTGAATGAACGAATTTGTAAACTATGCAAATTAGAAATAGATGTTGAAATACATTTTTTACTGCAGTGTCCCATTTTAAATTAATTTAGAACTGAAGCTATGCAGCAAATCTTAGATATTTGCAAAATGTTTGCATCATTCATTCATTGGATAACAAATCTAAATTTATTTGGTTACTTTCAAATGAAAATATAATTATTATTAATATAGTCATAAAACTGTTGATATCATTAACAGAAACTAGAACTAAATTGTTATCTGGGGGTGAGGTTTGTCCTCCGGGTTCTCTTCCAAGTTCACATTGTATTATACATCCAATATAGTGGTATAATATATATTATGCATATACCTATAAGTATTTACCTATTGAATTATATGCATAACATACAAATCTAAGAAAATAATAATAATAATAAATTAATAAATAAATGATACATAATAATAACTATTAAATGAAAAGAATTCAAGTGTAAACTTATGTGTATGGTGTATATATATTTTTTTATATAAATCCTCTCTGAAGTTCGACCATTATTATTTTACAACCGATGGGTCACTGTGCTTGTTATATAGCATACATTCGAATGCAACTATTACTATGTCAATGGTATGATTAAATTTTGATTTGTTATTGTTTCATAAAAATGTTGTCATCTTCCAATCAATGTAATCAATCCATAATTATTGTATTAAATTCTTTGTTAATTGTTCTGCCCGAAAGGGCTCCTTAATTGGAAAATAAAAATATTTGTATTTGTATCATTTATCTACTTCCCAGAATAATACATTTTATATTTTACATATGGAAAACGATCTTTTGTTTTGTTCTAAGTTAATGTTTACAAATGGAAAAATTGTAGTTTGTAAATATATTATTTGATTTTATTCAAATCTTTACTTTTGTCAAACACATATTTGGACTATAGTCTATTATTTATCTATCTATATCAGGTGTTACACATATGGAAAACAATCTTTTGTTTTGTTCTATTTTAAAGTTAATGTTTACTAATGGAAAAATTATAGTTTATAAATTTATGATACAATTTTATTCATATCTTTACTTTTGTCAATCATACTCTTGAAATAAAGACTATTTGATTAATTATAGTCAGTAAATACATTTAGCAAGCAATTGTCACCGATGATCGATCATCGGTCGATGTTGATATAACGATCATCGATCTTGAAAATGTTACCGATTCCCATCACTAGCTGCTGGTGCGTTGGGCGATAGCATACGTTTTGGCATTTTTGTGGTTTATCAATTCCATCCTGGAACTTAGTCCTTAAATAATACTTTGATCGGCTTTGGTCCCAAACAAGCCATAACAACTCAATCCGAGATGAATTCATTGCACGTTTGATCGAAATAAGAAGTTTTCCTCGGCATCAATGGTTGTCCGACTCCTGTTTGCACAACGGTTTATAACTATTTTTAATTGCCGCTATCACACTTCTAATCATCTAAGCGTGTGCCACAAACCCACTTCCTTATCCCCAATTAACTGTCAATCAGTGGATAATTGTTGTATAATCATAAACACCTTAATTAATCTCCATGACCCAATTTACCTGTAAAGGTGTCAAACAGATCAATAACGGGATATCATTTAAACACCTTTACCATTCGTATCTCTCGGCGTTTTTCATCAGCGCGGGAGTTCCAAATGGGGAATTTCCAGAAATACATTGTATTGATCGCAAAATGTAGGTCAAGATTTTATTGTACTTGATTCTTTTGTTGGGGGGAGATCGTGCGGGAGGAAAAAGTGTGTGGGAGATTAATGTCTCCCACGCATGAGACCCAGTTCATATGCGGGAGATAAGGCTCTTACGCGGGAGACTCCCGCGAAAAGGGGGAGGGTTAACAGGTATGTTCTACAGATATTTGTGATGTAAGAGTTAAATTTTAATTCATAATCAATTGTTACTCCAAGGAGCTTAACTTCATCCTCAGTTTTTATAATATTACCATTTAAATTAAAAAAATATTTTTAGATTGTGTGTTTTTACCAATAGCAATTGCTTGGAATTTATCAGGATTCACTTTCATTTGATTTAAGGTAAACCAATCTATTAGATTAAGACTGTCTTTTTCCAAGGTGTTTATAATTTTATCTAAATCGTAGCCAGAATACGATAATGTATTATCGTCTGCATAATTATATAGGGAACTGTCAGATATGAAATAAAATATATCATTTATAAATATGTTAAAAAGTACTGGTCCTAAGATTGATCCCTGAGGTACGCCTTTGTAAATATCTTGCCACGTACTTAATGCTGTTCCTAATTTAACACATTGTTTTCTATTTGATAGATAGTTTTGTATTAAATTTAGAGCTGATTTTGAGGTACCATAATATTTTAATTTTTGAAGTAAGAGGTCATGGGGGAGACAGTCAAAAGCCTTAGATAGGTCCATGAGTATAGCTGCTGCAAATTTATGTTGATCTAAAGCATTTTTCCAGTCTTCAATTATTTTCAAAAGAGCAGTTTGACACCCATATCCAGAACGGAAAGCAGATAAGTAAGGGTGAAAAATTTTACTGAAGTAGAAAACGAGCTGATCGTTTATTGCTCTTTCAAAAAATTTAGAAATTACTGGCAGTATACTCACAGACCTGTAGTTACTTTTATCTAGAGCATTGCTCTTTTTATAACAAGATACTACCTGAGCTTCTTTAAGTTTTTCAGGAAATTTACCCAATGAAATTGATTTATTTACTAGTTCAGAGATAGGTTTTGCAATAACTGGTTTCGCAATTTTTAAAATTTTAGCCGAGATGCCATCTCGTCCTGTTGCTTTTTTTATATTAATTTTATTAATTTGTTTTATTATGAAGTCTTCTTTTATATCATGGAACACTAAATTTTCTATATCAGGAGTGTTGGCAATAATTTTTGATATACTTGGGTGACTTTCATCAGATTTAATATTACTTGATCCAATATCTTTAGCTACATTTATAAAAAAATTATTAAAAATTTCTGACACTTCAGTTTGGTTATTTATAATTTTATTATCTTCTACCAATATTATATCTTTCTTACAGTTGTTGCTTTTGTTGGATAAAAAAGGTTTTATTGTTGGCCAGAAGTCACTGGACTTTGGCCCGCCTAGACATCTTTCATAAAAATACATTTTTATGGATTGTTTTTTAATTTTATTTACATGATTTCTCTGTTTCCTGTATCGTTCCCAGTTGTAATCATTTTTACATTTAATAAAGGTGTTATGCAGCATTCTTTTCTTGTAAATTGCTTGTCTTAGCTGTTTATTCATAAAAGGGGCGGATTGGGGTATATGTTTTCTTCTTTTAAGGTAGCACTATACAAAAATTGATATTTTTTCATCAAAATTTTTTTTAATCAATTTTTATTTTATTATAATATTCTTGATACACAGGTGAAAAAATAATTCAGATATGATGTACCATTAATGAGCATTATCTTTAATTAGTGTTGTAAGCAAACACATGTGCTTGAATCAGAGATGATAAAAACAAGTGGGCCTCCTTAATTGTTTATCTATTGGATAATTTGATAGTTTTATGACCACTGACCATTTTTGTGGAAGATTCCATTAAATGAAGGGGAAAGCAGCATGGATGTAGCTAACTTTTCATCAATACCAAAAGAAATAAATTAGTTATTTGCAATGGAATTTATTTCAAAATATCTAATGTATAATTTTCATTTAGTAAAATCCAACTAAATGGGAAGAATACACATAATGAGCAAACTAAGATTCCAGGTGATTCCTGTTATTATTAGTGGTTCACATCTGGTCAGTGGAGGTGGAGTTTTGACCTTATCAGTAGGCAGTTAACCTCTAGCTAGGTCAGAGTGATGTAACTTCTCCTGCCAATTTCATGTGTTTACTGCACAGGGTGTGCATTTTCCAGCTATATTTAGAGTTTGTGTGAAGAAATTCTATCTTTCTGGTCAAATCATTGTTGATTTATGATTCAAGGTCAATCCTGAAGTGTTCCCATGGTGCATTTGAGACTTTTATTCAAGAAAATGGGGTATCAAGTGGAAAATTACAACTTTTGGGATTTTTCCACTACAATTTTTGACATAAAATGTCGACTTTGAATGAAATTAGCTCCTGCATTGGTACCCCTAGAGGCTTAGTTTTGGTATATGTTGTTCTTAGACCTATTATCTGCAAAACCGTGTCTCAGATTTCTGATAGAATTAATAGAACAAATTTTACACACAATTAAATTTGGTGAATTCTTATGAAGTCAGGCTGTATACACATAATAGGGCTTTAAGAGAGATTGAAACATCACAGGAAAAATCTGAGACACGGTTTTGGAGGTCATGCTGTGTTGATTAAGAAATTGTAAAAAGTTTTACCATTTGAATAAACATGAAACAGCTAATTTTGGTCAAGTGCACACATCAAGATTTTGCAACTAATTGTATAATAATTAATTATGTAATTGTTGCATAATCATAATATTATAATCAGTGGAAAGATATATCTTTCTTCTTTCAAATGGTACCTCATTTGTTAATTTTGATGCAATATTAAGAAAGTTACAGCTGTTTTCAGATGGAAGATTGGAGGAAAAAAATCTTTGTATAGAGCTACCTTAATAGGGGCATGTTTATCTAAAGTTTTGATGATAGAGTTTTCAAAATTTGAGTAAGCTTCATCTATGTCTTCATGTTTACTTATATTATTGAAATTGAAATTAAATCCTTGAAGATCTTTAAAGAATTCTTGTTCTGAAAAATGCTCATTTTTTCTTTGTACGATGGAACCTTTGATTTGCACAGCAATAAGATTGTGAACATCACTAATACCACAATTAAAATTTGTTACATTCATGCAATTGTTTGGCATATTGGTTAAGATAACATCATTAAGGCTTGGGTTTGAGTTTTTGGTATAACAAGTTGGACTTTTTACTAAATTAGTTAAATCAAAAATATCACATACATTTTGTAATGGGGAAGATTTATCAGAGACTAGCATGTCATAATTAAGGTCACCAATAAACATGAAGTTATCATATGCTGTTGTTATTTGATCACATGTTTTTATAAAGTCTTCATTAAACGTTTTTTCATCAATTGTTTGTGGTCTATATACCCCTGATATTAGCCATTTTTTGTCAGCAATCAATATTTCAATGTTTATAGATTCAACTATGTTAAATTCTAATTTCCTCTTTCTGTCGCATGGCAAATCTGATCGAACATATGCAGCTATACCTCCCCCGTGGGATGTGCGGTCTGCCCTCCAAAAGTGGTAATTGTTTACCTGAAATTGTGTATCAGTAAACGAGTCGTCAATCTTAGTCTCTGACAAGAATAGCATATCTACAATGTAAGTATACTATACACGTATTTTTATCTTTTCCTTAGAAATAGTAGACATTTTTATATTACCCTGATACCATGCTTTGTAAAATGTCCAATAACTAAACCATAGTTGTCATAATTCGTCTGTTATTTTTTAGAAATGTCGTCCATTTGTTTACGTTTCATTTCAACCCGATTTGGGATTTTTTGGTGCTATTTTTAGTTACTTTCTAGACCGACAAAGTTGATGGAAAAATTAAGCCTGCTATGAAAACATATTAACCAACATAACATTACATCAAATTGACTCAACTTCGTTACATTTGTTATTTCAAAGAAACTTTACTTTATTAAATGTGATAAATTATCAAGATTTTCTTTATGGTATAAGTTTGCCAGATATTCACCTTGATTTAGTATTTATATACGATGTCTTGATTTGTCAAACATTGTGTCCCATAATATTAATTTTGCAATTACAGCGATATCATAGGAAAACATTTCTGGGAGGTACATCGGCGTTGTCATAGGGAAAACTTTTTAAGCAAATTCAAAGAATAAAATGAATTGTGAGGGAAAATAGGTTTCTATACCGGGGATTAAAATATAACATTTTTGAATTAATTCCGAAAACTAGTTACGTTACACAGACGTTAAACATTAAGTACTGCGGTACCATAGAACCCCGGGCTATGACAAGTAACGATTGGAAAAGTATGGAATCTTTTATTGTAGGACTAGGGACAGGGCAAACATTGAAGGCTAACTAGTATGCGGGTGGCATTAACAGTTAGAAAGGGGGTAGTTGACGCCGGTGTATGTAAAATGAAAGTATGGTCTTTTAAGCCGTAACTTGGCATAAGAAAAGAGTTTTATTACGAAAATATCTAGAAATACAACCAACATTTCTAAGCAATATTGGCCTATGCCATTCTATGTACAGCCTAAATGGCCTTCTTTTACTTTAGGGAGGCCAGTACTTTTTAGATTTTACTTTAGGGGGCCGTGTCCATTAAACTGTATTTTATCGGCATATTTTCAAGTTGAGACATAAAATTCTTTAAAACATCGTTCTTCAACAATAATCAAAAATAAAACAAATAGATTTCCCGTGGTTTTATCACTATCTTCATCATTTGTCACAAATTTTACGACTTCGTCATGGGCGCCTTCATATTGTTCATATATCGTATGCGCATGTGCAAGGAGAAATCCCCGGGAAATTTTAAATGTGACGTTGTGACGTCAACAACGGACAAACGGCATTTGACAGTTCAACAGCTGATCGTTCAAATATGGATCTATTCACTGACCTTGTGAAAACCTTTTTTCATGATGTGACTGGTGCTTTAATGTTAATGGAGACTTACCAAAGGACCCCATTGAGCTCACCATTATGCCAGGTTACGTGTTCATGTGAACTTGTTTTTATTATTAATGCTTTACAAAATTGTAATATTACGAACTTTAAAAAAAATGTTTACTCTTTATGTTTTCAGTTAATAATTAAAACTTCTTGTTTGAAATGGGTCACCTAAAGTTAAACATCCCTATAATGACTTCTTTTACTTTAGGGGGCCCACAACCTACATACATGTATATACCACACATCAGTTACAGGAACAGGTACTAATTATGAAAAAAGCAAAACTAAATATGAAAAAAACTAATTATACATTAAATATATTCTACAATTAATATTAATCATTGTAAAATAACCTTCAATTCTTCCTACTATATGTTGGGTCCCCTAAAGTAAAACATCCCTATAATGCCTTCTTTTACTTTAGGGGACCCACAACCTATATACCACACATCTTACAGGAACAGGTATTAATTATGAAAAAAACAAAACTTAATATGAAAAAAAACCCATATATATACAATGTACTACAATTAATATTAATCATTGTAAAATAACCATTCTCATTCATATATATAGTGGGTCCCTTTTATTTTTCCTGCTATATGTTGGGTCCCCTAAAGTAAAAGAAGGTCGCCTAAGCATGTTCATGAAGTGTACATGATGAATGACATACGGTCAGGGCCGTCTTATCATCATTTTAGGCCCCGGTCAAAGCAGTGCACTGAGGCCCCTATCTATAGTATAAATCAAATAAATTTTATTCCAATTATGGGCCGTCGAGGGGCGAACAGGAATTACACATATAGTAAAATTACACATATAAACTCACAAGAGGGAAAGTATAGACTATACTAACACTCACAGGAATAAACTGTAAATGGTCGATAAAATTAAACATATATTTCTTGTAGTGGTACTTCCAACAAAATCAGTGTTTAAACATTAAAAATCATGTTGTATACAACATACATGTTTTTAATTAAAGTCATTTTAAAGTATGTGTATTTCGGTTAATATTATGCTAGCTCCAAGTGAATAAAATAGTTATTAAAAATTTTAAAAGAATTATAGGCACCACTTCCACCAGGCATCATCATGTCTCTGCCTTCACATACTAAATATTTATCTATATTAAGGCAATATTCAGTATCTAAATCATACTCTTTAAATTTATCTGTGAGAAAATTATACAGAGAATGTGTTCTTTCTTCATGTAATTTTATTACAATTTAAAGTTTCAACAACAAGCTGATTAATAATTTTATAGCATTTATTTTAGAAAGAGTTTAATAAATGATAGCAGATATACATCTTATGTAGTATGAACGGCATAATAAATAGTTAAATAAATAAAATTCATTGTGTCTCAATATTCTAAACTTTTTTCGGGAGATGTTGGTAGTATTCAAATATTTTGTAGGATCAGACTGATAGATAATCTTACAAAACCTTTTGTACATGGAACCACTGTCGTACAAATGCAATGTTAAGCTAAATCAAAGATGGATGTTTTGGTCATTTTGTGATGATATACATGCACATCAAATTAACCAATGCTTAAGCTGAAAATAATAGCTAAAGAATACGATATGACCTGGTTTTAAACTTTTGAGTGTTTTTTTACGTTATGGTTTTAACCATGCGGTTAAATGGTTAAAGAACATCTTAACCGTGATCGAAAGCATGTTTGAATATGCTTGCACCTTGTTAATTACCTGTATACATGTATGTTTGTAATAGGAATATCTGTGTATTATAGACCCATTTCCAAGTTGTTTATTGACATTCTGCATTGTTGTATTTGTTTATACAGAATTAAATGATTTTATTTGTTTATTTTATTATTTTTTTGTGTGTTTAAGAGTTGAATTGTTTTATTTGTTAATAAAGAATTAATTTTGCTTTGTTAAAAAATAATCAATGAACTAAAAAGTTTTCTTCAACCATTGTGTTTTTTATCTATCTTAAACATGTTTATGGTTCACGATTTAAACATATTTAAGTCTCCCAAACAATGTTTGGAGACTTATTGTTTTTGCTCTGTTTCTTATTATTAAGTCTCCCAAACAACGTTTGGAGACTTATTGTTTTTGCTCCGTTTCTTATTATTATTTTTATTATTATTATTCTTTCTTTCCGCGAAGCATGAACTTGTCCACGGCAGATCTCAGGAACTACAGGACAGAATTTCATGAAACTTGGTGGAGTTATAGATATATGTTTCTAGTTGATCCTAAAGTTTTCAGATTTGTGGTTAAGGGGGCCAAAGCCATATTTTTGGGGGTTCAAAGGGGGTGGGGGTTACTATAGAATCCTATGGGAAACTTGAAATTTCGTACATTAATGTTGATAACTTCTAACTGGATAATGATAGAGACATAAAATTTGACATAGTGATAGGTCACCATTAGAGGAGCAATTCTGCGTTTTCAAAATTTTCAAGATGTCTGCCATTTTCAAAATGGCTGCCAAAACACAGCATAAAAATGGGGGGTAAAAATTCAACATTGTCCGATATCATCAAAATTTGATATGTGGGTAGATAGTGTCAGTGGCCGGTTTGGGAGACTTCATAATCGTTAGATTATAATCATATCTTGTTCAGATTGTTTTCAACCATAAACAAGTTTGAGAATTAAAAAAAACAGGCCTTAAATGTAATGACAGCATTGTCATCTTTGCGTTCACAGTTATGACATTGTAACAGGTGTCAGTTGTGACCCAAAGACGATTCCAACGTTGTCCTTGACTTGTTGCAACATAATGACGTGATAAATTTATTAACATGGCGATGATTGGTGGCAAGATTCGCTTTTATTGTAGAACTTTAGGAATATTGTGGTACAAATAATCTTGGATAATTTGACAGGAAATGTGTCTGTGTTTGGAATTCTTTTAAACTGGTAAGTCATATATAACGAAATGTTACTAACCTGGAGTTCGACTGTGAAATGCAGTTAGGGCTTAGGTGTAACATAAGTCATAAATTCATAAAATGCCCATACATAAAAAAATGTCCCAAGTTGTCTTTAGAGTCATTCTCAGTGTGAAAAAATGAACAGGAGTTGTCCTTAAAGGTAGTCTCTGTTGACCTTAAGTCACTTCAGTACGTCTGTGTTGTATTGGTCAGATTTTTGTTAGATCCGAGTTAATATTAGGACTACCATCCGTGTATATATTCTACAAAAAAACCAACACAAACCAAAACGAGTTTTTCTACCTAGGTTTCAAATACTCCACAAATATTTTTGATTTTTTTCTGAAAATATATATGCATTGTAGTTCTAAATTAAGTCAAATTTATTCTATATTCATCTTTTACTAATCCATTAGAAAGGTGTTTGTCTGGACACACTAGAAAAAGGTGATTGTCTTGAAATTTCTTGATACGAAAATACAGTATTTTATTTTCCGACAATATCTATGTATTGTTGTTCTAAACTGAGTTACATTTATTCTATATTCATGGTTTATTATTCCGCTGGAATGTTGTTTTTCTTGACACACTTCTTGAAAAAGATGCTGTGTTTGTTTACACATGACCTCATGATTTTACGAAATTGATATAGGGGGCATAGTTGTCAATGAAACAGATGTTATTTTGAAATTATTGACTTGGACACGGAAATACAATATTTTATTTCATAAAAACAAAACAATTTTGCTATTATTTAAATTTTTTTTCATGAAAGTATTTACTTTCGTATCTATGTTGGCTTTCCACATCCGGGTTTAAATGTCAGCGCCCGAACATTTTTAGTCTCGCGAGACAGATGCGAAAAATAGTTCATCAGTACATGGTATACCATAATGAGGACTTCCGTCCTCTATTATTTATAATACTAGGTGCTCTTAAGTATAATGAAGTAAATCTAGCTATAATGTACATTTGTATATATACAAATTTGTTTCAGATGCAGAATGCAAGAGATGAATTGTTGTCAGTTGTTGAAGAAGGGAATTGGGACCAATTTGTTTCTTTCCTGAAATCTGTATGTTAACATTAATGTTAGGGTTATGGTATTTAACGCCACTTTCAACAATCTTTCAGTTTTGTTGATGGAGGAAACCACTGAACTGTTGTAAGTCACTGATAAACTTTATCACATAATGTTGTATGGAGTAGACGAGTACACCTCACCAAGAACTGGATTCGAACTTACAATTTTATGGTGGTAATGGGCACTGATTGTATAGGTACTAAAATGTAGTTGTAAATCCCACTACCATACAATCACGACCACGGCGGCTTCTCATAATTATGTACATGTAGGTGATTATTTTGGTTTTCTCTATCAAAAATGATATAAAAAAAAACTCAAATAAAATGTAAAGTTAGGGCAGATTTTGGTAAGTTGATTGGGAAACAGGAAAATTACATTCTTTTGTGGATTGCTTGAGATAAATGAAAAAGCCATCTTCATATATATCAACTAAGTAGTTTGAACATAAACTTAAATAGACTGATCTATGAATCCTTGCTAGGTTTGATTCAGCAATTAATATAACTAGCAGAGATCCTTGCAATTCGCCTAGAGTTGGAATTCGCTAACGTTTACATATTTTTACAGAGGTGAGGGCCCGGACTCACCAAATTTTTCAGAAATGTCTTCTGGACTCGTCAAAATAAATTGCTACAAGTACCCCTGAACTAGTATAGGACAATGAAAGTATTTGATTGGCTAGAATTTTTATTTATTTTTTTAATTTCTTTTGAAATCAACTTAACAGGCATGATCTATTGATAATGAATAATCCGCATTTATGGTGTAATGGTTAGCATACTTGCCTTAAGTGCTGTAAAATGTTGGTTTGAGCCCTGTTAGGGTTAAATAAGGGTAATAACAAAATTACCGAACTCCGAACAATCTTACAAAGGGAAAGTCAAAACTCATAATTATATAAACAGACAAAATCAGTCAACAACCGGAAAACTGTGAAAACCGTAATAAAAGCAGAGACGATGAAGTTGGTATTTGTTGTTTCTCTGCTTTGCACACAGTATCAGTTTCACGCTAACCCACTCGCCCGAAGCCTGGAACAAGTAAAACTGGATTCGGACAAGTGAAAATAATAAAAGAATTTGTTTGAATAGATAGAAAACTTTTTCTGAATTTTGCTTTCGGGCAAGTAGGTGACAAAAATTAAGACAAAGACTGCAGTATTAAGGAGAAAGAGCATACTGGTTGGCTTGGAATAAGATTCATGTTGAATATAGGATAAGGACTATGTAAAGTGGTAATATGAACACATTAAAGATACATTGTCAGTAAAGTGATTAATGATTGTTTCTACATTAAAGATACATTGTCAGTAAAGTGATTAATGATTGTTTCTACATTAAAGATACATTGTCAGTAAAGTGATTAATGATTGTTTCTACATTAAAGATACATTGTCAGTAAAGTGATTAATGATTGTTTCTATCTTTGTAGTTTAATAAGAAAGAGCGTGATTTACAGGAGATTATAAGTAGCTGTAGTAAACCACAGCTAGATAAACTGTGGGACAGTACACAACAGAAATGTGCTACCTATATGATTCTAGAAATCACGGATGAAGATCAAATGCAAGAGGTACATATATTTACAACAAGAAAACAATGTGCACAAGAGGTCAAGTTTATCAGTATTTTCAGTAAAAAAAAAACCCCAGTGTACTAGAGGGTTAAGTTTATCAGTATTTTCAGTTAAAAAAAACCCACTGTACTAGAGGGTAAAGTTTATCAGTATTTTCAGTTAAAAAAACCAGTGTACCAGGGGGTCTGCCGCAAGTCATTAACAAACTTTATCACATAATGTTATGTCGAGTACACGTCTACTGAGCGAGATTTGAACTCACTGCATTAGAGGTAATAGGCACTGATTGCATAGGTAGTTGTAAATCCAACTACCATACCACGACATCCCCTCTATTTAAACCAAGCTTCAAATAAAGTTCTAAAAGTTGAAAATCTTTGATAATTTAACCTATGTAAACAAAACACCTTTTTATTCTTAACAAATATTGGTCCCGAGGAGGTTTCACTGTATAAACATTGAGAATGGTTATTTTACTTTAGAAGTTATATGAAATATTTCTTTGCAGGAAGGCCCAGGTGACCAGGCCTCTACATTAACATTTTTTTTAACTTGTCCCTTCGGACAGAATAATTATCAGTAATTTGTGTAAAATGTTTTGGTTATTGTCTCACAAACATTATCTTGTCCTGTCATTATTAATACTAACATACATTATGATCATGACATCTTTAATCAACAAATTAACATACACTTAGACATAAAGTCATTGGTATCAAATGATGCCATCATGGTATGAGTGTCTAATCATCAATTTCTAAGTTCGGTTCTCGAATAGCAGGCCCATCTAAGCGGTAATCGTATAATGTGGATTGAATCCAGGATGTTTTGAGTTTGAATGTCGTTGTTCACCATCTATTGAATGCTGATTGTGTATCAAAATCAGCTACTGAATGTCTCTCAATGGAAATTAACATCAGACGCCTTCACATTTCTGGTTGAATTGAGCTCTGCCGCTTGTTTCCAGGGAATTATTGTATAGAGGAAAGAAACACAATAAACAAATTTTTATTTTTATTTCATCATTATTACTTAATGCCAGTTGTCGCTTAATCAAATCGCTGAAAATATACGGATCAAGTATATATTCGGAATATCTCTTGGTTCACCCTTGTAATTAGTGATAGTGTACTTCAATGGAAACTGATATTTATACACACATTAAAATAATTATTTACGAAGTTTAAGTCTGAAAATGACAAAGCAACACATTTTTATCATAGAAAATAACCTTCAAAAGGTAGGACAGTCATTTTTTCACTTGTCCCGTCGGACAATCGTGATACAAGATCTACTTGTCCGACGTCAGTTTTCACTGGTATCGGACAAACGTTAATGTTGAGGCCTGGTGGCTCAATGAGTTTGGTAGTTGGATTACCTAGCAACTCATACAAGCCTATCACCAATACAGTGTGGGTTCACACCCGGCTTTGTAAATTACAAAAAAAATGTGCACTCGACTCGCAGCCGCAAGTGATAATGTTTACCAGTTGCTTGCCCATGGTCAGTGGTTCTCTCCGAGTACTCCGGCTTCTTCCACCACTAAAACTGGTCACCATGAATGATATAGCTGAAATATTGCTGAAAGTGGCATTAAGCACCAAAAATCAATCTATATAAACATTTAGAATGGTAATTTTACTTTAGAAGTTATATGAAAAATTTCTTTGCAGGAATTAAAGAAAGTGATTGAAGTATTGGAAGGTGTGGTGAATCTTGGTTCGGCAACTATTAACCAACAAGAAGTTTATATACCAGTATCATTGTATTCTACTTCTATTTTTTTAAATGGTAAGGAGAGAAAAATGTTGTGTTTCCAGTAACCCTACAGTCTCGAATTTAAGGAGGGCCCGGGTGGCTCAATGAGTTAGGTAGTTGGATTACCTAACAACTCATACAAGCCTATCACCAATGCGGCGTGGGTTCGCGCCAGGCTTTGTAAATTACAAAAAGGGAGCACTCGACTCAGCCACAAATGATAAAGTTTACCAGTTGTTTGCCCATGGTCGGTGGTTCTCTCCGGGTACTCCGGCTTCTTCCACCACTAAAACTGGTCGCCATGATATTGCTGGAAGTTGCGTTAAGCACAATAAATCATCATCGAATTTTAAGGTTGTACTTCCAATGAATATTATACCTGCAATTTTCAACTCCCAGAAAAAAGAATTGATCGATAACCTATCCTAAATAATATTGAGAAATGTTTGTATATTTAAAACCAATTAAGGATTGATCACAATTTTTGTTCAGTTCATGAAGAAATAACCTCAATCAGATTGTACACACCGTGTAACCCGCATATGCAAGGATGTGTACAACCTGATTGAGGTTATTTCGAATGAACCAAACAAATAATTTCGATCAATCCTTATACTGTGAAAGTACTTTTCTTCGTGGGTATCAATTTTCGTGGTTTGGTTAAAAATTACAAGTTCGTGGATTCGTAAATTCGTGGATTTTGTGTTTGTACCCAAAATAAAGTTCGTTGTTTTCTATTTTCAACATAATAAGTTTCACTGGGTTTCAAAACTTCGAGAAAGCTTCAATACCTTAGACAAAGGAGTCGTAGAATTATGTAATCGGAAGTGGAACGTGGATATTAACGTGTTCATTTTCTCAATTATTTTTTTTTACATATATCAACTTAGAATCGGAACAAAATCAGCTTTTTAATTTCATAATTATAGATAAGTGCAATTCAGTGTTATTTTATCGAATTGGAAAATTTAAGAAAAAATCATCTGAAATTATTTTATGAGCACGTACATTTAGCAATTTCCATCAATATATATATATATAGGGAGTGGATGTAGTCGAGTGGTCTAGGGCGCTGGACGTAAGGCTAAGCGAATGGTGCTGCAGTGTAACAATGGTGTGGGTTCAAATCCCGTCGAGGGAAGAACAAAAATTTGACAGCTCTAAAATCTAATTCTAACACTGTTTGGTTTAATTTTCAGACGTATATATATATATATATATATATATATATTAAATTTATGTTTATGTCTTACAAATATTTAATCTCCATTTTATTTTCAATTTGTGTTTTTCACAACTAAAAAAAGAACAATAAAGTTTGTTTTTTCTCATTATTTTGATTCCAATGACAGATTGTATTTGTAAAATTACTTCAACATGTTCGATCTTTCACTTATCTCGGATTGAAACCACTCATAATCGTGTCACAAGATTAATCCTGACCCCGGGGAAAATGTACAGTTAACTTAAACTTAATTATTTAAAGAAAGGTGATCAAATATGTTAATTGAAGCGAGGGTGTTATAATTTAATAGAGAAATGTTTATGCAACACTCAGAAGTGTGTCACCATTAGTGTGTGATTTGGAAGTAAATTTATTACCGGAAGTTGTCAAAATCTTTTCACAAATAAACATTTCTGTCGTTTTTACACATACATTCAAAATCAAATCATTCACAAACATGTTCATGTGGATTATAACTCATTGAAAGGTATGCTCGTACTTATTTCGTCATTAAAATTGTCAACTGTCCCCAATGCAGCTGTTCCAGAAAGTCGAGGACAGCATGGCTATATATCGATGTCAAACTGCTTCCCAAGTTGGATCCTTAATTTCATGGATCAGCCTACCCACGAAAACCACGAAAATTGGTACCCCACGAATAAAAGTGATTTCACAGTAAATTAATTCAAACTTTTTTTGTTATGATATTGAAAAATATATTTATTTTTTCAAAATAAGGCAAAAATTGGAAATAAATTTAAATAACCCCAAAGGTGCCTCTTTTAAAGAAAATCACCTGCTGACAACGACACGCGGCGCCTTGAGAACGACGTCTATTTTTCGATTAAGTACATATACAAATAACCTCAACTTTTTAAACCAATCAAAACACATATAGAATGACACGTGACTCTAAAATTAATTTATATACATATAACTGAAATATTGTTGAAAGTGGCATTAAACACCATAAGCCTAAAAACCAAATACAGTCAAACCTGTATTAAGAGGTCACCTTTTTGGACAAAGAAAAAAGTAGCCTTATAAGACAAGTGACCCCTTAAAAGGGGTTCAATTCATATGAAATTTTCTATCACAGGACAAGAAAAAAGGTGACCCTTTTATACAGGTGACTGCATGGGCAGGTTTGAGTGTTATGGTATAACTACTTATCACGAGTTATCAAGCAATGCAGTAATTGATAAATGCATGTTGCGCATGAGAGAATGAGTTGCCAAACAACATAGTAATTCATAAATGCACGTTTGTGTGCACGAGTGCAGGGCTCTACAATGTGACTAATACACTCTAATTTGCGAGTTACTTTTGTAAGATGCGAGTAAAAATTCTGTATTGATCACCAGACGGTGAGTTAATATTTTCGGAACATTTTCATTCCATCACCGATCGTATTTTTCATTTTGAAATCTGCACAATTGACTCAGACATAAAGGTTTTAAATCATGTACTTTTAACGCTTGCAAGTGACCACGATCAAAAACCTGCATACAAATTTTTTCGCTACAAATAAACCGGTTGAATAAACTTATCATAAAGCTGGCCTGTTAAAGCAAAATCCACGGAAGCATCAAGCCAAAAAAGTGAAGTTTCAGGTTCTAAGGGTGGAAAGCGCAAATTCCATGATGTCTGGAAGTCAAGTTTTCGTGGCTCATTTATGATTCCAGTAACAATGTTAATTATGTAGTATGATATTTGCAGAAAGGCAGGCCCAGATATTGCTGGCAAAACTGAATTTATTACTGTAAAAAAAGTTTAAATGTGAAAGTCTACTCTTGTTTTTCTTAATAAAAGTCTGAAACATGAAAAATGTTTCAATATGGTTTCAGCAAAAGCCCATTCCTCAACTAAGCATGTTCTGTCTCATTCAGGGGATTAATAATTATGTACAAATAAATACATATTGAAGTTATATAGTACAAATTTATATCTGGCAAGTAACATACTTTTGTTGGCGAGTAAAAAATGTTTCCTTACTAGCCAGGGTCTAATGGGAGATGGTATGAATTGTAGAGCCCTGGAGTGAATTCAATTTCCTTCATTCAGTCTTCGAAATTAGACTATCGAATTTACTGGCCAGAAAACTTCAAAATTAGAATATTTATATAGATTCTATTGAAAAAAATTGGCAAAAGTCGCTGGTCCGAATCAATTTTCACTGGCCGTGGGCCATCGGACCACTGCTAAAGTCGATGACTGTTCATTGTTTGATTACGAGTGATTTAATTTTGATATTCAGAATGCAAGAGTAGTTGTACTGTTTATTACATAGACAGACTTGCCTACCCTTGCGATTTTGGTGTAAGGTTTACGATTTTTTGGGCTGTCTTACTCCTTTACGATTGTTGTCAATTTCCTTACGATTAGGCAAATTTGCGGTATTTCCGGAAAGTTTTCCGTTCTGGTCCATCATTTCATTGCGGTTCCGTATATTATAGATAGTATCGGCATTTCCGGTGATTAAAAAAACGATGTCAAAACCCAAAATTGATTTAAAATGTTAACATTATGTGGTTATATCATGTGCCATTCACAATATGTGTAGTTTCTGTGCTTAAAATTGCATTTTGTGACAAAAAAAAAGAGCCTAACTATTTTTTATCTCAACTTATTATTTTTTTTTCAAGCATCTTACTATTTTTAACAAAAAGGGGTAGGCAAGTCTGCATAGATGTAATGAAATGTACTCGGTTTCTTTTTAAAATTGTATGAATGGTAGGTCTTGGTGAAAAAAGTGTCCTTCAACCCAAACTTTTGTTTTTTTGTGTAGCGTTTTGTCTACCAATATTTGTCTTTTTAGCATTTTCTGATTACTCCTTTGGTATCTTCAAACTTTTCGTACAGAACACAGGTCTTGGATATTGCTATTATGTGTCTTCACTTGTGTATATATTTGATATAACCTTTGTATCTTTTAGCCTTGTTAAGTCAACTACCAGAAAAAGTAGACAAGTTAAAGAATAAGATTGCACACTTGTGTGAAACTTGGTGGCAGAAAGACTTACAGGACAGGGATGAATTGATTTCTAACACTTTAGTTTATCTTCTAAGAAGAAGTCTAGTCAACCACACGGTAGGTCAAATTTAAAATAAGATAACATTATTTGGAGCTTTAAATCAATATTCAACTGCATCGGTCATGTAGTGGTTGGTATTGTTGCCACAAGTTCATTTGATCATGGCTTCAAACCCAGATCGGTACAACTAAAGACCAAAGACTTAAATTTGTATTTGCTGCTTCTCAGCTTAAGCATGCAGCCTTAAGGACTCAGAGCAAAGACTAGTTAACTGAGAATCAGGATAATGTGTCCAAGTGGAGCGACATGTCTACCCACAATATTGTTGTTACAGTGAGCTAGCACTATGAAAATCCTATTAACCATGTTAGTCTAGTACAAAGCAGACATCATCATCAGCTCTGTGCATGTTGTTTGGTTTAAATATTTCAAGAATTTGATAGCTCATCACTGATTGTTCGATCGAAAATACGAACTCTGACATGTATGACCTCATGCATGATGTCATTAGATGTTAGTGTATCCACAAAAATAAAATAAATAAACTGAAATGGGGGAGTTAATGATATTTAACGCCACTTTCAACAAAATTTCAGTTATTTGTAGTGGTCAGTTTTATTGGTGGAGGAAACCAGAGAAAACCACTGACATAGATATATACGTTGACACCCGAGTTGAATTGGATGAATATCTTACTCAAAGGTTTCAAATAGAATTAAAAGTCGGGGATTGAATGAAAGTAAAGAGTGAATTCTACTTTGCTTTTAGCTAGTAAGAAAGCGAATTTAAGCCATGCAACCCGACTTCTTGTTGTAGTGTGAACCTTTGTCAAGACCTGCATTTTGACTTTCAGTGATTTGCAGACGTTCATTATAACCCCGCTCCCCGAAGGGGGAGGGGGGTATACTGTTTTACCTCTGTCCTTCCGTCCGTCCAAGATATTTTTCGTCGCATTTTTCTCAGTAACTGTTGATGGCAGAAATCTGATATTTGGTCACAAGCGTCATATAGGAATACCATATTGTGGGTAGCGTTTTTGGACCCGTCAGATTCCTACTTCCTGTTTGCTGACTTAGTTGGTTTTTATACACATTGAACATATATGCACATTTTTCGTCACATTTTTCTCAGCAACTATTGATGGCAGAAATCTGATATTTGGTCACAAGCTTCATATAGGTACCCCATATCGTGGGAAGCGTTTTTGTACCCATCAAATTCCTACTTCCTGTTTGCCGATTTTGTTGATTTTTATACACATTTAACATACATTTGTATATTCACATTTTTCGTCGCATTTTTCTAAGCAACTATTGATGGCAGTAATCTGATATTTGGTCACAAGCTTGATATAGGTATGCCATATTGTGGGAAGCATTTTTGGACCCGTCAGATTCCTACTTCCTGTTTGCCGACTTAGTTGGTTTTTATGCACATTGAACATATATGCACATTTTTCGTCACATTTTTCTCAGCAACTATTGATGGCAGAGATCTGATATTTGGTCACAAGCTTCATATAGGTACCCCATATTGTGGGAAGCGTTCTTGGACCCATCAGATTCCTACTTCCTGTTTGCCGACTTTGTTGATTTTTATACACATTGAACATACATTTTGTATATGCCCATTTTTTGTTGCATTTTTCTCAGCAACTATTGATGGCAGAAATCTGATATTTGGTCACAAGCGTTTTTTGACCCGTCAGATTCCTACTTCCTGATTGCCGAAGAGCAGGGGTATCATAAGTGAGCATTAGCTCACAGTTCATCTTGTTTGCCCTGTAATTATTTAAGGGAACGTTGTGGTCATGATGGTATGGTAGTTAGTTTTATAAATACTTGTGCAATCAGTGCCTATCACCACATGCACTAAAATTGTGAGTTCAAATCCCACTCATAGCAAGGTGTACAATTTTATGTGATTAAGTTTGTCAGTGTTTTGCGGCATGTCGGTGGTTTACTCTGGGTACTATGTTTTGCTCCACCAATAAAACTGACCACCACGAAATAACTGAAATATTATTGAAAGTGGTGTTAAAAACCATAACCCTAACTCTGAAAGTATATTGGTGAGAATTCTCATGCAGAAATTTAAACACGCTAAAAATAGGAGAAATCTAAATACTGACCGCCACGATATAACTGGAATATTTTTGGAAGTGGCATTAAACACCATAATTCTAACTTTGAATTTAAATTACTGAAGGAGTAAATACTGTATAATAACTAGCGCCATAATCCCAATCTCTTGTAATTATTTGACTTCAAATTATGATATTTCAGATGGCAGATGTTAAAAGAGTATGGTTAGTACATGAAGCTCTGAATCAGATTGACATGGCTAATGAAAGCAGTGAAAGTCTGAAGACTTTACTGCAACAAAGTGTATTCAATACAACATATCTTAAATGTTCTGAGGTAAGTTTTTACTGCAGCAGTTCACATACAATATAACTTATCTTAAATGTTCTGAGGTGAGTTTTTACTGCAGCAGTTCACATACAATATAACTTATCTTAGATGTTCTGAGGTGAGTTTTTACTGCAGCAGTTCACATACAATATAACTTATCTTAAATGTTCTGTGGTGAGTTTTTACTGCAGCAGTTCACATACAATATAACTTATCTTAAGTGCTCTGTGGTGAGTTTTTACTGCAGTTGTTCACATACAATATAACTTATCTTAAATGCTCTGTGGTGAGTTTAAGCACTACACAATTTACTGAAACAGTGCACATTCAATATAGCTTATATATGTTCTGAGGTTCATGTGTGAAGTAAAATATATCAGGAATTTTATCATGGCATTGTTCAAATAGCCAATGAAGGATGTCATATCAGAGTATAATATATAAAACATATTCAGACAGTTCAAGTGAAATTTTCATGATAAGACTCATAATAAAATGCAATGGCACTTGTTATTTAATTCTTCATTATGGACCACATTGATAGTGTAATGGTTCAGATCAAAGTGATATTTGCTGCTTGTCCACTAAGTTTGCAGCTGTCATTATTTATAGTACAGTGGGCTGGGAGTTACTGATCAACAACAGCTGATAATGGTACATGTATACATAAGCACAATGACATGGATGAGGCCTCTTACGTGAATATTATATGTTATTCAGCTATCAGACAGAGTATATAATGTGACATTCCCGGCTTAGGATCTATATTCCCTTCGGCTGCCCCTCAGGGAATATATATCATAAGCCGGAAATGTCGCATTATATATCCTGTCTGATAGCTGAATAACAGATATATTACCGATTTAACCATCAGTTTCTTTAGCTCGAAGGTATCCATTTGAAACTTGGAATACTTGTTCACTATCAAAAGAGGAACCAATTACAACAAGGCAGATGACCCTGTGATTTGCATATCCAGAGTTATCTGCCCTTGTTTTGACATGGTACATAGAAATTAGGGATATTTTTTAGTATAATTAAAATTTCTCAATAACTATCAAAGCTATTAACTTAAAACTCAATACACTTGTAGAAAGTGTTGACCCCATTCTGTTGACAAGAGAAGACAACTCTATCCAGCATTTTATTTGAGTTATTTCCCTTTTTTTAAAACTTGCATTTTTTTCTAAAAAATACAATTTTCTCAATATAAACTATGATAGGCATTAAAATGAAACCCAACATATCTGTTCACTATCAAAAGGGGGAACACATTACAGAAGGGTAACTCCCAACATACAACCCCCTCCCACTTGGATAACTCAGAATAAGAATTTGATAAAAGTTAACTAAATTTGGCCTAATAACTCAATTACTCTGCTGATTTGAACTGAAAAAGTAGAAACCTTCCACATTGACACAATTGGCTGGTTAACTACCTACCAACTGAAAACTGTCTGTTCCCACGAATCTTTATTGTAATATCAATAATAAAATAAATAAATATTATTTTCCTCTGGTTTTAACCTTTTGCAAAAAAATTGACATTTAATTAAACACAACTTCAGTGACCATAAAGGGAAGACTAATTTAGATTTCGTACATTACCTGTTGTTCTGTTCTGGAGTTATGCTCCTGTTTACTTATATTTGAAATGGGGGCATCCATGTCCTAATTCAAAAATTCTTTTTCAGTAGGTGATGCAATAAAATAAAATTTCTGTCCTACTTGCTCACTTATACATTGTTTGTTTTAGCAGTAAACCAGCTTTAATAAAGTCTATTTTTATATTGAAGAAGTGATGGTACCATGTGGGATAGAAGTGAAGTTAACGTGAGAGGTTGGTTCAAGAGAACTTCACATGAAGCTTACATGTATTTTGAAACATTCTTTTTTAGCTCACCTTGATGAAGGCAATGTGAACTTTTGCCATCACTTGGCGTCTGTTAACTTTTCACATTTTAATCTTCTCTGCCAAATGAACTGAAACTTGGTAGGAAGGCTCTATGGAAGGTCCTCTCTAAAGATTGCTCATTTTGTCTCGATCCATTGACAAGCATGGCCTCCATAGGCAATTCTTGTTTCTGATTGGCCGATTTTTTAAAATCTTCTCCTCTGAAACCGCATATCCAAATGAACCGAAACTTGATAGGAAGCATTTATGGCAGGTCCTCTATAAAGATTGCTCATTTCGTCCCGATCCGTTAACAAATATGGCCGCCACAGGCAATTCTTGTTTCTGATTGGGTAATTTCTAAAAAGAATCTTCTCCTCTGAAACCACTTGGCCAAATGAATGGAAACTTGGTAGGAAGCATCCTTGGAAGGTGTTCTATAAAGATTGCTCATTTATTTCCCATCCGTTAAAAACATGGCCACCACAGGCCATTCTTGTGTCTGATTGGTCGATTTCAAAAAATCTTCTCTGTAACTGCTTAGCCAAATGAACCGAAACTTGGTGGGAAGCACCTATGGAAGGTTCTGTATTAAGTTTCCTCAAAGCAGAATGAAAGGTGAGCGACACGGCTGAGCCTCTAGTTTCATTCTTTTTTTAGGGATGCAGATTTCTGGCATATATTTTAAGTCAAGATGTTGAATTAACCAAGAAGTTGCACAGTACTATAAAGAATCATATCTATACAACACCAAGGTAACAAGAAACACCTAATCAAATATTCAACTCACCCTTATGACAGTACATAAACGAGTGTCGCATGTTTGGAAAATGTCATGCTCCTTGCATGTAAAGACAACTCGCAGTAGCTCCTTATGAGCAATAGGTTTAGTTGATGGGTGGTTGTATGTGAAAATTTTACGACCCTATCCATTTAAGAATAAAATCATGATTTATTTCGATTCTGATATGTGTAAGAGTACAAATACGGTAGTATACTTTGATTGGAAGACGGTAATTTATATTTACGTTTGCAGACAATGTCGTACACAATTTATGCTACCAATTTCGAGCAGACAATAATTCATCAACATGTACATTTATGATGGGAAAGTCAGTCACATGTGCTAATGAGATTATACCCAATTGATAAATCGCTCGTTTGTTTACAAAGCGAAAGAAGGACGTCATGTTAGAATATAGCATCTTTCCTGTGGTAATCAAAATTGTTGTCGACTCGCAGCCGCAAGTGATAAAGTTTATTAGTTGCTTGCCCATGGTCGGTGGTTCTCTCCAGATACTCCAGCTTCTTCCACCACTAAAACTGGTCGCCATGATATAGCTGAAATATTGCTGAAAGTGGCATTAAACACCAAAAAAATAAATAAATCAATCAATCAAAATTTTTGCCTGTGATCTGATCTTTTCATTTTTTGTTTGTAAATTTGTTCTTGTCGTGAATATTCTTCTTCTTCTTCCAGTGGATTACAAAACTACGGTTTATTCCACCAATAAAACTGACTGCCATGATATAACTGAAATATTGTTGAAAGCTGCGTTTAATACCCTAACCTGAAGGGACTTGTCAAGAATTCTCATGCAGAAATTTAACCACAGTGGTGATTAGAGATGTTATAAAATTTAACCAACTGGTCAAATACACTGAATAGGAGAAATCTCAATACTACTCACTAAAGTTAACGTTAAACAACAATCAATCAACTACAAAAACAATTGAGGTAGTCAAATGCCCAAAGCTTAAACATTTGATCATTTAACTATGCTTTAAGTGAATGAATACTTTTTTTCCTTTATTGTTTTAGCATTACAATCAAATCTGTATTAAGAGGTCACCTTTGGGATAAAGAAAATGTGGCCTTATAAGACAGGTGACCTCTTAAAAGAGGTTCAGTTAATATGAAATATTCTATGACAGGACAAGAAAAATACCTTTTAATACACAGTGATGATTTTTTTCAGTTATTTAACTGATTTCAGCTATTTTCCTATGAAAATTATTTTCCAAAAGTTGCTGGACATGGTCAGAACAGGTAAAAAATGACCAGATTGAAAGGGGGTGTAGATTGTTTCAGCTATTTTTTCATTGATTTCAGTTATTTTATTTTCTAACCAGGATCATCCCTGAATACAGGTCACTGCTTTATAGACCACAAAGGCAGGTTTGACTGTATTTGTAATAAAAAAAATAAATAAAGGGTGAATGAGAAAATTAGGCATATTGTGTCTGGGGTCCGTTGTTGAACTTGTGATTAAGCTAATCATATGATTAGCCATAATTACATGATTCATTCCTAATCATATAATTAGCTAATTCAATGATTAAATATGATTAGTTGATGCATTGATTAAATTTGAGTTCAGCAACAAAATTTAATCATTACATAAGATAAGTATGGGATTAGGAATTAATTGTGTAATTGTTGTTTACTGCTTCTGGTTTCCACTTTGGTATCTTCAAACTTTTCTTGTTTAATAAAATTTGGAATTATTTTCATTTCAGATCCTGGTTGGTGAAATATGGAGAAATTTACTATAAGGCTTGGTTAAGAGCTACAGGACCAATCTTAGAGGTAAAAATAACTATTAAGAAAAAAAGCATAAAATGTTTTTGGATATTGTCAACATGAGAAATTCATTTTTATGTCACCTGGCCCAAAAGACAATGGAAGCTATTGTTATTGTCTTTGATGTGTCAACTGCGTTTTCTGTATCGTCGGTGTACATTAATCCTAGTAAGAAAAGTTTGAAGATGCCTAAGTGGTAATCAGAAGCTGTAAATCTTAAAGATGGACAGACAATACAATGTCCAAAAGAAAAAGGACAAAAGACGGAATATGATTTACAAAACCTTACTTAGAAAACTAAAGATTTAGCTAGATGAACCCCACAAACAACGGGGATGAACTTAGTTGGTGTTGAAGGGTAAACGGTTCCTGCTCCACTAGTGGCATCCATCATGTTACTGCTAACAGACATTTTATATCAGGGATGATTTTTCTCAGTTATTTAACTAATTTCTGCTATTTTCCTTTGAAAATTGATTTCCGAAAGTTACTATTTTTCATTGATTTTCAGTTAGTTTATTTTCCTACCAGAATCATCCCTGTTATTTGGAAATCGTGTTGGACTCCAGAATACGTCAAGTAGTACAAATGACATTCTCTGAAAGTAATGAACAAATAGAAGAAATTTTTCTTTTGTGGACCTCTGAATTTATTATTTTGATTTTTTTCCCTGAAATTCAACCTAGTCATGAATTTTTGTTTGTTTAGACACTACTCTGTGGTTTGATATTTAATGTGGTGTAAATATGTGGATGTTCCTTTACAATGTTTATTATTGTGGTAATTACAAGTGGCCATTACCACAGGACCACATAGGAAAGCTTACAAACCTGATAAAGGTTAAGGTTATTCTTGGAATGTTTCGTGTACACAAAATTAGATATGGGTTTTTTTGGCAAAAAGCTTCTATTTAGAAACTTTGATTGAAGCCACCTGTGCATGGATGATCATTGGATGGTCTAATGTTTTTTTTATGGTGTCAATCAGGAAATAAAAATAGCTGCCACTGCTGGACGTCATTAAAAATATGACCATATGGAAAAAAAAATATTAAAAAACATTCTTCTCTTATATTGAAAAACATCCAAACATTTTTCTGAGAATTTGTTTTAAATGGTTCTTTGCTTGTTATTAAATGTATATTTTTGGGGGATTTTTTTTTTTTTTTGGTTCACCAATCGGCCACATTATGACAAAAAATCAAGGATTAGTTACAGTCATTAGACTTACGAGTATGAAATTTGCACTCATACTGAAAAAAAAAGCCAATCAGAACATTCTTTCAAATATATACTGTGTTCCGATTGGACGATTTTAAAATAAGTACAAAACTCTTACTCTAAAATTTTATTATCCTCAGATTTGATGAGTGATCAACGCTGTGGGACTATTCTGTCTTAATAAATGTTTCATTATAGGAAATAGAAACAGGTTGTCTTCAGGATTTGATGTACCTTGCTATACATACAAGAAAACCACATTGTCAGAACCTTAGAAGGGTGAGTATAGTTTTATTCATTTATATGTAATATGAAACAGGCTAGGGGGGGGAGGGGGGGGGACAGCATTGCCGTGATAGTTTGACAAGCGGCAGTTGAGTGTTTTTATCAGGGTTTTCATTTTCCTCTCTCAAAAAGAATAATTTTGAAGAGACTGTAATTCGAAAGACAAAACTGCATCAGTGGTATAATGGGTTAGCATGTTTGCCCAGAGAATGATAGATCATGTGTTGAGACTCGATCTGCTCATACCAGCCCAGAGTATGGTAGATCATGTGTTGAGACTCGATCTGCTCATACCAGCCCAGAGAATGGTAGATCATGTGTTGAGACTCGATCTGCTCGTACCAGCCCAGAGAATGGTAGATCATGTGTTGAGACTCAGTCTGCTCATACCAGCCCAGAGAATGGTAGATCGTGTGTTGAGACTGTCTGCTCATACCAGCCCAGAGTATGGTAGATCGTGTGTTGAGACTCGGTCTGGTCATACCAAAGACTATGAAATTGGTAATTGTTGCTTCTCCGCTAAGCACACAGCATTAAGGAGAAAGAGCAAAGACTGGTTGGCTTGGAATCAGGATAATGTGTCCGAGTGAAGCGACATGTTTACCACAGGCTGTTGCTTCAGTGAGCTAGCACTGTTAAAATCTAACTAGTACAAAGTAGACATCATTATCAGATCATCAAAATGAAATAGTAGAATAATGGCTTACATTAGTTCATATCAAGCATTTGTCGCTTGACTAAAATATCATCATCAGAACCTAAGAATTGGAAATAATTATGAAAATTCAGGTGTAAATGATAGATTGCAATTTGTTTATTCAAAGTAAAATGATAAAATAAAAAAGAATAACAAAAAATATCACACTGTCAGAACAAGGAAACCGGAGAAAAGCACCGACCTGTCGCAAGTCATTGACAAGCTTTATCACATAATGTTGTATCGAATACACTCCGTCATGAGCGGGGTTCGAACTCACAACTTCAGTGGTGATAGGCACTGATTGCATAGGTAGTTGTAAAACCAACTATCATAAGATCACTGCCCCTCAAAATAGTGTAAATATTTTTCTGGTTCAGTAAAATGTAATATAAGGGCAAATAATAATAAGTCCTCCAAACACTCATCTGTCAGATTTGAGGTAAATAATCATGTGACTATAATTATTTCTCTGTCAGTTGACCCATGGGTGATAATGGAGAGTATCGGAGTGTTGTCAGCCGTAGGTTGCCAACAATGTTCAGTAACTAGCATAAATAAAATGAATATAATTGTAGATCCTTGGGTTTATACACAGTCAGAAGAGACAGAGAGGAGTAGACGATATGCTGTTGAAGTTATATGATCCTATTCTATGGAGATCACTCAAGGTATTTATGTCTGATATAAGGTTGTACAGAGAAGACGAGGACAAATCAAAATAAGGGTGGGTTATGGTGTTGAACGTCACTTTCAACAATATTTCAGTTATATCGTGATGGTCAGGTTTATTGATGGGGGGAAACCTGAAAAAACCACAGGCCTGCCGCATGTCCCTGACAAACTTTATCACATAATGTTGTATCGAGTACACCTCGCCATACACAGGGTTCGAACTCACAACTTAGTGGTGATAAGCACTGATTGTACATGTAGTTGTAAATCCAACTACCATACGATCGCAACCATGACAGCCCCAATTAAACAAATTAAAAAATAAATAAGATTCTATCATGAATATATTGAAGATTTTAGTTTAGGTTATCGTACCTTTCCGGTAGTTAGTGTTGTTCTTTCTGACATGATTGGTGAACATAAACAAATGTGACAAATATCCAACAAATTCTTAACTCAAATTTTTTTTCTTTTTCTTATGTTGCCAGTCATTATGTAAAGATTCTGAAAACGGAGGTAATTCTGCCCCATTTATAGGATTAGCAATACAACAAGTGACAGATATTTGTCCATTTTTACTTTGCCAGACATCGAGTCAAGAGTTAATCATTCAACTATAATGACGAATCTTGTATCTATTTTTAGGATTCCAATCCTCGGGTCAAGGTAAAAGATATAACTATTTTGACAGACCGGTTTCTATTTTTAGGTTTCCAATCCTCAGGTCAGGGTTAAAGATAAAACTATTGACAGAGCTGTTTCTATTTTTAGGATTCCAATCCTCAGGTCAGGGTTAAAGATAAAACTATTGACAGAGCTGTTTCTATTTTTAGGTTTCCAATCCTCAGGTCAGGGTTAAAGATAAAACTATTGACAGAGCTGTTTCTATTTTTAGGTTTCCAATCCTCAGGTCAGGGTTAAAGATACAACTATTTTTACAGACCTGTTTCTATTTTTAGGTTGCCAATCCTCTGATCAGGTTAAATGCGACTGCTATATTAATTGATGTATTTCCTTTACAAGACCCACAGTCAAAGATAGAAGAGGCAGATAGACTACTTCAAAAGCAATTTGATATTTTACAGGTACAGTAATTCCTCTCTTAGCTACATTAATTGTCCTCTGACGCTGCGTCGAAGAGAACTTTTGTAATTGGTGTCATCCGTCCCAAATTGGTTTCTGGATAACTTGTGAACAAAAGTTGGATTGATGATAGGTGTCCAATAACCACAATATTTTGACAATTCTTCCCAGAGTTTAGCCCCTTTTTGTACTTGGAATTTACTAAGTTTTTGATTTACAAATGATAAGTTGTGAGCGAAAAGTCAGATGTGTGGTATGCCTTTTTGACACTTCTTACTGAAGTTATTACAGAATAATAAAAATTATATTTTGACCTTGGCAGCAGGGAACCTGTGGCCAAAGGCCTTTTATTTTACACTAAAGCGTTTTACCTAAAATAGACTATAAGAAAACAATCTATGCCCACTTCTCAGTATTTAGCGTTTTCTATTCTGTGGCTTAAATAGAGGGGATATAGTGGTGACCATGAGACAACAGGTAAATCCCTATTAACGGAATGGATAGATTTCCGCAAAATTTGAAAATTGCAGAAATACCTTTTTCATGCGGAAAAGCAATATTTTCTTATGCAGAAAAGTCATATTAAAATTGCTGAAATGCAAAGCACCGATTGAATTTATCTGTAAAATATTGTTACATCGATAATGGTTTGTACTATAAATGAGGCAGAATTGCCTCCGTTTTCCAAATCTTGTATTTGAGAAAATATGTGGTATGTTATATATCAATCATATTTCATTTAATTGTGTACTGGTTAAAAAAACCATAGATATTAAATTTAGTGTGTATTGCACAATCAGTGATTCAGCTATCTATTTCTCAAATTGTCCTGATGAACTTTATAAAAATTAGTTTAATTATTAAAGAATGTCTTGGAGAAATTTTGATAAAACTGGCAATTGTCCTGAAGACTTCAAAGTCTAGCTGAAACACTGACAATTTTAGAACAACCTTCATCAAGAGATTGGAAAGTAAAATAATAAAAGTCTTTGGGAGCAAGAAAAGCAGACGGCATACACAGGATAGCCAGAAACAGCTACGGTCACCTACGCCTGAGAGAGGAGAACCTTAGTTTTAATAATAATTACATTATTTAGGAACTGTAAATTTAAATTATAAATAATTATAACCATGCGAGTGCTGAAACAAGTTTTGCCAACCTATGCCTACCCTATTTTTTGCAATAATTTTAGCAGAAACACAGGTATATATATTTTTTTGGCCTTACAATACTTTCATGAAACAGTGCACTCAATAAAATTTTTGATACAGGCCTTGTACTGTTGTGTTGTCATGCGTTGACAATGTTACAACATGAAAGTTTGGTTTGGTTTATGGTGCTTAACGCCACTTTTAACAATATTTCAGTTATATCGTGACGGTCAGTTTTATTGGTGGAGAAAACCACCAACCTGTAGCAAGTCACTGACATTATTTATCACATAATGTTGTATCAAGTACACCATGCCACGAGGGGGATTTGAACTCACAACTTAAGTGGTGATATTAGGTACTCATTGCTCAGATAATTGTAAATCCAACTACAGTCAAACCTGTCTATAGCAACCATTGAAGGGTATTCTGAAAAAGGTCGCATAAGACAGGGAGTCTTTATATAGAGGTTATGATATTTGCTACTAAAATTTCGAGAGGAAAAAACCTAGTCCCGGTATATAATCCGCATCAACTTTTAACCCATTCGTGTGGAGGACAAATGCATGAATAGAGCTTAAATTCTGGCAAGAAAAATGTATAATGAAATATAAAAATAAATGATTGACTTTTTTACTTTCTTTCAACAGCTATTGTTATCTTAATTGTTATCGTAATTACAATTAAACATTATAATCAGAAGAATGAAATTTACTGACAAAACGTTTTCAACTTCAATCACTCGCCGATTGCTATGAATAGCCTAATCACACAATCAACCTGTGTTTGTTCTTGATCTGTTACCACACTTTAAACAAATGTTAAAGAAATATTGCCCGGGATCCAGTACTTCATAATTCAATAATTTTCAAAAACATTATTATTTAATTAGCTCACCTTGCCAAAGGCAAAGTGAGCTTTTGGCATCCGTCGTCCATTAACTTTTCACATTTTAATCTTCTCCTCTGAAACCACAAAGCAAATCGATCTGAAATTTGAAAGGAAGCATCTATGGAAGGTCTATAAAGATTGCTCATTTTGTCCCGATCCATTATCAAACATGGCCGCCACAGGCAAATTTTTGTTGCTGATTGGCCGATTTTTTAAAATCTTCTCCTCTGAAACCGCTTGGCCAAATGAACCGAAACTTGGTAGGAAGCATCTATGGAAGGTCCTCTATAAAGATTGCAATTTCGTCCTGATCCGTTAACAAACATGGCCATCACAGGCAATTCTTGTTTCTGATTGGTTTATTTCTGAAAAGTCTTCTCCTCTGTTAAAAGAAAGATAACCCTTGATATAATCTCCGTTAGAAATTAACTAATGCTGATATAGTGTAACATGTTTATTCTATACATTACAAGTAGGTATTCACATTTTAATATTCTTTTTAGCAAACCTTGCCAAAGGCAATATATATGAGCTTTTGCCATCACTTGGTGTCGGTCGTCTGTCATCTGTTTACTTTTCACATTTTAATCTTCTCCTCTGAAAACCCTACTAGATATTTATGTTTCAGACTCTGTTAGGAGATCCATGAATTACTAGATATTTATGTTTCAGACACTGTTAGTAGATCCAGTACCTATGGTACGAGTTGCAGCTGTAACCGGTGTCTGTAAGGTCATGTCCATATACTGGGAAATGATTTCTGCCACAATAATAAAAAGTCTGATATCAAAGGTGATATTAGAACTTGTATGGGACGCTTCATCAGCTGATGTCAGGGAAAGTGTAATAAAGGTAAGAGGTCTGATAAAAATAATACAAAGTCTGATATCAAAGGTGATATTAGAACTTGTATGTGATGCTTCATCAGCTGATGTCAGGGAAAGTGTAATAAAGGTTAGAGGTCTGATAAAAATAATACAAAGTCTGATATCAAAGGTGATATTAGAACTTGTATGAGATGCTTCATCAGCTGATGTCAGGGAAAGTGTAATAAAGGTAAAAGGTCTGATAAAAATAATACAAAGTCTGATATCAAAGGTGATATTAGAACTTGTATGTGATGCTTCATCAGCTGATGTCAGGGAAAGTGTAATAAAGGTAAGAGGTCTGATAAAAATAATACAAAGTCTGATATCAAAGGTGATATTAGAACTTGTATGAGAAGCTTCATCAGCTGATGTCAGGGAAAGTGTAATAAAGGTAAGAGGTCTGATAAAAATAATACAAAGTCTGAAATCAAAGGTGATATTAGAACTTGTATGAGATGCTTCATCAGCTGATGTCAGGGAAAGTGTAATAAAGGTAAGAGGCCTGATAAAAATAATACAAAGTCTGATATCAAAGGTGATATTAGAACTTGTATGAGATGCTTCATCAGCTGATGTCAGGGAAAGTGTAATAAAGGTAAGAGGTCTGATAAAAATAATACAAAGTCTGATATCAAAGGTGATATTAGAACTTGTATGAGATGCTTCATCAGCTGATGTCAGGGAAAGTGTAATAAAGGTAAGAGGTCTGATAAAAATAATACAAAGTCTGATATCAAAGGTGATATTAGAACTTGTATGTGATGCTTCATCAGCTGATGTCAGGGAACGTGTAATAAAAGTAGGAGTCAAACCTGCTCTAAAGGACACCTCTATATAATAAATCACTGTCTACAAAGGACAGTCATTTTTCCCATTAATGAATAGTGCATATAATTTTAAACTGTATATAAAGGTTTGCCTGTACATGAGAAGCTGTCAAATAACTAGTTTCTCCCATGTTTAAGACAAAAATAAAGATTTAGCTTTTATTCAACATGCCTCCCGTCAAAATATCACCAATTTGTGTTCCACCGTCAGCGTCTGGGTCAGTTAAGTTTTTTGTCAGAGTCCATTTCTCAAAAACTATCAAAGGTATCCATTTGAAACTTGGAATACTTGTTCACTATCAAAAGAGGAACCAATTACAAGACAGATGACCCTGTGATTTGTATATCCAGAGTTATATGCCCTTGTTTCGACATAGTACATAGAAATTAGGGATATTTTTTTAGTATAGTTAAAATTTCTCAATAACTATCAAAGCTATTAACTTGAAACTCAATACACTTGTAGAAAGTGTTGACCCAATCTGTTGACAAGAGAAGACGACTCCATCCAGCATTTTATTTGAGTTATTCCCCCTTTTTGACTTATGATAGGCATTGAAATGAAACTCAACATACCTGTTCACTATCAAATGGGGAACCCATTACAACAAGACAGATGATTTGTATATCCAGAGTTAGCTGCCCTTGTTTCAGCATAGTACATAGAAATTTGGGATATTGTTTTAGTATAATTAAAATTTCTCAATAACTATCAAAGTTATTAACTTGAAACTCAATACAGTTGTAGAAAGTGTTGACCTCGTTTTGTTGACAAGATCCAGCATTTTATTTGAGTTATTAAGTCTCCCAAAACTTATTGTTTTTGCTCCGTTTCTTATTTCCCTTTTTTTTACTTGCATTTTTTTTCTAAAAATACAATTTTCTCAATATAAACTATGATAGGCATTAGAATGAAACCCAACATACCTGTTCACTATCAAAAGGGGGAACACATTACAGAAGAGTAATCCCCCACTGCACCCCCCCCCCCCCCCCATTTTTTTTTTTTTTTTTTTTTTTTCATATGCACTAAAACAGTGTTACAAGAAAAGATTATACCCCTCTGATTATATTTACCAATCTTGCAAACATATTTGCTTATAATACCATCATAGTTAGAAGTATGTATAACTTTGTAAATTGCTTGCGGTTTAATATCAGATACGAAAAAGTCGAGCGTCCAGCATCCGTGGCGGTGCTCTTGTTTTTATGAACTTTTATATGAATATAATATATGGTAGAGATAAAAAAATAAAAGTTGAATAGAAGGCTTGTAGAACTTGGGTTGTATGACGTGAAGAAACTCATTATTAGATATCTATGTTTTATTCCACTATAAATACCGTATAGCTGGTAATTTCTGCTGTTTTGGACTGAAAAGAAGACATAAATTTTCTGCTGATTTAGTTTCTGCTGTTTGAAATTCTTGCCACTAAAAAAAAATATGTTCTTTTTTAAAATGTTTAAAGATCGACATGTTTCCTGACCAACATTGATGCAAATAATGACCAAGTCAAAATGTACATGAGTACATTTCAGTGAATGTTAATATATGACTATGTGGTATTTACACATCAAGACATGTACATGTATGGAGGACTTATCTTGACATTAAACATTTATTTTACATAATATTCTACTATTTTAATTTCTGCAGTTTGGAGTTGACTGCAGAATACTGCAGAAACTACTGGTTATACGATTTACATTTGATTAACTTAAATATGGCTTCCTGTTGCTCCACAAATTTCGTGAAAATTGGTATCCTATAAATAATAAATACATTCACGGTAGTCATTTTATACATATGGTAACTTTTATCTTCAGGGAGTAATCATGCTGTTAGACAACCCTTTATGTCATGCAATACTGAAGCCATTATTACCAGAACTTAGAGACTTGGTCCATGATTCTTCAGAGAAGAGCAGAGTAGCCATGTTGGATATGTTATTAAAGGTCAAAGGTATCAGAGCAATAAAGGTATGTAACTCTGTTTTGAGGTGGAGGTACTCTCTGCTTACCAATGTTTTTTTGCTTACTACATAGTAAAAGGTATCAAGGGCCCGGGTGGCTCAATGAGTTAAGTAGTTGGATTACCTAACAACTCATACAAGCCTATCTACCAATACGGCATGGGTTCACGCCCAGCTTTGTAAATTACAAAAAAGGTTGCACTCGACTCGCAGCCGCAAGTGATAAAGTTTACCAGTTGCTTTCCCATGGTCAGTGGTTCTCTCTGGGTACTCGGCTTCTTCCACCACTAAAACTGGTTTCCATGATAAAGCTGAAATATTGCTGAAAGTGGCATTAAACACAATAAATCAATCGGTGGAAGGTATCAAAGTGGTATACGATAATTTTCTGGTCCAGCAGAATGTAATTTAAGTGCAAATAACTGCTTCCATCTAATGGGCAGGAGGGCCAATCAGATTCAAGTATGACAATTTATCTTTCAAATAACCACCTTGTGACAAGTAGAGAATAGCAGAATGTGATTAGCCGTGGGTTTCTGACAATGTGTTATATCTATATAGGTGGACTTTGATCTGAAAGAGCAGTCTCTTTGTAATTCAGTAGTCCCCCTCTTATAAGGTCAGATTCACAGATTCATAGAGATAGATAAATATTACTAAATTGCCTGTCAAGAGAGACCACCCCTCCTATAATCACACTATTCCATTTCAGAAATGGAAGGCAAACAGAAGTGGGGAGACTTCTGGAATAGTTCGTTGTTAAATTGAAACCTTGTTTCACGACACCTTTATGGTTAACCTGCCCAAATATAATGCATAGTTTTATTGGGGGCCGTCGTGGTCGTGATCGTATAGTAGTTAGATTTAAAACTACAAATGCAATCAGTGCCTATCACCACTGATGTTGTGAGTTCGAATCTCGATCAGGGCGAGGTGTACAATATTATGTGATAAAGGTTTCAGTGACTTGTGTCAGGTTGGTGGTTTTCTCTGGGTTCCCCGGTTTCCTCCACCAATAAAACTGACCACCACATATAACTGAAATATTGTTGAAAGTGGAGTTAAACACCATAAAACCAAACCAAACCAAACCATAGTTTTATTTATTAATTATATTTTCGTCCAATCAGATCGTTGTTTTGATGTCAAAGTGAGCAGGCCACAATTAAATTGAAGTTGCCATGTTTTTACAGCCGTTCAATCAGATCGTTGTTTTGATGTCAAGTGAGCAGGCCACAATTAAACTGAAGTTGCCATGTTTTTACAGCCGTTCAATCAGATCGTTGTTTTGATGTCAAAGTGAGCAGGCCACAATTAAACTGAAGTTGCCATGTTTTTACAGCCGTTCAATCAGATCGTTGTTTTGATGTCAAAGTGAGCAGGCCACAATTAAACTGAAGTTGCCATGTTTTTACAGTCGTTCAATCAGATCGTTGTATTGATGTCAAAATGAGCAGGCCACAATTAAACTGAAGTTGCCATGTTTTTACAGCCGTCCAATCAGATCGTTGTATTGATGTCAAAGTGAGCAGGCCACAATTAAATTGAAGTTGCCATGTTTTTACAGCCGTTCAATCAGATCGTTGTTTTGATGTCAAAGTGAGCAGGCCACAATTAAACTGAAGTTGCCATGTTTTTACAGCTGTTCAATCAGATCGTTGTATTGATGTCAAGTGAGCAGGCCACAGTTAAATTGAAGTTGCCATGTTTTTACAGCCGTTCAATCAGATCGTTGTTTTGATGTCAAAGTGAGCAGGCCACAATTAAACTGAAGTTGCCATGTTTTTACAGCCGTTCAATCAGATCGTTGTTTTGATGTCAAGTGAGCAGGCCACAATTAAATTGAAGTTGCCATGTTTTTACAGCCGTTCAATCAGATCGTTGTTTTGATGTCAAGTGAGCAGGCCACAATTAAATTGAAGTTGCCATGTTTTTACAGTCGTTCAATCAGATCGTTGTATTGATGTCAAAATGAGCAGGCCACAATTAAACTGAAGTTGCCATGTTTTTACAGCCGTCCAATCAGATCGTTGTATTGATGTCAAAGTGAGCAGGCCACAATTAAACTGAAGTTGCCATGTTTTTACAGCTGTTCAATCAGATCGTTGTTTTGATGTCAAGTGAGCAGGCCACAATTAAACTGAAGTTGCCATGTTTTTACAGCCGTTCAATCAGATCGTTGTATTGATGTCAAAGTGAGCAGGCCACAATTAAACTGAAGTTGCCATGTTTTTACAGCTGTCCAATCAGATCGTTGTATTGATGTCAAAGTGAGCAGGCCACAATTAAACTGAAGTTGCCATGTTTTTACAGCTGTCCAATCAGATCGTTGTATTGATGTCAGTGAGCAGGCCACAATTAAACTGAAGTTGCCATGTTTTTACAGCCGTCCAATCAGATCGTTGTATTGATGTCAAAGTGAGCAGGCCACAATTAAACTGAAGTTGCCATGTTTTTACAGCCGTCCAATCAGATCGTTGTATTGATGTCAAAGTGAGCAGGCCACAATTAAACTGAAGTTGCCATGTTTTTACAGCCGTTCAATCAGATCGTTGTTTTGATGTCAAGTGAGCAGGCCACAATTAAATTGAAGTTGCCATGTTTTTACAGCCGTTCAATCAGATCGTTGTTTTGATGTCAAGTGAGCAGGCCACAATTAAATTGAAGTTGCCATGTTTTTACAGTCGTTCAATCAGATCGTTGTATTGATGTCAAAATGAGCAGGCCACAATTAAACTGAAGTTGCCATGTTTTTACAGCCGTCCAATCAGATCGTTGTATTGATGTCAAAGTGAGCAGGCCACAATTAAATTGAAGTTGCCATGTTTTTACAGCCGTTCAATCAGATCGTTGTTTTGATGTCAAAGTGAGCAGGCCACAATTAAACTGAAGTTGCCATGTTTTTACAGCTGTTCAATCAGATCGTTGTATTGATGTCAAGTGAGCAGGCCACAATTAAATTGAAGTTGCCATGTTTTTACAGCCGTTCAATCAGATCGTTGTTTTGATGTCAAAGTGAGCAGGCCACAATTAAACTGAAGTTGCCATGTTTTTACAGCCGTTCAATCAGATCGTTGTTTTGATGTCAAGTGAGCAGGCCACAATTAAATTGAAGTTGCCATGTTTTTACAGCCGTTCAATCAGATCGTTGTTTTGATGTCAAGTGAGCAGGCCACAATTAAATTGAAGTTGCCATGTTTTTACAGTCGTTCAATCAGATCGTTGTATTGATGTCAAAATGAGCAGGCCACAATTAAACTGAAGTTGCCATGTTTTTACAGCCGTCCAATCAGATCGTTGTATTGATGTCAAAGTGAGCAGGCCACAATTAAACTGAAGTTGCCATGTTTTTACAGCTGTTCAATCAGATCGTTGTTTTGATGTCAAGTGAGCAGGCCACAATTAAACTGAAGTTGCCATGTTTTTACAGCCGTCCAATCAGATCGTTGTATTGATGTCAAAGTGAGCAGGCCACAATTAAACTGAAGTTGCCATGTTTTTACAGCCGTCCAATCAGATCGTTGTATTGATGTCAAAGTGAGCAGGCCACAATTAAACTGAAGTTGCCATGTTTTTACAGCCGTCCAATCAGATCGTTGTATTGATGTCAAAGTGAGCAGGCCACAATTAAACTGAAGTTGCCATGTTTTTACAGCCGTCCAATCAGATCGTTGTATTGATGTCAAAGTGAGCAGGCCACAATTAAACTGAAGTTGCCATGTTTTTACAGCTGTCCAATCAGATCGTTGTATTGATTTCAACCTGAGCAGACAATAGAATTTTATTTCTACTTTCAATTTATTTCTTTCAGTTTATTTCTACTTTCAATTTATTTCTACTTTCAGTTTATTTCTACTTTCAATTTATTTCTACTTTCAGTTTATTTCTACTTTCAATTTATTTCTACTTTCAGTTTATTTCTACTTTCAATTTATTTCTACTTTCAGTTTATTTCTACTTTCAATTTATTTCTACCTTCAGTTTATTTCTACTTTCAATTTATTTCTACTTTCAGTTTTGGAACATAGTGCCATTAGAGCACCTGTTAGTTAGATTAGAGATTGACGACCCACCAGTATGTAGGCGTATCATGAAGTTACTGTTCTCTAATTTTATGCCAATCAAGCATCCAATTGAGATACAGATGGGTAGATGTGTCTCGCTAATCCAGACTAACAGTGGAGCTGCGAGAGAATTCTTCAGTAGAGCTCATAATTACATGAGTATACAAGATGCGGGTGAGAATTGTTACAGTCTTTGCCATAATTTTTTTTCGCCTACTTGCCCGAAAGCCAAATTTAGACAAAAATTGTCAAATAAATTCTTTCATAATTTTCACTTGTCCGAATCCAGTTTTACTTGTCCCGTGCTTCAAGCAAGTGGGTTAGCGCAAAGACTGTTGTTATTTAATTCATTGTAGAGGAGTAAATGTATTGCACACTTGTGTTTAGTGTGATCGTATACTCCTCAGACCATTTTGATTGGGTAAAATTAATTTTGAACTTACTTTTTAGATAATTTGATAACCAATTTTTGTTAAAAAATACAATACATCTCGTTAATATCTTGTGTAAAGTGAGTGAGTTTAAGGTTTTATTCAGTGACCTATATTGCCCTTCTGTTGTTTCAGTGATCTATATTGCCCTTCTGTTTTTTTCAGTGGACTATATTTCCCTTTTGCGTAGATGTGTTCTACATTGTATTAAGGCAGAGTCACAGAGGAGTGGACTTAACAACAGTGGCGACGATGAAGTAGAGGGAAATGGGGAAGATCAAGATCAATGTCAAGTATGCCTTCTAATAAACTACTGGGGGCCGTCGTGGTCATGATCGTATGGTAGTTAGATTTATTGCTACATATGTAATCGGCGCCTATCACCACTAACATTGTAAGTTAGAATCCCACTCAGGCGACTTGTACTCGATACAACATTATGTGATAAAGTTGGTCAGTGACTTGCGGCAGGTCTGTGGTTTTCTCCGGGTTTCCTCCACCAATAAAATGACCGCCACGATATAACTGAAATATTATTGAAAGTGCTGTTAAACACCAAAATCCCCACCTCTAATAAACAACTCCATCAACCTTTTTATCCCCCTGCGATAGCAGTGGGGGATATAGTAATAGCTGCCGTCTGTCCGTCCATTACACTTTCTTGTTTACGCGATAACTTGAGTAAACATTGATGGATTTGAATAATTTTTTGCATGTGGCTTGTAATTATCATTATCTTGGATGGGTTCTTACATGGTAATATTTGAAGCATTGGTTTTGGGGGAAAATCTTAGCTTTTGGTTGAAAAAGCACCAATTTTGAGAATTGTGTCTTGTTTACGCGATAACTTTAGTAAACATGGATAGATTTGAATAATTTTTTGCATGTGGCTTGTAATTATCATTATCTTGGATGGGTTTTTACATGGAAATATTTGAAGCAAGGGTTTTGGGGGGAAATCTTAGTTTTTGGTTGAAAAATCACCAATTTTGAGAATTGTGTCTTGTTTACACGATAACTTCAGTAAACATGGATAGATTTGAATAATTTTTTGCATGTGGCTTGTAATTATCATTATCTTGGATGGGTTTTTACATGGAAATATTTGAAGCAAGGGTTTTGGGTGGAAATATATATTTACATCAGAGGTTTACAGTGTTCAAAGTGGAGTACTTCCTGTATATTATTCAGATCATGCTGCAATATACTCCATCCTTCAATAAAGTATGTTATACATTAAGACTGCAAGGCTGCTTTTTATAAATATATAAAGCTAAATATTATGCAAATGCGGGGGGATACGTCTGCGCTAGGCGGTTCTTTTATTTTGGAACTTGCGTTAACACTGCAATTGTAGTTGAAAAATTTCATGTAAGATTTTAACACAGACAGTACCAACTTATCTTCCCCGAGACTCTAGATAAATGGAAATTCTTATAATAACAGAGAAACAATAGATACATGTATATATAGATACATTTTTGTGTCTGTTTCAAGCCAAGGCCTGGGTTTCCATAGACGGTCTTTCGTTTTGTTGATATTTGTGGAATTGTTGACCATCACTGTTTAAACTATCTTTTCTTGATAGTATACAATACAAAGATTTTTTTTTTAAATAGAGTGATTTTCGAATTTACTGGCTCGAAAACTTCAAAATTAAAATATTTATATAGATTCTATTGAAAAAAATTGGCCAAAGTCACTGGTCCGAATCAATTTTCACTGGACGTGGGCCACCGAACCACTCCAAAATGCCACATACATTTCCTATCAATTGTTTTTATAATGGGGAGCAGATTAAATATTGAAAATTCACCAACAAACCAAACTTTAAGAAATCTTTGTTAATTTGACCTGTATAAACCAAACACCTGTCTTATTCTAATCAGGTCACAAGGAGGTTCTATTTATACAGGTTTTACTATTTTATTTGAAGCAAGATAAATAGTAATTTTTTAATTTAATGTCTCATCTTTGTCACAGAGGACAAATTCTGCTGTTATTTGTCTGGTTGAAATGTTTGTCAAAGTTGTTCAAATCTTAATACCTGTCTTATTTATGAATGAACCTTCATGAAATTTATTGCAAAGATTTATCTTAAGTCAATATATTATGCCTTGTTACCAATTTTGAAAAATAAAAGTTCTGGGGTATTTTTTTCGTTTTTTTTATATTTTTTTTTTTTTTTTTTTTACAAATAATTTTTATGAATTCATTCATGTCTTTGGTTATTTTTTTTAAAATCATTGTTAACTTAAATGTTATATTTCTATTACAAGATAAACAAATGAAAGGTAATCGATCTGGAAAATATGTCAAATCTTGGCTTGCTCTCACTAATTTATGGAAAGAAAGTTTTAGCAATGATGATCAACAAGATGAACTATGAGCTAATGCTCACTTATGATACCCCCTCATATATGTTCAATGTGTATAAAAACCAACTAAGTCGGCAAACAGAAAGTAGGAATCTGACGGGTCCAAAAACGTTTCCCACAATATGGCATACCTATATGAAGCTTGTGACCAAATACCAGATTTCTGCCATCAATAGTTGCTGAGAAAAATGCGACGAAAAATATCTTGGGATGGACGGACGGACAGTGGGGGTATAATAATTCCCCCAATATCAACAAAACAAACAATCACCTCACACCTCAAACCATTGAACACAAAAAAAGACATATTGTGATGAAAATTAATGTCTTGTCTTCGGACAGGCACACAAATGTGGCTGTGTTTAACCAACCCCTCTGAATTGACCGACAGCTGGTTCCTGTACAAAATTAATTCAACCACAACATTTATTTACAGGTAGATGTTTCTGAAGATGAATTGACCATACATAACATCAAAGTAATGACAGGAATGATAGAAGCTATAGTTCTAATGTGGGACTCTATATCTGTAGAGCTTGACAAGGTAATCTGTTGTACCATATATAGCATCAAGACTATAAAACTGGTATTTGTTGCTTCTTCGCTAAGCACGCAACATTAAGGAGAAAGAATAAAAACTGGTTGGCTCGGAATCAGGATAATGTGTCCAAGTGTAGCAGCATGTCTGCCTGCAGACTGTTGTTTCAGTGAGCTAGCACTATGAAAATCCAATTAATCCAGGGCTCCCACACTTAATTAAAACAGGGCTACTTGACTTGAGGACGAAGTGAGGGAAAATCTGGAAGACTTCCGAAAAGTTAGCAAAATTTTAATGTTTCCCCACTACTGCATGTGCCTTTCACAAAACAAATGTGCTGAACAACGATCTTAAAAAGGGTGCAACGAGTTTTGAATAAAATATTGAATATCAAACCATGTATGGGTCCAATTTTGGGAACATGGGAACTCCCCTTTACGTGAATATTGAAGAAAAGGTATGCTTATTGGTGAAATGATTACAGACTTACAAAGACTGACAGGGTTACTAAATCTTTACCTTTTGGTGGAATAGTGTGATTTCAATGAAACCAGGGTGAAAAAGTTGCCCAATATCCTGATTAAATATGTTGGTCTAGTACAAAGTAGATATCATTAACATCTCATTGAATGTAACTTCTCTGCATAGTTTAGCTGAAGAATTGCTAATTTGACGTTAAACAACAATCACTCACTCACTCCAAATCAGGACCCTGAGCTGTATTGGTAATCACAATACTTGAATCTGCATATCATTATGGGGTTTTATTCACAGTTAATAACATCACTACATATAAAATTTGCTATAAATAGTTTTAGGAGTTTCATGCAAATAATGTATGTTTTCTATTTTAAGACTTGTAATGAAGAAATGTCACTAGAATTACAGAACAGGTTTATGGTCGCTTTACCTGAAATGTTTAAGACTTTTAATGTAAGTATAATACAATCAAACTTGTCTGGTTTTTAGTGAACTTCGTGTTACTCGATCTTAAGTTTTATGGGTAATGTTTTGTAGACGTTGTTTGTCATTTTGTGCTTTTTCTTTTGGTCATTATATTGTCAGTCCTTCTGCGATTTACAGATTTTGATTACCCCTTTGGTATCTTCAAACTCTTCTTAAAGGACATCTCTATATAACAAACTACTGTATATAAAGGCCATATTTTCAGGTTCCCTTGAGTGGCCTTTATATACAGGTTTGACTGTATTTTGGATGTCAGACTTGAAACTCCCATTAACAGAAAAGAAAATATCTTTACAAAAAAAATTGAAAAATTTGACGTCAGCTTTTGTCCTGATAGTTAATTTCTTTTCAATTTGATGTGTCTACTGGTTGATTGCAAATTACATTTGATTTGCATAAAAAAATAATATAATCAGTTACAGCTGTTTACGAATACATTTAGTTTCTCCTTCTGGTACCAGTGGATTATGATATTTCTCCACACGAGATAATTAAATATCAAGAGTGGAGAAATATCATAATCCACTGGTAGCAGAAGGAGAATATGTTTCTCCAATGACCAAATCGTCAAAAATATTTTTAAGTTATTAATTTCAGTCGTTAATGACGTTGAAAGGAAATTGGTGGGGTTTCTTATGCAGAAATTTAACCACAGTGGTGATATTGCAATAAATTTAACCAGTGGTGATGTTGCAATAAATTTAACCACAGTGGTCATATTGCAATAAATTTAACCAGTGTTGATGTTGCAATAAATTTAACCTCAGTGGTGATATTGCAATAAATTTAACCAGTGTTGATGTTGCAATAAATTTAACAAACTGGTGATATTGCAATAAATTTAACCGACTGGTTGAGCATACTAAGAATAGGAGAAAATTATAATTAACCTGACTTGATTACCTCAAGTCTATTCTGAAGAAAAAAAGGGTGCCAGACTGATTGCTCAGAATCATAATGTGTCTGAGTGGAGTGACATATCTATCCGCAGACTTTTGTTTGAGTACTCTAGCACCATAAAAATACAGCATAAGCATATTGTTCTAGTACAAAGCGGGCATCATCATCATCATTTGATATTATCATATAACTTGTTGAAAGTTCTCTCCATGTTGTGTGAGATCAAATCCCGCTCATGGTGAGATGTACTCGATACAACTTTATGTGATCAAGTTTTTCAGTGACTTGCAACAGGTCAGTGGTTTTCTCTGGGTATTCCAGATTCTGCCACAATATAACTGAAATATTGTTGAAAGTGGCATTAAACACCATAACACTAACCCTGTTCTCTGATTTAGCTGAAATATTACTCACTTAGCATTAAACAACAATCACTCACTCACTTAGCTTAAACAACAATCACTTGCTCACTTAACATTAAACAACAATCACTTGCTCACTAAAATTAAACAACAATCACTCGCTCACGTAACATTAAACAACAATCACTTGCTCACTTAACATTAAACAACAATCACTTGCTCACTTAACATTAAACAACAATCACTTGCTCACTTAACATTAAACAACAATCATTTGCTCACGTAACATTAAACAACAATCACTCACTCACTTAACATTAAACAACAATCACTTGCTCATGTAACATTAAACAACAATCACTTGCTCATGTAACATTAAACAACAATCACTTGCTCATGTAACATTAAACAACAATCACTTGCTCATGTAACATTAAACAACAATCACTTGCTCATGTAACATTAAACAACAATCACTTGCTCATGTAACATCAAACAACAATCACTTGCTCACGTAACATTAAACAACAATCACTTGCTCATGTAACATTAAACAACAATCACTTGCTCATGTAACATCAAACAACAATCACTTGCTCACGTAACATTAAACAACAATCACTTGCTCATGTAACATTAAACAACAATCACTTGCTCACGTAACATTAAACAACAATCACTTGCTCACGTAACATTAAACAACAATCACTTGCTCACGTAACATTAAACAACAATCACTTGCTCACTTAACATTAAACAACAATCACTTGCTCATGTAACATTAAACAACAATCACTTGCTCATGTAACATCAAACAACAATCACTTGCTCACGTAACATTAAACAACAATCACTTGCTCATGTAACATTAAACAACAATCACTTGCTCATGTAACATCAAACAACAATCACTTGCTCACGTAACATCAAACAACAATCACTTGCTCACGTAACATTAAACAACAATCACTTGCTCATGTAACATTAAACAACAATCACTTGCTTACGTAACATTAAACAACAATCACTTGCTCACGTAACATTAAACAACAATCACTCACTCACTTAACATTAAACAACAATCACTTGCTCATGTAACATTAAACAACAATCACTTGCTCATGTAACATTAAACAACAATCACTTGCTCACGTAACATTAAACAACAATCACTTGCTCATGTAACATCAAACAACAATCACTTGCTCACGTAACATTAAACAACAATCACTTGCTCATGTAACATTAAACAACAATCACTTGCTCATGTAACATCAAACAACAATCACTTGCTCACGTAACATTAAACAACAATCACTTGCTCATGTAACATTAAACAACAATCACTTGCTCATGTAACATTAAACAACAATCACTTGCTCACGTAACATCAAACAACAATCACTTGCTCACGTAACATTAAACAACAATCACTCGCTCACGTAACATTAACAACAATCACTTGCTCACGTAACATCAAACAACAATCACTTGCTCATGTAACATTAAACAACAATCACTTGCTCATGTAACATTAAACAACAATCACTTGCTTACGTAACATTAAACAACAATCACTTGCTCATGTAACATTAAACAACAATCACTTGCTCACGTAACATTAAACAACAATCACTTGCTCACGTAACATTAAACAACAATCACTTGCTCACGTAACATTAAACAACAATCACTTGCTCATGTAACATTAAACAACAATCACTTGCTCACGTAACATTAAACAGCTATCGCTCACTCACTATCACTGTAATTTGTATTTTGGTTTCAGGATCCACAGATAGTGTCAGCATTGATAATGATTTCTGGAAATCTCCCACCAAAATCAGTTCCATGTGTCAGGTAATTATAAATCCCAGTCACCCATCTTTATGAATATTAAGACAGGTAGATTTAACTTTAACCTGATCGTAGGAAGGTATTTTTGTGAAGTTTAACACTTGCGATGTTGGTCCTGTCTCAGAAAAATATAAAAATAAAATGTTATTGCAGTTCAGGAGAAAAAAAACTATACTGAAGTTAATAGACGAAGGTAGACAAGATACGATCTTGGTTTCTTGAAACAAGTTGAAATCAGGAATTTAATATGATATGAGTTTTTATCCAAATTAAGATGATTTGTTAAAGGCATACAGTCACTCAGATTGATTTTTTTTTGTTTATATTAAAAGTTGCCAATATTCGATGTTTTATACTAATAAAATGTTCTGAACAAGAAGCCAGGATTAAAAAATAGGTTACAATGTCGTAATTAGTGAAAAGAATTTGAATGTTTGTTGGTGAAATTGCCATTAACACACCTAATTATAAGTCGGCTGTCTTTTCCGAAGTTTACCGGACACTGATAACTGCTATAAATAACCAGAAAGCATGTTGCAGGTAAATATTGGTTAAAATTAATATAATTTAAGAAATATATCTATGAAATTGGATCCCGGGGTAATCAGTTAATATTATATAATGGTATTTAGTAAGAATGACACTTAAAATCAAAAATACGTGATGAAATCAATAAAAACAAACCCAAACTCTGCAAAGGGGCCCGATAAAGGGAAAATTGTAAACAAATTGTATTGCATATTATTGACAACACTTGAGTTGTTGATTATATTTTTTTTTTTTTTTTAAAAAACAGACATGAAGTTCATTATTTTAGTCTCTTAATTTAAAAGAGTTTTCTCCTGAAGAAAAAAAAGATTTATAAAAAAAAACTATGATGCAATTCTGTCAAAATACAATTCAGCCGAAAAAAAGATATATGAATTATGCTTGCGTGTTGAAAAATGGAGTAGGTCGGTTTAACATATTTTTTTTATTTTTACACAAATCTTGTGTCGTTTTCGCATAGAATCCATTAATATTTTTATTTATAACATGTGCTTTTTTCAGCAAACAATTTCGCACATGTGCAAACGCTTTACTGAATGAGGTCACTGTGTAGGTCATCTATGATCATATTCATGAATATATGAATATCATGCTGGTAAACATTGAATTCTTTACGGGAAGTAAGAAAATCAAACAGCGACATATTTCCTTCGTTCCAGGTTAAATACGTATGATATTATGAAAAATTTCAACTGCTATTAGTATAAAACATCGAATATTGGCAACTTTCAATATAAAAAAAAAATCAATCTGAGCGACTGTAAGTAAAAAAAACTAACAATTTCAAGTTTCTTTTAAAGCAGCCAATAACAGAAAACCTCACACCTGTCACAAGTCACATGCAAACTTTATCACATAATGTTGTATCAAGTACACATCACCATGATAGGATTGATTTTTGGTGTTTAACGCCACTTTCAGCAGTATTTCAGCTATATCATGGCGCCCAGTTTTAGTGGTGGAGGAAGCCGGAGAAAACCACCGACCCTGGGCAAGCAACTGGTAAACTTTATCACTTGGCGTCCGTCATCCGTTCGTAAACATTTCAATCTTCTTCTAGAGAACCACAGAAGCAAATGGGACCAAACTTGGCAGGAAGGTCCAGGGGCCATAAAAGCCTCTGTTTGGCTGAAATTTTTAATGATCTCCTTCTCCGATACTACATGGAGGATGGAATTGAAAATTGTCATGAATGATCATTGCAAGCTGCTAACCAAGTGTTGGGAAATATGTAAAACAAACTTCTTCTCAAGAACCACTGGATGGATTGGAACCATACATGGCAGAAATGTTCCTGACAAGGTTCTGATCAATTGTTGTTACTTTTTGTTCCGATCAGTTATCCAATATGGCTGCCAGGGGCCATGATAGCCTCTGATTGACTGAAATTTCAAAGATCTTCTTCTCCGATATTACATGGAGGATGGAATTGAAAATTGTCATGAATGATCATTGCAAGCTGCTAACCAAGTGTTGTTACTTTTCGGACCGATTGAAAATCCAAGATGGCCACCAGCGGGGGACATAAGTTAACATAGCGACCCTATGGGAAATATGTAAAACAAACTTCTTCTCAAGAACCACTGGATGGATTGGAACCATACTTGGCAGAAATGTTCCTTGCAAGATACTTATCAAGTGTTGCTACTTTTTCAGAGATCACTTTGAGCCACGCCGTCGCGCTAAAATTTGATATGGCCCATTAAAAAATGATGTGTGCTCCAGTATTACCGTCGCGTACAATTGTACATCATGCGCCGGTAACCAGGATCTGCATACTTATTTTGTTTCGACTGGTTCTTAATTTTTGTTTCATCCCGCGAACGTAATCAGGCGAAAAAGTAAACCAGTCGTATAATCATCTGATACTCTCTGTGTTTTTCATACCCGGGTCTCGATTATAACGAAAACTGTCGAATGACAACAAAATGCCTCCCAAAAAGGCAAGATCTGAAAAAAATCAACTGAAAATATCATTTTTCACGTCGGAGAAGGAAAATCCTTGGTCAGAAGATGAAACGGACACAGGTACAACCACAGAGGCGAATGAGCCTATTGAGGTCGATGATGACGTATCACACGAAGCCAGCGAAAACAAGGAAAGTTTCAGTCCCGTTGGGCCAGATTATACACGTGGTTAACATACGACAAAGATAAAAACAAAATGTACTGCAATAAATGCATTAGCATTGGAGCAAACAATACTATGACAGCTGGTTGTGATAATTTTAAAACATCATCACTCACTATAGGCATGCAGCTAGTGCAAATTACAAGGTTTATTGCCTCTAGAATTGCTTAAATTGCTGAAAATCGTTTTCGGCCCAGGGGGCCCCCATACCCTAACATCTTCAAAAGCTAGGGTGATCTCTGCTTTTTGTTCCGACCATCCTCCATTCAAGATGGCTGCTTTTACTAAAAATAGAAATTTCTTCAATTGTCCATTGCTGCTTTAGTATAAGTCAAAATGAGCTCAAATTTTAACTGCAGCTACATGGCAAGGAGTAATTTAGCATATATTCCAGGTTTTTTTGTGAAATTTTTCTTTCAGCCGATTTATACCGATTATGCAAATTAGGCATATTTTGATAAAAGATCACATTTAAATCTTCTCCTCTGAAACCGATGAACCAAATTAAAGCAAATTTGGCTGGGGTGGTCCCTTTTCAATATTGTGTCTGACAGCACCGCCCTCCATTCAAAATGGCTGCTGTTACCAAAAATAGAAATTTCTTTAGTTGCCAATTTCTGCTTTATTACAAATCAAAATGAACTCAAATTTTAACTGCAGCTACATGGCAATGAGTAGTTTAACATATATTCTGGGTTTTTCTGTGAGATTTTTTCAGCCAGTTTATTCCGTTTAGGAATATTATGAGATAAAAATCACATCAAAATCTTTTGCTCAGAAATTTGAGTTGAAATGATCTTTGGGTGGCCCACTTTCAAAATTATGTGTAACACCCCCATTTTCTATCAACTTTCGATGTCAAATTGAAAACCAGGTGAGCGATTACAGGCTCCTGGGAGCCTCTAGTTTGTAATTTACAAAGCTGGCCGCGAATCCATGCCGTATTGGTGATAGCCTTGTGTGAGCTGTTAGATCCAACGACCTAACTCATTGAACCACCCGGGCAACCACCATGATAGGCATTTGAACTCAAAACTTTAGTGGTGATCGGCATAGGTAGTTGTAAATCACAACCACAATGGCCGCTAATATAAGTGAGATATTGTTGAAAGTGGCGTTAAACACCATAACCCTAACCCCTATTAAACATTTTTTAATCCTATTGTCATCATTTGTGTACATTTTCAGTCGAAGTTGTCTGTCTAAACTAAGGAACTATGAGGAGAATGATGGTACAGAGGATTATTTGTACTACCTGGAGGCAATGTGTAACTGGGGTAAAATTGGGGACGTATTTGAGATGGTTGATGATTGGATAAAAGCATCAATGCCTAAACCACTTAAAAACATCCTGGCTTCTTATGCTACGGTAACCATAACAATATGAATTTGTAAATTGATTTACTTTTAATTAAATGAATAAATATTAACACATGCTTATATTATTTTAATATCATCATGAGTTTATCCATCCATGATTTTTAGCAGAATAGTTAAATCTTATTTTAAAAAATAAATACTTTAGATCAATGCTGCTAGAAAATGGAATAGTGAAAAAGACCCTTTAATTTGGAAATGCACCATATATTATTAAAAATGAAAGGCACATTCAGCATATTAAAGTTCTCATTTGTGCCCTCTTTTTTTTGGAACCCTGTGTACACAAATCCTTAAAAATTGTCCGTTTTTCATTACAAAGGGGAGATAATCACCTCTTTTTGCAAAATCCTATTTTGATTTAGAAGTTTGATAACTGGAGCGACAACATTAATATTAGACACAACTATGACAGGAATATTTTCTTTTCAGACTATAAAAGGAACAACCAGAAAGTGTGTAGGATTTTTAGAGCCACAGGCACCTCGTCCACAGCTAGGATTAAAATATATAACCCATCTGATACAACATCCTCGATGTCAGGCAATCATACTGTCTAAATACAGAGACAATATTGTAGAACTGATTGCAACATTACAAGATGTCAGGGTAAGTTAGTGACAGCTCTACAATACAGAGACAATATTGTAGAACTGATAGCAACATAACAGGATGTCAGGGTAAGTTAGTGACACTTCTACAACACAGAGACAACATTGTAGAACTGATAGCAACATTACAGGATGTCAGGGTAAGTTAGTGACAGCTCTACAACACAGAGACAATATTGTAGAACTGATAGCAACATTACAGGATGTCAGGGTAAGTTAGTGACAGCTCTACAACACAGAGACAATATTGTAGAACTGATAGCAACATTACAAGATGTCAGGGTAAGTTAGTGACAGCTATACAACACAGAGACAATATTGTAGAACTGATAGCAACATTACAGGATGTCAGGGTAGGTTAGTGACAGCTCTACAACACAGAGACAACATTGTAGAACTGATAGCAACATTACAGGATGTCAGGGTAAGTTAGTGACAGATCTACAACACAGAGACAATATTGTAGAACTGATAGCAACATTACAAGATGTCAGGGTAAGTTAGTGACAGCTCTACAACACAGAGACAATATTGTAGAACTGATAGCAACATTACAAGATGTCAGGGTAGGTTAGTGACAGCTCTACAACACAGAGACAATATTGTAGAACTGATAGCAACATTACAAGATGTCAGGGTAAGTTAGTGACAGCTCTACAACACAAGTGACAATATTGTAGAACTGATAGCAACATTACAAGATGTCAGGGTAGGTTAGTGACACTTCTACAACACAGAGACAATATTGTAGAACTGATAGCAACATTACAGGATGTCAGGGTAGGTTAGTGACAGCTCTACAACACAAGTGACAATATTGTAGAACTGATAGCAACATTACAAGATGTCAGGGTAAGTTAGTGACACTTCTACAACACAGAGACAATATTGTAGAACTGATAGCAACATTACAGGATGTCAGGGTAGGTTAGTGACAGCTCTACAACACAGAGACAACATTGTAGAACTGATAGCAACATTACAGGATGTCAGGGTAGGTTAGTGACAGCTCTACAACACAGAGACAATATTGTAGAACTGATAGCAACATTACAGGATGTCAGGATAAGTTAGTGACAGCTCTACAATACAGAGACAATATTGTAGAACTGATAGCAACATTACAGGATGTCAGGGTAAGTTAGTCACACCTCTACAACACAAGTGACAATATTGTAGAACTGATAGCAACATTACAAGATGTCAGGGTAAGTTAGTGACACTTCTACAACACAGAGACAATATTGTAGAACTGATAGCAACATTACAGGATGTCAGGGTAGGTTAGTGACAGCTCTACAACACAGAGACAATATTGTAGAACTGATAGCAACATTACAGGATGTCAGGGTAAGTTAGTGACAGCTCTACAATACAGAGACAATATTGTAGAACTGATAGCAACATTACAGGATGTCAGGGTAAGTTAGTGACAGCTCTACAACACAGAGACAATATTGTAGAACTGATAGCAACATTACAGGATGTCAGGGTAGGTTAGTGACAGCTCTACAACACAGAGACAACATTGTAGAACTGATAGCATTATTACAAGATGTCAGGGTAAGTTAGTGACAGCTCTACAATACAGAGACAATATTGTAGAACTGATAGCAACATTACAGGATGTCAGGGTAGGTTAGTGACAGCTCTACAACACAGAGACAATATTGTAGAACTGATAGCAACATTACAAGATGTCAGGGTAAGTTAGTGACAGCTCTACAACACAGAGACAACATTGTAGAACTGATAGCAACATTACAGGATGTCAGGGTAAGTTAGTGACAGCTCTACAATACAGAGACAACATTGTAGAACTGATAACAACATTACAGGATGTCAGGGTAAGTTAGTGACACCTCTACAACACAAGTGACAATATTGTAGAACTGATAGCAACATTACAAGATGTCAGGGTAAGTTAGTGACAGCTCTACAATACAGAGACAATATTGTAGAACTGATAGCAACATTACAGGACGTCAGGGTAAGTTAGTGACACCTCTACAACACAAGTGACAATATTGTAGAACTGATAGCAACATTACAAGATGTCAGGGTAAGTTAGTGACAGCTCTACAATACAGAGACAATATTGTAGAACTGATAGCAACATTACAGGATGTCAGGGTAAGTTAGTGACAGCTCTACAATACAGAGACAATATTGTAGAACTGATAGCAACATTACAGGATGTCAGGGTAAGTTAGTGACAGCTCTACAACACAGAGACAATATTGTAGAACTGATAGCAACATTACAGGATGTCAGGGTAGGTTAGTGACAGCTCTACAACACAGAGACAACATTGTAGAACTGATAGCAACATTACAAGATGTCAGGGTAAGTTAGTGACAGCTCTACAATACAGAGACAATATTGTAGAACTGATAACAACATTACAGGATGTCAGGGTAAGTTAGTGACAGCTCTACAATACAGAGACAATATTGTAGAACTGATAACAAAATTACAAGATGTCAGGGTAAGTTAGTGACAGCTCTACAATACAGAGACAATATTGTAGAACTGATAGCAACATTACAGGATGTCAGGGTAAGTTAGTGACAGCTCTACAATACAGAGACAATATTGTAGAACTGATAGCAACATTACAAGATGTCAGGGTAAGTTAGTGACAGCTCTACAATACAGAGACAACATTGTAGAACTGATAGCAACATTACAAGATGTCAGGGTAAGTTAGTGACAGCTCTACAATACAGAGACAATATTGTAGAACTGATAGCAACATTACAGGATGTCAGGGTAAGTTAGTGACAGCTCTACAATACAGAGACAATATTGTAGAACTGATAGCAACATTACAAGATGTCAGGGTAAGTTAGTGACAGCTCTACAATACAGAGACAACATTGTAGAACTGATAGCAACATTACAAGATGTCAGGGTAAGTTAGTGACACTTCTACAACACAGAGACAATATTGTAGAACTGATAGCAACATTACAGGATGTCAGGGTAGGTTAGTGACAGCTCTACAACACAAGTGACAATATTGTAGAACTGATAGCAACATTACAAGATGTCAGGGTAAGTTAGTGACACTTCTACAACACAGAGACAATATTGTAGAACTGATAGCAACATTACAGGATGTCAGGGTAAGTTAGTGACAGCTCTACAACACAGAGACAACATTGTAGAACTGATAGCAACATTACAGGATGTCAGGGTAGGTTAGTGACAGCTCTACAACACAGAGACAATATTGTAGAACTGATAGCAACATTACAGGATGTCAGGGTAAGTTAGTGACAGCTCTACAATACAGAGACAATATTGTAGAACTGATAGCAACATTACAGGATGTCAGGGTAAGTTAGTGACACCTCTACAACACAAGTGACAATATTGTAGAACTGATAGCAACATTACAAGATGTCAGGGTAAGTTAGTGACACTTCTACAACACAGAGACAATATTGTAGAACTGATAGCAACATTACAGGATGTCAGGGTAGGTTAGTGACAGCTCTACAACACAGAGACAATATTGTAGAACTGATAGCAACATTACAGGATGCCAGGGTAAGTTAGTGACAGCTCTACAATACAGAGACAATATTGTAGAACTGATAGCAACATTACAGGATGTCAGGGTAAGTTAGTGACAGCTCTACAACACAGAGACAATATTGTAGAACTGATAGCAACATTACAGGATGTCAGGGTAGGTTAGTGACAGCTCTACAACACAGAGACAACATTGTAGAACTGATAGCAACATTACAAGATGTCAGGGTAAGTTAGTGACAGCTCTACAATACAGAGACAATATTGTAGAACTGATAGCAACATTACAGGATGTCAGGGTAGGTTAGTGACAGCTCTACAACACAGAGACAATATTGTAGAACTGATAGCAACATTACAAGATGTCAGGGTAAGTTAGTGACAGCTCTACAACACAGAGACAACATTGTAGAACTGATAGCAACATTACAGGATGTCAGGGTAAGTTAGTGACAGCTCTACAATACAGAGACAACATTGTAGAACTGATAACAACATTACAGGATGTCAGGGTAAGTTAGTGACACCTCTACAACACAAGTGACAATATTGTAGAACTGATAGCAACATTACAAGATGTCAGGGTAAGTTAGTGACAGCTCTACAACACAGAGACAATATTGTAGAACTGATAGCAACATTACAGGATGTCAGGGTAAGTTAGTGACACCTCTACAACACAAGTGACAATATTGTAGAACTGATAGCAACATTACAAGATGTCAGGGTAAGTTAGTGACAGCTCTACAATACAGAGACAATATTGTAGAACTGATAGCAACATTACAGGATGTCAGGGTAAGTTAGTGACAGCTCTACAATACAGAGACAATATTGTAGAACTGATAGCAACATTACAGGATGTCAGGGTAAGTTAGTGACAGCTCTACAACACAGAGACAATATTGTAGAACTGATAGCAACATTACAGGATGTCAGGGTAGGTTAGTGACAGCTCTACAACACAGAGACAACATTGTAGAACTGATAGCAACATTACAAGATGTCAGGGTAAGTTAGTGACAGCTCTACAATACAGAGACAATATTGTAGAACTGATAGCAACATTACAGGATGTCAGGGTAAGTTAGTGACAGCTCTACAATACAGAGACAATATTGTAGAACTGATAGCAACATTACAAGATGTCAGGGTAAGTTAGTGACAGCTCTACAATACAGAGACAATATTGTAGAACTGATAGCAACATTACAGGATGTCAGGGTAAGTTAGTGACAGCTCTACAATACAGAGACAATATTGTAGAACTGATAGCAACATTACAGGATGTCAGGGTAAGTTAGTGACAGCTCTACAATACAGAGACAATATTGTAGAACTGATAACAACATTACAAGATGTCAGGGTAAGTTAGTGACAGCTCTACAACACAGAGACAATATTGTAGAACTGATAGCAACATTACAAGATGTCAGGGTAAGTTAGTGACAGCTCTACAATACAGAGACAATATTGTAGAACTGATAACAACATTACAAGATGTCAGGGTAAGTTAGTGACAGCTCTACAATACAGAGACAATATTGTAGAACTGATAGCAACATTACAGGATGTCAGGGTAAGTTAGTGACAGCTCTACAATACAGAGACAATATTGTAGAACTGATAACAACATTACAAGATGTCAGGGTAAGTTAGTGACAGCTCTACAATACAGAGACAATATTGTAGAACTGATAACAACATTACAAGATGTCAGGGTAAGTTAGTGACAGCTCTACAACACAGAGACAATATTGTAGAACTGATAGCAACATTACAAGATGTCAGGGTAAGTTAGTGACAGCTCTACAATACAGAGACAATATTGTAGAACTGATAGCAACATTACAGGATGTCAGGGTAAGTTAGTGACACTTCTACAACACAGAGACAACATTGTAGAACTGATAGCAACATTACAGGATGTCAGGGTAAGTTAGTGACAGCTCTACAATACAGAGACAACATTGTAGAACTGATAATAACATTACAGGATGTCAGGGTAAGTTAGTGACACCTCTACAACACAAGTGACAATATTGTAGAACTGATAGCAACATTACAAGATGTCAGGGTAAGTTAGTGACAGCTATACAACACAGAGACAATATTGTAGAACTGATAGCAACATTACAGGATGTCAGGGTAAGTTAGTGACAGCTCTACAATACAGAGACAATATTGTAGAACTGATAGCAACATTACAGGATGTCAGGGTAAGTTAGTGACAGCCCTACAACACAGAGACAACATTGTAGAACTGATAACAACATTACAGGATGTCAGGGTAAGTTAGTGACACCTCTACAACACAAGTGACAATATTGTAGAACTGATAGCAACATTACAGGATGTCAGGGTAAGTTAGTGACACCTCTACAACACAAGTGACAATATTGTAGAACTGATAGCAACATTACAAGATGTCAGGGTAAGTTAGTGACAGCTATACAACACAGAGACAATATTGTAGAACTGATAGCAACAATACAAGATGTCAGGGTAAGTTAGTGACAGCTATTCAGTGTTACTTGAGATACTGGGTTTATACAGTGAAAAAATGTTTCTAAGGAACGTTTGAAGATACCAAAGAGGTGTTCAGAAGCTGTTGTATTTGACAACTTTCTACAGGGTTAAATATTTTTTTACGACAAAGGTCCACTGTACTGTGCATCAGTTTATCATAGTGTAATAAAACTGTTCCAGGTCAGAACCATATTTTTTTATCTGAAATTGCTGAGCTCAAACACATTTTAACAGTCCCTTCGTGTTTGAGCCAGCGAAGTTCTATTGTATTTATATACATCTGAATTTAAACCTTAAGAGTGTTAGAATTAGTTTTTATACCCCCCGCAAACAAAGTTTGGGGGGGGGGGGGGGGGGGGGGTATATAGGAATCACCATGTCCGTCCGTCCATGTACCTTGTAAGTGCAACTCCTCCTAAACCGCTTATTGGATTTTTATGAAACTTTACACATTTGTAGTACACTACCTGCAGATGTGCATGAAGGAATATGGTTGCTGTCCAAAATTTCAAAGGCGAGATAATTCAACTTATACTTTCACGAAAATGGGGGGGCGCATGTACCTTGTAAGCGCAACTCCTCCTAAACGACTTATTGGATTTTTATGAAACTTTACACATTTGTAGTACACTACCTGCAGATGTGCATGAAGGAATATGGTTGCTGTCCAAAATTTTAAAGGCAAGATAATTCAACTTATACTTTCACAAAAAGGGGGGGGGGGACATGTACCTTATAAGCGCAACTCCTCCTAAACGACTTATTGCATTTTTATGAAACTTTACACATTTGTAGTACACTACCTGCAGATGTGCATGAAGGAATATGGTTGCTGTCCAAAATTTAAAAGGGGAGATAATTCAACTTATACTTGCACGAAAAGGGAGGGGGGCATGTACCTTGTAAGCGAAACTCCTACTAAGCTGCTCATTGAATTTTTATGAAACTTTACACAGTTGTAGTACACAACCTGCAGATGTGCATGAAGGAATACCGTTGCTGTCTAAAATTTAAAAGGGGAGATAATTCAACTTATACTTTCACGAAAAGGGGGGTCGTGTACCTTGTAAGCGCAATTCTTCCTATACGGCTTATTGGATTTTTGTGAAACTTTACACAGTTGTAGTACACTACCTGCAGATGTGCATGAAGGAATATGGTTGCTGTCCAAAATTTAAAAGGTGAGGTAATTCAACTTATACTTTCATTAAAAGGAGGGGGCATGTACCTTGTAAGTGCAACTCCTCCTAAACGACCTATTGGATTTTTATGAAACTTTACACATTTGTAGTACACTACCTGCAGATGTGCATAAAGGAATATGGTTGCTGTCCAAAATTTGGAAGGGGGGTTAATTTAGCTTATACTCTGAAATACGTTCTGTATGGAGAGATGGGCTTGTAAGCACAACTCCTCCTAAACGGCTCATTGGATTTAAATGAAACTTTACACAGTTGTAATACACTGCCTCAAGATGTGCATGAAGGAATATGGTTCCTGTCAAAAATTTGGAAGGTGACGTAAGCATAACTATTTCTGAATGAAATAAGATTTTAATTGACCTTTTCACATCTGGATAGTTACAATATAAAACTACTCAAGAATAAATAATTAATTTTGAATCAATAACATTTGATGTGACCTATATCCTCTTGTACAAAAGTTAGAAATGTTGTAATCCTCATGTATACTGATGAAACCGTATTGGTTTTAAACAATCCCACTTTCATGAAGACCTTGTGGCGACCCCTATATGTATGTTCTTGGTTAGTTTATTTTGGAGATGGGATGTTGTCTCCTTGACATTACTCCATATCTGTTCTTTTTTCATAGGTAACTTGCTAATATACCTGTATTCCAAAGTTTGAACATCATAGTATTGCAAGCGGGGGGTATCACTCAGTGAGGTCACAGTTCTAGTTTTAACTGAAATTATGTGATTAAATTTGTCAGTGACTTGCGACAGGTCAGTGGTTTCCTCCACCAATAAAATTGATCGCCACGATATAACTGAAATATTGTTGAAAATGGTGTTAAACGTCATAACCCTAACCCTCTTGATCTGAAAAGGTTTTTTTTTTTCACTTTCAACTGGATTCGACCCACTTTTTTGATACACTGCAGCACCAATTATTAAGCCTGATGTCCAGTGGATGAGGCACACATCCTCTGAAGAACCCCTAAGTTGGTTGATTGTTATTTGCTTAATGTCCAGTGGGAACTATTTCATGCATATTCAGGACAAGAATAAAACAACAATATATAAATATTATACAGAAAGGCGGGAAGAATGAGATAACTGGGGCAAAGATTTTGACTCACTTGAAAAGTATGGAAAGTTGAAAAGGAACCAAAAATTTAGCCTTATGTTGTTGCTACAATCTGCCTACACCTTTTAAAAATCTAGAAAAGAGGCCTTAATCTTGCAGGAATTGTGGCAATATCCAAACATGTTATCCACTATGGTCCACAGTCAGTCTTTCTGTATTATAACATGACAATGTCTCCACCACCACCCACCTCCATTGAGAGCTCATCCCTTATCAACCACTTGGGAATACGCTGTGCAGCTCCTTGGGTGAGCCCAGAGAACTGTCGCCAGTACCCAACAGGTAAGACATACCCCCGTTATGTATCTAATACTGACTGTTTTATATCTTACAGAAGTGTATAGAAGGCAGAATGACAAATCGTATGCCAGCAGAAGGTGACGACTTTACTGATGAATTCTTGGTAGAGTGTTTTTCCATGAACCTTAGACTAACAGTACTATTACATGATGAGGTGAGACCTAACTTCAATAGGGAAAGAAAGCCTTGGTGGCCGAGTGGTTATGGTCTGGGTTTTACTGGTCACATCTCTCTGGGATGTGCTCCCCTATCAAGTCTAGTAGTCACAATAGGAGTGTAACGATACAGAATTTTTATCACGATACGTATTGTGACATTTTGTTTACCTTTGATTTTTTTTTAGTACTAACTTTATTGTTTGAAAATACATGTAAATTTGTTGTTGCAGTCTAAATTTTGTTGGTATTACGTCACCATTTTTTTTTCTTAAGGATTTGCCACATACGTCCGTGAAAATTAAAACTAATATTTGATTTTAACAGTTTTTGGTACTAAAGAAATAATCTGTTGAAACAATATTGCCAATATCGTAAGGAGCACCCAGTCGTAGCGTGTCATCAATATCGTAAGGAGCACCCATTGTACTGTGTACCGTGTGGTCAATAAAATACGCGATATATCGTCATTCAGTATATCGTTACACTCCTAAGTCAAAACTGCAATGAAAAAGTGGTCTTATAAGAAGGGTGGCCTCCCTTGAGGGGCACAATTTAGTAGTAGTATTTTACTGTTTTAGTGGATCTGAAATTTGGCCTTATAAGAGGAGGATTGCTGTACTAGATGTCCCCACATTTGGTTTCGCTCAATAACAGATCAGTGCTTTATATATAGAGAAAGATTTCATAGAACGGAGCAGTCATACATCTACAAGATAGTCTAAATTTCCTCACAGGATAGACCATTCCATGCCTTGTTAGTGTAACAACTTTTTTGTGCTAAACATCAGAGGCATTTGATTCCCTCACAATAACATATGTTCCCTGTAAGAAAATCATTTCAAATTTATACACAAGATCAGTGACCATAAAGGAAGCCAAGTTCTGTTTCAGACTTAACTACTTTTTCTGGAGTTATGCTCCTGTTTTCTCTAGTTATGCTCCTGTTTTCTGGAGTTATGCTCCTGTTTTCTCTAGTTATGCTCCTGTTTTCTGGAGTTATGCTCCTGTTTTCTCTAGTTATGCTCCTGTTTTCTGGAGTTATGCTCCTGTTTTCTCTAGTTACAAACTGCTTCGTCCATGTCCTATGAATACATTCTTCCATTATTTTGTAATTTATTTTCTTTGAAATTGTTTTAGGGAGACTACAGTGCAATACCTAAGATAAATCAAGCTATTGCCTGGGCCGATGACATCATAATCCCTGTCGTGGAATCACAAAACCAGGGCTCAGTTTCAAGCTCTGCATCAAATTCAGCAGAAAATAGCCAATCGGAGACTAAGAATGTTACACAGGGTGTTCTTGGACGTACTTTGTACAATTCTCAAGATTACACAATGATGTCAGGAAGTTTGTCAAGGAAGCGTTCCATAGGTAAAGCAACAACATGCGCAATCAACCTAGCTTCCAGTGTTCTACATGTGAGTATTGATGATCCAATTAAATGTGTTTAATGAGTGTTAATTACTGTACATCAGAATACAGTTAAACTTGTATTGAGTAGTCACCATTGGAACAAAAGAAAAATGTCAGTTCCGGTCCGTATTAACGTTACCGGATGGCAATTATTTGGGGAAAACTGGTGGTCGCTTTGTAAAGCTGCGGTGCTTTTATAACTATTTCATGATAATTAGTTCATCATTCAATGATTTGATAGTTTATTTAATGAGTACATCTTGAAATAAAAACGTAGATATCAAATTTGTGCGCACAACACGTTTCTGGAATAAGCTTCACCAGGTACGCCCAAAGTCGAAAGTTTGGAAACCAAAGAATTTTGAAGCATTTTGGGAGCAAGGCCTAAAAGTTAATACAGATGAATTTTCAAATTCTAGGATAAAAACTGACTGTTAAATATAGGTAATCTTATAGGATGGGATTAACTTTGAGTGACACTTGACCGTGTTAGTGAGGTGACCGTTTATTTGAATTAAAATAGCATAGATCATGTCGGAAGGGTTTTAAACTGGCTGTTTAAAGCAGGTGACCGTTGGGGCAGGTTTGACTGTACCAATCTCTTAATACCTTCTAGACTTTCGTAACAAGTAAAGACAACAAATCTAAAACATTGGAAAATACAGTATTCCCCCCTGATGTAAGATGTCTGGCAAGTTTTAATATCAAATAAAAGACAAGCAAGCATAACAATGGAATACGATAAAAGTTGCCTGTTGTCTCCCCTGTTGTCTAAAGACGAGAGATAGAAGTCACTATGTCTATCCTTATCACCTTCATTGATAAAGGGTAAAAAATCGCTCTTTAGGCATTAAACAACAATCACTCACTCACTCACTCACTCTATTTATGAAGCTGTACAAGAAAAATAATTTGCTGTTGTTTCGAATTCACAACTTTAGAGAAGATAGGCACTGATTGCACTGTACCCACCTTGATAAATAGATATAGATTAAAAAAACCATTAACCAACATGAATGATAATGATATTTTTATATTTCAGAATTTATTGAGGATATGTAGTGAGGTGGTTCTGATTGGCGTTGCTAATGAAGACTTAAGTGTTCAAATCTACAATTTCTGTATAGAATGCCTACATGCAGGTAATTTCAAGTGAGAACGGCTTTATTTTATAACATTGATTTGAATAAATATTTGAAACAAGGGCAACGCAAAGCGTGGCGTATCATCCCCTCATCTAAAAATTGGACCCTGTGACTTTGACCTTGAAAATCAATACGGTTCCAGATTCTCTTAAGGTCTAAGTATGTACCAAGTTTGGTCAAAAAAGACTGACTGTGGACCATAGTGGATAACATGTCAAAAAATGTTGATTCTAGAGTGTTCACAAGGATGTTACGGAAGGACTGACGGACGGTTATGCGGTAAAAATTTGACCCCTTGACCTTTGACCTTGAAAATCAATAGGGTTCCAGACTCCTCTAAGGATTATGTATGTACCAAGTTTGGTCAAAATCCATTGAAGGATGTTGATTCTAGAGTGTTCACAAGGATGTTATGCAGTAAAAATTTGACCCGGTGACCTATGACCTGGAAAATCAACAGGGTTCCAGATTCTCTTAAGGACTAAATATGTACTAAGTTTGGTCAAAATTCATTGAAGGATGTTGATCCTAGAGTGTTCACAAGGATGTTACGGAAGGACGGACGGACGGTAGCGTTACTATATCCCTTCGCAACTTCGTTGGCGAGGGGATAATAAGGATTAGGATTATGGTGTTTAATGCCACTTTCAGCAATATTTCAGTTATATTGTGGTGGTCAATTTTATTGGTGGAGGAAACTAGAGAAAACCACCAACCTGCTGCAAGTCACTGCCAAACATCACATAATGTTGTATAAAGTACACTTCTCCATGATCGGAATTCAAACTCGCAACTTTAGATTAATTGGAATATTAGATTTGATACTTACACAGGGTTCGAAAATTACTGTAGGGCCGATAGCCCGAGGCTAAAAGAATTGCGCTCGATCTAGGCCAAGTTGTTTTATCGTAGACCGTGTGTCTAGGTGATTAACGACTATCAATTTCCGGAAATTGTGTTCCGAGCGGACATCGTTTTCTATCTTATGTAAAATCCTTAGTCATGTCGGCACTTGAAATAAACTACTCTTTTCTCCGCTATATGTAAGAACTTATATGACTATGATCACGAGTTCAAGGTTACTTTTTCAATATCCAGAGTAAACCGAAAGTTGACACCCGTGAAAGTAACAAGGTATACAATGCCACAAAAAGGAAGAGAACATTTCAAGCTCACTGGCTTCAAATGTACAAATGGCTACATTATGATGTTGACGGAGAAAGTCAGCTGATGTCTTGTGACTGGTGTAAAAAAAAATGGGAAAGAAGACACAGACGGTGAATTTGTTAAAGGCACCGATAATTTCAAAAAAGACACCTTAAATTATGAACTGGAACCTGGGGAGAAATACAGAATAAAACAAAATTATTTAAATATGTGCCTTTTATTAACATTTTTCAATCTTTGAAACCATAAAAATACACTTTTTTGACATAATATTTGCACATCTCATACATTCAAAACATACTCAAAATGCAGGATTTTGCATGTAATTATTAAAAGTATTCAAGAGGGAGGGGGGGCATGCCCCCAAACCCCTCTAGCAGATTCGAGTAGCTTCGTCACCCTCGCTGCAAATACAGGTCTAGACATTTTCTTTCAGGGCTAGAATAGATTAAATTAATCTAGCCCTGCAGTCTAGACATCAATTCACATTAAATTCTATCCCTGCTTACATAAATGCTGAACTTTTTTTTCAATTAGCATTTCTATTAAAATTTGTATTATTATTTTTATTTTCCTCCTCCATTTTCTTTTCAGATTCCTCATTCAAACTTTTACCACAGATTATGACTTGTTTCTATCAAGTTACAGTATATATAATACTGAAACACCACACTGATGACAACAATGCTCACCATGACAACCTGATATCTAACTTTATGGGCAAGGCATTGGTTGCTTTAGCAGTTTATTTGAATGACAATAAAGAGCATGGAATCAAGGTAGAGTTGAAGTACATGAGCACCTGAGTTCACTCCCGGTTTTTAGTGGGGTTTGTGTTGGTCAGTCTTTAAATTTCTGTGTAGTGTTTTGTAGACCATTGTTAGTCCTTTTTCTTTTGGTCATTGAGTTGTCTTTCCTTTGATTGATGGTGTCTGATTACCCCTTTAATATCTTTTTTTAGGATCAAACTTTTCTTATACAGACCAATTTGTATGGCCATTACTGTTCTCTATTTTCAGTAATTTCAGAAATTTAAATTTAAGCTTTTTGGGTTAGTGTTATGGTGTTTAATGCCACTTTCAACAATATTTCAGTTATATCATGGAGGTCGGTTTTATTGGTTGAGGAAACCAGAGAAAACCACCAACCTGCTGCACGCGAGTCATTGACAAACTTTATCACATAATGTTGTATCGAATACACCTCACCCTGAGGGGCATTCAAACTCACAACTTTAGTGGTGATATGCACTGATTGCATAGGTAGTTGTAAATCCAACAACCATACAATCACAACCACAACAGCCCCTTATGCTGATCCCATGAAAGATAATATACTATACATATACCTCTTGTAGGTGTTGAACTCGGTGAAAGGAGCCATGATAGAAATTCTGATATCTGTGTACAAAACTACTGTACTAGACCCGGCTGTGATAAGAGATTTTGGTGCCAATGTGGTGTCTGTCATCTTGGCTGAATTGTCTAATATGAGTAGAACTGTAAGTATATTTCACCCCATCCACATCGGTGGCATAATAGTTAGTGTATTCACCTTGAGTGCAGTAGATCGTGAGATCAAGCTCAGTTGGGTCAATCCACAGACTATAAAATTGGTATTTTGTTGAAGCATGCAGCATTAAGGAGAAAAGGCAAAGACTGGTTGGCTTAAAATCAGAATAAGTTTCTGAGCTGAGTCACATGTCTACAGACTTGTTTCAGTGTGATAGCACTAACGTGTTGGTCTTGTACAAAGTGGAAATCATTATCATTGGATCAAGATGTAATTTGCTCTTGCCATTATATAGCTGAAAAAATTGCTCTCTTGGCTTTCAATAGCAGCACTCACTCACTCACTGGTCACTCAATACTTGATGAATATATTAACAATTTATTACATAAATGCCAGTGTAAAACTGAGATTGCCTAGTGAAATAAAAACCGATATTCCACCAGTGAAATAAAACTTTTTTTTTCCACCGTGACATCACATTACCAACGTCATCGCAATCAAAAATATCATTGAGCATACAACAATAAAAAACAAGTTCCTTTTTTAAACGTCTTATTGCCGTCAATAAAAACGTAAATGTAATGAACACTACAACTACTCTGGCTTTCAGAATATCGTCAATAAATCACTTATAATCGAACAATAACAATTCTCTCATGTGCTAATGTGCATTCGTGAATTACTGTATTGTTCAGCTACTTATGATTTATTTTCGATATTTGGAATGGAAGAGTTGTCTGTTCTTGATCATGTCTAACTTATTTGTTTTAGCTTGGGTTGGAGGAATCTGTTGACAGTTTTACCTCCTTACCTCCCCTGTCAGCTTGGCTGCTTGATATTTTGTTCAGAAGGTCATTCATAGCGAGGTTAGTACAAATAATGGTAAAATTGATATTTAAAAAAAAATCACAAAAAGTATACCACAGAATAAAATGGGCTGTTATGAGAAAAAAAATCCAAAAAAGTATACCACAGAATAAAATAGGCTGTTATGAGAAAAAAAAATCCAAAATATTCTTTCAGAACCTAAAATGGAAATGCAATGGGATGAAGCAGCTTTGTGATATGAAGATTAAATTTGATACCAAATGTGGTTTTGTAGCCTATTTGAGATCAAAATTTAACATATTCTACGACATGCTATTAAATCATTTATACCAGTACAGTAGATCGTATGTTCAAACTCTGGTCAGGTCAAATCAAAGATTATAACATTGGTAGTTGCTGCTTCTCCCCTAAGCACACAGCATTTTAAGAGTAATTTCAAAGACTGGCTGGCTCGGAATCAGAACAATGTGTCCTAGTGTAGTGACATGTCTACCTGCAGATTTATTTCAGTGACTAGCACTATAAAAATCCAACTAAGCGTGTTGGTCTAGGACAAAGCAGTGATCTTCTCGCTGTAACTTGTTCTCATAATGATATAACTGAAAAATTGCTCACTTGGTGTTAAACAACAATCAATCACTCTTCTTTAAAATGCTAATCTCTAGTTTGAGTTTCAATTATGTTGAATCTGCAAATGTACCTAGTTGTTATAAACAATATTGCAGAACCATTAGGTATTCTAAATTTTGCAGATTCAACATAATTGAAACTCAAACTAGAGATTTATATACAGGTTAAAACTGTGCAGTCAAACCTGCATTAAAGACCATCTTTATATCAGTCATCGAGATTAGCACAGGACCACCTGCCCGCAGCCTGTAAATATCAGTTCGGTCCTGTATATTTTGGTCATTTCTCCAATAGAACTTAACTAAAAATATACTAATTTTGACATTCGGTCCTGTGATTTCAAAAGCCTAATTTCGATGATCTCTGTCAATAAAGAGCAGTCTCATTTTTCCCATTAACAAGTAGTGCATATGATTTTAAACTGCATATAAAGGGCAATTGCTCATAAAGGCTACATTTTCAGGTTCCTTTGAGTGGCCTTTATATACAGGTTTGACTAATTGTGCAATTCAAGATTTTCCTTTTTTGCTTCAGAAATTTTATGGCAGAGCTGTGTAGATTTATAGATTCTGGTGCTGTGACAGATCTTCATACCCTGCATGGAGCCTCACACTTATTGGCAACAATCGTTAAATGTAGGAAAATTAATTTTGCTGTCAGATGTAAAAATACTATGAAAGCTTTATAGTATTAAAGTTATTGGTGTGTAATGCCACTTTCAACAATATTTCAGTAATATCATGACAACTACATCAGAGAGGTAATGGTTGGCATTCATCGCCTAGAGTGTGGTTGATTGTGGGGTCAAAGATCATAAAGTTGGTATTTGCTGCTTCTTGTTTAACGGGTAAGTGTGGCGACTAGTTAGCTCGGAATTGGGATGATACGTTGGAGTGGAGCGACATGTCTAACCGTAGATTGTTGTTGAGCCAGCACTATAAAGATCCAATTAGGTGTGTTGTTCTAGTGCCAAGTGGCCATCATTATCATATCATTGAATGTAACTTGTTCTCACCATGATATAGCTGAAAAATTGCTCAATTGGTATTAAACAACAATCACTCAATATATCGTGGCAGTCGGTGCCTGTGCATTATAAGTTACACACTAGTGACCTAATACGATATATATGGGGTCAGTAAATTTCATATTGGGTCACTAGCACACTGTGTAACGAATATATCTTACTGATTACATTTATATGTAACTGCATCAAAACTAATAAATATATAATTCATATGTGTCGCTATAACAATATTTGGTGACTTGTGGAATGTTACATTGATCAAGTCATTGAACCAACATTTGGGGACAAACTTACTCGGGTCAATTTTTTATTGTAATATTTAAACAAAATTAATACGTTTGCTTATAATTTCAACGTCTGTTGTCAAGGTGAAACGTCTCCGCGTCTCGTTGTTCAACGTCATCGTTGTTTTGAAAGAAAAAGGGGAGATAACTCTACTACTAACCGTGTATTAAAAATCTACTGACCGTGTATTGAATATACACGGTTTCCACGTGATCACTTTAAATCAATGATATTCCTAGAAGTTTGTAAAAAGTAAGATATTTTTGTGTCCATGCTTGTTCCAATGATCTGAGAAAATTATACAAACATCAAGTAATGATTTTATGTTTGTTTGTTTTATTGTGCTTAACGCCACTTTCAGCTATATCATGGCGACCAGTTTTAGTGGTGGAGGAAGCTGGAGAGGACCATGGGCAAGCAACTGGTAAACTATATCACTTGCGGCTGCGAGTCGAGTGCACCCTTTTTGTAATTTACAAAGCCGGGTGCGAAACCACGCCGTATTGGTGATAGGCTTGTATGAGTTGTTAGGTATTCCAACTACCTAACTCATTGAGCCACTCGGGGCCCCTAGTAATGATTTTAAGATAAATGAACCACTTTCATCATTGTGTCTGTATTTACATGTATCTAATTGTAATCATATATTGTTAGGTAAACCAACATCCCCTGGAATAAAGGAATGTTGGGCTTCAATAGACGGTGAACTAGAGAAGTTAAAGAAACAAGATCCAGAACAACTAGAGAGTATAACAGAAATGTTCAGTAACTTCCTATGGATCGAACACTAAGTTTTACATATTTCTTTATTTTTTAACAATGTACTGGAAAATCATGTGTCGGCCATACGATCATGACCATGACAGCCCCTCAAAAACTGAACATTAAATAGTAATAAAATATGGAATGAGATTTAAATACTATTTTATTATATTGTAGTCAGTTTATACATGGTTGCTAATGACAACAGTAAACTAAATATAAGTTGCATGGTCATTTTTTGTTATACAATTATTTTGAATACATAAAACTACATGTAGTTTTAATAGATTGTAGCATATCATACTTATAACCAACACAAACACATGGACACATGTACTTGCCAGTTGCAAAGAAGAACATATAGGGGAGTTTCAAGTTTGATGTCTTGGGTGTATCCAGGAGATATTTTGGTCCAGGCCCCCTCTTAGAGAGACAGGATGTAGTATACCCCCTATTTTGGATGCTACGTGGGAAGATTCCAGTATAATACTACCTCATTTATGAGGGGTTTTTTTTCTGAATACCAGTTGCATCCCGAATAGAGGGCAAATAATGTGATTTCTTGAGAATTTAGCTGAAATACTGATAATGTTGAGGTTAAACACCAATCAATCAAAGTATTTCAACTAATACATGATATATATCTAGGGCCTATGGTACTGTGATAGTTCAATTAAAATTATGGCAGAAAAAATTGATTGAAATAGCACATGAATACATGGAACCATAGAACCTGGGTACTATACGATCGAACTATAATTTGGGTACAGTCCATTTCAGTAACTATGGAAACCACCAGACTTCAGGTTTTTTGGTTCATGTATTTATGTTGGTTAGCACTAAAAGACAGATTTTGTCACTATATAGGGTGGTATGATTTTTATCAACAAACATTGAGGTGAAAGTGATGAGAAATCCTAGGGTTTTATCATAGACCTCCTTTATGAAAATAAACATGTTGGTTTTTGATTTATTTAAAAAGTGTATGACATTTACTAAGAATATACCAGAATGTGTCAAAATAAAATTGTATCACTGTTGAATAATTGTTTTGATTTTAATTTTAATTGGCACTCAATGAAAAGTCCCAAGGATTCCATATGTTTTTACATCAGACATTTGTTTATGAATTTAAAGTAATAGTGTCTGATTGGTTAATACTCTATATCATGTGAGTGATATTTATTTGTTTATGAATTTAAATCATGACCTCTGATTGGTTAATATTCTATATCATGTGAATGATGATGGTTTGTTTATCAATTTAAATCATGATCTCTGATTGGTTAATATTCTATATCATGAGAGTGCTAATGCTTTGTTATGAATTTAAATCATGGTTTCTCATTGGTTAATATCCTATATCATGCAAATAATGATTTTTTGTTTATGAATTTAAATCATGACTTCAAATTCTGATTGGTTAACATCGTATGAATGACAATCCTTACAAAATCCTTCCTATTATCACTGTACATATAAAATCCAGACGATGTCCACATGTTGACACTACTGAACCTAACACTACATGTCGTATACTGGTAATGATTCTACAGCTATTATTATGGTCCGTACATGTGGTCGTTCTTGTTGTGTGGCTGTTGTTGGTAGATCTGAGTAGATAATCCCGGGGGACCGTCCATGTAAATATTTGTACCTTGATCGTAGAGCTACAAATAATAAAAAGTTCAATTGATAAAAACGACAACTATTTGGAATGTATATGGTCTTCACGACAGATACCTATCACCACTAAAGTTGTGAGTTTGAACCCCGTTCATGGCGAGGTGTACTCGATACATCATTATGTGATCAAGTTTGTCAGTGACTTTTCAGTGGTTTTCTCCTGGTACTCTCGTTTCCTCCACCAATAAAACTGACCGCCACAATATAACTGAAATATTGTTGAAAATTGCCTTAAACCAAACCCAAAAACTTAAAGCAACACTTAATGAATGATAAAACTAAGCTTGACTATTAAGTTCCTCTGTTTGTACCTATTTGTCTAAAATTGTCCACATTTATAATAATATTACTTAAATTAATTAGGTCATCAATATGTTATAACTATTATGAAAGTTTAAATTGATGGTCAACAATTCCACCAATATCAACAAAAACGAGCAATCACGTCTTGCCTTAACTCGCTGAACACTAAGAAAGGGGGGACAACCACATATGATGTTGGAAGTCCATATTTTGGCTTTGGACAGGCACAAAAATTTGTCTGGATTAAACCGGTTAATGGAATCACTACCTTGATAACTCGATCTCCAATGGTAATACATATATAAACAAATGATAAAAAAAAATCTGCACAGATTCACTTCCACTGAAAAAAAGACCTCATATTAACACAAAAAATAAAGATGACATAAGCATGGACAGTACAATCGCAGGGTCAATGAATGCAATGTGTATTTGTTTTCAAAACAAAATAACAATTTGAAAAAACAAAGTGGCGGTCGTGATCGTATTGTAGTTGGATTTACAACTACCTATGCAATCAGTACCTATTACCACTAAAGATGTGATTTCGAATCCAGCTCATGGTGTGGTGTATTGGATGTAACATTATGTAGTAAAGTATGTCCGTGACTTGCTGGAGCTTGTTTGTTTTCTGCGGGTACTCGGGGGTTTCCTCCACAAATAAAACTGAAATACTATTGAAAGTGGTGTTAAGCACCATAATCCTAACCCCTCCCTTGATGTATTAGACATAAGTAATACTTACATTGGTATTGATGCCATCTGTAAAGAAAACATAATATATTAGTGTTATATCTAGTATACATACGGAATATATAGAATAATGGCAGATTTGAAAGTCGAGACAGACATTACTACTAGTATTTCAGTGAGTTCTATAGATTTGAAGCTCTTATATTATAGCAAAAAATCTGTAAAAATGTGATATGATTAACGTTATTACAACTGATAAGATGTTTTATTACATAATGATTTTATTTAAGCAATTTTATTGGCTATCATGCTGTCGCCTGACATTCCGTAAAATTTGATATTGTTTGATTAAAACTCGTATTGGCTTGGTTTCACTTTGGTTTTCGTTTAATGTAATAAAACAATGACAGTCTATTGTATCGGTCAATACGAGATTTGAAGCTCTTATATTATAGCAATAAATCTGCAAAAATATGATATGATTAACCTTTTTTGTAATTTACAAAGCTGGGCGCGAACCCACGCCGTATTGGTGATAGGCTTGTATGAGTTGTTAGGTAATATAACTACCTAACTCATTGAGCCACCCAGGCCCCTATAAGATGTTGAAGCTTCAAACTTAATTATTAATTCCAATAACCTTAAAAACTTACCAGTAGCTCCATAAGCAGGGTTGCCTGAAAATGAATGGAAAATGTTTTAGGTCAAAGGTCAATTAAATGCAATGATGTTGCAGGACACAATGTGTGCCCTGTCATAATTATAAATTATAACAAAAGTTATGTCTGCTGTCATTTTCTTACATATATTAGAGACAGATAAAGCATAAAACAAATCCGGCAAGGTACAAAGGGAGACAACTCATACACAAACTTACGAGACCATGTAAACTACTACTTAATAACACAAATATTTAGGCATCCACGTGGGAACTTGAATATTAATTATTCATTTTGCACATTTCTTTACTGATTTAGTGAATTGGGCCTTAACGAATGGTATCGTTAATGTGACCTATATGGACTATCTCGTATTATTCCAAGGCGGGTGACTTATAAGAAGCAAGAAATGCTTACCCTTCGTGAGCACAGGCGTTCACTCCGATTTTTGGTGGGGTCAGTGTTGCTCATCTTTTTAGTTATTCATGTTGTCCTATTATGTGTCTACTTTCTTAGTTCCTTGTGATGTCTGTTATGAGTTCACCTCTGGTATTTTTGTGCAGTTAGTTTTCTGTGTAGTGTTTAACATCAAAACTAAGGAGTTGGTTTCCAAAATGTGGAATGGTTGAAATATACATTTAAATGATTGAAAATATATTATTTCAGTGTTCCACTAAAACTAAAAATAAGTGGAAACTGCACTAATAGAAAACTTAAACAAAGTTTAGTTATATCAGAAAAATAAGTTCAAACTGTACCGAAAAAGGAAAAATAAGTGCAAAATGTATTTATAAAAATAAACTACCAACAAAATTGTAGTAAGCACAACCTGTAGTAATAAAATAAAAATAAATGCAAAACTATTAATAAAGCAAAAATAAGTACACAATATAAAAATAGAACAAATAATCAGTAAACAGTGTGAGAAAATAACAAAAATAAGTACAAACTGTACTAATAAAGCAGAAATAAAAATGAACTACTAACAAAATCATAAATACAAACTGAACTAACAAAAACAAACTACAAATAAAGCAAGAATCAAAATAAAATAACAATGAATAAAAACTACTAATAAAATAAAAATAAATACAAACTACTAATAAATACAAACCACTAATAAATTAAAACAATACAAAATGTAACAATAAAGCAAAAAATTAATACAAACTGCTAATAAAATAAAAATAAATACAAACTACTAATAAAATAAAAATAAATACAAACTGCTAATAAAATTAAAATAAATACAAACTACTAATAAAATTAAAATAAATACAAACTACTAATAAAATAAAAATAAATACAAACTACTAATAAAATTAAAAAAATACAAACTACTAATAAAATAAAAATAAATACAAACTACTAATAAAATAAAAATAAAAACAAACTGCTAATAAATTAAAAATAAATACAAACTACTAATAGAATAAAAATAAATACAAACTGCTAATAAAATAAAAATAAATCCAAACTACTAATAAAATAAAAATAAATACAAACTGCTAATAAAATAAAAATAAATACAAACTACTAATAAAATAAAAATAAATACAAACTGCTAATAAAATAAAAATAAACACAAACTACTAATAAAATAAAAATAAATACAAACCACTAATAAATTAAAACAATACAAAATGTAACAATAAAGCAAAAAATAAATACAAACTGCTAATAAAATAAAAATAAATACAAACTACTAATAAAATAAAAATAAATACAAACTACTAATAAAATAAAAATAAATACAAACTACTAATAAAATAAAAATAAATACAAACTACTAATAAAATAAAAATAAATACAAACTGCTAATAAAATAAAAATAAATACAAACTACTAATAAAATAAAAATAAATACAAACTGCTAATAAAATAAAAATAAATACAAACTACTAATAAAATTAAAATAAATACAAACTGCTAATAAAATAAAAATAAATACAAACTACTAATAAAATAAAAATAAATACAAACTGCTAATAAAATAAAAATAAATCCAAACTACTAATAAAATAAAAATAAATACAAACTGCTAATAAAATAAAAATAAATACAAACTACTAATAAAATAAAAATAAATACAAACTGCTAATAAAATAAAAATAAACACAAACTACTAATAAAATAAAAATAAATACAAACCACTAATAAATTAAAACAATACAAAATGTAACAATAAAGCAAAAAATAAATACAAACTGCTAATAAAATAAAAATAAATACAAACTACTAATAAAATAAAAATAAATACAAACTACTAATAAAATAAAAATAAATACAAACTGCTAATAAAATAAAAATAAATACAAACTACTAATAAAATAAAAATAAATACAAACTGCTAATAAATTAAAAATAAATACAAACTACTAATAAAATAAAAATAAATACAAACTACTAATAAAATAAAAATAAATCCAAACTACTAATAAAATAAAAATAAATACAAACTGCTAATAAAATAAAAATAAATACAAACTACTAATAAAATAAAAATAAATACAAACTGCTAATAAAATAAAAATAAACACAAACTACTAATAAAATAAAAATAAATACAAACCACTAATAAATTAAAACAATACAAAATGTAACAATAAAGCAAAAAATAAATACAAACTGCTAATAAAATAAAAATAAATACAAACTACTAATAAAATAAAAATAAATACAAACTACTAATAAAATAAAAATAAATACAAACTACTAATAAAATAAAAATAAATACAAACTACTAATAAAATAAAAATAAATACAAACTGCTAATGAAATAAAAATAAATACAAACTACTAATAAAATAAAAATAAATACAAACTGCTAATAAAATAAAAATAAATACAAACTACTAATAAAATTAAAATAAATACAAACTGCTAATAAAATAAAAATAAATACAAACTACTAATAAAATAAAAATAAATACAAACTGCTAATAAAATAAAAATAAATACAAACTACTAATAAAATAAAAATAAATACAAATGGCTAATAAAATAAAAATAAATCCAAACTACTAATAAAATAAAAATAAATACAAACTGCTAATAAAATAAAAATAAATACAAACTACTAATAAAATAAAAATAAATACAAACTGCTAATAAAATAAAAATAAATACAAACTACTAATAAAATAAAAATAAATACAAACTGTATCAATAAAAATAAAAATAAATACAAAATGTACTAATCAAATACAAATAAATACAAATGGCTAATAAAATAAAAATAAATCCAAACTACTAATAAAATAAAAATAAATACAAACTGCTAATAAAATAAAAATAAATACAAACTACTAATAAAATAAAAATAAATACAAACTGCTAATAAAATAAAAATAAATACAAACTACTAATAAAATAAAAATAAATACAAACTGTATCAATAAAAATAAAAATAAATACAAAATGTACTAATCAAATACAAATAAATACAAACTAATAATAGAACACAAATTCCTGTCTTATTATTTCACTGAAATATATCTATTTGACTTAAAATAATTTCATAGCTGCCTTTCTTTTTATTTGTTGTTGAGTATATTTCATAACATAACATATCCCACCTTCATCTTTCAGTCTACTACTGGACAAATCTCTCGCTATACCAGATGGTACTCCATGTGGCGCTAGGTGGAGCGTCGGTGACTCCTCATCTAATAGTTGATGTTTCATGCTACTACCATAAGAAAAGTCTGCTCTGTTGCCAAAGAAATGGTTTAACGCCACATACAGTATCAAAATAATAAGACAAGTAATTCCATAAGTACGGAATGTAATAACACTACCTGAAACAGACAGAATATGTGTTTAAGGGTTAGGATTAGTTGTGTTTAATGCCACTTGAAACAATATTTTAGTTATTTCGTGGCAGTCAGTTTCATTGGCGGAAACCGGAGTGCCAGGAGAAATCTACCGACTTGTTGCAAATCACTGGCCAACTTGGAATGCACATTTTTGTAGTTTTATTAGCAAGTGAAAACGTTGACAGAACTACATTTTGAAGGAAGCACAGTATCAATTCATATAAAAATGCACTTCTGTTAAGGCTTTTACAACCCTAAAGGACTGTAAAATTACATTCAATACATATAATTACATATTTACATTGTTAAATAAAATTGAAATTATTATTATCTGTTTTAATATTTAATATTCCAAAGGCAATGTGAGCTTTTGCCATCACTTGGCATCCGTCGTCCGTTAACTTTTCACATTTTAATCTTCTTCTCTGAAACCCCTCAGCCAAATGAACTGACACTTGGTAGGAAGCATCTATGGAAGGTCCTTTATAAAGAATGCTCATTTTGTCCCGATCCATTAACAAACATGGCCACCACAGGCAATTCTTGTTTCTGATTGGCCGATTTTTTTAAATCTTCTCCTCTGAAACTGCTTGGCCAAATGAGCCGAAACTTGGTAGGAAGCATCTATGGAAGGTCCTCTATAAAGAGTGCTCATTTCGTCCCAATCCGTTAACAAACATGGCCACCACAGGCCATTCTTGTTTCTGATTGGTTGATTTCTAAAAAAAATCTTCTCCTCTGAAACCGCCAGGCCAAATGAAGCAAAACTTGGTAGGAAGCATCCTTGGAAGGTCCTCTATAAAGATTGCTCATTTAGTTCCGATCCGTTAACAAACATGACCGCCACAGGCCATTCTTGTTTCTGATTGGTTGATTTCTAAAAAATCTTCTCTGAAACCGCTTTCCCAAATGAACTGAAATTTGTTAGGAAGCATCTATGGAAGGTCTTCTATTCAATCCGTCCTGATCCATTAACAAACATGGCCACCTCAGGCAATTCTTGTTTCTTATTGGTCGATTTCTAAAACAGCTTGGCCAAATGATATGAATCTTGGTAAGAAGCATCTATGGAAGGTCCTCTATAGAGATTGCTCATTTCGTTTTGATCCATTAACAAACAGAGGCAATTCTTGTTTTAGATTAGTCGATTTCTAAAAATCTTCTTCTCTGAAACTGCTTGGCCAAAATGAGCCGAAATTTGGTGGGAAGCACCTATGGAAGGTTCTGTATTAAGTTTCCTCAAAGCAGAATGAAAGGTGAGCGACACAGGCTCAGCTCAGTGCTGAGCCTCTAGTCAACTATTGCTATTATGTGTAGTTAATATTTTTCATGACGTTCAAAAATTGTTCCTGTGAGTGGGCGTGGTTGAATGGTTTTGATCTTCATTGACAGGCGAAATTTCAAAGTCACGTTTCAACATTTTGACCAATCACATAGACCATTCTAACTGAAATAAACACATAATGTAATTATATAGAGATGACAAAATATATAAACCCTATACAACAAGCGACACCAATACGGACCTGGGTGACAGACCCCCAACAACGACAGGAGAAAACAGACAGAGCACTAGTCTAAGAAAGTAATCTGTCTGCAATATCACAGAAGGTAACCGGACGCTAAATATAGAATAACAGCAATTTTGAAGGTCGAGACAGACCTTATCGCTAATATCTCAGCGAGTCCAATAGGACGAGCTGGGATATTTGTGATAATGTCTGTCGAGGCCTTGAGAACTGACATTATTGTTTTTATCGATGACATAATAATGTGTTTTACGTCAGATTGAACAATAAACTTGTGCATGCGAGTTACGAACTGACCTAATATTTTAGTGGATCAAGGTCAGTTCAGTGATCCAGACTTTATCAACAGCACACATCAAAGGGAAAATGTCAAATTTTCGGATAAAACAGAATAACGAAATAACTAAAGGTAATTTATTAACACTTACCATAAGTATATACCATAATTCCTCCAAATACAGCACCACATCCTCTACCTAGACCATGATGAAGTCCTTGCAGTATACCCTGCGCTGATGATCTCAGTTCCGTTGGTATTGCGTTTGTAATGTATGAACAACACGCGGCCCAAACAGCTGCATGTGTCAACCCTAAAAACATAAACGTCATCGTAAGGTATCCTGATTTTGTTGCATCTAATCAAAAACTAACTGCGGAACCGTAGCCCTTATGATCTTTGGTCATTTTTCTGATATTTGCGGACTATGGTATGGTCCGCAAATATCAGAAAAATGGCCAAAGACCATAAGGACTACGGTTCCGTAGCTAATCAAAAGCTTGATAGAGGACAACGCTTACTATACCATTGTTCGGTCAGTTATAATTACTAATACAAAAACTAGAATCACAAGCACTGTGACTACCTTAATTAATTATCTTGCAAATAACAGACATTAATTTCCCAATACCATACCCTAGAAAAAAAGCAATCTGATTAAAATCTCATATCTCACTTGCTCCCCTTTACAGTAGTCTGGTATGTCGTGGCGTGTGAGATCTCAGGAAACCGCTTTACAGGTCATACGCGAGTGACACTATGCCACGAATATCTAATAATATGATAAATACGGCATATGTCCTTTTTGACCAATCGGCTTGCTTGTAGCAAACAAAGCAGTTTAAATGTCAAGCTTTCATAGTCACCTAACCCCGATTTTCATTGGACGGTAACATAGGGTTCCTCTCATGTGACCCTTAGTAAGGTTTCTTCAGATCTCCCACGTCGCGACATATCAGCAACAGATAGCATGTGAGAGATGTGATTTTAATTAGATTGAGAAAACAGAGGTAGGATAGACTGCAATAATGGAATGTAACGATAGACTATGATCATGTATTTTGTATTAAATTGGTGTTGTATTGTTGTATTTTCATAATAATTACACCTTATATAAGAATGCTGGATTCTGATTGGTTAATAGCCGTGATATTTTTTTTTACAAATTCAGGCCTTGCATTATGAATTTGCAGAATTTTTATTTTATGTAGGTGTATTTGCATAAGATTTAACTTTTTTTCATGGTATTTGCAAAATCGTATTTGCCGTTTTTACCCTTCACCGAGACGCTTGTAACAAAATTTGTAAAACTTTATCAGTTGTGCGTTTTATGCAACATCCTTAGGTAAAAATTAAACAGATACATCATGTTAGGTCCTGAAAACGACAAACAAAAGGTATTATTTTTGTGTTCTAAATAATATTCGGTGTAATTAAACAGATATATCATGCTTGGGAGGGGTATTTGCGAAAAATACCAGTCTTGAGACTAAATTTCCCTCGCCATTCGGCTCGGAAAATTTTTCGTCTCTCGACTGGGATTTTTCGCAAATACCCCTCCCAAACATGATATATCTGTATAAAATATGTTCTAAATATTTAAGTTGGATCTATTTTCTATATATTATATATTTGACTTGCAGCTACCTATGCAATAAGTGCATATCATTACTAAAGTTGTGACTTCGAAGTGGTGCGGTGTATTCGATACAACATTATGTAATAAAGTTTGTCAGTGACTTGCGACTGAAATATTGTTGAAAGTGGCGTTAAGCACCATAAACCTAACCCTAACTATTATACATAATTCTAGCCCAATTCTTGTAGTACATGAGTGTAGAGAACCGAAGGCCCCATCAAGATTGGACAATTCAGAGACACTGGCAACATTGGACAGCCCGTCGTTATACTTAGCAGTGGCCCAGTAGCCCAAGACCACTTAAGTTGACTTGGGGCCCCTGAAAATGTTTAAGACAGTAGCCAAGATGGTAACTGAAAATTTGAATATCTCATGTGCCCCAACCAGTTTTGTTGGGCCACTAAGTTGATTATTTTAGGGTGTTGAGCTGGTAACTGCAGCAAATATGCTAAGTTTGGTCCCTGTTGTATTAACGTTATCTAAGATTAGCTTTTAGTAATAGTGTTCTTGTATTAACCTAATCTTACACTAACTTTCACTGAAGACTTACCTTGTATTAACTCAAATGGAAGGACCCACCATGGGTTAGATATTATAGATATATATATAAATCTAACAACATTCCCTAGTAATCCAATGTATAATACTCTTACGTGTCCTGCAAGAAAAAAAAATAGAGCAATGAATATACATGTTTATAATATAGTATCAAATATTTCATGTAGATTTCTTTGTAAAATAAAAATGCAATATTTTCCGATATTCTTACTAGTCTTCCTTTATAAATATACCTAAAAAGTAGAGCAATTCCGAATGTGTTTAAAATATTGCATCTTGACCGATATTGCATTCCATTCTTTCTCCTTTAAGTTTGGTACGCACTAGAGAGGTTCCGAATAAAACTATATTTGCACACAAGCGAACGAGAGATAAACAATATGGTGGAATTATGTTGAATACATGTTGCAAAGAAATATGGTTAAATGTAATTGTCATAGACTGAAATATTTGGTACTATATTATAAAAGGGTTATTGCAATAATATGGAGGAATCTCGTCCCTCGCAGTATATCATATTGCACTCGCAAGCTCGTGAAATATGATATACTGCTCGGGACCATATTCCTCAATATTAGTGCAATAACCCTATACTATTACACTTTATACAGTCACACCGTATAAAAGGTCACCTCTGGGACAAAGACAATGTGGTCTTATAAGACAAGTAACCTCTTGATAGAGGTTCAATTCATATGCAATTTTCTATGACAGGACAACAAAAAGGGTAATTTTTTAACACAGGTGACTGCCCAGTAGAGGTGACCGCTTGGACAGGTTAGATTGTATGTAACATTCTTCCAATGGTCACTCTAAACGTGTCTAAAGACTAATGGTCTTTAACCAACAGATTTTACCTATCTAGGAGTCCGTTAAACAGTTAACTACGAGCATTCATTGATCCTGCTATTGCACTGTCAATGTTTATGTTGTCATTCATTTTTGTGACATCATGTGGGGTTTTGAGTGGAAGCGAATCTGTGCATGCAGGCTTTTTATCGTGTGTTTATATATGTATTGTCTTTTCCAGAGATCCAGATACCGTATAGCGGCGCTTGATATCTGCGGTGTCAAAAGATGGCGGTTTTATTTTTTTCATTTGATGCCTTTAGTATTGATAAATTTTAGATATTGCACTTTAAATAAGCAATTAGTGTTTGTCCCTTCAATAACTCCTGTATTTGAATATTGATTTCTATAAGATAAAAATATTTCCATCATTAATGTCCTATAAAGAAGTAATTAACGATATTTGATATTTAGCTAACTATATACCATTCCATTGTATCCAGTTCATAGAACCTTTAAGCGTATTACAAAATGTTATTACTTGCAATAAACTCAATAGTACTCGGCGTATGACCGCATAGGTGGTATAATGGTTAGCGTACTCGTCTCGAGCGCGGTAGATCGTGAGTTCGAGCTCCGATCGGGTCAAACCAAAAACTATTAAATTGGTATTTGTTGCTTCTCTATTAAGCAGGCAGTATATTAAGGAGTATTAGCAAAAAATGGTTGGCACGAAATCAGGATATTGTGTCCGAGTGGAGCGACATTTCTACCCGCGGACTGTTATTTCAGTGAGCTATCATTATAAAAATCCAACTAAGCGTGTTGATCTAGTAAAAGCAGACATCATATCTTGTTCTCGCCATGGTATAGCTGAAAAGTTGCTCACTTGGCGTTGCACAAAAATCCCTAACTCACTCATTCACTCACTATAGTACTCCGCGTATAATGATTGATTGATTGATTTTTGGTGCTTAACGCCACTTTCAAGTTTTAGTGGTGGAGGAAGTCGGAGTACCTGGAGAGAACCACCGACCCTGGGCAAGCAACTGGTAAACTTTATCACTTGCGGCTGCGAGTCGAGTGCACCCTTTTTGTAATTTACAAAGCTGGGCGCGAACCCACGCCGTATTGGTGATAGGCTTGTATGAACTGTTAGATCAACCGTCCGGGCCCCTACTACTCGGCGTATACATTGTGCCTGAAACCATGAAAAAATGTACCAGTGCCCTATATATAATATCTTGTTATCTGAATATGCATGACATATTGACCTCTGAGCGGTCAGCAACCTCTAATCAACAATCTATCATTATATTGCGTTGACTAAACTAAGATGTACAATGTAATTGCATTTTAAAACTTCAAACGTGTTTACTATAAATAATAAACATCTTTCTTCAAACGTTGCCATAGAAACAGTTATTTAAAAAAATTAAAATTAACATAGTACTGAAAGATGCGACTCCGTCATTAGGCTTTAAATGATATATTTGCTTCTCGGATAATAAAACCATAGTCGGCAAACAACATTACAAGTTTCTATCGATTTTCATCATTAATTCCTTACCATGTATTATTGATTTTGTTGGCAAGTGAATGATTCAGTGTCCACCCACATATTAGAATTTTGTCTTACATATCAAGATGATCACATATTTTTACACTAAAGATAATAAGTAATTCCAAGAAATGTTAATTTTGTAGCACACAATCTCGTATTCGATGTCAGCAGATATTGTTTACATATAGCATACAAGTATACATACCGGTAGTATACAACACTAGATGCAACCTGGACTGCACAACGGGGGTAGTGGGTTTTCAATTTTAAGGAGCGGGCCAGACAGTGGTAGGGAGGGAGGGAGTTTTCGAAATTGTCAATAAAAGCACTTTGGTTTAAAAACATACTCTTATACCCTTCATTGACTGGACAATAATTTGTTTTGCTTCCATGTTACAAATTCAGCTTTTTGTTACATGTTTGTAAAAAAAAGGGGGGGGGGGTATGTAAAACTTAGCGTTGAACCCCCACCCCACTCGTATCTTTCTCATCTGGTAAATATTAACCATTGTCTAGTCTGGCATATGCTAAATGTTTAATCACAATGACTTGATACCACTAGACCATAAGGCATTCGTTTGTACAAAATTTAATCATTATATCACAATGCTCCCTGGTCCAAAAATAAAATTGCGTTTCTATGCCTGGTTCTTCAGAAGATGTATTTATTGGAATCAAGGACTTTAACCCCTATATGTTTCCATTTGTACTAGACTAAATCTGCATTTCATAGGGAGGCTTCATCGCAAATACAACTGGAGTTATTACTGATTTTGTGTTTTACATGTCTCCCCAAGTGGCGTTAAACACCATAACCCTAACACTTCATTTGGTTCCACAAACCTTAACAATGATAATAAAATAAAATAAAAACACCCAGCGCATGAATATGCAACTTATCTACCATCAATTGTACTAAATAACAGGAACGAGACTGTTCTATGCGACAGCTATTGTTGTTCTGGTTTCAGAAACGGACGCCTAGTGATATCAAAACCTCACTTGACCCTTTGGACACATAGTAAAGTGCATTTGCTTGTTGCTGTATATCTGTTGAAGCCTATAATATCCTTTGTCACCTTCCGGAGCACCTGGGTTCACCTCTGGTTTTAAGTGGGGTTCCTGTTGTTCAATATTTAGTTGGTTGTGTTCTTTGTGATTCATTGTTTGTCTTTTTGCCCTTTTTCATTTGACCATTGCAGTGTCTGTCCTTCGATTTAAGGCTTCTGGTTACCACTTAGGCATCTTCAAACTTTTCGTAATAAAAATTCCCCTTTCACTTTCTAAGATTTATGAATAAATGCATAGTCAAAACACTACTCTCTTGAAGGTGTACAAAAAGTAATCCATCACAAAAATAAAATAAATTTAGTTTTAATTAATTGTTTTGGAGATTTTATTGCTTTGTGAGGATCGCCATTATTGATAATTAACTCTATACGACTTAAAAATCGATCCAGATAATTCTAGAATAGAGTTAGCGGTTTAATATTAAAATCCGTTAAAATAAAACAAGATCTGAGGAAATTATGTACGCTCGTTAGATTCCTATACTATGTATGGGACTGCGATATTATATATTTCCTAGTGAAGACTATAGCTATCTAGAGTGATTATTTACGACAAAGTTTATCACAATTTTGGCGCCAAATCTTTTGTGATGGCAGCTCGCAATAAAAACCCAGATATCAAATTTAGTGCACACGACGCGTTTCTGGAATAATCTTCATTGGGTACGCTCAAAGCCCAATAATTTAAAAGTCTTTGGGAGCAAGAAACCCAAAGGGCCTAATGAGGACGAACGAACAAAATTAAGTGAAATATAAATGAAGGTGTTTCATACTCAAAATTTCAGGGCTCGTTTTTCTACCTCTGCATTAACATGAAGAAGACAGTAAACGTAAAACACAAGTGTTAAACGGTGTACAATGATTATTTCTCCCATTATTACGGCGTTTTAATCCCGCTGAGCCAGTGGTGGAAAATCTGTAATCCTCTAGAGAATTAAAATGTCTCGTGCCTTTCCCCGCATTAATTTCAAACGCATTAATTTCAAATTTTGAAATAAAGTTCGTGTTAAATAATGGGAGAAACAAATTCTCCTTCAGTTGCCCATGTGGGTTACGATATTTCTCCACTCTCGAGAGTTAAATTTTAAATTTTAACCACTCGCCTAACGGCTTGTGGTTAAAATTTTTAATCTAACTCTCTTGAGTGCAGAAATATCGTAACCCACTGGCAACTGAAGGAGAATCTATATTTCTAATGCATATGAAAATAATAAATTTCACGCTAGTCATCGACCTATGACCACACACCTGGCACCAATGACGTGGGTTCGCGCCATGATACCCCATAGCTGATATCCACCTCAAGTGTGTAGATTTCCAGACACTTACACCCAGTTATAACTCCCCTTCCCCCATAAAGTCTGGCACTTTTAACCTTAATCATAAGAACAACTTTTTACGGAGGAAAACAGATAACTGGATCATGGAATGTACCTCAATGTGACGGTAGTAGGAAGAACAACAATAATATATTTCGATTGTTACATAGACACACATTAGTAATCAGTCATTGAATAATTAAGTTTTGTTCCAATCAGTTCCCAACCGCATTGGTAGTGTAATAGTAAATGTACTTGCCTAGAGTGCATAGATCGTGGGTTCGAACTCCAGTCGGGTCAAACCAAAGTCTATAAAATTGGTAATTGCTGCTTCTCCTCCAGGAAAGCAGTTTATAAGAGCAGGAGCAAAGACTGGTTGGCTCGGAATCAGGCTAATGTGCCAGAGTTTAGATTTTAAAGATCCAATTAATCGTGCTTGCCTGGTACAAAGCGGCATCATCATCATCTCCTTCATTGAATCCAACTTGTTCTCGCCATGATATAGCTGAAATTGTTCACATGGCGTTAAACAACAATCACTACTCCAATCAGTTCAGTGAGAAGATGCCTATGTGTTTCCCGGAACTTCAATTTGGACCAGTAGCTTCTGACAAGATGGAAGAAGAGTTTGAAGATACCAAAAGTAAAAGGGTAATCAGAATCCGTAAATCCAAGAAGGATAGACAACGCAATGGCCAAAAGAAAAAGGGCAACTATCTACAAAACATACACATAAAACTAAAGATCGAGTAACACGAACCCCACTAAAAACCGGGGTGAACTCAGGTTCTCCGGAAGGGTAAGCAGTTCCTGATCCACTAGTGGCACCGTCGTGTTAATCTAGTTACAACATTACAGACGAAATCGGGTGCAACTGATAACGAAAAGGTCATACAGCACGCTGGTTACTCAGTCCTGCTTAATTTTGAGACACAATTTTTGTCATCCCTAAATATAATACATTCATATTCAAGTTTAGTTCTATGCAGTTGTAATGTTTGAGTTATATTTAATTTTTGTGTGTAAAATTTCTATACTTAAGGTGGTACCATACACTACAGGGAGATAACTCTTTAAAATCAGTTGAACGTTTTGATCATATGATGTTTGTATGCAGATTTCAAGCATCTCGGTGATCAAAACCACAGAGAGAAAAGCTGCTATGTGGCTAGTGAATTTTATAGCTCAGAGTCTGTTGGTTGGAATTTGTTAAAATTTTGATATTTATTACAGTGAATATATTCAAACACACTGCCAAAAAATAAGAAAATTAAACGAGCAGATCAAATTTTACCTGAAGTGTATGGTACCACCTTAAATCATTTCTTACCTATAGAGGTAATAAGCTTCCTACTGAAGAAGAACGCCAACAATTCGGAAACGTGGTTCAGGACAGAGGCTACACCAAATAATGTTGGACTTCCGCCAATGTCCTGTAGATACCAGAACAAGAATGTAAATATTAGTCCTATCCCGAACCCCATAAACCAGGATACAAACAGCACAGATATATACTTAAAGGTCGCCAACATCTTCATAACAGCTATCCATTTCCCTAAAAATGGTTCATCTTCGAGATTATCTGGAGGTTTCGAAACTGCATCAGTAACCATATCCGGTCGTTTGTCAAGGGAAATTTGACAGTCACTTCCTTCTTGTTCCGATGCCTGTTTTTGTACTGCTGCTTTAGTTTCTAAGTAATTAATATCGCTGTCCGCATCATCGTACATCGGTCCGGAATCTGTACGTTTCTCACCCGTTATTTTCTCCATTACTTTATCCTTAGCACGGACCACGAGTTCCATCAGCTGAATGTCTTTACCGCCACTATGGTGTCTGAATTGGAGTTGGGTGGCAGTTATCAGCGCGCAACTCATTAGAACAGAAAATACGGCAAAGCATATCGTGTAGTTTTTCTCAGCAATATGCTTTATACCACACGGGTGGTCTGGAAACGTTGAAGAATGATCAAGTGCTAAGCCAACGAAAAACATAGAAAGACCCCAACCAAGCGATCCAAACATTCTTTGGCGGCCATAGTTATCAACATCTTCACCGAGATATTCCAGAGTTACAGAGTCTACAAATGTAATTGCAGGTGCGCTGAAGAACTCGCCTATAACAATCAATAGAAGAAGAGCAAAGAAGGTATCCTGGACGTCCTTCCTATCGTAATAGATAGAACTATATACTGGCTTGATTGTGTCGTCAGATTCAGCGCTTGCTGGATTCGCGGTCGTAGTATTTAAATGGTACATGACTCCTTTGTGTACATTATGGAAAATAGGATGATGGGTACTTGTCGAAACCTTCTCTCCAGAAGATAATCCAGTTGTTTTATTGATATTATTATGAATGCCTTTATGCAGGTTGTGAAACACCGTATGGACATCTGGATGTATTGTACTTGTTGGTGGTTTTGACGCGTCAATAGAACTACTGTCCGATGTCTTATTAAAATGATGTTTGATGGCATCATGCAGGTTATGAAACACTTTATGAACTTCTGGGTGTATTGTACTTGTTGGTATCTTTGTTGAAAAGGTATTAATATGATGCAAAATTGCTTTATGTACAATGGGTGTTGTGCTGCTAGGATTGTTCCTGTACGCAGGTCCCGGATGTAGCTCGCGCTTGAACCTGAGGGCATATCCAGGTGGTATTTTGTGAGTCGAGTTTCCTTCTACACAATGATCATGAGGAGGTTTAACAAACGCTATAGCCAGCGTAAATATTATCCAACTAAACAAGGAAAATAGTAAAAGTTGTTTGGCTTTTTTGTACCGATCTGCAAGACTTCCCCAAAATGGCGCACTGCAAAATTCTATAAAAGGTCTGAATCCTATTAATATACCGCTTTGAGTGGGATTCATCGCTAACTGTTTGAAATAAATGGCGAGTAGAGGAAATAGAGATCCGAAAGCAGCAAAGAAAAAAAAGTAAAACAATTTGCATATCAATAGATCTCGATTAATATAAGTAAATAGATTATCTATCATGTCACGCTTTGGCTGTTGCTTATTGTATCCAGAGTCTACCGAATGTACCTTGTACTTTCGGCTTTCACGGGATGGAGACCTTTCCTCGGCATCGCTTTCATCGGAATCAAATTCAAGAGCCATGTCAGGTGTGTTGCAAATCTAATGCACTTTAGTAAGAGGAATTCCTACTGTTTCACTTCAGTAAGAGAATTCTTACGAACAGTTATCTCATAGATGCACGCAACAATAATTTAGAGTCATTCCAGTAAGAAATAATCCTATAGAAAAAGATATAAACTTCCAATTGAGGATAGAATAGAGAAGTGTCTGCTTTTAATGGTGCATCTACAGCTATTGCGCTTCTGTAAGAGTACTCCTACGAATTATTATCTCACAGATGCACACCGCCACAATAATTTTGAGTCATTCCAGTAAGAAATAATCCTTAAAAAAAACAGGTATCAACTTCCAATGAAGGATAGAATAAGAGAATTGTCTGCTTTTAAAGTTAAATATAATCAATATAGTCCCACAAAACACAATATATATATATAGATTAGCTAAATCCAACTCTCATGGAATGGTACGGTATTCCAGTACATATACAGTCCTGTAGATCAATAGCACATAGTAATCTCTATGCAAAATGTCTGGTACCGTATCAATGGTGTATCATTAGTACGGAATCTAACTACATTATGACAAATTTGCTGACCAAACAGTTTCAAATTTTATACATTGTTCTTGCTGTCTCGGAAGGCGGTTTTCTAAGGCAAATCAACCATGATGTATTTAAAAAAATGTAGCCTTGTGTTGATCAATATTGTTTCTGTAGAGAAATACCAATAATCATGCTCAATTGATCCACTATTCCGAGTCGCATTGATTCTTCATATTATTGATCCAGCTTTACTATTTACAAACACAGGGATGATTGTATTAACGATGACTACTCGCAACTGACAAGAAAATTTGAAAACACTATATATTTTTGGAAATAGAAAGCTCTTGGAAAATTACAGAAAGGAGATAAGGAATACAACATTGATTTTCCTGTATCTGTAATTTATCGACAAAAACATCAGAAATAAAAATGACAGATGTAAGAGCTGAAAGTGGAAAATATTGATGAATATTTCATTTGTCTGTTTTAAAAAATAGTCTAACAAAATCAGATAATTAATATTTAAATACCGTGGGATTCTCAACAAACGTCAAATTAACCAATAGTCTAATGTACTTAATTGTATAACAGTTAATATTTAATAAGAAAAAAATGAAGATGCCAAAGGGGTAATCAGATGCCGTAAATAGAAGGACAGACAATGCAATGGTCAAAAGAAAAGAAAAAGGATAAAAGGACATACAATGAGATAGAAACAGTTCATAGAAAAATAAAGACTAGGCAACACGAATCCCACTAAAAACCAGTGCTTAAATCTAGAGGTGCTCCGGAAGTGTTAGCAGTTCCTGTTCTACTAGTGACACCCGTCGTTTTCTTGTTAAACGACATGGACATCAAAACACACGTTATGTAGCAGAGTTTTGATTTTTAATAGGAATATTTAAAAACTGGATTAATATGTTACGTAATGGGGGTACATGGTATTACAGCCACAAAAACAAAAAAAAAGGAAAAAATAAAAAAGTTGTGTCGCTTCATTCATTCTTAAATGTTATACATCCTCTTAGATTGTTTTTCTATGCAGTTTCTTCTAAATTTAGTTCTCTACATTTTGTCTGTCAACTCCTCTTGTGATAACATTGTCCGAGAATGTCACGAAAGAGGAAAACCGAGATTGTAAAAATAAGTTCATTCTCAATCATTAGCTATTGGCTATTTTAAAACAACTGAATAAATAACGTAGTGAGTTTGAATCCCGCTCATGGTAAGGTATACTCGATACAACATTATTTGATAAAGTTTGACAGTGACTTGTGGCAGGTCGGTGGTTTTCTCCCAGTACTTCGATTTCCTCCACCGATAAAATTGACCGCCAGATTTAACCGAAATATTGTTGAAAGTGGCGTAAAGCACCATAATACCCATGCCCTGAAACATGTGCAAAAAAAAATAGATAAAAAAAAAGATAGACAAGTATTTAAAATTACATATATACGTATATCACATGTAAATAAAATATGAAAATCAAGTAATAAAAACGTAGATATCTAATTTAGTAAACACGGTGCGTTTCTAGAATAACCTTCATAAAAAAATTGACTACTCGGCCATTCTCGCTACCCTACAAATAACCTCGACATTAGGCGTATAAATCGCACTACTTTTCACATGTCAGTTACATGAAAGTTTGATAAAGTTATATTTTAAACAATTTTCTATATTTCAATTAAAGTTTTAATTAGTTTTGCATGATTAGATTTTACTTAGTATGTCTTCCATATTGGATTTTCGTGGACTATATTTTTGTGCGGCTTAACTTAACTTAACTTAACTTAACTTAACTTCCGGCAAACAATTTAAGAAAAATTTCTACTATGTACGTACAAGGTTATTTGCAGGGTAGCGAGAATGGCCGAGTAGTTACGATTGCTTCATCGGTTACACTCGTGAATAGTCAAAAGATTGACAAGTCAGATAATTATATATTTTGAGAGCAGGTATATGAAAGGAACTATACAGAATAGCCAAAATCGGTTACGGTCACCTATGTCTGAGGGAGGGGGGAGCCTTAGTCAAATTTTGATAATACATATATCTAATAAACCATGTCAGTGTCGATACCCATGTCAGTGTCGATACACTGACTACTGGGCGGATGATACATACTTACTTACTTACATCCCCGGCACAACGCGTAGCAAAATATATAAAAACGTACATGTATATTAAGTTTTTAATCACATCCGAATATCGCCTTCTACTCTGGATTGAATCCGTTACGAATAACGTTTATCAACGTATCTTCATTTCCAGCCAAATGTATTTGACATCATGTCTAAATGTCAAAAGCCAAACTATAAACAAATTCTGCAGTAAACAAATACCCGCTTCATCGAAAAGGTACAAGATGACACTACAACTGATAGTCCATCCTGCTCAACTGCTGTAACCATTTCACAAGAGTCTTTTACACCCGAGCATGAAAATTAAACAACTGCAAGTTCCAGTTCCTTGTCTAAAGCAAGGGCCCGGGTAGCTCAATGGGTTAGGTAGCTGGATTACCTAACAACTCATACAAGCCTATCACCAGGGCTAAGGATGGGAAAAGGGGAGAGAGGGAAAAGGGAAGGGCTAAGAAAAACCTGATTTTTTTTAAATAAAAAAAAAAGAAGATTAATGGTAAAATCTGTTTATTATAACTATAAAAATTAATTTGTCAGTGCTTGTGGGCAACAAGTATTTTGTATTTCTTCTGCATTTGACAAGTCTAGTCTTCTGGTTCAGCAAAATACTTATTGTCCTAACAGCTGTCAGTCAACAATTGTATAATAATATATATAATAAAATATACATTTTTAACATTAAAAATATCATCAACCAATAAAGAAATGTAGAATAACGGTAGCTTTGAAGGTCGAGACAGACATTATCACTAGTATTACATCGAGTCTGATAGGAATGGCTGTGATACTAGTGATAATGTATGTCAATAACACAAAAACTTATGTTATTGGTTTGATATGTAATAAAGGTCTTGCGAGGTCAGATCACACACAAAGATATTTTCCAGTATCAGTGCGTTGATACTTACAATATCACTCAGCAAGATTAAAAGGAAAAATGTTTCTTGATATTTTTCTTTACTTCAGTTGTGATTATACAGTACATCTAATGTTTGTTTATCTGTTTTTAAATTTCGTTTTCTTTGGAGATGCAGTAATATTTAATAACATCCCATAAAAGGTCACATCAGGGTTTATATTTTCAACCAACCAATCAGTGACAAACTTCCCATTTAAAAATGAGTACTAGTCAAAAGCTGTTGCCCGATTGGTCAATATAATTAATTGTCTTGCATATGATTGGACGGTCAATGATGAATGGAAGGTTACCTAATATGATCACAAACAGGATGTTGTTAGATGTCAGTGTAGCCCCCCACCCCCACCCCTCCTCTCCCTAAAAAAATATAATTTATAAAAAAATTAAAAATAGATGCACAATCTAATTTTAATTTGATTGGGCTAGTAGAGTTTAGATCTCTGATGATCTTCGAGTTTAAATTTAATTTTCAGATTCAGTTCAAAATTTACTTGTGACAAACATAACATTACAACTTCATACTACCAATAATATTTATTTAAATTGATCTGTTGCCATGGAAACTAAGGAATCATGGGAATTATTCTACCATTATACATCAACATTATAAATGATATTGCATCACTACAGAATGACCAATTTGTATATATTCTCAGCCAGTGTAATTATTTTGATATTTTGAAGACCGAGAATGATTGTCTGCAATACTGATTTCTTGTGTGAACTTTCAAGTTTATTCTTTTATTTTTGTGATTATTGGGTTTGTCAAGAAAACAAGAAACATTTTAGAACAACACTTTATATGCTATTAGCACATGATTTTGGAATGAAAAAAGAGGTATCAAATTAACCATTAACAACAGAAAAACAAAACTGCTATACCATAAATATATAAAATTGGGAAAAGTACCAATTCACTAACAAATAATTAATTAACATTACAGTCTATGTAGAATCCCAAGGAATTTTGTGTGGCTTCATCTTCTAACATTTTTTCCCATATCACTAATGCTAATCACTAATTGTTCAATCACATCGAAAAAGAGAATTGCAGAATTTATCTAAATATAAATAAAACATTAAGGAATGAAACTGGCAACTTTATTCTCTGCCATACATACAATGTACAAGCTTTCATATTTTTGCATGTCTAAGTTTAATAATAAAAAATGCTCACACCATGATATAGCTGAAATATTGCTAATGTTGGCATAAAACACCAATCAATCAATCAATCATATTTTTATTATATGAAGACTGTATTTATTTGTGAATCATTATACAACCTTCTAACATTGATTGATTAATTGATTGATGTTTAACATCAACTTTAGCAATATTTCAGCTGTTTTGTGACGTGAACCAATTTAACAAATAAATTTCCAAATCTACCAACCTCTAAGAAATAAAACTTTTGTTTATAAAACAATTGTGTTATATACAAATAAAAGAAAAATCAAAAGGATAAAAAGCTATTATTAAGAACTTATGTTATACATTTATATTTTAGTTTGTGAAATTTATCATACCAGCACAATTATTAGCCCGGTGACTAGAGACATCATTTCCAAAATTTAATCGTCATGAATACTATACGGCTGTGTCATATATCATTCGACTCTGCAATGTTCGTACTTTCAAAATAATTTGGTCCTCAATAGAAAATATGGTGCAGTTTTTCAGAAATCAAGGTCAAAGGTCAAAAAACATTTTTCACACAAAAATTCATTGAATACCAAATTTCAATTAGAATCCCTTTTTCATTAAAGAAAGACGAAAAATTGCATATTTGGTTTTCCTTATTCAATTTTCTATCTAAAACGTCGGATGTCATCAAAAAATAATTGTTCTGTGCAAATTTATGTGTTTTCACAAAAAGGGGGAGGGTTTTCGCTTAAAAACCTGGTAATTTTCCAAACTGTCGATAGTAAAGCCATTAAAACTTATCCAAACGTAATGAAAATATAGAAAAATATGTATTCTACAAAATATATATAAATAATAGCCAAATTATAATGAAGAATATAAGTTTTGTTCACATAGATTTGTGTTGGTACATGACCAATTGGCAACATTAGCTCATACAAAACATACTTATATGTGGGTTAAAAGCAAAAACACAACTTCTTGTATGCAACAAAATGCATCAACAGAATATAAATCAGCAACAAATAAGGCAAAACAACTGTACAAGGCATTCTGAGTGACTGGAACTGCCCTTTCCATGTGGAAATTGGAGCTGTTCTACACAAGACTTAAGCGAAACAAGATCTTTGCAGAACAATGAAACAGCTCGTCAAAAGGGTGTACATAATTATGTTGTTAACACATTAAACGTCTTCTGCAAGGATATATGAATGGACGTTTTTACATGATTCTGATCCTTGGCAAGAACATAAGTCAGTACATGCAAGGTTCTGCTCTGCACAAACACAGGACTTTTTACATTGCGATTTCCCCTTGCATGAACACACACTAGATCACGGAGAAATTCTGCTGACATGTTTCCTTCAAAGTAGACTGGAAGCAAAGAATCCTTGACAGTTCGCCATCCGTATTCCATTGGTGAAGGCAGAGGTGGTTTTGCCAGACAGGATGTATGCCAAACTTTGGTCTGGAATGAGGCACGAAGAATATGCTGACGAAGCGCCGCTTCTGAAGGTGGTAATCTAACCAGACTTGCATCCCGACCTGTAGCAAGTTTTACTCGAAGTTTGTTAATGTTATGATGGGAGGATGCAAAAGACTTCTTATGATCATAAAGCCTAGCTACAAACCGTGAAGAGCATGAAATAGCAACATCTTTGTCGGGATCTCCCAAACTGTCTAAATCATGGAAATCTGATGCTGCATCTTTCAGTATTTTGTACACTAACTTTTTGCCATTTCCAAAGAAGGAAGAGGTAGTGTCACACCCAGAGAGAGCATGTGCGGCAGGAAGAACTCTACATGTGATTTCTGAGAGATAAGAACATAGTTCATGAATAGGTAAAAACCTACTACCGTCCTTAACACTACTAACGTTTCCCATTTGGACCCACAGTTCACTGGTGTTTGTCATCTGCTTATAAAAATAAATACAGAGAACAATCACATCTTTATCAGAGGTTTTGATAATGATCATGCCTTGCTTTCCCAATTCTTTGAGCCTTTTGTCAGCATGTAAAGCCTGGAGGATCATACGGGTGTCTGCCTCTTCTTGAGTGCTGTACAAGTCAGGACAATCAAAGACTTCATGGTCTGAAACAACTTTCACAATTTCCGGATTTCCAAATGAACCGGCAATGTAATAGATTTCCAGGGGGCACTAATGGGTTACTTTGATTGAATTTGACAATGAAGTCACCAAAAAAGTTTATGAGTACCTGCTTGTTTTCTTTGACAGATAGAAATTTCTTCCAGTCAGGAATATTTCTGCCTTCTATGACTTGGAACACCTTTGTATGGGCAGTCACTTTGGTACGACGCTCTCTTTCAGCCGACTTGATGGAGTTTTTAACGTCATACCGGTCAAATACATCTGCTACTGTATGGGCTTTTGCAAAGCATGATGTCAACTGTCTGCAGTAGTCGGTAACAAGGTCTCCAAAGGTTCTATGCTTCTTTGCATCCATGCACTGAACTAGTGCCATGCTATCTCTGATGTAAGTTGTCAACGAAGGGTCAAAATCCGGCAACGAAAGAACTGGAGATTTTTCATTTTCGAACTGCTTCTCTACATCTGATTTACAAGATTTCCTCATTGTACCATCTTCATGGAACATGGACACCGGGATAGGCCCTACAGGATGTGAAAGAATGTTGTCAATCGTGACATCATCTCTGCTATTAGCCAAAACCAGAGCACGTCTGAAAACAATTTCTGGATTGATATGACCGGTTATGATTTCACCAGATTTGCATTTCAGGGATGTTTTGGCATTCATGTGTTCAAATGTTTTCAATTTTGACTTTGAGATAGGGCTATAAAAACTCACAGACTGTCCTACAGAGAGAGCACTCTTAACAAAGTTTCTGCACTTTTTTTCACCTTCGTTGACAGCAGACAGCAAAGAACCCTGTACCTCTCTGGTAGCATGCATGCCTGTAGAAATATTCATGAGACAAGGAGGGTGGGCCTCTATATCAAAGGGGTCAGTCATGGTTTCATTCAAATGGTTTACTATTGCTTGGACTTGTTCCTCATCTCGCTTCAAAGCTGTTTGCTTCATTTCTTCATGTAAGGTATTGCTGGTGCTTGTAATACCTACCCTGTCGTTCATTGCACTACTAAATGATGCTAGGAAATGTCTAGTGAGTGTCCATCTAACAAGGGCAGATTTCTGATTCATTATTCCTACGATACCACCTGAGCCCTTCGAATCTTTCATGATGGCTTTTTCAGTGCCCATATCGCTCCAAATACCATTGAAGCTGCCGGATGTTTGTCTAATGGAAAACTCACCTTTTTCAAAAGCTGATTTTATCTCAGCCGGAAGTTCGAGCATATCAAGTATATATACAGGCATCCATCTAGAGTAATTTGTACGGTTAGTAATGAAGAAAGAGGGCAACATTTTTGATGAAGACATCAGATGTGCCGACCAATCACCCTCCCGTTCTGCTCGTACATTTGACAATATAATTTGAACCGCCACCAGAAACATATCCCAGTATTTGAATGTAGGTGATGCATCGCATCCCCATTTTCTAAACTTACCGATTAGAGGCTGTACATGGTCTTCAAACAATTCTTCAACTTTAGTTAGTAGTACTGATGTTTCAATCGTCTGATCACAGATACTTCTATGAAATTCAAACAGCGCATTCCAGAACGCTGATGGTATTTGATCAATGTAGTCAAAGGTCCTACACTAGTTCTAATAATAAAACCCTAAATGCCCGCTTACTCGCAAGGAGACACAAGTTTGTTACAGGAGCTACATTATTGCAGCTAGTCCTACACCAGTGTATGAATACTACGATAAACAGAACTTGTAGGGCTTCAAATAAGTGTGAACCCCCTGACATCCCTGTTAAATTCTTTGCCAACCAACATAAGCTCAGCTGTATTTCCAACATACATGTCAGAATCAACCAAAAGATCACGAAGACCGCCATCGGCCCAAAGTTTCCCTATCGAAGATAAGAAACAAGACAAACTGTGAAAACCACCAAGTCTAAGAATATGGCGATTGAAATAACTTACAACTCAATAACTAAATTTGCCTCTTAGAATGAACAAAAATGAAAAATAACCATCACCACAACCTCAAATTCGATCAAACAACATTTAAAAGTCAAAAGAACAAAGACACATCGACAAATACAAAAGAAATAAATCCATAGTTAACGTAATTAATCGAACATAAGGTGCACTCGAAGTTCAAGATCAATATGGTGAACAAAGTATTCAGATCTACCGGGACCAGACACAACTTTCCGAAAAATTAAGTAAGGTAAAGATTTGTTAGTTTATATTTTGGGTGGTATATAAAATCCCATTGAAGAAACTTTGATAAAAAAAAAGTGTGTCACTAAATAGGGTAATGATTATATTTTTAATTTCTACTAGTTACTTAACTATTTATCAACTGACACATTATTGTACAGAATTAAAATCTGGTGAAACTACAAAATGACCCCATTTACAATATTTGTTATTGTTATTATTTTTCAATAATAGGTTTATTGTGTTAGTTTTTTCACTTAATGAATAAAACATTATATGTAAACTTTGAATCCAATGCGAAAGAAATATATTTCTATACAGTTTTTAAATACCGGAGCAAAACTGTTAGCCACTCGAGGCCCAAATTTAAGTAAATTTTGCTAACTATACATAGAATTTTAGAAAACTGCACCATACGACTTTTTGACGACCAGTCTAAAATCAAAGTAAAATCATTTTCCTACAAGTATGCCAATTTTTAGCCGTATAGTATGAAGTGAAATTAAACTCTGTTAATATGCGACTTTTGCGTAGTTGGTCACCGGGCTATATAACATAATGATAAAAATGGTAAAAATCAATTTTTTTCCCTTGTGAAATTGGGGTCAACTAGGTACATATAGCTTAATCATGTGATTGATAGACTGGTTCCCTATTGTAAAAATGTTAATATTATTTCCTACCATGGGTAGTAAAATGTAGATACCAACAACAATAGATCAATTATATATGGCATACATTTTACAGGTTAACCTCTACTAATGCAGTTTCCCGTACAAAGTTCTCGTACTACGGTTATAAAACATTAGAGTAAGAAGTTTGTACTCTTACTCTAAAATCGTCCAATCACAACACTTTATGTTGGATACAGTGTTTTGATTGGCTGTTTTTCGAACACGAATAAAAAAAATGCTCTCAAAAGTTTTATGCACACAAGGCATGAGTCAGTGATAAGAAACAGACAGATACTCTGCACTGTAAAATAAGAATTGACCATTTGCACATTTCTGACCTTGGTTCTAAAATCACACGCTTTTACATGGGTTATTTCCCTTTAAGGTTGAGAAAAGGGTCCCTTTTAATGCAAAATTCAATGAAAATAACATACATCTTTCCAAAATTTTAATGTTGTAACAATTTGTCAATTTTCTATTTCCTATAAAATTATCCCCTGGTTTTGTACAAGATTCAAATATCTACAAATAATGAATAAATTATAGTCAAAATCTTTGTCCTTTCTATTACCCTTGATAGACCAGGTACCATTTAAGGTGGTACCATACACTTCAGGTAAAGTTTGATCTACTCGTATAATTTTCTTATTTTTTTGGCAGTGTGTTTGAATATATCCACTGTAATAAATATCAAAATGTTAACAAATTCCAACCAACAGACTCAGAGCTATAAATTCACTAGCCACATAGCAGCTTTTCTCTCTGTGGTTTTGATCACCGAGATGCTTGAAATCTGCATACAAACATCATATGATCAAAACGTTCAACTGATTTTAAAGAGTTATCTCCCTGTAGTGTTGGTACCACCTTAACTCGTACAAAAAGGTATAATTTTAGAATCAAATCAGGAATGTGCTAAAGTAGGTCTATTTTTTATTGCAGAGTCTGTGGTCATAAACAGACAAGCTCTTGAAACTGTGAACAGATCAACTGTAGTCACAACCTCTACATTGCGAACATGACACTGGGGTCACAACCTCTACACTGGAACATGAGACTGGGGTCACAACCTCTACACTGGAACATGACACTCGGCACACTGTAAATCATGGACATGTTTTTCTACTTGTATAGTTGTCTGATAAAAATCATATTTTTGTTGTAACATCTGATTGGCTCTCTGTAAGATATCTTGGTGCTCTTCTTTTGATGCTACAAAAATATAATATAGGGTTATGTCCCTTTATCTGATTTATTTTCTGTGATATCCTAAGGTCCTTTAGGGTTAATTCCAAACAGAAATATGAGTTCTAAAGGGTTATGGTATATGGATCAGGAACTGCTTCCCTTCCGGACCACATGAGTTCGAATCCGGTTTTTAATGGGGTTCATGTTGCTCGATCTTTAATTTTATGAGTATGTTTTGTTGATGGTTGTTTGTCCTTCTGTCGTTTTTACTTTGGCCATTGTACTGTCTGGCCTTCTTTGATTTACCACTTCTGATTACCACTTTGGTATCTTCAAACTCTTCTTCGTATAAAAGCTGTTTTCTAAAGGGTTAAATTATAGGTAGAAAGAGGTATTCTAAAGAGTATAAAAATAAACAGAAAGATTTGGTGCTAACCGAATTAAATGTTTTATAAAGAGATAAAATGAAAGAATTCCACCTGGTCAGAACAGCTATAAAATCTAACCGTGAACACACATATAAATGACTGTTCACTCTACTGGCTTGGAATAGGCACTTCAATAACAAGGGCAACGCAAAGCGTGGCGTATCCCCTCGCCTAAAAATTTGACCCGGTGACCTTGACCTTTGACCTTGAAAATCAATAGGGTTTCAGATTCTCTTAACAACTAAGTATGTACCAAGTTTGGTCAAAATCCATTGAAGGATGTTGATTCTAGAGTGTTCACAAGGATGCTACAGAAGGACGGACGGTAGCGTTACTATATCCCTTCGCAACTTCGCAAGTATTTTCCACATTTAGTAAAATGTCACCCACCACATGTACCTGGGTGAGCAATCTCATTGTATAGAATGCTGAGTTCTTTTCTTGATATATGTTATATAGAATGAGAAAGCTTAACTTATAAAAAGATTAAATTATGTAAATATAGAGGGGTCATAACGGGTTAAATAATAAACAGAATGAGAGGTCATAATAGGTAAGATTATAAACAGGGTAAGGGGTTCTAAAGGGTTAAATTGTAAAAAGAATAATGGCAATATAAAAAAAAATTGTACTTGCTGACAGTTAAATGGACAGAAATCACATGTTTATCTATAGTAAGTGACCATATTAGTAGATTGTGGGCTGTTTTAACGCCTTCTATTTGCTGTAGATCTTCAATCACAGTCTTAAAACATACGTCCCTTGGAACACCTGTAATAATTAATATAAATGCTTAAATTCCTGTACAAATAAACATACGTCCCTTGGAATAACTACAATAATAAAAAATAAGCCTTGGGACAAATGTAATTACATATATCTCTTGGAACATCTGTAATAATTAATATACACCATTGGAACAATTATTATAATAAACATACATCATTAGAATACTTGTCATGATAAACATACTTTAACATAAACGAACACCTGTAATAAAATCATACTATGATTATTTGTTATAAATATGGGTCAGGGTTATGGTGTTTAATGCCACTTTCAACAATATTTCAGCTATATCATGGCCATCAGTTTTATTGGTGGAGGGAACTGGAGTACCCTGAGAAAACCACTGATCTGCCGCAAGTCACTGACAAACTTTATCGGATAATGTTGTATCGAGTATACCTCACCATGAGTGGGATTTGAACTCACAACTTTAGTGGTGATAGGCATTGATTGCATAGGTAGTTGTAAATCCAACTACCATACGATTATGACTATGACAGCCCAGTTATTAAATATGACTTGTATACACAAAATGTACTTGTGATAATAGGAAATAAATCATAGGAACACCTGCATTGAAAAACACATCTATTGTTCTGTAACACCTTATATAATTGTTGTTTGTCTATCTACAATAGTAACTTACCTACATCATGACACAACATGTGTCATATAGAACTGTTACTATGGTGATTTACCTACATTATGACACAACATGTGTAATAGAACTGTTACTATGGTGATTTACCTACATTATGACACAACATGTGTCATATAGCACTGTTACTATGGTTATTTACCTACATCATGACACAAAATGTGTCATATAGAAATGTTACTATGGTGATTTACCTACATCATGTGGCATATAGCACTGTTACTATGGTGATTTACCTACATGACACAAAATGTGCCATATATAACTGTTTCTATGGTGATTTACCAACATCATGACACATGTGACATATAGCACTGTTACTATGGTGATTTACCTACCGGTACATCATGACACAAAATGTGTCATATATAATTGTTTCTATGGTGATTTACCAACATAATGACATGTGTCACGTAGAACTGTTACTTTGGTGATTTACCAACATAATGACACATTTGTCATATATAACTGTTACTATGGTGATTTACCAACATAATGACACATTTGTCATATATAACTGTTACTATGGTGATCTACCTACATCATGACACGTAGTGTATCATGTAGAACAGTTACTATCATATGGTAACTTACCTTCCATCATGACACGTAGTGTGTCACTTAGAATTGTTACTGTGGTAACTTACCTTTCATCATGACACGTAGGACTGTTATTATGGTAACTTACCTTCCATCATGACACATAGTGTGTCACATAGGACTGTTACTATGGTAACTTACCTTCCATCATGACATGTAGTGTGTCACATAGAACTGTTACTATGGTAACTTACCTTCCATCATGACACACAATGTGTCATGTAGACCTGTTACTATGGTAACTTACCTTCCATCATGACACATAGTGTGTCACGTAGAACTGTTAATATGATAACTTACCTTCCATCATAACACGCAATGTGTCATGTAGAACTGTCACTATGGTAACTTACCTTCCATCATAACACGCAATGTGTCACGTAGAACTGTCACTATGGTAACTTACCTTCCATCATGACATGTAGTGTGTCACATAGGATTGTTACTATGGTAACTTACCTTCCATCATGACACGCAATGTGTCACGTAGAACTGTTACTGTGGTAAAGACCACCAAAATAGAAAATAAAAATGTACATATAGGATCAGCTAACTTATATTTTGGATCATCCTACAAAAAAAATGAAAGAGCTAAGTAGTACAAGACGTAAAATCAGTAGAAAAACAATCTGATTAAAATCACATCTCTCACTTGCACTCCTTTACAGATATGTATAGGTGTGGGACATCTGAAGAAACAACATTACAAGTCAAATACAAGTGACAAAGGTCATGAATTAATATAGGGGCCATCACGGTCATGATCATATGGTAGTTGGATTTACAACTAACTATGCAATCATTGCCTATCACCACTAACGTTGTTAGTTCGAACCCTGTTCAGGCGAGGTGTACTTGATACAACATTATGTAATCAAGTTTGTCAGTGACTTGCGGCAGGTCTGTGGTTTTCTCCAGGTACTCCGATGTCCTCCACCAATAAAACTTACAAGTTATCACCTTTTTTGACCAATCAGATTGCTCTTAGGTAACAGCAGTTTACATTTAAAGTACAATGTTTTCATAGTTACATGTTCTTAACTGCCAATTTCATTGGACATTATCATAGTCACTCGCATGTGACCCGTAATGGAGATTCTTCAGATCTCCCATGCCGTGACATATCAGTAAACGGGAGCAAGTGAGAAGTGTGAATTTAATCAGACTGGCAGAAAAGTAACATAGACTTAGTAATTAAAATAATGATACAAAAATATTGTAATTTAGTTCAAATACTGACAAACTTTGTACAGGAAAACAAATATTAGAATCCACAGAATATTCCATCTAAGTTTGCTTTTAGATGGTTCAGTGAATGCAGAGAACAATTTGAAACACATTTCCTGTAGGTTCTAATTTTTAAGCTATATCCTGCGGTGATGGCCATCTTGGGTTTTCAATCGACAAAAAAAAAAAAAAAAAAAAAAAAAACCATAGACACTGTAGAGTCTTATAAGGAACTTTCCTACAATGTTACAATTCCATCAAACATTTGGTTCTGAGAAGGTATTTGAAATTTTAGCCAATCGCAAAGCATAATTTGCCTAGCAGGCATGGTGCGTTTCCAAATTAAACAACATTCATATACATGTATAATGTTATATTCAGGATCAATAAGTAACATTTTTGCCAAGTTTTGAATCAATTTGCTTCAGTGGGAGTGGTAACTAATTATAAGCAACTGATTAAAATATGAAAAGCTAGCAAATACAAATATAATAACAGAAGTATAGTAGATTATGATTAAAGGTTGTCATGGTATTTTTACAAAATCCATTGAGTATAATTTATTTTTATTATGCAATAAAAGATTGGAATTTGTTGCCAAATACATTAAACAACATTAAAAATCTAGATGAATTTAAAAATCTGGAGTTAAACAATTCCTATCAGAAAAGGGAAGAAACGATTTTAATAATGAATATATATCTTATTGATAAAATTTACTATCTAATCTTAGTCTATTTTAAATTGATAAATTTGTTTTAAATACCTGCCAAAGTCATAAATCTCTTAATAAGTGTTTTATATTTTATAAAATTGTAACTTTATTGGACCCCATTGAAAATAAGCCATCTATAACTTTTATGGACTATCCAGATTGAATATCAACACATATGAAGAATTTGTGATTTTTTATAACAATGCATGCTAATACAGTTCATAATATATATGATAATGTAATTTAAGGCTCTGGTCCAATATGCATTTTTAATGTATTCTATTTGTTATTTTTATATTATGTAATTTATTGCTTTTAATATATATGTTGATATTTCATAAAATAAATCTGTATGTCTGTCTGTCTATCTCTCCCTTCCTCCCACCCTCACCAAAATTGCCATTTTCAATATAATTTGGCATATTTGAAACCTTTTTTCAAAACTGTATTATAATGAAGATATACATTTTTATTTTGAGAGGAATTTGTTTTTCTTGACCGGTTGTTGTAAGGTATCATTTGATAAATTGTAAAAACGGCACCACTGAAAATGAAATAAAACACTTTCTCAATATCCTTTTCGATTATTTTGAAACGGCACCCATCAATTGAGGTGCATACAGATTGCATACGTCCTTGATCATATTGGGTGAGTGATTGTTGTTTAACGCCCACTTTTTTTCAGCTATATCATGGCGATGATCATATTGATGTAACAGATCAAGTTCGGTAACTCTATATTAGTGTAATGTACTATTCGCTGGTATTTGTATCAAATAATCTTGTGCATCTCATGACAAATGAAATCAAGACTTTATATGACTGACAATTGCAGAAAGGGGGGATGCCACAAACAGTTATTTTTACAATACTTCCCATAATAATGGAAAGAAAAGCCAAGATTACGAATCAAATTCAGGGATCGCGCTGGGCTTTGCCAATGTCGCCATTTGCGATTTTTAATTTCATTTGGCGCCAAAATACGGCCCTTGGCGATTTTTTTGGCGACAACATTTTATTTATCAAAAATTACTTCGTACTGCTGTCAATCAGCGGCGCAGGTAAGAAACATCGTCTGCTAGAGCGTGCCAGTCGATGACAGATAATAAAGACAGGTAATAAATCAATTACTAGTGATTGCTAATCCGAATATCAGGTAAAGAGTGATTATGTAATAATTGGTCATTTGCAGGTTAGATGATTAATAAATGGATATAATTAAGACCAATTAAGAATGAACTGATGAGTTCACTAAATTTCTCATCAATTGAATATCTTTATGTCCCAAGCGTAGTGCCCAAGCTCATCAAGCTAAAATCTAATTTCTCAAATGTAATCAAAAGAATCAAAAGAAAGTTGGTATTTTTGAAGTACCGACTATTCCCTATATATATATACCCAAGCAACAAAAACTGATCATTTTTATCCAAAACTATAATAGAGCTACGTCGTAATAATGGGTAAACGCAAACTAGACTTTTCGTCTCCATCACAGTCTAAGTTAACCAATTTGTCAGCATTTGGCTTTAGTAATTCAAGTAATGTTGTCAGTGAAACTTCTTCTCAAGTCCAAAACCTTCGTCAAGTAATAAAGGTGCATCTACTAATGTAACTCCAGATGCAAAGACTCCATGTACATGTATTAGGAAATTCCAAGATAGCTGGAAGATTGGCCGTCCGTGGCTCAGATGTGACTCTAAGTTAAAATTTATGTTTTGTGACATTTGTGTAAATTCTCAAATTGTAAATTCCTTCACTACTGGTTGTGATATAATGAGGAAAGAATGTGTAACCAAGCATGAATCCAGAAAGGGTAAGTTACTTCATATAATTTATAACGTAGTTTCGATTCCGGGTTTCCATTCACCGTTTCAAAATAATAATGTCGCTCAACACTCAAGTTAAATTTTCATATTCGTGCATACGATTGCAGATGATCTATTTTTGTTCTGTTGTTTCCTTTTCCCCAATCATATAATTTTCTTGTACATCGGGCGGTTTAATTTGACGTAGAAAAAAAATCCAAATTGACATCAAATTATAATATAACACTTGAAAACAATAATTATCGTTTTAGATGAGTATTGCTTTTATTATCTAATTATCTAACAATTGAAACTTTTCAAACATAAAGCTGGCGGAGTAAATGAGTTAAGGTCTAGTGTTCATTGTATTTTCGGTATTTTTTATTCTATGAACTCACAGAAGTGTTCCAAACACCCATATAAATTAATGAGTTGTAATTTGATCTTTTCAACTTGAGCTCCACTGACGATTTCGTCTGTTCGAACTTGTTTGTAAACGCATATGGCAAAAAGATTTCATGTGCCACACAATAATTAAATCAAAGAAATATTAAAAAACAAGAACTCTGTTAACACATAAAAAAGTTCTTCAGTTTCAGTAAAATGTTTTCGATAGTTTCACGAAGAAAGTGCTATAAATATTAATAAATTCATATAAAATGATACATTGGGGACCAATAAGTAACATTTCTACCATGTTTGGTTCAATTTGCTCCAGTGGCAGTTGTTACATCTGAGTTATCTTCTGAAAAAAATTTCTGTCGCAAAATTTTATAGAAAAAAATGCTAAAATGCTGCAGTTTGCAACCAGGAAAACATGACACAAAAAAAGAAATAATCTAATCTTTGCTTAATGTGAAAAAAATTTTCTGACTCAGGATTACAAACAGCCCCATCCCCCTAAAAGTTTGGTCCTTTAATTTTGTTATATGACATGGTGCTTTGTACTAAGTCATATGACATGATGGTTTTGTAATAAGTCATGTGACTGTAAGCCATGTGACATGATGGTTTGTATTGTCATGTGACATACTCACTGTGAATTTGATAATAAAAGATGCTATAAGTACTCCTATACTCTGTATAATATCACCAATAACATGTATAAAGGCTGCTCTAACATTAATGTTTTTATGGTGTTTTTTTTTTGGTTTATTGTCTACTGGAGATTCAAGATCAATTTCAAGTTCAGATCTATCATCAATAAGGGGGGAGTACGTCAAATCTGTTCTCCTTCGATGACTATGATTACTGTTTCCATGGTGACTATGTCCATGGTGCCCAAATGAAGCTCCGTGTCCTCCACAACATCTTTCTGAATGAAGAACAATTCCCATTCTGAAATAATCAATGGCAGGGATATTAACATTCTAAATTAAAGTTGGATGTATGTTGGATCTTTATATTAACATGTAACAACATCCGGTATTGGGTAATGTCAAGGATCACATGTTCAACCAATCAATAACAAGCCTACCAGATCTAGAGGTATTAACATGTAACAACATCCTGTATTGGGTAATGTCAAGGATCACATGTTCAACCAATCAATAACAAGCCTACCAGATCTAGAGGTATTAACATGTAACAACATCCTGTATTGGGTAATGTCAAGGATCACATGTTCAACCAATCAATAACAAGCCTACCAGATCTAGAGGTATTAACATGTAACAAACATCCTGTATTGGGTAATGGCAGGGATCACATGTTCAACCAATCAATAACAAGCCTACCAGATCTAGAGGTATTAACAATGTAACAACATCCTGTATTGGGTAATGTCAAAGATCACATGTTCAACCAATCAATAACAAGCCTACCAGATCTAGAGGTATTAACATGTAACAAACATCCTGTATTGGGTAATGTCAAGGATCACATGTTCAACCAATCAATAACAAGCCTACCAGATCTAGAGGTATTAACATGTAACAATATCCTGTATTGGGTAATGTCAAGGATCACATGTTCAACCAATCAATAACAAGCCTACCAGATCTAGAGGTATTAACATGTAACAACATCCTGTATTGGGTAATGTCAAGGATCACATGTTCAACCAATCAATAACAAGCCTACCAGATCTAGAGGTATTAACATGTAACAACATCCTGTATTGGGTAATGTCAGAGATCACATGTTCAACCAATCAATAACAAGCCTACCAGATCTAGAGGTACATTTTTTGTATTAACATGTAACAACATCCTGTATTGGGTAATGTCAAGGATCACATGTTCAACCAATCAATAACAAGCCTACCAGATCTAGAGGGTTAGGGTTTTAAAATCAAAGAAGTCAGTGCCCATGGATAAAACAGATATGATTCTGACTGGAACTTACGATTCTTGTCTTAATTGAGTCTTACAAGGAGGGATAATGAACCAGAGGCTCCCAAGAGCCTGTAATCGCTCACCTGGATCAAAGCTGCTTTCAATAACAACGCAACTGCACTGTGGTGGCCATCTTGGTGGGAGAGCGCAACTGCCAGACACAATTTTGCAAGAGGACCATCCAATGACTATTCCATCAAAGTTTGGTTCTAATTGAGCTACTGGTTCCAGACAAGATGGTTTTTATATGAATTTCCCATAGGGTCCTATGTTAAGCTAAGTTCAGCTGTGCAGCCATCTTGGTCAGAGGGCGGGACCACCAGACACATTTTTGGATGAGGACCATCCAATGACTATTTTATCAAAGTTTGGTTCTAATTGAGCTACTGGTTCCAGACAAGATGGTTTTTATATGAATTTCCCATAGGGTCCTATGTTAAACTAAGTTGAGCTGTGCAGCCATCTTGGTCAGAGGGTGGGACCACCAGACACAATTTTGGAAGAGGACCATCCAATGACTATTTTATCAAAGTTTGGTTCCAATTGAGCAACTGGTTCCAGACAAGAAGATTTTTATGTGAATTTCCCATATGGTCCTATGTTAAGCTAAGTTCGGCTGTGGGGACCATCTTGGTCGAAGGGCCGAACCGCCAACACATTTTCGGAAGAGAACCATCCAATGACCATTTCATCAAAATTTTGTTCTTATTGAGCAAATGGTTTCAGACAAGAAGATTTTTATGGGAATTCCATTAGGGTCCTATGTTAAATTAAGTTTGGCTGTAACGGCCATCTTGGTCAGAGGTCTGAAATGCCGGACACAATTTTGGAAGGGGACCACCCTAGGATCATGTCAGCAAAGTTTGGTTGAGATTGGCTCAGTAGTTTCAGAGGAGAAGATTTTTTAAAAATTTCATCCCCCTTTTTTCTATTTTTAGCTTGGTAGCCATCTTGGTTGGAAGTCGGGATCATCGGACACAATTTTGGAAGGATGCCATCCAAGGACCATTCCACCAAAGTTTGGTTGCAATTGGCCCAGTGGTTTCTGAGGAGAAGATTTTTATGTGAATTTCCCATTGGGTCCTATGTTAAGCTACATTTGTAAGTTCGGCTATGGGGGCCATCTTGGTCGAAGGGCCGAACAGCCGGACAAATTTTGGGAAGAGAACCATTCAATGACTATTTCATCAACATTTAGTTCTTATTGAGCAAATGGTTTCAGACAAGAAGATTTTTATGGGAATTTCCTATAGGGCCCTATGTTAAATTAAATTTGGCTGTGGCGGCCATCTTGGTCGGAGGTCTGAAATGCCGGACACAATTTTGGAAGGGGGCCACCCAAGAATCATTTCAGCAAAGTTTGGTTGAGATTGCCTCAGTAGTTTCAGAATAGAAGATTTTTTTAAAATTTCATCCCCCCTTTTTTCTAATTGGCATAATCGGCAAAAGTTCAAAGTTCATAAAAAATCCTATAATAAATGTTAAAAAACTCATCATTATGCTTATACAGTTCAAATTTGGGCACATTCTTGGTTAAGATAGAGCAGTTTTGGCCATTTGAAGAAATTTCTATTTTTAGTAATGGTGGCCATCTTGGATATAGGACGGCACTGACGGACACAATTTTGAAAGGGGACCACCTAAGGATCATTCAGACAAAGTTTGGTTGAAATTGGACAAGTGGTTTCTAACAAGAAGATTTTTAAATGATTTTATGCTTATTTATGCCTAATTTGCATAATCTGTCAAAATCGGCAAAAGTTCAAAGCTCATAAAAAAATCCTGTAATATATGTTAAAAAGCTCATCATTATGCTTATACAGTTCAAATTTGGGCACATTCTGGCTTGAAATAAAGCAGTTTTGGCCATTTGAAGAAATTTCTATTTTTAGTAATGGTGGCCATCTTGGATGGAGGGCGTGGCTATCGGACATAACTTTTAAAGGGAATCCCCTAAGGATGATTCAGGCCAAGTTTGGTTTAAATTGGCCCAGTGGTTTCAGAGGAGAAGATTTTTTAAAAGGTTTACAGACGGACGACGGACGCCAAGTGATGGCAATAGCTCACACAGGTGAGTTAAAAACTGGGAATGCAAGCTCCATGATTGTCTCAATGGTGTCTTTCTTAGTAACAGCTACATTTTGGTTTGCTATTTTATACATCATGACAAGTCAAGCATCTTAACGCCAGTCTTCAAGAGTGCGCCAGTTCAAGTGTTGTAACATGTCACCAACACCAGATGTGTTTTGTAGTCTGTTGGTGACGAACCTTGTAGCCTTGGGTTGGACCATTTCGAGATGATCGATTTCTTCTTTAACATCAGTATCATACTCACACAATATAAAACACTAAACAGTCAACCTGTCTTATGTGACCATCAAAAGGAATGGTGAAATGTGGTCACAAAAGACAGGTGATTGCTTAATACAGGTTTAATTGATATGAAATGCACTGTGAAGGGAAATAAAAATGAAGGCCACATAATACAAGTTATTGCTTAATAGAGGTGGTCACTAAAGTAGGTTTGACTGTACTAACAGTACTGGCTGTTACCATGGTAACTAACATCGATATCATACTCACACAATGTTAAATACTACTCCAACACTGGCAGTAACTAACATCTCGTCAGCATTAACATCTTTATAATGGTTCATTTGTATTCTTTCTATTGCCATATAACACAGGATTCCTGTCACTAACCATATAATGAACACACTGAATAAAGCACCTAATACCTCTGAAATGAGAATAAAAATATACAGTGATATGACCTGGTTGACTGGGCTGGCTGACATGACCAGGTTGATAGGGGTGGATGACATGACCGTGGTGAAGGGGCTGATATTAAATAAAGCACCTAATACCTCTGAAATGAGAATAAAAATATACAGTGATATGACCTGGTTGACTGGGCTGGCTGACATGACCAGGTTGATAGGGGTGGATGACATGACCGTGGTCAAGGGGCTGATATTAAATAAAGCACCTAGTACATTTGGAATGAAAAAGATAATACAGTGACATGACCTGGTCGACTGGGCTAGCGGACATGACCATGGTGAAGGGGCTGATATTAAATAAAGCACCTAGTACCTCTGAAATGAAAGAAAAAAAATATACAGTGATATGACCTGGTTGACTGGGCTGGTTGACATGACCGTGGTGAAGGGGCTGATATTGAATAAAGCACCTAGTATCTCTGAAATGAAGAAAAAAATATACAGTGACATGACCTGGTCGACAGCGCTGGCTGACATGACCGTGGTGAAGAGGCCGATGTTAAATAAAGCTTAAAATATAACTACCATTTGATCACGACCATGACAACCCCCATTAATCAAAGATGACTATTAGGTGAGTTTGTTTGTTTGTTTGATGGTGTTTAATGCCACTTTCAACAATATTTCAGCTATAACATGGCAGTCAGTTTTATTGGAGGAGGAAACCGGAGGACCTTGAGAAAACCACCGACCTATCGCAAGTCTCTGACAGGTCTTTATTGTACATGTCTATTTATAATTACTGTAATTGAGGCAAGTTTAAAAATATCAAAATCCCTTATTTGAGGACAAAAAAAGGTTTTAACCTCCATTTATAGGTTATCTATTTCAGTTTTAACCTATTTAAATCAATATCAAACGTTGAAAATAAAACGATAGTTGACAACCTCACTAAAATCTTACAATTAATGGGCATCTGTGGTGTAATGGTTAGGGTGCTCCCCTTGCGTGGTGTAATGGTTAGGGTGCTCCCCTCGCGTGGTGTAATGGTTAGGGTGCTCCCCTCACGTGGTGTAATGGTTAGGGTGCTCCCTATCATGGTGTAATGGTTAGGGTGCTCCCCTCGCGTGGTGTAATGGTTAGGGTGCTCCCCTCGTGTGGTGTAATGGTTAGGGTGCTCCCTATCATGGTGTAATGGTTAGGGTGCTCCCCTCGCGTGCGGTAGATCTTGGATTCGAGCCCTGATAGGGTCAAACCTAAGATTATAAAATTGGTATGTGTTGCTTCTCCGTTAAGCATGTAGCATTAAGGAGAAAGAGCAAAGACTGGTTGGCTCGGAATCATGATAATGTGTCTGAGTGGATAGACATGTCTATCCACAGACTGCTGTTTCACAACAAGCACTCACTCACTCTTACAACTAAAACTACAAAATTGAGCAAGTTGTGTAATCTAGTCTAAAATTCCTTCATTTTTCATACCCGGTACACAAACCTCTCCTGTATTAAGAAACACAAAAACCTACCAGCTCTATGAAATCCAAATGACATGGTTCTAGTGGCTGGTTTCTTTGATAGATACATAGCAAGCAGACTGATTAGGAAACTGATTAAATCACTGGCTAAGTGTAAAACATCTGTAAATAATGCTAAACTGTTGGACAATACACCTCCTGAAAATATAAACAGAATATCCCGTTACCTCCCTTGTCACTTCATAAATTTAAACAGATCAGAGTTACTCCCCTTGTCACAATCTATAATTGTAAAGACATTGTCTGTTAATTTCTTTATCACATCAAAATTAAACTGTAAATTTAAGCTGATCATAGAGTTACTCCCCTTGTCACAATCTATGATTTTAAATATTCAGTTACTTCCCATCATGAATTAAACTGTAAATTCTTTTTTAAAAAAAATCATACACATGTAGAGTTACTCCCCTTGTCACAATCTAAAGAAAACATCTAAATTTATACAAAATGTAAAATTAATCTATTGATTGATTGGTGTTTATTGAAAAATACAACTGCCAAAATAAACATATTACACCATTACTTTCAGTTCCCTGTCACTAGGGGACTGTCGTGGTCGTGATCGTATGCTAGTTGGATTTACAACTAATTATGCAATCAGTGCCTATCACCACTAAAGTTGTGAGTTCGAACACCGTTCATGGTGAGGTGTACTCGATACAACATTATGTGATAAAGTTTGTCAGTTACTAGCGACAGGTCGGTTGTTTTTCCTTGATACTCCAGTTTCCTCTACCAATAAAACTGACCACCACGATATACTAAAATATTGTTGAAAGCAGAAGACACTATAACCCTAACTCCCCCACCATAACCCCAGTCTTGTCACTATAGAAACACAACTGAAAATATCACTGATAGGTTGAACAGTACAACTTCTAAAAATACATCGTACATGTATGTATAAACTTATTAAAGAGTTACTTTCCTTGTCAAATTCTAAACATAGCATATTATAGATCTTGATCATGTAAGTGAGTTGGCTCTTAGAAGAAAACATACAACATCTTGTATTTACAATCACAAAACAATTCAATTGTGAGCAAGATGTTGCACGCTACGTCGTGCTAAGAATACCCCCACTCGTTCATTTGTAAGTCGTATGGTAAACAGGAAGTAGATGTGCAATCATTTCTTCCAGTAGAAGCTGAGATATCTGTTACGAAAGTGTGAATGGACGGACAAACGGACGGACGGACTAACGGACAGATGGACAAACGGATGGAAGCACTAACGGACAAACGGACGGACGAACGGACAGACGGACAAGGTGATTGCAATATAGCCCACCCTCTATGAGTGGGGGTATAAAATGTAATAAATCAATATTTAGTTGGTGCTTACACATAAATAACTAGAATGTTAACTTTAAAATTATTCATATACATGTACAGTACAGTACAAATGTATTATCAAATCTACAATGTATACTAACATAACTATCAAACATTTATTTTTGTTCATGTTTAACTTTATTCCATATAGCAATCATTTTCCTCACTGAAATTGGCTACGGTAATTAACTTAAAAATTGCTTTGAAATGTAAATGTCGAAAATTATGTCATATCATGAAACATCAATTTTAGGAAATAAAATGATGATGAGAGTATGAAAATTCATGTATGCATAAAGGTACACGTGCATGTGATTCGCCTCCAAGGTGAGGACAATTGACCTTTCAAATGCAAGTGACTGTCCTCCAAAGTACAGGAAATTGACCTTGATAGTACAGGAGATCAACCTCCAAAATGTAGGAGATTGGTCTTCAAGATGTAGGAAAAGTATGGTATGTTGGATAGGGATGATAAATGTAGACTTTTGCAATAGCTATAATGAGCTTACTCTTTTACAAAACAACAATTGCGGTCTTTAATGTATAAGTAGCATGACAATCTCCAAACATGACACCCCTACATGTTAAACGGCCAAGCTTTAAAAAAAAATAACCTGATATTGCCACTGGAAAAGTATATAGAGTTGGGTAAGGAGAAAAAAAATTAGCCTTTTTGTAACGGCTACAGTGTGCCTACGTCTGTTACAAAATCTACAGAAGTGGTCTTTAACTTGCAAGGATCATGACACCTTCCAACCATGGCACCCAATATGATAATCCGTCAAGATTTCAGTACCTTCACTTTACAACCTCCCATCCCCACACCGGGCCCATGATGGAGAGGATATTCCTATCTGCCACCAGGAATGTGGGAATGTACTGGACAGCTCTGCAAAAATGTATGTGACCCCTGAAAAACCGTCACCAGCACCCAGTGTATGAAAGATGAAATTCATTCTTATTTACAGTGCATACATGTATTATATACTAGAGCGTGATGTTCTAATTTATGAAATCTTTGCTGCCAAGCCTAAAGACCATCGAAATGTCGATTTATTTTTTAAATCTTAGCATTTATACCATGCTTCTTTTAAATACATGTACATGTAACTATAAAATATCATGCAAGTGTAACAAAAAAATGGAAAGCCCTTCTACATTTACCTAAGGTTACTCACTTCTGCTAACTGTGTTAGTGGAGATCTCCTTTAGCTTAGTTTGTAGAATGGTGGCTTACGATGTGAGTTCCAAGGATCGATCTCATGGGGGACATCACACTAAATGATTTATCATGCTATATCTCTGACTATATTGTAATTGAGATATCATCATCAAGGTACATTGTATGATGACTCTTGAGGGGGAGTGTACCTAGGCCTTAAGCTTAACATCTCTAAAAACCTCTCTTGGAACACCCACGTAGATGCCGCCACTAAAAAAGCAAATAACACCTTAGCTTTCTTAAGGAGAAACATCGGCACTTGCCCCCAGTCAGCTAAGGAACGAGCATTTACCACTTTCGTCCGCCCAACGATCGAGTATGCTGCTGCAGTCTGGGATCCACCTACCCAGAGGAACATCAACGCACTAGAAAGAGTTCAACGAAGAAGGGCAAGAATTGTCATGAACAACTACCGACAAACTACATAAAAATGTAGCAGTGTCACCAGCATGATGTCACAACTAGGTTGGGAAGAACTTACGATCAGAAGAGCACGTATTAAGACAATTTTACTATTTAAGATCGTAAACAACTTTGTTGATATACCACTAGAACCGTTCCTAATTCCACCTGGTGCCATCACTAGAGGACATAACATCAGGTTCCTTCAACCACACACCAGAACAATTACCATGCAGTATTCCTTCTTCCAATCCTGAGTGCCATCAGGACATGGAACACACTACATGTACAGTACAGCTGACAGCATACACTGATAAATGCTGAGCATTTAAAAGGCTCAGCATTCAATGCTGAGGTTTTATTGGGGGTCGTAAATCATGGGCTGATGATCAGTTTTATTAGCCTCACCTGTACAGATGGTCAGCAATTGAATAAACAATATGATCATAATGATTTCCAGGTAAATGTACCTGATTCAATAGGTGTTAGTAAAATTAACCTGAGCATGTAGGTGTGATTTGTTACACTTGTGACTTTTTACTTAGTGGAAATATTTACATAATAAATTTTCTATTTTACAATGTAGTAATGTTTTGATAATTTTAAAATTGAATTAAATTTTCTTTGTTTTTCAATTGATTTGTTTTGTTAAAATTTCAATTATTATCTGTATTTTCAAATTTTAAAGTAAATCATTTGAAAATATTTACATGTATACAATAGATGTGCATCTATTCTTTTTTTAACCATTTGTTTGTTGTCTTTTTTTTATTTTTATTTGTGTTTGTACTAACAAAAACAGTAAATTATTTAAAAAAAGTTTAATTCAAAATTCATGAATATTTATGAAAAAGAAATTTACAGTAATTTAATTTTAACCATTAAACATTTCACATTTAATAAAAAAAAATATATGTATTTAATCTAGGAATCTAGTTGAATATGTGTGTGTGTGTTTTTCTTTTTCATTAGCCTAGACAGTATGTCTCTTTAAGGTCAATTTATGACACGAGAGTGAATAAGTGACAAATTACAAGTGTCCATAAATCCTTCATTGATTGAGATTTTCTATGTTTACCATATCTGTGTGTTAATATACAAAAAATACTTAATTTGTCATTTTTTTTATATTTAAAAGAATGTATCAACTGGCATATTTTTTTTTGATGCTTAGAATGTATGTTTAACAAAATAAGAATAAAAATGTGAAAAAAAAATGTTCAAGAAATGTCCTGAATAACAAAAAGAAAAGAAATTAATATTACCTTGGATAAAATGGATTAAAAAAAAATTGAAAAAATCGAAACATAGTAACAGGTATATTTTTTGAAATTGGATTACATTTATTTGATTAAATTGATAAAGCAAATTAAATATATTATTATTATTAATATTTGGGAGTATGCTAGCCCTGGGCTAGTGAGGTGGTCCAAGATTTTTTAACCCCTGTTCCTGAGTGCCAACAGGACATGGAACACACTACATGTACATTGTACCTCAGCAACTGGCCAGCATGACTTCCCTGGAGGGTTTCCGACAGGCCCTGGCCAACACCACCATTGTATCATAGAACTACCCCTTCTGTTTTTAATTGTATATACTGGACATTTTAATTGTACATGGGGGGGGGGGAGGCAGTTTTATTGTGTCAAATGAACAGTTTGATTATACTCAACCATGAGTCCTGCACTTACAGAAGAAAAAAAGAATGGGAACACTACTCTACCTACGATACATGTAAGGCTACATGTATAGGAACCGTAGTAGATTCATTACCACCTCTGCTAACTGTGTTAGTGGAGATCTGCTTTAGCTCAGTTAGTAGAGGGGTGGCTTACGATGTGAGAGGTCACAGGATCTTAAATTGCCATGGAGGACATTGAATTTTTCAGAGATAAAATATGCTCTACGTTATACTGTTACACAAGAAAACCAGTATTATACTAACCTACAGTTTCTCCAATCATGAAAAGAATACACAAAGTACAGACAACTATTAACTGGTTTCGTGCTGTTTTATCTGTGATATTGGAGTGTTTACCATGGCAATGCCACTGGTCAATCAGTGGACTGTCACTGTCAGATCTGTCATATTGAAGAGTACTTTCACTTTGCACATGAATGGCACTGTCACCATCACATCTGTTGTAATGGACGTTATTGTCAGAAATATCATTATGAGTGATAGATGAATTATTTGGAAAGAGATTTATTGATATCCCTTTCTTCGTTCCATCAACCGTCAACTCATTCTCCAAATCAACCAACAGATCAGTCGTTAAATCTTCCATGTCATCAACGATTGCTTGGAAACGATTATGATAACTAGTCACTACAGTATCAGATACATTTACACTGTTTCTTTTGAATGACGTTCCATAAAATGACCGGAAATACTACATTGTAAAGTCTATCACGTGATTTATTTCATAAAAATACATCCAAAATTCAAAAAGAAAAGACAAACATTTAAATAATAATAATAATAATAATAATAGTAATAACCTGGAACATACTTTGCATTAATTTCACACTTAAAACTTTTTTTGCTTATGTTAATCAGCAATTTCCACAGGTTAATTTAAATAGATGAATAGATACATGTAAACAATCACTTTAGTAAAAGTCCGTATTTCCTGACATCTTCATCCGAGTCCCGACTTCGGATATTACACATCAATTCTCTTTTCCTCTTCAGTTGTGAAGATAAACAAGTTTACCTTTATGTTTTAAGTATTTCAGTTCGTATAATTATAATGGAATGTGAATATGCAAAGGACAAATTAAGTGAAGCTCTCGTTCTTGCTAGAACTCGTGCAACTGATTTTGAAAGTGTAAAAAAGTTAAATTTTTGGTAAATCACTAAATGTCATGACTCATGAGTCATGTTGTCTTGTTGAAATTACTCTTAGTCTTACTCTTACACAAGTACTACTAGGACTTTTACCATAGGATACCATAGGAACTACAGTGGACGCTGGCTTGTTGCCACTATGTCCGCCTCTAAATCCACATCATTGATGCGCGACTTTACGTCACTTCCGGAATTTGATCTTGTGTTTATGTTTGCCGTAAAGTCATATTTGCACTCTTGGTGCTTCCAGTGCTCATCTAGGCCGATTTCAAAAATTTTAACTGTTTTTGCCTGTATAACTGATTCTGGGAGGCTATTCCATATTTCGACAATTCTAACGACGAAGGTATATTTTCTCACATTCAGCCTACTTGTTTTTATCTTCATCTTCTTGCTATGTCCCCTTGTGTTTGAAGTTGTGTTTAGTTTAAACATATCCACTGTTGTTAGAGGATCATAAATATCATTTATTATTTTAAATACTTCTATCATATCTCCTCGCATTCTTCTATACTTCAGAGTGGGCATCTTGAGTTTCTTTAGTCTTTCGTTATGTTCCATGTTTTTTAAAGTAGGTACTTGTTTGGTGGCTCTTCTTTGTACGTTTTCTATTTTTTCAATATCCCCCACTTTAAATGGAGACCAGACTGCTTCGGCGTATTCAATATGAGGTCTAACCAAAGCTGGGAATAAATATTTGAAGCTTTGTTCATCTAAATATGTATAAGTTCTTCTGATTAATCCCATGATGCTGTTTGCTTTGTTCACCTGATTTTGTATGTGCTTATTAAAGGACAAATTTTCATCTGCAAATACTCCTATGTCTTTTTCTCCGTCAGATTGTTTTAACTCAATTCTGTTGCCATCGTTATTATATAGGTGATAGTGTTTTGTTCCTTTGTCCACGCTTTTATTGGCAACTGACATCACTTTGCATTTGTTAGGGTGGAAGTTTAATAGCCATGTATCTGACCAGCTTTGTAAGTTATCTAAATCTGCTTGAAGCATTTTCTCATCTTTTTCCTCTCTAATTTCTCTGAAAATTTTTGTATCATCAGCAAACAGATAGGTGGATGACTCTACCATCTCTGGCATGTCGTTGATATATATAACGAAGAGTATAGTTTTAGAGTTTAGATATTGAGAATGTATCTCCCCCTAGACTCCTTTTAGCACTTGCCATGCTGATTTGAATGACGTTTAGGGGACATATTTTGGGGTGATTTTTTTTTTTTTTTTTTAACATAAATAATTTGATACAACCGCAATCTGATTGGCTGATCCTCCTGGAGAAAATTTGGTTATACTCAATAATCTGGGTTGGTATTGTGTCGTCACCAACGTAGTCATTCGCCAACGACAAATTCAAATAGTCACATGAAATAATCGTAATTAAAATCTAGGAATCATTAAAAAATTTTGTAAAAATTAAATGATAAGGAATATTTGAAATTTTAAGCAGGTTATAACCTGGTTTGGAACAGTTTACGCTTTTCATAAACCATTTCGCAGTTTATTAAGCGTAAACTGCTCCAAACCAGGTTATATCGTATAACCTGTTAAAAAATTTTAAATATTCTTTAATTTACAAAAGTGGTCTATTTATAGTTTATTCATTTAACAATAAGTCACATAGGCAAATACAAACAGTATTTCGATGTTTGTTTGTTTTTGTCTTCTTTTAATATTATAATCACTGTAATGATCTTGCCTCTTGTTATCGAATCTGGTCCGTTCACCCTATAAAACATGTTTGCCATGGGTCCATTCACTCTTATGTTGATATAATTTAGTTGTGTAGATGAAAGATTTTAAGTGGTATGTGTGTAGAAAATCTAGTTAATATCAAATAAAACTGATTATCCTGTCAAATACAAATTTTGGCTCGATAGAATAATCTGGTCAGTGGTTTATATCTATTACTTGTTTCTGTTTGTAGGGGATCTGGTATCAGAGATGTCAGTGTAGTGAAGAAGCTTCCTAATTTAGAGGTCTGCAGTTTAAGGTAATGTCAAAGATTAGCAAACCTCAAAGTGGGGTTCACCATTGTTAGTACATTCCTAGACTATTACACCAAAAAATAACACCAACCGTTTGTTGAAAATACTGTAAACAATTAAGTTCAACTTTTATATTATGCTTATCGCCATAAAACTTGCATAAAAACCTACGGAGCATATGAGTTCACCACTGTTTTTTAATGTGTAAACCATTTGTGTTGCTGAATCTTTAGTTTTCTGTGTACAACTTACAAGTAGTGTTTTGTTTTGTCTTTTTGTTTTTATTGTTTTGGCCATTGTATTGTCTGTCCTTATTCAATTTATGGGTTCTGATTACCTATTTGGTATTTCAAGCTTTTCTTTCAAGTGCCCTAGTATGTGGTTTTGTATTATATATATGTCATTGGTCATTACTCAAATTATTTTTTTCTTCGAAAACAAATGGGTTTTTTTCGTTTTTTTTTAAATTTTAATATATCTCCAAGTTCCATATCAAATCTTATTCCAAATTGTAGCACATTTTAAAAGCAAATCCAAGTTGCCAGCTACCACAGAAAATTGTTTAACATTATGAATGAAAATCTTTTTATCGGAAACCACAAATTGACTTATTAAACTCAAACTTTACATGAATAATCAGATGAGTGACATAGGCTCAGATGAGCCACTAGTTAGTAATATTTATGCCATAAATGATTTGTAACATGAAGCCATGCAATATCACATCTAGGTCGTTTATTACTGCACGGCTCTCTGAGAGTAATAAAACTACAGGCTACAGCCCAGATTTAAAGTGTGCAATATCTCATATCTGCGTGCATTATTTTATAGTTCTGAGCTGTTGCTTACATTTTAGTATAAACCATAAAAAGATCAAAGGAAAAGAATGCATTCATGTTATAATAATAATCATTGAATTTTTTCTTTGTAGTGTTAATAATATATCAACACTGAAAGACTTTTCACAATGTGAAAATTTACGGGAGCTTTTTATACGGAAGAATCAGATTGAAGATTTATCAGAAATCTGCCATCTTAAGACTTTACCAAACTTACGGAATTTGTGGCTGGCCGATAATCCTTGTGATCAAACAGAAAATTACAGAAATACAGTACTGAAGACTCTTCCTAATCTACAGAAACTTGATAATATTGGTAAATAACATCACATTTATCCTATTTTTAGCGTGTTTAACACACTTCCAAATAGCATAAAATCAATAAATAACTACAACACATTCAAAGCTGCAGGAAAACAACATCTAAAAGAGAAGTAAACGTGCATCTTGTAATATCATTAATATCAATTCAATTTATGCCACGCTTCCTCTTCTCATTTATTTGATTTAAGTGGTTTGGTTTATGGTGCTTAACGCCACTTTCAACAATATTTCAGTTATATCGTGGTGGTCAGTTTTATTGGTGGAGGAAACCGGAGAAAACCACTGACCTGTCGCAAGTCACTGACAAACTTTATCACATAATGTTGTATCGAGTACACTAATCAAGTAATAACCTTCTATTACAATAAATTAATAAAAGAACTAATTAAGGTAAGTTTTGGGTATGTTCATTGTGTGTAAAGAATTATCTCCCTTTCTTTCTATTTTTGCAGCAGTGACAGAAGATGATCTCTTACAGGCTGAAGATCTTGGTCTTGACTTGTCAGAAAATGATTCACAAGAATTTAATAATGAAATGACACAGGACTTATGTGAAGACAAGATAGAAACACAAGACGTATGTGAAGACAAGGTTGAAACACAGAATTTATGTGAAGACAAAATAGAAAAAGATACAACACAAAGTGAAAATGACAATAAAATAATTCCAACTTCCAATGGTGCTCTAAATAAAGTTGGAAATGATAAAGAGAAGGTGCAGGACAAACATCTAGAAGATTCCATGTTAGATCCTGTAACACTCAGCTGGGAGGAAACAAAGTATGTCTGAATGCTTGAGTTAGGAATAAAATCATTAAAAGTCATTCCAGTTTAAGACAAGTTTGAAGATACCAAAGGGATAATCAGAATCCGTAAATCGAAGAAGGACAGACAGTACAATGGCCAAATGAAAAAGGACAAAAGGACACACCACGATCTACAAAACATACACATAAAACTAAAGATCAAGTAACACGAACCCCACTAAAAACCAGGGGTTAGCTCCAAGAGGATAAGCAGTTCCTGCTACACTAGAGGCACCTGTCATGTTAATCTAGTTACAAACCCGGTGATAAGTAAATGAATAACTACAGTCAAATTTTTCTAAGCTAAACCATTAAAAAAGTGATTGTTGTTTAACGTTAAGTGAGTAATTTTTCAGCTATATCATGGTGAGAACAAGTTCCATTTCGATGAGTTGATGATAATTTCCACTTTGTACTAGAAACCAACATGCTTAGTTGGATTTTTATAGTGCAAGGTTTCTGAAACAAAAGTCTGCAGGTAGATATATCTCTCTATTTGTGCACATTTTCCTGATTCAGAGCCAACCACAGTCTTTACTGTTACTCTTTAATACTGTGTGCTTAGTGGAGAAGCAGCAACTACCAATTTTATATGTGGTTTCAACCTTTTTTGTTCAAAGATTAAAATTGGCTTTAATTGGAAAATAATTTCAATTTTCTTTAAAGAATCATGAATGTAAATTGCAATTATATTTGGCATGAAACAGATTTCTGATATGAAAAAGGATGTTTGCATTAATCAAGGAGGTTCTGTAGGCTATTGGGTTCAAGTGATAGGAGGTGGTCAAAATATAGCATATGCTACGATAGGCACAATCTGATTAAAATGAGCTGTTATAATACGCAAAACTCCACCTCCTAGACATCTGACAGTATCCAATTAGAGGTCATTTCTAGATGAACTTTCTTAAATAGCCAGAGAGTGAATCAATAAGAGAAGAGCATGGAAGACACTCAATATTTTACCAGCGACGTTTTTATTGGCTGATAATAATGAGTTCATCTGGACATGACCTCTAATCAGGTTTTGTCAGATCGTAGCGTCTTGTAACAACAGCTTATTTTAATCCCATTGCAATAGGCATTACAATCCTTTTTACCAGGTGAGCCTCTTGTATTATAATTTATTGCCCTGCATCTGGAAGAGATATTTTAATACTCCAATATACATCAAGATGATAAATGGTTTACTTTTTAGCTCGACTTTTCGAAGAAAAAAAGTCGAGCTATTGTCGTCACTCCGGCGTCAGCGTCTGGGTCGGTTAAGATTTCGGTTAAGTTTTTTGTCAGAGTCCATTTCTCAAAAACTATCAAAGGTATCCATTTGAAACTTGGAATGCTTGTTCACTATCAAAAGTGGAACCAATTACAACAAAGCAGATGACCATGTGATTTGTATACCCAGAGTTATCTGCCCTTGTTTCAACATAGTACATAGAAATTTGGGATATTTTTTTAGTATAATTAAAATTTCTCAATAACTATCAAAGCTATTAACTTAAAACTCAATACACTTGTAGAAAGTATTGACCCCAATCTGTTGACAAGAGAAGACAACTCCATCCAGCATTTTATTTGAGTTATTCCCCCTTTTTGACTTAGAATTTCTTCAAAAAATGCAATTTCTCAATAATTATGATAAGCAGTGAAATGAAACTTGACATACCTGTTCACTATCAAATGGCTTAGAATTTCTTAAAAAAATGCAATTTCTCAATAATTATGATAGACAGTGAAATGAAACTCGACATACCTGTTCATTATCAAATGGGGAACCCATTACAACAAGGCAGGTGACCCTGTGATTTGTATATCCAGAGTTATCTGCCCTTGTTTTGGCATAGTACATAGAAATTTGAGATATTGTTTTAGTATAATTAAAATTTCAATAACTATCAAAGCTATTAACTTGAAACTGAATACACTTGTAGAAAGTGTTGACCCCATTCTGTTGACAAGAGAAGACAACTCTATCCAGCATTTTATTTTAATTATTTCCCTTTTTTTTCTTGCATTTTTTTCTAAAAATACAATTTTCTCAATATAAACTATGATAGGCATTGAAATGAAACCCAACATACCTGTTCACTATCAAAAGGGGAACACATTACAAAAGGGTAACCCCCCACTCCCAACATACAACCCCCTCCCACAAGCCCCCCCCCCCATTTTTTTTTATTCTATATGCACTAGAATAGTGTTACAAGAAAAGATTATACCCCTGCTGCCCCCCCCCCCCCCCCCCCCTCCCACAAAATATTTTTAGTGAGACACACGTCTGATTATATTTACCAATCTTGCAAACATATTTGCTTATATGACCATCATAATTAGAAGTATGTATAACTTTGTAAATTGCTTGCAGTTTGATATCAGATACGAAAAACTCGAGCGTCCAGCACCCATGGGCGGTGCTCTTGTTTTAAAACTTAAGGTTGTCTGCCTCAGGCATAGGTGACTTTAGCTGATTTTGGTTATTCTGTTTAGGCACTTCGGTTTTCTTGCTCCCAAAAATATTATTTGGCTTTCCAACTTTTCGACTTTGAGCATACCTGATGAAGTTTATTACAGAAATGCATCTGATATCTATGTTTTTTATTACAGTAAAATCAGGGAAGAATTAGGATTAAAACCATTACCACTGGAAAAGATTACATCTCCTAAACCTGTACCAAGATCTAAAGAAAAATCAAGGGTAAGTGACTTCTATCAAGTGCAAATACTTTGACATGTACCAAGTTTATAGGGGATGTTGTACTTTGACATGTACCAAGTTTATAGGGGTTGTTGTACTTTGACATGTACCAAGTTTATAGGGTTTGTTGTACTTTGACATGTACCAAGTTTATAGGGGTTGTTGTACTTTGACATGTACCAAGTTTATAGGGGTTGTTGTACTTTGACATGTACCAAGTTTATAGGGGTTGTTGTACTTTGACATGTACCAAGTTTATAGGGGTTGTTGTACTTTGACATGTACCAAGTTTATAGGGGTTGTTGTACTTTGACATGTACCAAGTTTATAGGGTTTGTTGTACTTTGACATATACCAAGTTTATAGGGGTTGTTGTACTTTGACATGTACCAAGTTTATAGGGGTTGTTGGACTTTGACATGTACCAAGTTTATAGGGGTTGTTGTACTTTGACATGTACCAAGTTTATAGGGGTTGTTGTGGTCATGATCTTATGGTTGTTGTACTTTGACATGTACCAAGTTTATAGGGGTTGTTGTACTTTGACATGTACCAAGTTTATAGGGATTGTTGTACTTTGACATGTACCAAGTTTATAGGGGTTGTTGTACTTTGACATGTACCAAGTTTATAGGGGTTGTTGTACTTTGACATGTACCAAGTTTATAGGGATTGTTGTACTTTGACATGTACCAAGTTTATAGGGGTTGTTGTACTTTGACATGTACCAAGTTTATAGGGTTTGTTGTACTTTGACATGTACCAAGTTTATAGGGGTTGTTGTGTGTCATGATCTTATGGTTGTTGTACTTTGACATGTACCAAGTTTATAGGGGTTGTTGTACTTTGACATGTACCAAGTTTATAGGGGTTGTTGTACTTTGACATGTACCAAGTTTATAGGGATTGTTGTACTTTGACATGTACCAAGTTTATAGGGGTTGTTGTACTTTGACCTATACCAAGTTTATAGGGGTTGTTGTACTTTGACATGTACTAAGTTTATAGGGTTTGTTGTACTTTGACATGTACCAAGTTTATAGGGGTTGTTGTGTGTCATGATCTTATGGTTGTTGTACTTTGACATGTACCAAGTTTATAGGGGTTGTTGTACTTTGACATGTACCAAGTTTATAGGGTTTGTTGTACTTTGACATGTACCAAGTTTATAGGGGTTGTTGTGTGTCATGATCTTATGGTTGTTGTACTTTGACATGTACCAAGTTTATAGGGGTTGTTGTACTTTGACATGTACCAAGTTTATAGGGGTTGTTGTACTTTGACATGTACCAAGTTTATAGGGATTGTTATACTTTGACATGTACCAAGTTTATAGGGGTTGTTGTACTTTGACCTATACCAAGTTTATAGTGGTTGTTGTACTTTGACATGTACCAAGTTTATAGGGGTTGTTGTACTTTGACATGTACCAAGTTTATAGGGGTTGTTGTACTTTGACATGTACCAAGTTTATAGGGATTGTTATACTTTGACATGTACCAAGTTTATAGGGTTTGTTGTACTCTGACATGTACCAAGTTTATAGGGGTTGTTGTACTTTGACATGTACCAAGTTTATAGGGGTTGTTGTACTTTGACATGTACCAAGTTTATAGGGTTTGTTGTACTTTGACATATACCAAGTTTATAGGGATTGTTATACTTTGACATGTACCAAGTTTATAGGGGTTGTTGTACTTTGACATGTACCAAGTTTATAGGGATTGTTGTACTTTGACATGTACCAAGTTTATAGGGATTGTTATACTTTGACATGTACCAAGTTTATAAAGGTTGTTGTACTTTGACATGTACCAAGTTTATAGGGTTGTTGTGTGTCATGATCTTATGGTTGTTGTACTTTGACATGTACCAAGTTTATAGGGGTTGTTGTGGTCATGATCTTATGGTTGTTGTACTTTGACATATACCAAGTTTATAGGGGTTGTTGTACTTTGACATGTACCAAGTTTATAGGGGTTGTTGTACTTTGACATGTACCAAGTTTATAGGGATTGTTATACTTTGACATGTACCAAGTTTATAGGGTTTGTTGTACTCTGACATGTACCAAGTTTATAGGGGTTGTTGTACTTTGACATGTACCAAGTTTATAGGGGTTGTTGTACTTTGACATGTACCAAGTTTATAGGGGTTGTTGTACTTTGACATGTACCAAGTTTATAGGGATTGTTATACTTTGACATGTACCAAGTTTATAGGGGTTGTTGTACTTTGACATGTACCAAGTTTATAGGGATTGTTGTACTTTGACATGTACCAAGTTTATAGGGATTGTTATACTTTGACATGTACCAAGTTTATAAAGGTTGTTGTACTTTGACATGTACCAAGTTTATAGGGTTGTTGTGTGTCATGATCTTATGGTTGTTGTACTTTGACATGTACCAAGTTTATAGGGGTTGTTGTACTTTGACATGTACCAAGTTTATAGGGGTTGTTGTACTTTGACATGTACCAAGTTTATAGGGATTGTTGTACTTTGACATGTACCAAGTTTATAGGGATTGTTATACTTTGACATGTACCAAGTTTATAGGGGTTGTTGTACTTTGACATGTACCAAGTTTATAGGGTTGTTGTGTGTCATGATCTTATGGTTGTTGTACTTTGACATGTACCAAGTTTATAGGGGTTGTTGTACTTTGACATGTACCAAGTTTATAGGGGTTGTTGTACTTTGACATGTACCAAGTTTATAGGGTTTGTTGTACTTTGACATGTACCAAGTTTATAGGGGTTGTTGTACTTTGACATGTACCAAGTTTATAGGAGTTGTTGTACTTTGACATGTACCAAGTTTATAGGGGTTGTTGTACTTTGACATGTACCAAGTTTATAGGGGTTGTTGTACTTTGACATGTACCAAGTTTATAGGGGTTGTTGTACTTTGACATGTACCAAGTTTATAGGGGTTGTTGTGGTCATGATCTTATGGTTGTTGTACTTTGACATGTACCAAGTTTATAGGGGTTGTTGTGTGTCATGATCCTATGGTTGTTGTACTTTGACATGTACCAAGTTTATAGGGGTTGTTGTACTTTGACATGTACCAAGTTTATAGGGATTGTTGTACTTTGACATGTACCAAGTTTATAGGGATTGTTGTACTTTGACATGTACCAAGTTTATAGGGGTTGTTGTGTGTCATGATCTTATGGTTGTTGTACTTTGACATATACCAAGTTTATAGGGGTTGTTGTACTTTGACATGTACCAAGTTTATAGGGGTTGTTGTACTTTGACATATACCAAGTTTATAGGGATTGTTGTACTTTGACATGTACCAAGTTTATAGGGTTTGTTGTACTTTGACATGTACCAAGTTTATAGGGGTTGTTGTACTTTGACATGTACCAAGTTTATAGGGGTTGTTGTACTTTGACATGTACCAAGTTTATAGGGGTTGTTGTGGTCATGATCTTATGGTTGTTGTACTTTGACATGTACCAAGTTTATAGGGATTGTTGTACTTTGACATGTACCAAGTTTATAGGGGTTGTTGTGTGTCATGATCTTATGGTTGTTGTACTTTGACATATACCAAGTTTATAGGGGTTGTTGTACTTTGACATGTACCAAGTTTATAGGGGTTGTTGTACTTTGACATATACCAAGTTTATAGGGGTTGTTGTACTTTGACATGTACCAAGTTTATAGGGGTTGTTGTGGTCATGATCTTATGGTTGTTGTACTTTGACATGTACCAAGTTTATAGGGGTTGTTGTACTTTGACATGTACCAAGTTTATAGGGGTTGTTGTACTTTGACCTGTACCAAGTTTATAGGGGTTGTTGTACTTTGACATGTACCAAGTTTATAGGGATTGTTGTACTTTGACATGTACCAAGTTTATAGGGATTGTTGTACTTTGACATGTACCAAGTTTATAGGGGTTGTTGTGTGTCATGATCTTATGGTTGTTGTACTTTGACATATACCAAGTTTATAGGGATTGTTGTACTTTGACATGTACCAAGTTTATAGGGATTGTTGTACTTTGACATGTACCAAGTTTATAGGGATTGTTGTACTTTGACATATACCAAGTTTATAGGGGTTGTTATACTTTGACATGTACCAAGTTTATAGGGATTGTTGTACTTTGACATATACCAAGTTTATAGGGGTTGTTGTACTTTGACATGTACCAAGTTTATAGGGGTTGTTATGGTCATGATCTTATGGTTGTTGAAAGTGGTTTTAAAAACGAGGGAGTGATTGTTTTTTAATGCAAAATGAGAAATTTTTCAGCTATTTCATGCATGGTGAAAGCAAGTTTGATTTGATGAGATGATGATGCTGATGTCCGCTTTGTATTAGACCGACATGCTTAGTTGGATTTTTATAGTGCTAGCTCACTGAAACAACAGTCAGCATGTCACACCACTCAGAGACATTATCCTGATTCCAAGCCAACAAGACTTTGCTCTTTCTCCTTAATGCTGCATGCTTAGTGGAAAAGCAATGAATATCAATTTTATAGTCTTTGGTTTGATCCGACTGGGGCTTGAACCTACATTCTACCACACTCAAGGAAATATTGTTGAAAGTGGTGTTAAGCACACATAATCCTAAGCTATATTTAGAAATTTACATGTATACGAGTGATAAAGAAAGTAGAATTTATCAATCTTATTCATGTGTAAGGAAAAAAATGAATAAAAAAAAAATGTAGAACATTTTAAGTGTAGACACAATAATCAAGTTAAAAAAAACAAATAATTTAAATGATATTTCAAATTAAATACTAATACAATGAAACCTGCTTTAGTGACCACCTCTGTTTAACAGTCACTTGAACTATGTGACCTTAATTTTATTTTCCCCTCACAGTGCATTTCATATAAATTTAACCTGTATTAAGATTTGATTTATGATTTTGATTTTTGGTGTGTTAACGCCACTTTCAGCAATATTTCAGCTGTATCATGGCGACCAGATTTAGTGGTGGAAGAAGCCAGAGTACCTAGAGAGAACCACCGACCATGGGAAGCAACTGGTAAACTTTATCACTTGCGGCTGCGAGTCGAATGCACCCTTTTTTGTAATTTACAAAGATGGGCGTGAACCCACGCCGTATTGGTGATAGGCTTGTACGAGTTGTTAGGTATTCCAACTACGTAACTCATTGAGTGACCCGGGCCCTACCTGTATTAAGTATGTGATCATATTTCAAAGTTTCCTTGGACATATTTGACTGTACACTTAGTTCTTGGTTTGGTTTGACTTATGGTGTTTAACACCACTTTTGACAATTATTTCAGTTATATTGTGGCGATCAGTATTATTGGTGGAGGAAACCAGAGTACCCTGAGAAAACCACCGGCCTGTCACAAGTCACTGACAAACTTTATCACATAATGTTGTGTTGAGTACACTTCGCAATGAACGGAATTCAAACTCACAACTTTAGTGGCGATAGGCACTAATTGCACAGGTAGTTGTAAACCCAACTACCATACGATCATGACCACGACTGCCCCCCACTTAGTTCATGTATATATTTTACAGAATGCCCATGTGTTGCAAGCTGTTCTGATCTTGTTAAGAGAACTAGATAAAGACAGTCTGGAGATCGTACAGAATACAATACAGAGAAAATTATCAACTGACACGTAAACCAGAGAGAGAAAACAGTTACCGATTCAGATACAAATGTTTGATCCAGCCATATTTGCTTGTAGAAATTCCAATCTCATTAAAATCAGCAGTTATAATACACTACACTCCCCCTAACATCTGACAGAACCCAGTTGGAGGTCATATTCAGATTAACTTTCTTATATCAATACTTATTTTTTTAAATGACCAATCAGAGAGCTTTATGTTTGTGATTCAATAATAAAGCGTGAAAGATGGTGTTCAGATTTTTCCAGTGACGTTTTCATTGGCTGGTCATGGGTTCATCTGAACATGATCTCTAATCGGGTTCTGTCAGATGTTAGGGGCAGCATATTATAATAGATGATTTTAATTAGATAGATTTCTAATATTGATTCTGCTTGTAATAATAAAAAAATAAGGTTACCATTTCACGTTTCAGCCATTTTTATTGATAAATCACATTTCTTCATGTTAGTACATTGGATATAAATAGAAATATGTTTTTTTTTAAATATGTGGAATAAAGTACCTTATTTCTTCTGTAAATGGCCGTTTTCGGGTTGAGACGACCAAGTTAAGATGAGTGCACGTGCACTCATCTCTACTCGTTGTGACATTCAATCAGAATGCCTCTAACAAGAAAAAAATCGTTTAAATATATATCCTAAGCCGGGAATGTCACATTATATACCCTATTTAACCATTGTTTTTTTTCTTCAGAAGGTTGTGTTGGGGCAAACAAACAATTTATTAATTATGGCCGAGGTGTGATAAAATTTAGATATTTGCTTCATAAAATTAAATAATTCTTCATTAAAAATTTTAAAATCATAAATGTGGAAACCTCATGAAAATGATTGAAAATCTTGTTTTCATGATTGAACTAGGGGGAGATAATTCAGTCTTGAAATATTGAAATAAAATATTGACACCTATATTTAGGGGAGATGATTCAGTCTTGAAACATTGAAATCAAATATTAGTTTAAACATATTTTATTAATTAATAAATATAGTACAATATGATACAATACAAATAATTAAAGGGATTCGAAAACAAGTTTAGAAAAACTTATATTAACTTGTTTCCAAATATTGACACCTATATTTTGGGGAAAAGCATGGTTATCTATTTATATACATGTAATTGCTACATGTACACGAAGAAGAATAGTGCTTGGATTACATTCTCCCAAAAATATGGAATTTCTGTCATTCAGATTTTTATTTGTATGAAATAATTTGGTTTTTTTTCCCAGTGTGGCATCCCCATTTTATCCTAGTATTTTTATCGTAGTACCACAAAGGCAAGTAAGACTCAGGAAAAACACATCCACAATAATTATTATACCACCATTACAATTCTGTCAACCATTGTTTGTCTTTGTGACCTTTTTCTCTTGGCCATTGTATTGTAATGTTTTGTCTGCCCTTTGACCTTTTTCTCTTGGCCATTGTATTGTAATGTTTTGTCTGTCCTTTGACCTTTTTCTCTTGGCCATTGTATTGTAATGTTTTGTCTGCCCTTTGACCTTTTTCTCTTGGCCATTGTATTGTAATGTTTTGTCTGCCTTTTGACCTTTTTCTCTTGGCCATTGTATTGTAATGTTTTGTCTGCCCTTTGACCTATTTCTCTTGGCCATTGTATTGTAATGTTTTGTCTGCCCTTTGACCTTTTTCTCTTGGCCATTGTATTGTAATGTTTTGTCTGTCCTTTGACCTTTTTCTCTTGGCCATTGTATTGTAATGTTTTGTCTGTCCTTTGACCTTTTTCTCTTGGCCATTGTATTGTAATGTTTTGTCTGCCCTTTGACTTTTTTCTCTTGGCCATTGTATTGTAATGTTTTGTCTGCCCTTTGACCTTTTTCTCTTGGCCATTGTATTGTAATGTTTTGTCTGCCCTTTGACCATTTTCTCTTGGCCATTGTATTGTAATGTTTTGTCTGCGCTTTGACCTTTTTCTCTTGGCCATTGTATTGTAATGGTTTGTCTGTCCTTTGAATTTGTATAGCTTTTAATTACCCCTTTTGGCATCTTCAAATCATATTTTTATGGCTATCATAACAAATACACAACATAATTACAAATATTGTAAATAATTATGGAAAACATTGGTTCACCAGAAAATGCCAATACATATTTTACTTATTCTACTCTGACATGCCTCACTGGTTCCCCATATTTGACTTATTCTCTAAGAATACTCCGATATGCTTCAGTGGTTGCACAGAAAATTATTAGCCATATTTTACATATTATCTAAGAATACTTTGACATGCTTCACAGGTTCCTTAGAGAATGATCAGCCACATGTCACTTATTCACTATGAATACTCTGACATGCTTCACTGGTTTCTTAGAGAATGATCAGCCACATGTCACTTATTCACTATGAATACTCTGACATGCTTCACTGGTTTCTTAGAGAATGATCAGCCACATGTCACTTATTCACTATGAATACTCTGACATGCTTCACTGGTTTCTCAGAGAATGATTAGCTACATTTGTATATTTCACAGATTCCCAAAGAATACTCTGACATGCTTCACTGGTTTCTCAGAGAGTGATTAGCTATATTTCACAGATTCCCAAAGAATACTCTGACATGCTTCACTGATTTCTCAGAGTGATTAGCTATATTTCACAGATTCCCAAAGAATACTCTGACATGCTTCACTGGTTTCTCAGAGAATTATTAGCCATATTTCACATATTCTCTAAGAATATACCTGTTGTATACATGTTTTTATATATATATATGGAGAGCCTCAAGATTGTTTGATCCAGAGTCAGACTATAATGGAAGAAGAATACTTTGACATGCTTCACTGGTTCCCCATATTTCATTTATTCCCTAAGCATCTTCTGACATGCTTTACTTGTTTCCTAGAGAATGTTTTGACATGTTACACTGGTTCTAAAGAAAAGACTAAGGCATAATATATACATGTATATTATATAATTTCATAAGTTTAAATATTTATTGGTTTAAATGCTTAAATGATAGTTATTTCTGAGTTCAGAGTTGCAATAACAGGAGTGGAGTACCACAAATGTTCAAAATACCATGGAAACCATTAAACTCAAAAAAATATGATATGATAAAATTATTGTATATTTTCGTTTTGTCTATATATATCTTGGATGTTTTATTTTAAGTTATCAATTAATGTGATATGTAATAGCCTGTCATGAATTTTTTTTTTTTTTAAATATTATATTGAAAATTTAAGATATTTATTCATTGAAATACATTGGAAAATAGCAATATAATAGATATTTAAATTTGCAATACATTGATAGGCATAAATTTCAAAATTCTATGGCTTAGTTTTTTCTTCTTCTGCCAATTATAATGGAGAGTGGAAATGCTCTTTACGGTTACAACCTGACAATTCAATCACAGGTTGTTAACCCTGTTTTTGGAGTTAGCGTTAGTGTCAAATTGGAGGCAAATTTTATTTTATTTTGAGTAATGAATCTGAGTACAATTTTTTCATAATTTGTAGATATTTGAACATTGTAAGAAATAAGAGTATAATTTTATATCTCCAGTTTTACACCAAATGAGCAATTTTTCAGCTATATCATGGCGACGAGAACAAGTTACATTCAATTAAATGATGATGATGATGATGATGTTCCCTTTAACTAGACCAACACGCTTTGTTGGATATTTACAGTACATGTACTAGCTCACTGAAACAAAAGTCCGGTGGGTAGACATATCGCACCAGTCGGATACATTATCTTGATTCTGAGCCAACTTGTCTTTGCTCTTACTCCTTAAAGATACATGCTTAGCAAAGAAGCAGCTAATATCAATTTCATAGTCTTTGAGAGTCGACCTGACAGGTTTGAATCCACGATCTACCGCACCCTAGGCGAGCACGATAAACGATGTAGTTTTTCGTTTTGACTTTACACCAACTGTGTGTATGATGATCATGACACCACAACTGGTTTCATGGTAGGAAAACATTTCTCTTTCAAAACATCTGATATCACTCACATTAACTGATATCTCCGTTAGAAAATTTAAAGTAGATAAACTTTTATGACTGGGTCACGGAATTAACGATCAAACATTTTTTTAGAGATTTATTTATTCACAAATGTTTACTTTCTTATAGCTTTCGTGAATTTGAAGATACGTACTGTTTCCTCTTTTACATTAATTGTAGGGAAAGAGGACATAAATGATCAAGTTTAGTCTAGTTGTCACTTTTTAGCAGGAAATAGGACATAAATGATCAAGTTTAGTCTAGTTGTCACTTTTTGGCAGGAAATGGGACATAAATGATCAAGTTTAGTCTAGTTGTGACTTTTTAGCAGGAAATAGGACATAAATGATCAAGTTTATTCTAGTTATCACTTTTTGGCAGGAAATGGGACATAAATGATCAAGTTTAGTCTAGTTGTCACTTTTTAGCAGGAAATGGGACATAAATGATCAAGTTTAGTCTAGTTGTCACTTTTTAGCAGGAAATGGGACATAAATGATCAAGTTTAGTCTAGTTGTCACTTTTTGGCAGAAAATAGGACATAAATGATCAAGTTTAGTCTAGTTGTCACTTTTTAGCAGGAAATGGGACATAAATGATCAAGTTTAGTCTAGTTGTCACTTTTTGGCAGGAAATGGGACATAAATGATCAAGTTTAGTCTAGTTGTCACTTTTTGGCAGGAAATAGGATATAAATGTCAATGATCAAGTTTAATCTAGTTGTCACTTTTTAGCAGGAAATAGAACATAAATGTCAATGATCAAGTTTAATCTAGTTGTCACTTTTTGTCAGGAAATAGGATATACATGTCAATGATCAAGTTTAGTCTAGTTTTCACTTTTTGGCAGGAAATAGGACATAAATGATCAAGTTTAGTCTAGTTGTCACTTTTTGGCAGGAAATAGGACATAAATGATCAAGTTTAGTTTAGTTGTCACTTTTTGGCAGGAAATAGAACATACATGTCAATGATCAAGTTTAATCTAGTTGTCATTTTTTGGCAGGAAACAGAACATAAATCTCAATGATCAAGTTTAATCTAGTTGACACTTTTTGGCAAGAAATGGGACATAAATGATCAAGTTTAGTCTAGTTGTCACTTTTTGGCAGAAAATGGGACATAAATGATCAAGTTTAGTCTAGTTGTCACTTTTTAGCAGGAAATGGGACATAAATGATCAAGTTTAGTCTAGTTGTCACTTTTTGGCAGGAAATGGGACATAAATGATCAAGTTTAGTCTAGTTGTCACTTTTTGGCAGGAAATAGGATATAAATGTCAATGATCAAGTTTAATCTAGTTGTCACTTTTTAGCAGGAAATAGAACATAAATGTCAATGATCAAGTTTAATCTAGTTGTCACTTTTTGTCAGGAAATAGGATATACATGTCAATGATCAAGTTTAGTCTAGTTTTCACTTTTTGGCAGGAAATAGGACATAAATGATCAAGTTTAGTCTAGTTGTCACTTTTTGGCAGGAAATAGGACATAAATGATCAAGTTTAGTTTAGTTGTCACTTTTTGGCAGGAAATAGAACATACATGTCAATGATCAAGTTTAATCTAGTTGTCATTTTTTGGCAGGAAACAGAACATAAATCTCAATGATCAAGTTTAATCTAGTTGACACTTTTTGGCAAGAAATAGGACATAAATGATCAAGTTTAGTCTAGTTGCCACTTTTTGGCAGGAAATAGGACATAAATGATCAAGTTTAGTCTAGTTGTCACTTTTTAGCAGGAAATGGGACATAAATGATCAAGTTTAGTCTAGTTGTCACTTTTTGGCAGAAAATGGGACATAAATGATCAAGTTTAGTCTAGTTGTCACTTTTTGGCAGGAAATAGGACATAAATGATCAAGTTTAGTCTAGTTGTCACTTTTTAGCAGGAAATGGGACATAAATGATCAAGTTTAGTCTAGTTGTCACTTTTTAGCAGAAAATGGGACATAAATGATCAAGTTTAGTCTAGTTGTCACTTTTTAGCAGGAAATGGGACATAAATGATCAAGTTTAGTCTAGTTGTCACTTTTTGGCAAGAAATGGGACATAAATGATCAAGTTTAGTCTAGTTGTCACTTTTTGGCAGGAAATGGGACATAAATGATCAAGTTTAGTCTAGTTGTCACTTTTTGGCAGGAAATGGGACATAAATGATCAAGTTTAGTCTAGTTGTCACTTTTTGGCAGGAAATGGGACATAAATGACCAAGTTTAGTCTAGTTGTCACTTTTTGGCAGGAAATGGGACATAAATGATCAAGTTTAGTCTAGTTGTCACTTTTTAGCAGGAAATGGGACATAAATGATCAAGTTTAGTCTAGTTGTCACTTTTTGGCAGGAAATGGGACATAAATGATCAAGTTTAGTCTAGTTGTCACTTTTTGGCAGGAAATGGGACATAAATGATCAAGTTTAGTCTAGTTGTCACTTTTTGTCAGGAAATAGGATATAAATGTCAATGATCAAGTTTAATCTAGTTGTCACTTTTTAGCAGGAAATAGAACATAAATGTCAATGATCAAGTTTAATCTAGTTGTCACTTTTTGGCAGGAAATAGGATATAAATGTCAATGATCAAGTTTAATCTAGTTGTCACTTTTTGTCAGGAAATAGGATATACATGTCAATGCTCAAGTTTAGTCTAGTTGTCACTTTTTGGCAGGAAATAGGACATAAATGATCAAGTTTAGTCTAGTTGTCACTTTTTGGCAGGAAATAGGACATACATGATCAAGTTTAGTCTAGTTGTCACTTTTTGGCAGGAAATAGGACATAAATGTCAATGATCAAGTTTAATCTAGTTGTCACTTTTTGGCAAGAAATGGGACATAAATAATCAAGTTTAGTCTAGTTGTCACTTTTTAGCAGGAAATGGGACATAAATGATCAAGTTTAGTCTAGTTGTCACTTTTTAGCAAGAAATGGGACATACATGATCAAGTTTAGTCTAGTTGTCACTTTTTAGCAGGAAATGGGACATGAATGATCAAGTTTAGTCTAGTTGTCACTTTTTGGCAGGAAATGGGACATAAATGAACAAGTTTAGTCTAGTTGTCACTTTTTAGCAGGAAATGGGACATAATTGATCAAGTTTAGTCTAGTTGTCACTTTTTTTAGCAGGAAATAGGACATAAATGATCAAGTTTAGTCTAGTTGTCACTTTTTAGCAGGAAATATGACATAAATGATCAAGTTTAGTCTAGTTGTCACTTTTTGGCAGGAAATGGGACATAAATGATCAAGTTTAGTCTAGTTGTCACTTTTTGTCAGGAAATAGGATATAAATGTCAATGATCAAGTTTAATCAAGTTGTCACTTTTTAGCAGGAAATAGAATATAAATGTCAATGATCAAGTTTAATCTAGTTGTCACTTTATGGCAGGAAATAGGACATAAGTCTAGTTGTCACTTTTTGTCAGGAAATAGGATATAAATGTCAATGATCAAGTTTAATCTAGTTGTCACTTTTTGTCAGGAAATAGGATATACATGTCAATGATCAAGTTTAGTCTAGTTGTCACTTTGTGGCAGGAAATAGGACATAAATGATCAAGTTTAGTCTAGTTGTCACTTTTTGGCAGGAAATAGGACATAAATGATCAAGTTTAGTCTAGTTGTCACTTTTTGGCAGGAAATAGAACATACATGTCAATGATCAAGTTTAATCTAGTTGTCATTTTTTGGCAGGAAATAGAACATAAATGTCAATGATCAAGTTTAATCTAGTTGTCACTTTTTGGCAGGAAATAGGACATAAATGATCAAGTTTAGTCTAGTTGTCACTTTTGGCAGGAAACAGAACATAAATCTCAATGATCAAGTTTAATCTAGTTGACACTTTTTGGCAGGAAATGGGACATAAATGATCAAGTTTAGTCTAGTTGTCACTTTTTAGCAGGAAATGGGACATAAATGATCAAGTTTAGTCTAGTTGTCACTTTTTAGCAGGAAATGGGACATAAATGATCAAGTTTAGTCTAGTTGTCACTTTTTAGCAGGAAATGGGACATAAATGATCAAGTTTAGTCTAGTTGTCACTTTTTTAGCAGGAAATATGACATAAATGATCAAGTTTAGTCTAGTTGTCACTTTTTAGCAGGAAATATGACATAAATGATCAAGTTTAGTCTAGTTGTCACTTTTTGGCAGGAAATGGGACATAAATGATCAAGTTTAGTCTAGTTGTCACTTTTTGTCAGGAAATAGGATATAAATGTCAATGATCAAGTTTAATCAAGTTGTCACTTTTTAGCAGGAAATAGAACATGAATGTCAATGATCAAGTTTAATCTAGTTGTCACTTTATGGCAGGAAATAGGACATAAGTCTAGTTGTCACTTTTTGTCAGGAAATAGGATATACATGTCAATGATCAAGTTTAGTCTAGTTGTCACTTTTTGGCAGGAAATAGGACATAAATGATCAAGTTTAGTCTAGTTGTCACTTTTGGCAGGAAATAGGACATAAATGATCAAGTTTAGTCTAGTTGTCACTTTTTGGCAGGAAATAGGACATAAATGATCAAGTTTAGTCTAGTTGTCACTTTTTGGCAGGAAATAGAACATACATGTCAATGATCAAGTTTAATCTAGTTGTCATTTTTTGGCAGGAAATAGAACATAAATGTCAATGATCAAGTTTAATCTAGTTGTCACTTTTTGGCAGGAAATGGGACATAAATGATCAAGCTTAGTCTAGTTGTCACTTTTTAGCAGGAAATGGGACATAAATGATCAAGTTTAGTCTAGTTGTCACTTTTTAGCAGGAAATGGGACATACATGATGAAGTTTAGTCTAGTTGTCACTTTTTAGCAGGAAATGGGACATACATGATCAAGTTTAGTCTAGTTGTCACTTTTTGGCAGGAAATGGGACATAAATGAACAAGTTTAGTCTAGTTGTCACTTTTTAGCAGGAAATGGGACATAAATGATCAAGTTTAGTCTAGTTGTCACTTTTTTAACAGGAAATATGACATAAATTATCAAGTTTAGTCTATTTGTCACTTTTTAGCAGGAAATATGACATAAATGATCAAGTTTAGTCTAGTTGTCACTTTTTGGCAGGAAATGGGACATAAATGATCAAGTTTAGTCTAGTTGACACTTTTTGTCAGGAAATAGGATATAAATGTCAATGGTCAAGTTTAATCTAGTTGTCACTTTTTAGCAGGAAATAGAACATAAATGTCAATGATCAACTTTAATCTAGTTGTCACTTTTTGGCAGGAAATAGGATATACATGTCAATGATCAAGTTTAGTCTAGTTGTCACTTTTTGGCATGAAATAGGACATAAATGATCAAGTTTAGTCTAGTTGTCACTTTTTGGCAGGAAATAGGACATAAATGATCAAGTTTAGTCCAGTTGTCACTTTTTGGCAGGAAATAGGACATAAATGATCAAGTTTAGTCTAGTTGTCACTTTTTGGCAGGAAATAGAACATACATGTCAATGATCAAGTTTAATCTAGTTGTCATTTTTTGGCAGGAAATAGAACATAAATGTCAATGATCAAGTTTAATCTAGTTGTCACTTTTTGGCAGGAAATGGGACATAAATGATCAAGTTTAGTCTAGTTGTCACTTTTTAGCAGGAAATGGGACATAAATGATCAAATTTAGTCTAGTTGTCACTTTTTGGCAGGAAATGGGACATAAATGATCAAGTTTAGTCTAGTTGTCACTTTTTAGCAGGAAATGGGACATAAATGATCAAGTTTAGTCTAGTTGTCACTTTTTGGCAGGAAATGGGACATAAATGATCAAGTTTAGTCTAGTTGTCACTTTTTGGCAGGAAATGGGACATAAATGATCAAGTTTAGTCTAGTTGTCACTTTTTGCCAGGAAATGGGATATAAATGTCAATGATCAAGTTTAATCTAGTTGTTACTTTTTAGCAGGAAATAGAACATAAATGTCAATGATCAAGTTTAATCTAGTTGTCACTTTTTGGCAGGAAATAGGACATAAGTCTAGTTGTCACTTTTTGGCAGGAAATAGGATATAAATGTCAATGATCAAGTTTAATCTAGTTGTCACTTTTTGTCAGGAAATAGGATATACATGTCAATGATCAAGTTTAGTCTAGTTGTCACTTTTTGGCAGGAAATAGGACATAAATGATCAAGTTTAGTCTAGTTGTCACTTTTTGGCAGGAAATAGGACATAAATGATCAAGTTTAGTCTAGTTGTCACTTTTTGGCAGGAAATAGAACATACATGTCAATGATCAAGTTTAATCTAGTTGTCACTTTTTGTCAGGAAATAGGATATACATGTCAATGATCAAGTTTAGTCTAGTTGTCACTTTTTGGCAGGAAATAGGACATAAATGATCAAGTTTAATGTAGTTGTCACTTTTTGGCAGGAAATGGGACATAAATGATCAAGTTTAGTGTAGTTGTCACTTTTTAGTAGGAAATGGGACAAATGATCAAGTTTAGTCTAGTTGTAACTTTTTGGCAGGAAATGGGACATAAATGATCAAGTTTAGTCTAGTTGTCACTTTTTGGCAGGAAATGGGACATAGATGATCAAGTTTAGTCTAGTTGTCACTTTTTGGCAGGAAATGGGACATAAATGATCAAGTTTAGTCTAGTTGTCACTTTTTGGCAGGAAATGGAACATAAATGATCAAGTTTAGTCTAGTTTTCACTTTTTAGCAGGAAATGGGACATAAATGATCAAGTTTAGTCTAGTTGTCACTTTTTAGCAGGAAATGGGACATAAATGATCAAGTTTAGTCTAGTTGTCACTTTTTGGCAGGAAATGGGACATAAATGATCAAGTTTAGTCTAGTTGTCACTTTTTAGTAGGAAATGGGACAAATGATCAAGTTTAGTCTAGTTGTAACTTTTTGGCAGGAAATGGGACATAAATGATGAAGTTTAGTCTAGTTGTCACTTTTTGGCAGGAAATAGATCAAGTTTAGTCTAGTTGTCACTTTTTGGCAGGAAATGGGACATAAATGATCAAGTTTAGTCTAGTTGTCACTTTTTTGCAGGAAATGGGACATAAATGATCAAGTTTAGTCTAGTTGTCACTTTTTGGCAGGAAATAGGACATAAATGATCAAGTTTAGTCTAGTTGTCACTTTTTAGCAGGAAATGGGACATAAATGATCAAGTTTAGTCTAGTTGTCACTTTTTAGCAGGAAATGGGACATAAATGATCAAGTTTAGTCTAGTTGTCACTTTTTAGCAGGAAATGGGACATAAATGATCAAGTTTAGTCTAGTTGTCACTTTTTGGCAGGAAATGGGACATAAATGATCAAGTTTAGTCTAGTTGTCACTTTTTGGCAGGAAATAGGACATAAATGATCAAGTTTAGTCTAGTTGTCACTTTTTGGCAGGAAATAGGAATAAATGATCAAGTTTAGTCTAGTTGTTACTTTTTGCAGTTTTAAGAGTTTCTGACATGTCTATATAGCTAGGATCTCTCTCCTTCTCCATCTCCTCTGATTTTGATTCTGGCATATCTGTTGTTTCCTCCTCATTAAGTGACGGCATGGATTGTGCTTGAGGTAATTTGATACCAATAAATTTCTTGCCTAAAACTGCATGTGAGGTGACAGAACGAAATTCTTTGTTTTTGTCTTGATTTGGGGTTTGGTCAGGTCTAGCTACTGTTTTCTTTCCGAAGGATGAAAGTTGGTTTTCTGTGTTGATATGCTTAACTGGTTTTTGGGGAACTCCTATTCTGACGTCATCGGAAGTAGTTGGCTGAATACGTTTTTCCCGGTCATCGAAATCCACATGCTGCACTTCCATTTCGTTGTTCATTTCCTTTTTCTTATTTCTCTTCTTTGTCTTACTTCCATTTCTTTCTGGTTTTGGGGCGATCGATCTGTTTACAATTTCATCTGTTGGCAAAGTATCTTCTCCTACTTTTTGAATATGTATATCCGTCGGATCACTTGTCGTCTGCTCATCCGAAGTTCTGGCTGGACTACGGTCACCAGGAGCTCTACCGCAGCAACAACACCAGTATTTATTATTGATGTTTGGTCTGTATGTTGTAATGTCAACATATATAGGCTCCTCTTGTTCGCACAAATCAAAAGTATCTGTGCTGCTGCGTGGAGTTTCAAAGGCAAATATTTCCGAAACTCTAGTTTGGATTTTTTTTAAGACATTTTCCTTTTTTTTAAAGCGTATGTATTCGGAACGCCTCGGCACTGTATCAATTTTGTTCTCAATATCAGCAGGGGCATTTGACTGATTAGATGTCTGTTGTGTGAGTGGTTTCTGTTGATCTGTTCCTATTTTACTCTTTCTGAATCGACGTTCCAGACGCTTTAATCTGCAAGTAAAACAGATATATTATACATAATGTGTTACTGAAAAATCAAGCCAGATCTTTTGCGTGCTTGGATTTACAACTACCCATGCAATCAGTACTAGTGCCTATTACCACTAACGTTGTGAGTTCGAATCCCGCTCATGGTGACGCGAGGTGTGATAAAGTTTGTCAGTGACTTACGTCAGGTCGGTAGATTTCTCCGGGTACCCCGGTTTCCTTAACCAATCAAACTGACTTACAAGATATAACTGATATATTGTTGAAAGTGGCGTTAAGCACCATAATCCTGCCACTCTTTGTACCTATCCCAAACCATGATCTGGATTTCCAACGTCATATGTCGTGGTCTTTTTTGTGTTCGGTGTGTAAATGTGAGAGGTGATTGTTCGTTTTGGTGATATTGGTGGAATTGTTGACTATCGCTGTTTTAACTTTCATTTCATAACAATCAGAGATAGTACAACTAAATGTACCTTTTTGGGGGGCGATTTACCAAAAAATATCCTTGCATGGAATAAAAATGGAGACTTGCCTTTTTCTTACATTCATCAGAATACACAGGACAGCCATCAATAAAACAACACAAAATAGTGACAATCCTGCTCCACCTTAAATTACAAAACAAAAAAACATGATGAAATAAGTAAAAGTTCAAGCTTGTGTAAAAATTATAAATTATGAAACTTGTGCAAGTGTGCATAGCAGATTACCCATTTTGCATTTTTTAAATTGAATTCAATTTGATATTATAAAAGATCAATGTTGGCAGGGCCGGAATTAAGCCAATTGGACCCCACGCTGGAGTTATCGGGAACAGCATTGGGCCCCGTACCTCCTAAGGCCGGCCCTGAATATTAGATATACAAATCCAGAATACTTATTTATAAATGATGCAAGTGCGTGCATTGTTTATTTCGATATAATAAATTTTAAATTTGTGCAAGTGTTCGTTTTACTCTTTTACTTGACGTACCAATAGGTTCATCAGTTGTCTAATTTGATCCGATTGGTTGATTTTATTCCTTTATGTGACGTACCAATAGGTTCACCAGTTGTCTAATTTGATCCGATTGGTTGATTTTATTCCTTTATGTGACGTACCAATAGGTTCATCAGTTGTCTAATTTGATCCGATTGGTTGATTTTATTCCTTTATGTGACGTACAAATAGGTACATCATCGTCTACTTTGATCCGATTGGTGGATTTTATTCCTTTATGTGACGTATCAATAGGCAAATCATTGTCTACGTTGATCCGATTGGTTAATTTTTATTCTTTTATGTGACGTACCAATAGGTACATTATTGTCTACTTTGATCCGATTGGTGGATTTTATTCTTTTCTGTGACGTAAAAATACGTTCATCAGTTGTCTTCTTTTAAATCTGATTGTTAATATGTATACTAACTTTGAAAATGTACAAGAGGGTGTATACAAGACAAAATACATTTAACTCCAAATGCTTGTCTTGTTGAGAATTCATTTTTATACCCTTTGACTTTGTTTGAGAAATTCTATGTCTGAAATATACAGCAACACTATGATATATTTATCTATTAATTATATTGTACATAATACTTACTTAAAGTGGCTATAAATCCATTTTCTGTAATAAACCAAAGATGTATGTTAGGTCCCCTTTTTACATAATAAAGAATGCAAACTGACAAAACATGATTAAATTTAGCTAACTCGGCACAGCTAATTATCAGTTGAGTGTAGTTAAATCAGTTGGGCCAACAACAAAATTACCTGTTTTCGCTAACCCTATCAATTTGAATTTTCCAAGCTTCACTAGTGTTTCATTGTCAGATTTTTGGAAAAACATTGTTTAAAATCCTTGCCCTGTACAACCTGGGTAAGAAAAAAGTTTTTTATTTATCTACCTCCCCTAATTGCTTTTTCAAGAATTTTAGCAGGAACAGTGAGGACGTCGTTGTCGTGATCGTATGGTAGTTGGATTTACAACTACATGTGCAATCAGTGCCTATCACCACTAAATTTGTGAGTTCGAACATCGTTCATGGCGAGGTGTACTCGATACAACATTATGCGATAAAGTTTGTCGGTGCCTTGCGGCAGGTCAGTGGTTTTCTCCGTGTACTCCGGTTTTCTCCACCAATAAAACTGACTGCCATGATATAAATGAAATATTGTTGAAAGGGGCGTTACATACAATAAACCATGAACCAACAACCATAGCGGAAACACAGGTCTTTTTTTCTTGGTCTTAATGTTTGTCCAGAAGAAGTTGATTTTCACTGATGCAATGTATTGGAAGCCTTTGCTTTCACTTGCACTTTTCACTGGAAGCAATATATTTTCACTGATATAATGTTATTAAAGTGTTCACTAACACAATGTAGCGGTGTACTATTTATGTTGTGCGCCCCCCCCCCCCTCCCCTAACTTGAAATCCTGGATCCGCCCCTGGAAAGTATTACTATTCGTGGAGTTTCAATTTTCATGGATTTCGTAGTTTACTAAAAGCGCACGAAATATTACACCCACCGAAATACAACATATCTGTATTATTATTTTTAGACAAGCATGAAACTACGAAAATTGGTATCCACGAATATTAGTACTTTCACACTATCCGTCTTCGCCTTTTTTATACAGGTGCCCAGTGCCGGATTTCCCTATAGGCTCGATAGGCTGAAGCCTAGGGTATCAAAGGTTAGGGGGCCTCCGGCCAAGGTGTATAATATTTTAACACTGTTATTGGACTTTCACACTTATTCTGTCATAACGTACTGTACTTTCAAAACAACCCTTCAGTAATTTTCCTTACACAGTTACCTCCATTTCAGAATATTGCAGAATTTTAAACACCCCTCATTATCTTCGCCTTTATTGAAATTGATTAACCACACTTCCTGCCTCCACTCGTGAAGGTGGGGAATTAGGAGGGGCCTCACAAGAGGAATAGCCTAGGGCCTCACTTTGTCTAAATCCGGCACTGCAGATGCCTAACTATCTCCTACTAAAATAAAAATAAAAATAAAAACGTAGGTATCATGTAGTACGTTTCAGGAATAACATTCATCATGCAGGTACGCTCAAAATCGAAAAATTAAAAGGCCAAATAAGATAAAGATACAACCGACGGTCCTAAACAGGATAGCCAAATTCGGCTAAGATCACATATGCCTGAGGGAGTAGAACCTTAGTTGTGATAATAATTACATTAATTAGGAACTGTACATTTCAATAATAACACTGACTATTGTGTGGTTGATACCCTCTGGGACTAATGGTCCATCAGCAGAGGTACCCAGTGACATGATACCCTCTAGGACTAATGGTCCATCAGCAGAGGTACCCAGTGACATGTTACCCTCTAGGACTAATGGTCCATCAGCAGAGGTACCCAGTAACATGATACCCTCTAGGACTAATGGTCCATCAGCAGAGGTACCCAGTGACATGATACCCTCTAGGACTAATGGTCCATCAGCAGAGGTACCCAGTGACATGATACCCTCTAGGACTAATGGTCCATCAGCAGAGGTACCCAGTGACAGTAATAAAAAGGTAGATATCAAGTTTAGTGCACACAACACGTTTCTGGAATAACCTTCATCAGTACGCTCAAAATCGAAAAATTTAAATGCAAGATAAGATAATGGTGTTTGGGAGCAATAAAAACTAAGGGCCTAAACAAGATCGCCAAAATCGGCTAAGGTCTCATCTGCCTGACGGAGGGGAACCTTAGTTTTGATAATAATTACATTATTTAGGAATTATAAATTTCAATAATAAATATATCTAATAAACTATGTCAGTGCCGATATACTGACAACTGGGCGGATGATACCCATGAGGATTAATAGTCCACCAACAGAGATCTAAATCTTACCTTGAGTGTTGGGACCTGTTCTATTTGTAGCTGCTGAAATTAGATAAAGAGAATCGTCCATTTTGTCCACTCTTTTTTGTTGGTATTTGTTTTTGTTATTTTGGGGGGAGGGAGGGGGAGGGCTTATAATATGATACAATTTAAAGGACATTAAAACATTTCTGTCAATCAAAATATGAATTATTGTGACCGTCGACGTCTCATGTACATCTTTAGTTTTCTGTGTAGTGTTTTGTAGATCATTGTTTGTCCGTCTAGCTGTTTCTGTTTGTCATTGTATTGTCTGTTCTTCTTCCATTTGGGGCTTCTGATTACCCGCCACATTTGTGTGCCTGTCCAAAGCCAGGATATGCATTTCCATTGGTTATTTTTGTTTTCAATGATTTGATCTGAGAGGTAGTTGTGCGTTTTGTTTATTGATAATTTGAGGGAATTGTTGAACACCACTGTTTAAGCATTCTCTTCATAACACATTGTTATAAGATTGAAAGGGGACCGTCGTGGTCATGATCGTAAGGCAGTTGGATTTATAACTATTTATGCAATCAGCAGGGGCGGATTTAGAGGGGGCGTGCGGGGCGTGCGCCCCCTTAAAATTCGCAAAGCATATGTTATACAACGTTAATTAAGCAGTTCAACAAACAGCTTTTTCATGAATGGTTAACTCGTGACCTGTAGTAAAATATTCCTACACATTGTAAATACACGTTGGGTGTGTTCGTTGATTCATATATGGATTCGCCGAGAATTTCCGCTTTTGTTTGTCTATAAACAAGAACGGTCGAATCATATGTTTTCAATGAATGAATCAAACGACGAAAGAAAAGCTCCATCCGGACGGGCAGTATTAACTAGAACCACCCGAAAGGACAAGCACCGAAAGTACAGACCAATTAGTGAAATGAGGAATGCGTTAAAACTAGACCAATAGTTCTTTGAAGGGTTAAAATATCGCGATCGATCAGTCATGAGTTGAACAATTCGCATCACGGTTGTTCAAAAAAAGTTTTACTTTAGGTTCTTATAGTCTGACAAAAATATACTGTTAACAATTATCCGACAAAATTAAGACTCAAAATCAAGTTTTTTTGGTCTGATAAAAATGGTGTGGTTGGTTCAAAATTGTCGTTCAAATAAATGTCAGTAATTCCTAAAATCCCCAGGCGACCGTTTCACTAAAGTGATCGTAAATCGTAAGTCTAAGATCACTCTTAAGATTTCCTTACGTGCACGTATACGTGCGTTTCACTAAACTAGTCCTAACCTGAAGAGTTACGATTTACGACTTGCGACAAGTAACATCTCCTATAATGGAGGTAAAAAGATATTATATTGTATCATATATTTTATATATAATAAACCCAACAGCTCAAAAGCTGATTAGGGGCCCGGGTGGCTCAATGAGTTACGTCGTTGGATCTAACAACTCATACAAGCCTATCCCCAATACGAGTGGGTTCGCGCCAGGATTTGCAAATTACAAAAAGTGTGCACTCGACTCGAGTTTGAGTAGTTTTATTGTATCACTATATTCAGCATATTAAATAATATGTTTCATCAACACATAAAACAACAAAAATACACATCTTGCAATATCAAACCTTAACGCTAGGAAATAGAAAATGCAAATATCCCCGGTAAAATGCAAATATTCCTGGTAAAATGCAAATAATTAAAGATTACCAGTTATATTAGCGTTTACCAGTTAAATTAGCGAATTGTCTTGTTATATTTGCGTTTTACCTTTTAAATTTGCATTGTCGTGGCATTTTAGCGTTTTTCCTTTTATATTTGCGTTTTTCCTTTTAAATTTGCATTGTCGTGGAATTTTAGCGTTTTTCCTTTTATATTTGCGTTTTTCCTTTTAAATTTGCATTGTCGTGGAATTTTAGCGTTTTTCCTTTTAAATTTGCGTTTTTCCTTTTAAATTTGCATTGTCGTGGGATTTTAGCGTTTTTCCTTTTATATTTGCGTTTTTCCTTTTAAATTTGCATTGTCGTGGGATTTTAGCGTTTTTCCTTTTATATTTGCGTTTTTCCTTTTAAATTTGCATTATCGTGGGATTTTTGCGTTTTACCTTTTAAATTTGCATTTTACCAGTTAAATCGCACGGTCATCTAAATCACCCGCTGAGTAGAGAGATTACGTAATACTGTAGTCGTCCCTAGCTCATTGAATATGACGATCTATAGTATTATATTATCGTGTATCTATCTATACGTATTTATTTATTTATTTATTTATTATTATTATTTATGTCATACTAGTTTGGCCCTTAATAAATTTAGTGTATTCAATACACAATAATCCATCAATTGTTGGTATTTGATTTTCATGTCGTATTTTAACTTAATGCGATGTTTATTAAGAAATGTGACTTTAAATGTATTAAAATATTAGCAAAGTGTGATACACGTACAGAATACGTATACTGTTGTCACTTCACTATTACTTGTTTATCATGCGAGAAATACATTAACCTTGTAATACCTATGCTGAGACTATTTACTAAAAAATGAATTAAGTATATATTAAACTATCGGTCTCTATTTATGTCTTGTTTTATAGCACAGGATTGTGTATGTACAGCGCCAAAGTTATTGTGCTTTAAAAGTTCTGATTATTGTAATGAGGCACCTTAATGAACAATAAATATTTTTGTTTATGATATAAAACAAATAATCATAACCCTATGTAAACGCCGTTTACATAACGTACTCGCCCTTGTCTATATATATCTTTTTATTCTCAATAAACCATCATAATTTGACAAGGTATAGAGAAATACATATGTACAATATATACAATATACAATAGCATGTTATACTAAGTATGTAAGTAATGAAGAAATGTACAGAGATGAACAATTCAGTAGGCTAAGCCGGAGTACATACAGTTTTATTTATGTGATTAATGAATTTACTTAGTTTTATCAGTTCTGATTTCTTTTTGGAAGATAACAGTAATTTATATTTTAAAACATTTGGCCTACTGTAGTAATACTTTGGTATATAGATGTTTCGATATTGTTCAAAGAATGGGCAATCTAAAATATAGTGAAATTCATCACCGAGTTCATTTTTATTACAGTGCGTACAAATTCTGTTATTTCTATTGGTGTTATTCCATCTTCCAATTTCAATAGGTAATTTATGATTTGCTGTTCTAAATCTGCATAACTCTACAACATTTTTGTTATCTAAAATATCAAAGTATACTTCCATGCCAAAATAATCTTTAAACAATCTGTAATTTATAGCTTTTGATGCATTATCTAATAAAGAATGCCAATATTGTTCAAATTGATCTTGTAGGTTTCTAATAATTGTAAGTCGAAGCCAGTTTGGGTCAACAAAGGTTTGTGTGTTCCAAATATACGCGAATCCACATTCATTTAGAATTTTTTTAACATTATCTAGCCACGTAAAATGTTCCACGTTTTTGATTGACATACAATAACATAAATTATAAATTATTTTTGACAATTTTAACTCTTTTCCAGATAGCAATTTAGCCCAGAATGATATAATTCTACTTTTTATGTCTATTTCCAAAGGATATCTCCCAAGTTCACCATATATCATATATGATGGTGTAGATGATTTTAAATGAAGTAGTAATTTACAGAATTTTAAATGTACCTTTTCAATTATATCGTTATTACTGAAACCCCACACCTCACATCCATAGAGTAAAATTGGCTTAACCATCTTATCAAATAGATCAAGTTGAATCTTTACTGAAAGACCATGTTTTCTGCCCATTTTTAATACTTCGTAAAACGCAACAGTAGCCTTGCCAGCTATAGATTGCTTTGCTCTTTTAAAGTTACCAGTCCTGGATAATTCTATTCCTAAATAATTAAGACTATTGACTATTTCTAGTTTTTCTCCATTTAATGAAAAATTGAGATTCCTTGGGAGTTTACCTCTGGAAAAAACCATAACTTTACTTTTATCTGTATTCACTTTAAGCTTCCAGATAGAACAATAATCTTGGAATGAATTTAGTTGATTTTGAAGATCAGCTGTCCGATCCAACAGAAATATGCAATTTACATGTAAACACTATTTTGTCAGTTAATTAGATTGATCAATAAATACAGGATTTTTTTTTCTTCAAATGTTTATATAATTCCCTGATAAATATAAGAACAATCTATAATAGTATTATATTATTGTTTATTTATTTGTACCATTCTGGATGATAATAACTTTAGTTATTCAATACACAATAATCCATCAATCGTTGTGTATTTTACAATAGTTATGTATATTTTATTTCTTGATTTTGTTTTTCAGGATCTAGAACTATGCACTCATATTTATTTCAATTTGATGTTGATTTAAATGTAAACGTTTAATATTTTCACGGAGATTCAACATTATAATTTATGTTTATTTATTTTACAGGCGATTGATGCATTTTAGTGGCCTTACCGTTCATCATTACGAACATATTGTTATATGGTAAATTACTTCAAGCCTTACAAATCGGGTAGCCTATTGTGCGACATTATATCCAACTTAATCATGATTCGCTTCGATAACTCTGTAATTTATTACGGGCTTGTTTTCGATAAAAAAAAATATGTATATGGATATTTTTTTTAAATAATCGCTAATACAGTGTTAAACATAGATTTGTATGCATCTGAAAGCAAAGCTCGGAGCTAAGAAATTATTCATATGAATATTTTACGTTAAGTTTAACGTTTAAAAAAATGAAATTCACTTCTGTAAACATCTGTTTTATAGGCCTTGTATTAAAATATGTGTTGAAATAGTGTAAAACAAGTGAATTTTCTATAATTCAGAGAGAGAACACATTTGTTGTCCCCACAAGAGTTACATGCCTAGAGGCCTTTTCACCTGTTGTGTTTACTGCTAAAGTGTATATTGTATTGGAGTGAGCTGTAAGTAATGAATTTATACCAAAGTAATAAAATTTTATGATTTCGTGTATCCCTCAAGGCCAAGTTATAGTTAGAGTATATTAAGTGAAATTTTAATGGTTAAGAAGAGGCGGAGCGAGCTGCAACAGCTGCATTAAAAATGAAACGCGTGTGCGCGAAGCCGAAGAATTTTTTTTAATTGAAGTGCCTGACAACGTAAGGAAAATTGTGATCGTAAAAGCACAGGTACATGGGGTCATGACCTACATTACCCCCCCTTTTTTTTCATTTTTTTCCCCATACACTTCTCAACATAATTTTGGTATCAAATAATCATAAATCTACTATTTCTTTCTCTCTATATTGATTTATAGAGATTTATGATTATTTGATACCAAAATTACGTTGTCGCGCACTTCAATTTTAAAAATACCTTCGGCTTCGCGCACATGCGTTTCATTTTTAATGCAGCTGGGCCCGTATTCATAAAGCCACTTAAGTTAAGATTTTCCTAAGGAAACACTTAAGTTAAGGAAACTCCGCCCATTTTACTTGAGTGGTATTCATAAAACTTCTTATTTTAAGTATTTCCTAAGAATAACCTTAAGTTAAGGAAACTCCGCCCATCATACTTAAGTGGTATTCATAAACGTCCTTAAACTAAGAAAACACTTAAGATTTCCCTTAGCTTTAAGGTAGATGGGTAGGTTCCTTAAGTTTTCTTGAATTGCTATTTTATATTGATTGTGAGTTATGAAAGTGATATTGTATGAATAAAAAGATAACAACAAACCATATTAGCAATATTTCATAGGCATTCGAGTTTATCATCAAATCCATATCATATCTTACATGTACATAAAATTCACCATCAAGGTCATTTTCCGGATGAGTAAATATTTTTGCAACTGTACCATTTGATGGCACATGCTTTGCGGGTATATGAAATAGGTATAATTAAAGCATATTAGTATTGCATTATTACCAATACAAACATGTTCCATGTCGGACGTTTTCGGTTGTTTCATGCTGGGAGAAGAGCTATACGTAGAGAGCGAGTATTCAGAGATTGTACAAAACCTCTTGATATCTACGATGACTTCGAGTTAATAGACAAATACAGATTTGACCGACAGTCTATTATGATGATATGTGATATGTTACAGGATGACTTAGAAAGCAGTACATTTAGGAATCGAGCCTATTTTTTTTTAATGTTTTATTTACATGATATTTCCATACAGTCATTAAAATTAGTTTCGTATATAACTGTTGAACGTAAAATCCTCCAAATAGATGAGGGAGGTGCATCCAAACTCAAAAGTGGGAAGTTGAGGAACATTATGATTGTGTCCCTGTTAAACATACATGTACCTAAATTTTAAAGAAATATAATTGTTGACGAAAATTTTGCTCTTAAAACGTCCTTTCTTTTCTCGTATTCCTCCATTAGTATCATCTTCTCTCAATCGGTCCAGTTTGGCTTTCTCTTGGACATGTTTAATAGTTAAAAGATCTTGATACGACTTCAGTTTTATTTATATATGTATGTATGTATTGAAGTGGTCAAGCAATGCACGTGAAAGTTAGAGTATATTAAGTGAAATTTTATTGGTTAAGAAGGGGGTCGCATCGCTTCGCTCGCTCCGCCTTCTTAACCATTAAAATTTCACTTAATATACTCTAACTATAACAAAATATCAAAGAATGGTGTCCTTCCTAATTAAGAGGAATTAAGGGGTCCCATTAAGGGTGAATTATCAGGGTAATCACATGTTAATAAAGGTAAATTTGATTCTCTTTTTTGCTTTTTCTACATAAATGGAATTACATAAAATACGAAAACAAATTAATGAATATGTATTATTAAACTCTAAAACTATAAAATTACACATGAAATATGAAAATATAATACTGAATATTTATTATTAATTTTACACCAATATAAACACACATCAAATATGAAAACATAATAATTAATATTTATATTAAACATTAATACTACAGAGTTCGCGAAATTGCATATGGGTTTGGTGGTCCTAGTGAAAAAAAATGTCAGTCCTCACTACAGCCAGCATGGATTACGCCAAATCCGCGCGGTTTCGCGGACAATCGCGGCGTGGAAATTGACTAATTAGCATCGGGAAGTCCGCGATCGTCTCGCGGCCGAACGCGGCAGTCAAATTGTCCATCAGGACATTCGCGGACAACACGTTATTAGCGCGGCAAGCGAGGAAATTAACCACATAACAATAGTTTTGTTGCAGTCATACAGAAACGATCTTTGTTTATTATTATTATTTACTTTTATTTGTTTTCTTCATTTTTTTTTTTTTAGAATAAAACTTGTTTATATGTATGCAATGAAATTATCTTTCTCCGTTACCAAAACAAAAAAAGTATTCTCTGTTTTGTACATCCATAATCGATTTATTTTACAACTCTCTCATCTTGTCAATCATGTGTTAATTGCTCCTTATCGGTCTCTTTGATGTATAATTGACTGACAAATTGTACAGATATAGAAATAGAATAAATATAAGTTTATTAACAAAATTAGGGCCCCAGGAGGGCATATACAATTAACAAGGGGGAAAAAAAGATATTATGTATATATTTTTTAATGTCGGACTTAAAAGCACATTAGAGCTTATGTTATTGTTGTACTCATGTACCGACTTTTAAAATAAATTACAAATGATGCCCACCGGTGCAAACGTAAAAGTCGTACAGTTTACTTTGTTAAGTCAATCCCATTTAACTTTTGCATTTGAAATTACTGAAATTAATTTCATGTGATTACAAATCATTGACACGCATTCAACCTGTACCTGAAATATCGGGACCACCAATCATCAAATTTACGGCAACGTAAATATTTACATGTATATTTTTTTGTATATATCTCATACTAGACGGAATTAGCATTAGACTTTACGAATAAAGTTGAAACAAAAATTTGAAAAATGATTAGGTGTAAACATATATCTTCGCATGTTCATGTATAACATAACATAACATAACATAACATAACATAACATAGTTTATTAAATCAATCAAGAAGCCCGTGAGAGTACAGAATTACAGACATTTACATTTTACACTTACAATGATTTTGATGATGTATGCAAAAGGGGGTAACGTAAATATGACTGATAAATTGTGTGTTGAAATTTACTGAAACTATCAACCTTTTCCGACAAACATTCATGCAAATGTTCTGTTAAATTTTCTTACTTATATAAATATGAGATATTTTTGTCTTTATTTTGTACGTAAATACACTACTGTATTTCTACCTTGTCCCATATAATTTAAAATTATTGCAATAAAATATCGATTAAGTAACGAAATTGATATAAATTATTTTCCAGTATATTTAGTATAAAAACCTTGTTCTACACGTTCACTGTAAGATGTATTGCAACCACCATTTTTAACTACAATCACGTGCGCATGCTCGTGTTTGATGGAAAGCTATAGCTATATTTAGATATTTTGTGATAATAATTTTATATTGTAAATCGATCCACCCTGTGATTTTTTTCAACACGATACATATTTTATAGTATATATTTTATTATAAAATACAATATTGAACTGATTTTCGATAACACTTCAATCATTGAATATTGATTTTTTTCGAATGTTGAATATTTTATCCCCAGAATTGCACCCCCCTGTTAGTATACTTTTATTGCTTTATTTAAAAAAAAAATAACACCAAGAACATCGATGATACGAGTCTTCTTATTCAGAAATAAACCTACAGCAAAATAAAGGTATACATTTTTTGTACTGTGAACAAAATCGTCATTTTTATCTAGATTTATCGTCCGAAAAATACGGTACTCCTCTACTATACTAATTTGGATTAGGTGATTGGAATTAGGTGCCATCATCAAAATAAAGATTAAAAAATGTATTTCATGATAATGATGGCTGATTAAAATTGTTTGTCATGCATTAGCAGTCAGTTGTCACCAATATACAGGAAGAGACCCTACTGGGAAGCCATTCAATGAAAATAACAACCTGACCATATTGTTAAATAAGAATAAGAATTAGATAAGAAATTAAAATTTATAGAAGGCAAGGATTTATATAATTAACACATTAAGTCACATTTCATTTATTTAGCTTGGGTCAGTTATCAATTAAAAAGACAAAAATGGTTTTAAAAAAAATCTGTCTAATAAGTATTTACCTAAATAACGATATCATGACGTATAATAATTTCTCACCGTAAATGTATTTATTTTATTAAGATATTTATACACATATATAAGAAAAAAGATATAAATTTATTTTTTAAGTACAAATAAATTGGAAGACGGCTTGAAAATCGAAAACGTAGAATAGTTATCTATGTTTATAAGTCTTAGTAAAAAGAGTCTTGAGCAACGTTTTTTTTCACACCTGTGATAGGTGTATTTGTATATCATGAATGCACGTAGTCCGAGATTCCTCTGTCGTTTAACGGCATTTATAAAGTTGCTGTAGCCGTTCAACGTCAGAGGGCAATACATACGGAAAACAGCGGATTTGCTTCTCCAACTCTGGGTCAGCACATTTCCACGTTTCGTGGCTATCGGATTTTATTTTCTATCAGAAACCCTTATATAAATCGCTTCACCAATCATTTTTCTATTCATTCATAACCATCTTACCCTCAGAAAGTGGTGCTACACTCCATTACAGCACGATTTTGCCTTAGATCCTATGATTCCGCCATTTGTCTTCCATTTTTCAAATATTTGTCACGTGACTACGAGAAAACCACGATTACCGCAATGTATCATGGGAGATGATTTGCATATAAACAAACAAACAAATATTTGTATTGCCAATCATACACGCCTGTTAAGGCAGAACAATTAACATAAAATTTAATACAGTTGATTATATTGATTGGTAATGATTTTAACAGCAATAGTGAATTACAGATAACCATAAGAAAAAAAATATGATGTAGTACCTTGTCCAAAAAAGGGGGACGTAACACATGCTCTTTCCGAAGCCCATTGGCAACACTCTGCCATTGAATCTTTTCTTTCCAACACATTCTGTATTATTTCCTTCTGCTCTGCTTTGATCTATAGATGGACTGTTTGTCCTGTAGAATACGCTTAAATGTATGGTCTTCCATGTGATTTGAATGTTGTTTACGTATGCAAATAATGCTCAAATAATTTGGTTCGCTGAATTAAGTAGCTCCCATCATGCAATGCGTTACTGTTATCATTCAGTTAGTATCGCGAGATCACGTTTGTAGATTCGAAAATGGAAGTCAAATGGCGGAATAATAGGATCTAAGGCAAAATCGTGCTGTAATGGAGTGTAACACCACTTTCTGAGGGTAAGATAGTTTTGAATGAATAGAAAAATGATTGGTGAAGCGATTTATATAAGGGTTTCTGATAGAAAATAAAATCCGATAGCCACGAAACGTGGAAATGTGCCGATCCTAGAGCTGGTAAGGCAAATCCGCTGTTTTCCGTATATATTACCCTCTGACGTTGAACGGCTACAGCAACTTTATAAATGCCGTTAAACGACAGAGGAATCTCGGACTAGAATGCACGATGCGACACATGCTGAGATGGGTGATGTTTTGACAGCTAAACTGTAAAAAAAAAAAACCCGTAGAATACACTAATAAAATATTATTTCACCTATATCAGGACTCCGCAGACTGCCAATTTTCAAGAAGAAAAAAATGGGATTTACGGATTTATGACCCATTCGCCATGAACAAAATAAAGCTTAAATTTTACTAAATAATTTTAATCCAAATTTGCCTTTAAAGAAATAAATGTATAAATTAGAATTATTTACCCTGGTTCGTTCGCCCTACATTTGGCAAACACGTAAAAGAGCAAACGCACCCGATATCGTAAACCGGCAACTGTCTGCAGCAAGTGAAAGGGCCTTGGCATCGATTGTCGCGAGTACATAGGGACATATTAATATTCACTTCTAGTGCACTTAAACATGGGTACTGCATGTTAATACATTTTATTCATGGATATTATTGTATATATCGCCCGTGACAGCCGTTAACATATCTATACTTTCCGTACCACTGTATATCACTCATTTACTTCAGCTTTACTATGATACGCATGTTTCTTTATGCACACATTTATTGGTTAGCAGAATTTGGGGACGTTTCCTGTTTACAGTTTAACTATCTGAGAGTGGAGACTCTCACTCCGACCTGGGAGGATTTGGTCGGACATTTGTCGGACATTTGTCGGTGTGAAGTCCGACAAAACTCTCTGTCCGACCTGAGTGTTTGATCGTTGATACACTTGGAGGGATCTGTATATTATGTAACCTTGTACATGTCATTAAAAAAAAAATGTCGGATGTAAAAATACGGATGAAAACACATAAATTGACGCTACATTGTAGGAATAATGACATTCTTTTCTTAAAAAAGGATATATACAGCAAGCAAGCTTGTTATACATTTAAATTTCACCCCGAGATCACACTATTACTAAAACTAGGATGTCAACAAACAACACGCATAACCAATAAAACACGTGACGCTATCAAAAAAAAAAAAAAAAAAATATCGTTAACTAATAAAATAGAAAATTGAAGTACAACTTTTTAAAATATTTTATTGGATAAAAATACAATAATGAATGGAGTATGTGATCTGAGCTCTTCCTGTCCAAAAATATGTAGAAGACTATTCGATTATTAGCATCGTGTTATCGGTTTTCGTGCTATTATCGATTTTCAGATATAGCGATTAACAGTGTTAACCCTTCATTCATATGACGATTGGAATTTTCAAAGAATGCCTAGTTAAATATTTCTTTGTACATAAGATTGTTTTTAAAGTCATTCTTGTATTTTAATATACTCTCGATTATCTGGCAACTTTTGCTGTCAGTAAAATGGCGTCATCTGTTTTCGTATGAAGTAAAAACAGGGCCGATATACGGGATGGAAACGAATATAAAATCCGGAAATGGCTGGTTTTAAAATTTCATGGTTCTGGCCATCTACCAAATCATATTACATCTAAATAAAATAACAGAATGTTTGAAAATGACCACTTTCAAAATTGTGTTTACTTTTGATGTTTTTCTTAGTACTGAAACCACAATGCACTGCAAAGTGACATGTATTTTATATAAGAAACAGGCATATTTCAGTCAGCTCTTTTGTTTACAAGTACGATCAGTGACCCCATGACAGTTACATGATAGAAAGAGCCGGTGCCTGAGAGGCAGACGACATAGTAAGTTCAATTTTATATAGCCCTTCTGGATTTTTTCCCAGCTACTTTATAAATGAAGTAAATTTTTAGCATTACAAAAAGTACGGTTCAGTAGGTAGGTTCACTGTTTTTGGTACTTGCGTCTTTAAAAGCAAACTTTAACATCTTTTATGAATTTATTACACAATCACAGATTTACGTTTTGTTTCTATATACTTATGGCAAAACAAACGAATCGGAGAAAACGATCCGTCTTTAATGAGACACATTTACAAAAGATTTTTTTCGAAAATTGAAGAACTACGAAATTGTGTGGAAAAAAAAGAACAGACATCGGAACAATGCCATGAATTCGTAAAAAAATCAAAATAGGCCTATGCTACGGAGTAAAATTGTTTTAATGCTATTATTTATAAGATCGCACTTTGTAATCGATCGTTCCTGCACTACAATAAAGCTACACATAAGCTCTGCTTCTTAGCTAAAAGCACAGAAAGTTACAGGGTAGGGAGCCATAAAATTGAGAGGATTATGTAAACATATAATTTGTAATAGTTTTCATTTCACAATTACAGACGATGCGTATTATAAATACTTTTAAAGTATATTATACAAAACTTCAGGGTACATCTCTTACGTAATATAATAATTTGTTTATGGAAATACAATATTCTTACTTGCCAACAGTAAAAAGATTAATCTATTTTCATAACGGTTATTTCTGATTTGAACAAAGCGTAATATGTCTGCGTAAAGAAAACATTTTTTGTTTATTTTAATAACGTCTTTCGAACTGGCGGACCCTTCTGATTAATCTCAGAATAGTCATAAAAAATATGGTTGTTGTTTTTATAAGGAAAAATTGCATATGAATGTTTTTGTCTATTTTGCTTTTTGGGGTTTGCAAGAAGAATTTTCTACCCTGCCCTGTTCACCCTGCTTTACTTCATAATTTTGGTTGTTGCTACATCATTCTGATGATGCACAAAAAAAATCAAGATAAAAATGAACAATCCAATATAACTTACGATCAATGTTAATCTTAAGATTTTTTTTGTGAAAATAGCCCCAGAATCATTGCTGCATCAGGTGCGGATCCAGCAGTTTTGAAAACGGGGACCCAGGCTCTTGTTTGCCAATTTTTACCCAATTTATACACGAATTTTACTAAATTGTCGAACACCCCCTTGCTCCGCCAGTGTGCTTTAATATGCACCCATTCCTAATGTATACTTGATCACCTATTAGAACCTTTAAAACGTGTATTGCATCTCCTATTCTAGTCACGGGTACCGTTAAATGGTCACAAAATGTGTATTGCGTTTCTGATTATTGCCAAAGATTGTGACACATGTATTCATGTATTCGGTCAGAGTCCCGTCGACCGGATGTAAGATGACACTTGTATATTCTGCCTGGCAATATTAGGTACCCTGCTGAGTGAACCGGTGTGAATGTACCTGTTGTTTTCAGAATGAAAATAAAAATAAGTAAACCCGCCTTTCACTTCTTATTTCAGGAATTATTTGCCTTAATTTATTGAAGAATAAAATATTTCAAATTAAAATATGGTCTCTCGCTTTACGGCGTTTACATAGGGATATGATTATTTGTTTTATATCATAAACAAAAATATTTATTGTTCATTAAGGTGTCTCATTACAATAATCAGAACTTTTAAAGCACAATAACTTTGACGCTGTACATACACAATCCTGTGCTATAAAACAAGACATAAATAGCTTAATAGAGACCGATAGTTTAATATATACTTAATTCATTTTTTAGTAAATAGTCCCAGCATAGGTAATACAAGGTTAATGTGTTTCTCGCATGATAATCAAAAACAAGTAATAGTGAAGTGACAACAGTATACGTATTCTGTACGTGTATCACACTTTGCTAATATTTTAATACATTTAAAGTCACATTTCTTAATAAACATCGCATTAAGTTAAAATACGACATAAAAATCAAATACGCAACAATTGATGGATTATTGGGTATTGAATACACTAAATTTATTAAGGGCCAGACTAGTATGACATAAATAATAATAATAAATAAATAAATAAATAAATACGTATAGATAGATACACGATAATATAATACTATAGATCGTCATATTCAATGAGCTAGTGACGACTACAGTATTACGTAATCTCTACTCAGCGGGTGATTTAGATGACCGTGCGATTTAACTGGTAAAATGCAAATTTAAAAGGAAAAACGCTAAAATCCCACGACAATGCAAATTTAAAAGGAAAAACGCAAATATAAAAGGAAAAACGCTAAAATCCCACGACAATGCAAATTTAAAAGGAAAAACGCAAATATAAATACTTGATCATTTATGTCCCATTTTCTGCTAAAAAGTGACAACTAGACTAAACTTAATCATTTATGTCCCATTTCCTGCCAAAAAGTGACAACCAGACTAAACTTGATCATTTATGTCCCATTTTCTGCTAAAAAGTGACAACTAGACTAAACTTAATCATTTATGTCCCATTTCCTGCCAAAAAGTGACAACTAGACTAAACTTGATCATTTATGTCCCATTTCCTGCTAAAAAGTGACAACTAGACTAAACTTGATCATTGACATTTATATCCTGTTTCCTGACAAAAATTGACAACTAGAATAAACTTGATCATTGACATTTATGTTTTTTAGTTTAAACATATTTTTATTTGCTAAATATAACAAATAGGGATCGGACACAAGTTTTTCCAACTTATGAAGTCTTCTCCCGAATACAATAATTTACAATATGGATTAGCATGCGCAATGAAATGATATAATATGTATATAATAGCATAGAGTTAAATATACAAAGGATGACTATATACAAAAACATAAGTATAGACAATATACAGGGAAAAAAAACGAATAAAGAAAAAAGAAAAGAGAATAAATACTTTTGGAGATGTGTGTTGGTTCTTTAGATCATTTAGACAATTGTAAATCTTTTGGAGTCTTTAATATATTTAAAAGCATGTTTAAAAATGGTTATATTTTCTTCATATGTTAGGAGATCACTTCCTTTTGTCAGTAGATTTACATCAATATTAATATTAGAAGGTAGCCAGTTAAGACTATTAAATATTATTTCCCTATTATCTGTATATTTATCACAATCAAAAAAGAAATGGTGAGAATTTTCACATGGTGCGCCACAGTTACAGGAAGCATTTGATAAAATTTTTACTTTACATAAATCGTAATTCAAGAAGGATGCATTGCAGCGAAGCTGTGTTAGAATTATATTTAGTTTTCTAGGACCATAAGAATAGTGTCTCGGAATTGGTATTGAGATTGAACTGCGGATTGCCTTTTTAAATTTAGATAGTGTGTCAAGATTACGCACTGAAAGATTAAGGTTATTCCATTCCCTTACTGTAGCTGAGACGAAAGAATCTCTAGTTAAAGATAGTCTACAGAATGGAACAATAATATCGTTGCCATTTCGAAGGGGATAAATAGTCGTACTTTGGATTGTTGGGGGAATAAGATCGAGTAAATAAGAGGGTGTGCTACCGTTTTGGATATTATATAATAATTGGAGCTTTCTCCTAGTTCTTCTTTCTTCCAATCTCTCCCAGCCAGTTTCTCTATATAGATATTCTGTGTTGGTAAAGATTGGAAGTCCGGTGATAATTCTAGCTGCCTCCAACTGTAGCCTCTCCAATTTGCACGAATTAGAGACACCACAGTTGTCCCAGACCTCACATGCATACTCAAATATTGGTCGAATGTAAATTAAGTATAATTTCTCTAAATTTTTTCTATTTAATTTATATTTCAATTTACGCAAAACACATATGTGTTTAGAGACACTTTTTATTAAATTTGCTACATGTTTATTCCATTTTGCTTCCTCGCTAAATGTTATCCCCAAATGTTTATGGTTTGATGTAAGTGGAATTAATTTTCCATCAAAATAAAAATTAAAATTTGTTGAGTTTTCTACATTTTTAAAAAGCATGATTTCAGTTTTGTCTGGGTTGAAAGACATCAACCATCTCTTTGACCAGTCACCAAGTTCATGTAGATCATGATTTATGACATATTTTATTTGATCTTCATCCTGGCTTGCATAGCCAAGGGAAGTATCATCAGCAAACAAACGGCTTAAGGAAAGAAGCTTATCACCAATATCATTAATGTAAACCAGAAATAACAGAGGACCAAGGACAGACCCTTGGGGGACCCCAGCAGACACAGACACATATGAGGACGACGAATCTCTGTTTACTACTTTTTGGTGTCTACAATATAAATAATTTTCAAACCATTTTAATAAATTCCCTTTTATTCCATAACAATTCATTTTATGTATCAAACCTTTGTGCCAAACTTTATCGAAAGCCTTTGAGAAATCACAGAAAACGAAGCAACATAGTTCTTTTTTTTCAAGAGAGTTTAAGATAGTATTATATAGTTCTATTAATTGGTGGACTGAGGAATGCTTAGGCAAAAAACCAGATTGGTACTGGTAGATAAGCTTGTTTTGTATTAAATGGTTATATACGTGTTTGTATATAATCCTCTCCATTACTTTTCCGACACAGCTAATCAGTGATATTGGGCGGTAATTAGAAGGTAAAGATGTATCACCTTTTTTAAAAATCGCTATGACATGCGCATTTTTCCAACTAGAGGGATATTTACATTGACGGAGAGATTTGTTAAAAATAATTTGTAGTGGGATGGCTATCTTTTCAGGGGAAATTTTTAACATTTTGTGACTAATTTTGTCGGGTCCAGAAGCTTTGTATGGATCAATAATTTTTAAAATATCTACAATTTCACTTATGGTTACAAAAATCTCATTTATTACATTATTAGTTTTTATATCAAAGTCTGGAAGAGGCACGTTCTCCTCCTCCAACTTCGATATAAGACTAAAGTATTTATTTAATAGATCACACTTGTCTTCATCTCCATACACAATATCGTCGAAGTTTTCATCTTTTATAGAGTTTCTAAGAGGAGGAATACAGTTGTTTCCCTTATTTGATTTGATAAGCATTTTCATAATTTTCCAGTATGTTTTTGGATTGGACGAGTTTTCTAAAAGAATGTGATCTAAATTATTTTCAAAATTTTCTTTTGCAATTTTTTTCATGTTATTTACTTTATTTCTTTGTTTTTTATATAGTTTAATATCCCTTTCCCTGTGAAATTTCAAAACAGTTTTTCTAAATCGGTCCCTTATGCGAATTTCTTTTCGTATTTCGTTGTTAAACCACGGCCTATCATTATTCCGAATAGTTATTATTTTTGTCGGGATACATTCCTGTGCTATTTTTAGGAAACACTTTGTAAATTTTTCGCACATTTCATCAACGTCATTCAAGTGGTCAAGTTTTTCATTCCAGTTAATTTCATTTAATTTTTCTTCAAACTTTTCGTAATTAATTTTTTGATACTGCCAAATTTCTCTTTTAAATGATCGTGAGATATTTTTGGAACATTGAAGAATTACGACTGAGGCATCATGATCACTAATATTATCAGGTAATTTAAAAACATCAGAAAATACATAATTAATTGTGTCACTTACTATAATGGGATCTAATAATGTTCTACTATGATTTGTTACCCTTGTTGGTTTCTCTATTACATTTTTAAAGTTAAAAAGCCTCATCATATCAATCAATTTGTTATTGTTTAAAGACATAAGGTCAGAGTTCAGATCTCCAGAGATCACAATATTTTCGTTGACTTGATATGCTAAACCTATAGCATGATTTAAGCGTGCCCAATATTCAGAGTCTGTCCATTCAGGTCGGTATGTATTACACAAAAGAAAAGAGTGACCTTTGGCATGAACTTCAACCCAAATCGTTTCATCTATGTCATTTTCAAGTTCGTGTTTCCTGCAAATGCCGATGTCTTCTTTTGAGTAAATAAGTAACCCGCCACCAGAATTAGTACGATCTTTTCGTTGAGGATTTTTATCAAATGAATCAAGTTCGATATCTCTGTTTTCAATGCTGTTGTCAAGATGTGTTTCAGTTAGAACAATAATATCGAATTCATCAACAAAATTTTGGAGAAAATTTATTTTATTTCTTATACTTCTAATATTGATATTGCATATGGATATGGAGTTATCAGACAAAATATATATCGCACTCAACGGTGTACTCGATATGTAAGCAGACTCAGGTCCAGGATTGGATTCAATATTGCCAACCAGTAATAAAAAATGTAAAACAAAAAGGATGAAGGCAACATTAACTTTTGGATTTAGACTTTGAAGGATTAAAAGTGAAGCAAATAGGAAGGAACATCGTAAGTTAGTAAATAAGATATCATGAAAGGTGTCAGAGTGAGAATCATAGCCGATATTAAGACTCATTTTACAGGCATGAAACAGTCCGATAGCCGCTCTATAAGCATCTAAGTTGTTACCCATTTGGTTTAAAAAAAAATGGTTTTATCATTTGCTTCCTGGCTATGCAGATGTTTCGCCGACCCAGAACCAAACACATCTCCTTGTGTATTAAAAATATCAGAAAATTAAACACTTGTGATCTAGAAAAAAGTAAGATCACAAACATAGATACTACATATAAACAGTTTGGAAAATGTACATGTAATTGAAATGTCATTGAATGAAAAGTTTCGAGAAAATAAAATGGGAATGTTACATAATAGTCATAATTAAATCTATATTACATCTTTATATCGAGAATGAATCCATCCCCCCACATCATGGGTGACTTATGCGTCCCCGCATATATGAGATGATAGACCCATTTGAGAAAAAAAAATGTCACTACATGTCCCGTCGGTAATTTAAAAGAATTATTCATGGATTAATATTTTATCCAGTTCGAAAAACATGATGTTTGTTGAAAACTAAAGCTTTATTATAATATCAAATTATAACTCCAATTACCGACAAAACACTGTATAAACTTAAAATTTCATAACATGTTATTAAATACACAAAAATCCAATTGTTTACAACATACATAATTGAATGACAAGTATGTTAGTTTCAGTCCAAATGTGTGAGGAAACGAACACACCGATAATGTCGGTACAGTTTTGAGAAAACATGAAAAGGGACACATCGTATTACAATAAAACCAGCTGTTAGAGATATACGACACATACTAAATAATTATATTAACGACCAGTGTTTCTTATAAAAAAAAAAGTGAATGATAATTTATTTAATATTTAATATTTTGACCATTTCCGTATTCAGTTTTATTCCTAAATTAAATTCAATAATCAGTGTCATGAATATAGTGTATTGGATGATAACCAAGTTTGTCATATTTGGTGTATGGAAATTTCTTTCCATCAATAAACAAATAACTTTTGAATGTGTACATTTTTATAGCATAATTTGTCCTTTGAGACACACCCTCCATTCTATTTAACAATCAAATGTTACGTTACACAAAGGTCCCCAAAGGTAGCAAAAAAACAATAACATTAAAAACATGTGGGTGATAGAGAATGTTATCTTGGTACGTCTGTACAGTATTGGAAAACAGGGAAAAAAAATGCACATCGTATAACAATAAAACATACTTTGAATTCAAATTAGCTATTTATAATCTTATTAGAAATATCAGGTCCCCAAAGATATGAATATAGAACCAGTATACCTAGCTGTTAGAAATATACGGCATATACTAAAGACCCACCAAATCATATCACAAATAGTAATAGTGAATGATAAATTACTGAATATTTGGACGATTGTTGTCGTAATTCAATTTTATTCCTAGATTGAATTTGATAATCCGTGTCATGAGTATAGTGAATTGGATGATAGCCAAGTTTGTCATGTTTGGTGTGTGGAAATTTCTTTCAGTTTATAAACAAATAACTTTTGAATGTATACATTTTTTGGCATACTTTGTACTTTGAGACAAACCCTCCATACTATTTATAAATCACATGTTACAATACACAAAGGTCATAAGAGGTAGGGGAAAAAAACAATAACATTAAATTTTTTTTTAAATGATATCATGGTACTGGACTCACAGTAATATATTTAGGTTTGGCTTATTTTGTCATTTAACGTACATTGTGTAATGATATACTTAAAAAGAAAACCAAATATTTACTGAATTTGAGATAAATGACATGGCAAATAGTATTATTAACAATGGAGATTATTCGAGCAAACCTAGAAAAAAAATAACAAAATGTGTGTGCAATGAACAAAATAAATTAAAATCAAAATTTTATTCAAAATAACAGGTGTTGTGATATTGTATATGTCTAAGTGGATGTGTCATGTTCAGTGCTGTGGATGAAGTCCAGAATATCATCACGGTTGTTTATCAGTATTTTACGGCTTGTTGTGTTCTGCTTAAGAAATATACGACCATCAGACGTCCAGTATGTGTATAGTAGGCCATTATATTTTAGTTCTGCAAGCTGCTTTACAAGTTCGGTTCGGTATTTGGTAAGGTTTTCAGTGATGAAGATTTTGTCTGGGTGGTTTTTCAAGCATTTATGTTCTATTTCCTGCCAAAAAATGACAACTAGACTAAACTTGATCATTGACATGCATGTTCTATTTCCTGCCAAAAAGTGACAACTAGACTAAACTTGATCATTTATGTCCCATTTCCTGCTAAAAAGTGACAACTAGACTAAATTTGATCATTTATGTCCCATTTCCTGCCAAAAAGTGACAACTAGACTAAACTTGATCATTTATGTCCCACTTCCTGCTAAAAAGTGACAACTAGACTAAACTTGATCATTTATGTCCCATTTCCTGCCAAAATGTGACAACTAGACTAAACTTGATCATTTATGTCCCATTTCCTGCCAAAAAGTGACAACTAGACTAAATTTGATCATTTATGTCCCATTTCCTGCTAAAAAGTGACAACTAGACTAAACTTGATCATTTATGTCCCATTTCCTGCCAAAAAGTGACAACTAGACTAAACTTGATCATTTATGTCCCATTTTCTGCTAAAAAGTGACAACTAGACTAAACTTGATCATTTATGTCCCATTTCCTGCCAAAAAGTGACAACTAGACTAAACTTGATCATTTATGTCCCATTTCCTGCTAAAAAGTGACAACTAGACTAAATTTGATCATTTATGTCCCATTTCCTGCCAAAAAGTGACAACTAGACTAAACTTGATCATTTATGTCCCACTTCCTGCTAAAAAGTGACAACTAGACTAAACTTGATCATTTATGTCCCATTTCCTGCCAAAATGTGACAACTAGACTAAACTTGATCATTTATGTCCCATTTCCTGCCAAAAAGTGACAACTAGACTAAATTTGATCATTTATGTCCCATTTCCTGCTAAAAAGTGACAACTAGACTAAACTTGATCATTTATGTCCCATTTCCTGCCAAAAAGTGACAACTAGACTAAACTTGATCATTTATGTCCCATTTTCTGCTAAAAAGTGACAACTAGACTAAACTTGATCATTTATGTCCCATTTCCTGCCAAAAAGTGACAACTAGACTAAACTTGATCATTTATGTCCCATTTCCTGCTAAAAAGTGACAACTAGACTAAACTTGATCATTTATGTCCCATTTCCTGCCAAAAAGTGACACCTAGACTAAACTTGATCATTTCTGTCCCATTTCCTGCTAAAAAGTGACAACTAGACTAAACTTGATCATTTATGTCCCATTTCCTGCTAAAAAGTGACAACTAGGCTAAACTTGATCATTTATGTCCCATTTCCTGCCAAAAAGTGACAACTAGACTAAACTTGATCATTTATGTCCCATTTCCTGCTAAAAAGTGACAACTAGACTAAACTTGATCATTTATGTCCCATTTCCTGCCAAAAAGTGACAACTAGATTAAACTTGATCATTGACATTTATGTTCTATTTCCTGCCAAAAAATGACAACTAGATTAAACTTGATCATTGACATGTATGTTCTATTTCCTGCCAAAAAGTGACAACTAGACTAAACTTGATCATTTATGTCCTATTTCCTGCCAAAAAGTGACAACTAGACTAAACTTGATCATTGACATGTATATCTTATTTCCTGACAAAAAGTGACAACTAGATTAAACTTGATCATTGACATGTATATCCTATTTCCTAACAAAAAGTAACAACTAGACTTATGTCCTATTTCCTGCCAAAAAGTGACAACTAGATTAAAGTTGATCATTGACATTTATGTTCTATTTCCTGCTAAAAAGTGACAACTAGATTAAACTTGATCATTTATGTCCCATTTCCTGCCAAAAAGTGACAACTAGACTAAACTTGATCATTTATGTCATATTTCCTGCTAAAAAGTGACAACTAGACTAAACTTGATCATTTATGTCATATTTCCTGCTAAAAAAGTGACAACTAGACTAAACTTGATCATTTACGTGAAGAACTTCAATACATGACAATTGTGCGGATTTTTTTTTACCTTTCTATAAAGTACAATTCGTATTTTCATAATATTTTATGGTTTTTATAAACACTGAAGCAGGGGGGGGGGGGGGGGGGGGGGGGGGGGGGGTAGAATTTGAGTAGTTTTATTGCATCACTATATTCAGCATATTAAATAATATGTTTCATCAACACATAAAACAACAAAAATACACATCTTGCAATATCAAACCTTAACATGTACATGTACTATTGATTTTAAAAATATTCGTAGATTATAAACACTATCAATGAATTTTAACATTTGAACTGCTAAAATATCTGTTGCCTTCATAATCATTGGTTTTTTTTATACATGTACACAAACAGTATGTGGCCAAAGGTATTGCCACATGTAAAAAAAAATCCCTATATAATCAACCAAAACCATATTTTTTCCAAAAAATATTGTGAAGTCATTTCTGGATAGATGTTAACAAATTTTACACCAAAACATTCAGAATTGTCTATATTTTGACTGTTTGTTTGCTCATTATGTTTATATGAGTGGTTTTTATTTGTACATAATTTAAATATAGCAAAAATTAACTCCAAACTTGACGACCTTGAACAACATAGTAGGAAAAGTTGTGTACGAATTAGTGGTGTCCCAGAATCAGTTGGCGAGAATACTGCAGACATAGTATGTGATATCGCCAAAAAACTTAACATCAATCTAGTCAGCAATGATATTAGTGTTTCTCATCGTTTACCAAGTGCAAAAGGTCATAAACAAATAATTGCCCGGTTCACACATGCACAAAAACGCTCAGAACTCTTGAAGGCTACAAAAAATATACCAAAAATCCCAGATTTGAAAGGAATTGGAATAAGTCAAGACCTTACCAAAAATAGGAGCAAAATAGCTTATCTTGCCAGACAGGCCGTAAAGCAGAAACAAATCAAATCAACCTCGGTACGGGATGGAAAAATCTTCATTACTGACAAAGCTGACAACAGGAAAATTATAACATGTGAAGACGAACTTAATGCTATTCTGAATACTGGTTGTGTCAATCAGGATGGAACTTTCAACATTAACTTGAGTATTCCTCCACCCCAATCACATGGTATGTTTGTAGTGCGACCTCCCTCTCCAGCCCTTCTCTCTCAGCAAGGAATTCCATTGGGATTACCGCAGATACCTTGTCAACCGCATATGCTGAACCAATTTATGCCAAACATGTTTGGTTCACAGTTAATGTAAACTAACTCTCTTAATTACTTGAACTTGGCAATTAGTTACTTCCCTTTGTGCCTTCAAAAATACATGTAATAATGTAATAAAAAACTATATGTTAAAAGTTAAATTACCATATTTAGATAATGCTACCATAACAAATCAACGGGATTGCAACCCTGAGTATTGAAAAAAGTGTCAAATGTCAAATTCAAGCTGGAAACTCAATGGGTCTATCTTGTATTATGTACCTCATTCCTGTGACAATACTGCATATACTACATATGTGATTATCCAAATTTATTACTGACTAGTTTTCCGCGCAATGATCTTATAAATTTATTGTGGCAGACTAGAGTGTTCAACTTATACGTCCCTATTTGGGGGTCATCTTTAATACTTTAATCAAATTAGTTCGTATCGAATTTGCATAACAAAATACGGAATCTCGGTGGGAAATGTTAATTGATTTATTAATTACTGACAATAACCATCAATTAAATGGTAATGAAGGGGTGATTTAAGTAAAAATATGAATATGGAAAGTTTTTATAATTTACCTATAATGAAATAACTTTTCTGGAATATTCAACCCAGTCTAGATTAAATCAGCTTGTAAATATGTTATTTCAATGTTTTGTGTTTGTGTATATTATGTATTTATTCACATTATGTCTGTCTGTAAAACCAAACATTAATTTGTATATTGGTGTACTGCGTGAAAATATGCGTCAAATTAAACATAGGCCAGTCATGTCACCGTTTCTTTGTCACTAGGTAAATTCCCCTTTGTTCTTATGTATTTGTGTATATTTTTCTTAGTTTTTCCTTCTGTCAATCAAAGGGTGACATTTTTTTTCAATGTTGTATGTATGTCTTTATATTTAAATTGAGCATTCCTGTTTCGAGTTCTTTCCACTATGCATGGTATACTAAAGTCTCGTAATGGGTATTTCAAATTCAGAACATATAACTCGAATAGGTCTGTTCTATAGTAGAGCAACAAGAGTAAAAGCTAAAATGTTATTAAATATTGAACATGTTATATTTATTAATTTGTATGTATCTATCAAGTCAAAATCTATTCCTTTGATGTTATTGTTCAACTTTCTGAAATTTTATCATGACAAAGTATATATATACATTTAGATAGATCGAATAATACAAAACATATTGTTAATTATACACCCCTTTACGAGAGGGACACATGTATCTAATCTTACTAGTAATCAATTTTATTTCGCTTGTATGATATATTTTGATTTTATATGTACTTTCATCTTGTTAATGTTGTCTGGCGATATCGAATCAAATCCTGGACCATCGTCTCAGTCCACTTCAATATCATCAGCCTCGTCAATATCAGATCCACTCTTAGACGAATTTGATGAATGCATTACCCAGTTTACCTCGTTCATGCATCTTAATGTCCAAAGCCTTATCCCTAAAATTGATTTATTAAATGTAGAACTTCAAAAATTTGATATTCTGTGTTTTACAGAAACTTGGTTAAATACTAATGTTGCGAATCAAGATATTTCTCTCGATAATTTTCAATCACCGTTTAGAAAAGACCGTGTGGATAGGCTAGGGGGAGGTGTAGCAATTTATGTGAAAAACGATTATCATGTGGTCCATCGAAATGACTTAGAGATCCTTGGAGTAGAATGTGTCTGGGTTGAAATCAAGATCAGCAAGAATCACCCTGTACTAATAGGGACCTTTTATAGGCCACCTGATTCTTTAAATTATACTTTCGATTTAATCGAACATTCGATATATTTAGCTGTGGACACAGGTATAAATACAATTGTAGTGTTAGGTGACTTTAATGAAGATCAATTAAAGCCCCAGAACAATAAAATGTCCAATATATTTGTAAAATACAATATGATTCAATTTATTAACGAACCGACTCATTTTACGGAGAACTCTAGTTCATGTATTGATTTAATCTCGTCTACCGATCCGAATGTCATTGATCTTATCCGTGTTGGCCAACCATTCCTTAACGTAAATGTCCGATATCACTGTCCTATATATGGTATATTTAAAGTCCCTAAAACATTGCATACATGTTTTAAGAGACATATATATATATGATCGTGGAAACTATAATCAATATCGTGAAAAATTGCAGCGTGTCGACTGGGATGAACTTATTAATTCTGGAAATAGCTTAGATGATTTATGCGAGTCATTCTCAAATGTAATATTACAAGCAGCAGGTCAATCAATTCCTAACAAAATAATAACAGTACGAAAGACCGACCCTCCATGGATGAATGGTGCTATCCGTAGAGCCATTAGGAAACGGAACCGGCTTCAAAGACAAGCGAAAAAATCAAATCTTCCAGTTCATTGGGCAAACTTCAGAAAATCCCGGAACAAAACTATCAACATAATTCGTAGACAAAAAGAACTTTATTTTGATAACTTAATAGCCAAATTGAAATCGCGTCAAACCAGTGCAAGAGACTGTTGGAAATCCGCGTCACAACTTGTTGGGCGAAACTCAAACAATTCTGTCATCCCCCCTCTAAATTGTTCTAATAATAGTGTTTACGATGATGCAGAAAAGGCCGAAGCTTTTAATACCTTTTTTTCGTCTCAATAAAATATTGATGATACTAACAAATCAGTACCAGCTGACGATACACCGCCACCGAGATGTCTGGATCGTATTGTTCTTCGGCAACATGAAGTTCAAGATGTACTGAGACTTCTAAATACTAACAAGGCATCGGGCCCAGATGCTATTCATGCCAAACTGCTAAAAGTGGCTTACGATATTATTTCTAAACCATTGTGTGCTATTTTTAACATTAGTCTGATAACTAAACATTTTCCAAATAAATGGAAACTGGCGAACGTCACCCCTGTCCACAAAAAAGAGGATAAAAACATAATTGGAAATTATCGACCTATTTCTTTGCTCCCTATTTCTAGTAAAGTTTTCGAAAAATGTATTTACAAGCATATTTTTAATTTTATCAGGGACTTAATCACCGAGCATCAGTCTGGTTTTACAATAAATGACTCGACTAGGAATCAACTTCTGTATATTGCGAATATGTTTAGCAAAGCTCTGGATGAGGGAAAGGAAATAAGAGTAATCTTTTTTGATATTAGCAAAGCCTTTGATAGAGTATGGCATAGGGGTCTTCTTTTTAAATTAAAAAAAATGGGAATTGTTGGGAATTTGCTTTTATGGTTTAAAGACTATTTAACCAATAGGAAACAAAGAGTCGTTATAAATGGGAAAGAATCGTCTTGGAAAACTGTCAATGCAGGTGTTCCACAAGGGTCCATCTTAGGCCCCTTATTATTTCTTATATTTATCAATGATATCGTTGACGAAGTAAATTGTCCTATCAAACTTTTCGCAGATGACACCAGTATTTATGCAATCGTCGATAACCCATTGATTACTTCTCTTTCTTTAAATTCAGACTTGCAAAAGGTTCAAAACTGGTCAAACAGATGGTTGGTTAATTTCAATCCCAAGAAGACCGAATCGATGATTATTTCACAAAAGGTCGAGCCTCAATTCCATCCTCCACTTTATTTTAATAATGTTCCCATTAAAAATGTAACTACATATAAACATCTTGGTCTCACTTTTTCTAATGATGGATCTTGGACCACACATATTAACGAAATTATAACAAAGGCGTCTTCTAGATTAAATATTATTCGTAAGTTGAAATTTAAAGTAGACCGTAAATCGCTTGAGCATATGTACTTCAGTTATGTCCGCCCTATTCTAGAATATGCGGATGTAGTCTGGGATAACTGTCCAAATTATATAACTAGAACACATTAACTATGAAGCCGCACGTATAATAACTGGTGCTACAAAATTGACAAGTATACGTATACTTTTACAAGAATGTGGATGGGAAACCTTAGAGGAACGAAGAAACAAACATAAGATTTTATTATTTCACAAAATGGTTAACAAAACAGTTCCCGAATATTTATCCAATTTAGTTCCATCCTCCTTCGGACAAACTCATCAATATAGCACCCGGAACCATTCTAATCTAGTTCATGGACATTCTCGTACAGCTTATTATAATAATAGCTTTTTACCTTCAACCGTTCGACTCTGGAACGAACTTCCAGCGAATATCAAAAGTAATGTTTCAGTCAATTCCATGAAAATATTTTTGAACAACACAATAAATCCTGTCCCATCTTACTTCTATGCAGGTTCTAGAATTGGTCAAATACTACATACTAGAATTCGAACTGAGAGTAGTGCGCTCAAGGATCATCTTTATAAGAAAAATATCGAAGCTAATCCCTACTGTAGTTGTAAACTGGTAGAAACGTCCGAGCATGTTTTACTAAAATGTTCTCTGTATGAAAGGTTAAGAAATGATTTATTTGTTAACCTGTCTTCTCATTTGAATATCAATAATCTACTCTTTGGCGATTCTAACCTCCCAGATTGTGAAAATGAAAGTAATTTCCTTGTAATTCAAGATTTTATAATAAAATCTAAACGTTTTACACCTAGAATATAAATGTACCATGCTTTTACTTGTTGCAAAATATTAGATCTGTCATTTTATTGTCCATTGTACAAATTGTCACCCTTTCACTTCATATGCTTATTTAAACAAATGTGTGTATTATTAATGTGCATGTCCTAATCCATCTTACATGTATTTTTCTTTTCTTTTCTTTTTTGGTATCTGGGAGAAGAATTTATATAAGTGCTGCGTCACTTGTTTTCTGATCCCCTATGTATGTACTATTGTTATAACTCATGCAATTTATTCAATAAATATTGTTTACACTAAATATAGCAAATAAAAATTGACTTTGATTTTCCTATATATTTCAACTAAAAATAAATCCTAAAAATTAACAATCCTGTTTAAATTATGTACAAATAAAAACCACTCATATAAACATAATGAGCAAATAAACAATCAAAATATAGACAATTCTGAATGTTTTGGTGTGAAATTTGTTAAAATCTATCCAGAAATGACTTCACAATAAAAAAAATATTTAAATACGGTTTTGGTTGATTATATAGGGATTTTTTTTACATGTGGCCACATGCTGTATGTTCCACTATTTTTTTTAAATTTATATTTCATATATTTGTATAGATGTTATTCTTATATTTTTTGTTTTCATTTTAAAGGCTGACCAAAGAGGCAAATAATCCATATTGCATCGTCAGTCGTGCTGCAAAATGCAGAAAATGTTATGAGTAAATCAAATATATTCTAAATAACAGGTAATCCGCGCAAATGTAAAAAAAAAAAAAGAGTCTCAGGTATATTTTACGGGCAATTGTAATGCTCTTTCTCCGTGCAAAAGTGATATCTGTCGATCCTCAAATCCACGGAAATGTAATGTGCCCTCTGTTTGTGCTTAACTTTATTTTTGAACCATTGTTTGTACATGCACCCGATATCATTGTTTTCTTGAAATTTCATCTAGGTACATACACTCGTTAATAACATATGTTGATATTGTAAATGCAGAACTGATAGAAAGTACACTGAAACAAACAATAATGTGTAGCTGTTTTAATGATTTTTTATGGCTCTCGAAATATAAAAAATATTGCGTGCATCTAATATTTATTGATTGCTTCATTTGATTAATGTTCATATTAAAAAAAATATAGATAGCAATTCTTCTCTTCAAAAATAGGTTTACGATTTACGACTTACGAGTACCTTCCACCACTCTTAACTTTGCGATCACTTTTTATCGTAAGTCGTAAATCCTAACTATTAGTGAAACGGTCGTAACCCTTAAGAGTACACTTACGTCTACGTTTACGACTTACGACCTTTAGTGAAAGGGTCGCCAGAACTTCAGGGGCCCCCTACCAAGGTTCTACCCTGGACCAGCTGGGGACCTTAAGCGGTCCCCAGACCCCTCGCCTACTCACGCCCCCCCCCCCCCCCCCAACCACAAATCCTGGGTCCGCCCCTGATCAGTGCCGCCTATCACCACTAAAGTTGTGAGTCAAGTTCGAAACCAGTTCATGGCGAGGTGTACTTGATACAACATTATTTGATAAACCTTGTCAGTGACTTGCGGCAGGTGGGTGGTTTTCTCCGGGTACTCTTGTTTCCTCCACCAATAAAACTGACCACTACGATATAGCTGAAATATTATTAAAAGCGGTGTTAAACACCACAACCCCTAGCCCTATAAGATTAAAACAAATGTACCAAGCTCTCGGAAGTTCAAAAGAGGATTTGACTGGTGAGAGTTGTAACCGTTTACTGTTAGTTTCCTTTCTTACAATGAGCGTTTTTCGTATCATAAAAACATAGATATATACTTTAGTCCACACGACGCGCTCCTGGAACAACCTTCATCATATAATAAGTTAAAAGAACTGAAAACTAAATAAGTATATGTCATGACAAATCATGGGTTATACAACAGCGAGGAAAAAACATCAATATAATTGATTAATCCTAGAAACATACGTGGGTTATACAACAGCGAGGAACAAACATCAATATAATTGACTAATTCTAGAAACATACGTGGGTTATACAACAGCGAGGAAAAAACATCAATATAATTGACTAATCCTAGAAACATACGTGGGTTATACAACAGCGAGGAACAAACATCAATAGAATTGACTAATCCTAGAAACATACGTGTGTTATACAACAGCGAGGAACAAACATCAATAGAATTGACTAATCCTAGAAACATACGTGGGTTATACAACAGCGAGGAACAAACATCAATAGAATTGACTAATCCTAGAAACATACTTGGGTTATACAACAGCGAGGAACAAACATCAATAGAATTGACTAATCCTAGAAACATACTTGGGTTATACAACAGCGAGGAACAAACATCAATAGAATTGACTAATCCTTGGAACATATGTGGGTTATACAACAGCGAGGAACAAACATCAATAGAATTGACTAATCCTAGGAACATACGTGGGTTATACAACAGCGAGGAACAAACATCAATAGAATTGACTAATCCTAGAAACATACGTGGGTAATACAACAGCGAGGAACAAACATCAATAGAATTGACCAATCCTAGAAAAATACGTGGGTTATACAACAGCGGGGAACAAACATCAATAGAATTGATTAATCCTAGAAACATACGTGGGTTATACAACAGCGAGGAACAAACATAAATAGAACTGACTAATCCTAGAAACATACGTGGGTTATACAACAGCGAGGAACAAACATCAATAGAATTGACTAATCCTAGAAACATACGTGGGTTATACAACAGCGAGGAACAAACATAAATAGAACTGACTAATCCTAGAAACATACGTGGGTTATACAACAGCGAGGAACAAACATCAATAGAATTGACTAATCCTAGAAACATACGTGGGTTATACAACAGCGAGGAACAAACATCAATAGAATTGACTAATCCTAGGAACATACTTGGGTTATACAACAGCGAGGAACAAACATCAATAGAATTGACTAATCCTAGACACACGTGGGTTATACAACAGCGAGGAACAAACATCAATAGAATTGACTAATCCTAGAAACATACGTGGGTTATACAACAGCGAGGAACAAACATCAATAGAATTGACTAATCCTAGACACACGTGGGTTATACAACAGCGAGGAACAAACATCAATAGAATTGACTAATCCTAGAAACATACGTGGGTTATACAACAGCGAGGAACAAACATCAATAGAATTGACTAATCCTAGAAACATACGTGGGTTATACAACAGCGAGGAACAAACATCAATAGAATTGACTAATAATAGAAACATACGTGGGTAATACAACAGCGAGGAACAAACATCAATAGAATTGACTAATCCTAGAAACATACGTGGGTTATACAACAGCGAGGAACAAACATCAATAGAATTGACTAATCCTAGAAACATACGTGGGTTATACAACAGCGAGGAACAAACATGAATAGAATTGACTAATCCTAGAAACATACGTGGGTTATATAACAGCGAGGAACAAACATCAATAGAATTGACTAATCCTAGAAACATACGTGGGTTATACAACAGCGAGGAACAAACATCAATGGAATTGACTAATCCTAGAAACATACGTGGGTTATACAACAGCGAGGAACAAACATCAATAGAATTGACTAATCCTAGAAACACGTGGGTTATGCAACAGCGAGGAACAAACATCAATAGAATTCATAATTAATGAAAGCAAATGTATTTATTCAGAATTGTTTGCATCTTTATTTAATCCGTGAACTTTCCTTCATGTTCATCCAAATCTTTACATATTATAGGGGCGTAGGAGCCGGGTGGCAAGTACTGCATATTCCAATATTTGCTAGTTCAATTTTAATTTATAAACAGTTAGGCTGGGAATCATCGGCAGAAAGAAGAAAAAGAAGAAAATTACAAATGTTTTATAATATACAAAATAATAATGCACCCATGTATCTTTGTGACTTAATTCCACCATCAATTCAAAGTACAACCGTTTATCCATTGCGTAATGGAAGTGATATTATAATGCCATTTTGTAGACTATCGAATACTTATGATTCATTTATTCCTTCAACTATACGTCAATGGAATAGCTTAGATCCATCTCTTCGAAATGTGGATTATATTGCAAAATTTAAAGCTAAGAAATATTTATATACATGCATGCTCTATCAAATAATGCTGTAACCTATTGTATATAGGAGAAGACTTCATAAGTTTGTTTAACTTGTGTCTTATCCTTTTTGCAGATTTGAGCAAATAAAATATGTTTAAGCTAAAAAAGTACCGCACATGCCCCCACCCCCACTGTTTTGGCCAAAATTTAGAAAAAAATTGAATTGTAAGCCTGGAAGCCAACAGTTTTCAATAATATCGAGAGTTAAAAGTTGTTTGCAGTCAAATATCCTCTTACAAAGCCACCCCCCACCTTTGGAATTTCCTCAAAAAAGACCCCCCCATACACACACTTTTGAACGACTTCTTTCCAACTGTATTAAATCTTAGAAGCTTACCACATAAGGCATAACTAACATCCACAACTATCAATATAAAAACTTGATCCACATGAAACGTCATTGTGTTTAAAGCCACTTTCAGCAATATTTAAGTTATATCGGTTCAGAATCAGAATATCACAAATTCAGCAATATTTAAGTTATATCGGTTCAGAATCAGAATATCACAAATTCAGCAATATTTAAGTTATATCGGTTCAGAATCAGAATATCACAAATAATGTCGGTGAAATCAAACAAGGAAATTATTAAAATGATTGTTGGAGTTATATCGGAAATCATAAGATTACAGTCAAGTATGCTCGGTATTAGTGTTAAAGTTCGATTTATTGTTGAAATAGCGGAAATACATGCATACATGTATAATATGTTTTATTCATTAACTAAACAAAATGTAGAATATTTGTTTTACAATAAATTGAAATTACTCGGAAGAAAGCAATTCTAATTTTAGCACACACAAAAATAATAATAAAGGAAACCGATTTTATATACCCTAATTTACATAAATATATGTATATACCCAATACCCTTCTTTGCATAAAACCGTAGTTTACGTAAATTATAGAACCCTATATTTGCATATGTACAATAATAACCCCAGCAATGCTATTGTAAATTCGGCCTCTAATATCAGTTTGTAGATCGCTGTTAAGAGGTCGCTGATACAGGCCGATGTACACATGTTTCTGCAGTTCTTTTTATGAACGTGCTTAATAATTTGCCCAATGTTGTAATAGAAAAAATAGGCAAACTGTTCTCACGACCTTTTTTATTTGATAAATTATAACATCATTATTGTACAAGTTATATACATTACTATTGAAACAAAAGAGGTTTCCCGTATTGGATATAACGGGTTTCTTTTTCCGCATTTGTACTCAGGTGAAGATCTTAAGCTTGGTACAACGCACCTCGACCTTCACCTGACATGAGTACTTATGCCGAAAAATAAAACCGTTATAACCAATACTGGCAGCTTCTTTTATTTCAGTAGTAATGTAATATGTGTATTTTAATTGATTGATTTATTGTGTTTAACGCACGTTCAGCAATATTTCAGCTATATCATAGCGACCAGTTTTAGTGGTGGAAGAAGCCGGAGTACGCGGAGAGAGCCACCGACCATGGGCAAACAACTTGTAAACGTTATCACTTGCGGCTGTGAGTCGAGTGCACCTTTTTTGTAATTTCCAAAAGCCGGGCGCGAACCCACGCCGTATTGGTGATAGGCTTGTATTAGTTGTTAGGTAATCCAACTACCTAACTCATTGAGACACCCGGGCCCTTGTGTATTTTATATATAAACCTAATACTCATATTTTTATTAACGAAACAATCGTATTCCGACATTTTTGTGAAAAGAAAGGTTATGGACCATCTTGAACTTTGATTGAAGAAAGCATTCTAAGTATACAATACCAAGGGAAAATTCAATGATTCTCAATTCCAGGAGGGCTGTCGTATGGTAGTTGGATCTATAACTACCTATGCAATCAGTGCCTATCACCACTAACGTTGTGAGTTCGAATCCCACTCAGGCGATACAACATTATGTGCTCGTGGTCGTGATCGTATGGTAGTTGGATTTACAACTACGTATGCAATTAGTGCCTATCACCACTAAAGTTGACAGTTCGAATCCTGTTCATGGCGAGGTGTACTCGATACAACATAATGTGATAAAGTTTGTCAGTTACTTAGTCTTACGACAGGTCGGTTGTCTTCTCCGGTTTCCTCCTCCAATAAAACTGTTGAAAGTGGCGTTAAACACCATAAACCACACCAAACCATCAATTCCAGGATCTCTTGAAATATTTTTAAACCGATCATTGTTGGAGATCTCCATTTAATATTGAGATTAACAATTTCCCAAGCAATTCAATTTCATAAATATCATTTCACATGTGTTCGTGTTGCTCATTTAACATGTGTTCGTGTTGCTCATTTCACATGTGTTGTGTTGCTCATTTCACATGTGTTCGTGTTGCTCATTTCACATGTGTTCGTGTTGCTCATTTCACATGTGTTCGTGTTGCTCATTTCACATGTGTTCGTGTTGCTCATTTCACATGTGTTCGTGTTGCTCGTTTCATATGTGTTGTGTTGCTCATTTCACATGTGTTGTGTTGTTCATTTCACATGTGTTCGTGTTGCTCATTTCACATGTGTTGTGTTGCTCATTTCCATGTGTTCGTGTTGCTCGTTTCACATGTGTTCGTGTTGCTCATTTCACATGTGTTCGTGTTGCTCATTTCACATGTGTTCATGTTGCTCATTTCACATGTGTTCGTGTTGCTCGTTTCACATGTGTTCGTGTAGCTCATTTCACATGTGTTGTGTTGCTCATTTCACATGTGTTCGTGTTGCTCATTTCCATGTGTTCGTGTTGCTCATTTCACATGTGTTGTGTCACTCGTTTCACATGTGTTCGTGTTGCTCATTTCACATGTGTTCGTGTTGCTCATTTCCATGTGTTCGTGTTGCTCATTTCACATGTGTTGTGTTGCTCGTTTCACATGTGTTCGTGGTGCTCATTTCCATGTGTTCGTGTTGCTCATTACACATGTGTTCGTGTTGCTCGTTTCACATGTGTTGGTGTTGCTCATTTCACATGTGTTGTGTTGTTCATTTCACATGTGTTCGTGTTGCTCATTTCACATGTGTTGTATTGCTCATTTCCATGTATTCGTGTTGTTCGTTTCACATGTGTTCGTGTTGCTCGTTTCACATGTGTTCGTGTTGCTAATTTCACATGTGTTGTGTTGTTTATTTCACATGTGTTCGTGTTGCTCATTTCACATGTGTTGTGTTTCTCATTTCCATGTGTTCGTGTTGCTCGTTTCACATGTGTTCGTCTTGCTCATTTCACATGTGTTCGTGTTGCTCATTTCACATGTGTTCGTGTTGCTCATTTTACATGTGTTCGTGTTGCTCATTTCACATGTGCTCGTGTTGCTCATTTCACATGTGTTCGTGTTGCTCATTTCACATGTGTTCGTGTTGCTCATTACACATGTGTTCGTGTTGCTCATTTCACATGTGTTCGTGTTGCTCATTTCACATGTGTTCGTGTTGCTCGTTTCACATGTGTTGTGTTGCTCATTTCCATGTGTTCGTGTTGCTCATTTCACATGTGTTCGTGTTGCTCGTTTCACATGTGTTCGTGTTGCTCATTTCACATGTGTTGTGTTGCTCATTTCACATGTGTTCGTGTTGCTCGTTTCACATGTGTTCGTGTTGCTCATTTCACATGTGTTCGTGTTGCTCATTTCACATGTGTTCGTGTTGCTCATTTCACATGTGTTCGTGTTGCTCGTTTCACATGTGTTGTGTTGCTCATTTCACATGTGTTCTTGTTGCTCGTTTCACATGTGTTCGTGTTGCTCGTTTCACATGTGTTTGTGTTGCTCGTTTCACATGTGTTCGTGTTGCTCCTTTCACATGTGTTCGTGTTGCTCATTTCACATGTGTTCGTGTTGCTCATTTCCATGTGTTCGTGTTGCTCATTTCACATGTGTTGTGTTGCTCGTTTCACATGTGTTCCTGTTGCTCATTTCCATGTGTTCGTGTTGCTCGTTACACATGTGTTCGTGTTGCTCGTTTCACATGTGTTGGTGTTGCTCATTTCACATGTGTTGTGTTGTTCATTTCACATGTGTTCGTGTTGCTCATTTCACATGTGTTGTATTGCTCATTTCCATGTGTTCGTGTTGCTCGTTTCATATGTGTTCGTGTTGCTCGTTTCACATGTGTTCGTGTTGCTAATTTCACATGTGTTGTGTTGTTCATTTCACATGTGTTCGTGTTGCTCATTTCACATGTGTTGTGTTTCTCATTTCCATGTGTTCGTGTTGCTCGTTTCACATGTGTTCGTGTTGCTCATTTCACATGTGTTCGTGTTGCTCATTTCACATGTGTTCGTGTTGCTCATTTCACATGTGTTCGTGTTGCTCATTTCACATGTGTTCGTGTTGCTCATTACACATGTGTTCGTGTTGCTCATTTCACATGTGTTCGTGTTGCTCATTTCACATGTGTTCGTGTTACTCGTTTCACATGTGTTGTGTTGCTCATTTCCATGTGTTCGTGTTGCTCATTTCACATGTGTTCGTGTTGCTCGTTTCACATGTGTTCGTGTTGCTCATTTCACATGTGTTCGTGTTGCTCGTTTCACATGTGTTCGTGTTGCTCATTTCACATGTGTTCGTGTTGCTCATTTCACATGTGTTCGTGTTGCTCATTTCACATGTGTTCGTGTTGCTTGTTTCACATGTGTTGTGTTGCTCATTTCACATGTGTTCTTGTTGCTCGTTTCACATGTGTTCGTGTTGCTCGTTTCACATGTGTTCGTGTTGCTCGTTTCACATGTGTTCGTGTTGCTCCTTTCACATGTGTTCGTGTTGCTCATTTCACATGTGTTGGGTTGCTCATTTCACATATGTTCGTGTTGCTCGTTTCACATGTGTTCGTGTTGCTCATTTCATATGTGTTCGTGTTGCTCGGTCTTTAATATTTTGTGTAATGGTTTGTAGATCGTTGTTTGTCCTTTTTATTTTGGCCATATATGCGCATTGTATTGTCTGTCCGTCGATTTACGGATTTTGGCTACCCCTTTGGTATCTTCAAACCCTTCTTATTCCATACAATAGATAAACAATTGATTTAGTATTAATTTTATTTATAAAGTTAAGTACAAATAATTGTCCCAACGAAGCTATGGAGGGCATGGTAACCCATTAATATATTAGACATACTGAAAAAAACCCACAGGTAGATCAATTTTGCACCTTATCATTCTGAAATATAACATATCTATAGAAGACTTTGTCTTGGCAATAATGAAGCTGCATGGTTGTAGTAGAAATATTACCCATTAATATATCATAGAGAATAAAAATCCCCACCCATTGATATATTGAAGTGGACAATTTATGACCCAATCCTATATTTGAAAGCTGAAAAAGTCTACCCTTTCTAGCGGCACGTTTGAATATATCTGTATATAGAAAGTGGCCCCTCCCATTGAAATACAATCATGATGCTACGTTCTTGTAATATATGAATTGCATACTAGTATAATACATAATTATGCATGCTATCATGCGAAATCCCAACAGGAAAGTCCAGCAGTGAACATGTGCTATGCAAATCCCAAGACCAAGCAAGACATTCGAATATGTTTTCCAGCATTGTCGTAAACTCTTATGTTATTTGCTTTCATCCTAGATTTTCTACGCGGACCGCCCATGAAATAGTTATTCTCATAGCATAGGTGTAATATGCTTCCATCCGATCCAGATATATCAACAGAATTTTTAAGAATGTATTCCAAGACGGCGCAAACTTTCGTGTATTCGTTGTTTCTCGGTGCAATGCTTTGTAACTGTGTTGCACACACACGACTTAGCAGTGATATAACTGTATTGTCACATATTGTATCTGTGTTAAATGAAAATAAAACACAAATTTCGCATTCGCTCACCAATTCATTAGATGAAAAATTGTCTTCAACTACGTGAAAGCAATCGAGGTTCTTTATTAATTTAATTTCAAAAATATTCAGTAATTCTTCTTGAGATACCGGTATATCATTCATCATTCTTGATATGTCAAACATATTTTCAGCATTAGATTTCGATGCAAAGATAATCTTTGCCTGAACAGACATGCGATCAAATTGCTCAACAAGACCATTTACCTCTTGTAATGGAGAAATTACGGATAAGGTAGAACGAATGTGGCTACTGAGAGATTCCAGAAAACGGTCTATCCAGAAACACAGATCTCTGCTGACATCAAGGCATACCAGTTGTTGTAATATGTCTGGGATATGCCGGAGTTGTAGATTATATAACAAAGGCATCACCATTATGCCTTGGTCGTAGAAGTGACAAGCTATGTCGAGGTCTTTCATACAAAAAGAACTCTTTAAAAATTCCTTTGAAATCCACGGTACAATGACAAAGGAAATTTTAATGCAGGTTTCCACGTTATAAAGGTATGATTTTCCAATGATAAAATCTTCCTCGTGGATACCACAAATGTATCCTTTAGTTTGGAGTGTGTTCTTTAGTTGGAGCATGGAATTCCTGGAAGAAAAATACATGTTTCTTCCTGCCAGCTGGCAAAGATTTGGAAACCATTTTAAGTCAAAGTTGGAAAATCCTGAAAAAATAATAAGATATAAAATATAAGATATAAGATTTTATTGGTCCAAATTAGAGGACCCACGAAGGGGCATATAAACATAATAAAACATAAGGTGATTGCATAAAATATCAAATAAATTGTAAATACAAGAATGAGAGACGCGACTGTAGTGTTAAAATATGAGATATCAGCTATCCGAAACAGGAAATCACACATGCATATTAAAGTATCTTTACTTTCTGAGTTTAAAAGCCATATAAATTTATCCCCAAATGATAATTCTTCAAAATTAGAATGATTAATGTTATTCTTAATTGTTTCAAGAAGCTTGCGCCTGGAAGTATAGTAAAAAGAACATTTTAATAGAAGGTGTTCTTCAGATTCTATTTCATCTGAAACACATTTTTCGCAAATGCGGTTCTCTAAAGGTGTTATAGGTTTTGAATATCTGCCTGTTTCAATCTTTAATTTATGGTTACCGATTCTAAATTTGGTGAAAGATTTTGTTTGATTAAAATCTGATAAAATATGAAGATAATTTTCGAATCCGAAATTGCATTTGAGTTTTAGATAGGTTCGCAGTTTGCCGTTTTCATCTAGAAGTTTATTTCTTTTAGTATACCATTTATTTTTATAAAAGGGTTTTGCATAAACTTAAATTTTTCTGTTAAATGTATTATGCGTATATTTAAGCATATTGTGAATTCCTGTATTGTTATCAAATATTCTAAAAAGTCTCTGTAGACCAGAATATCAAGTGTCACAACCCTGTGAGTGTAGGTATTTATTTTCAATGTATGCACTCTTAAGTAAAAAATTAGTAGAAGAATATAAACGATACCAGTATTCAAAAACTGAAGTAAAGCAATATAATGCAAATGGTATTCTTCCTAATTCACTCAATATTGCAAAGTTGGTGCTTGTTTTATTAGCATCCAGTATATATTTACAAAAATGAATATGTAATTTATCACAGGGAAGTACAGATGGTAATCTTGAATAGTCAAACATAAAGTTAAAGTCAGCTGATTTTGGTAAATAACAACCCCATATTTCTGAACAATATAATAAAATAGGTTTGACAGTGTGGTCAAAGATATGTAGACTAGTTTTGGGCATTGGATACAATGATAATACATCTGCTTTCAGTTTGAATAAAGCTTTGACTGCTTTCTTGTAAAGTTCAGTTTTGGACTCTGTGAATGAGCCAGATGAGGAGAATATTATCCCTTGATATTTTGTAACTATTACAAGTCTAAAACTTTATTATTGAGTAGGAAATTTTGCTTAATGAATCTTCCAGATTTATTAAAGATTACGACTTTTGTTTTAGATATGTTGACTGACATACACCATTCTTTACAAAAAAGTTCAAGAGAGTCTAATTTGGACTGTAACCCTGTTTGTGAATTAGATAGAAGAATAACATCATCAGCATATAAAAGACAGTCAATTCTATTATTGTTAATATAAACTGGGTCAAATGAGTGTAAAAGGTAATCTGGAAGATCATTTATAAATTTTTTGAAAAGATTGGGCTTAATGCATCCCCCTGTCTAACACTAATAGATGATTCAAATGGGTCTGTGATATTCTGGCCTACTTTCACGCAAACTGCAGAGATCTTATGCATATCTTTGATTAGATTATAAAAAAGACCACCAACATTCATATCCAAGAGTTTAAGATAAATGGCTGTGTGGGCGACTGTATCAAAAGCTTTGCGAAAATCGACAAAGCATGCAAATAATTTTTCTTTCTTATGGAGGTATTTGTCTATACGAGTTTTGAGGACAAACACATGATCAGAAGTTCGGGAATCTTTAGTGAAACCTATTTGGAATGGATTAATCAATTTGTATTTAATTAAAAACAAATTCAAGTCTACTATTGAGTATAGAGTTAAGCGATTTGCTTAAGCAGCCAGTAATTGCTATTCCTCTATAGTTGCCTGGTTTGGATCTATCACCACTTTTGAATATTGGGGAGATATAGCCTCGAGACCAATTGTCAGGATATATTCCTGATATTAAAATTTTGTTGAATAGGAATGTTAATGAAGGTGTAAGTTGGAATTTACCTGCCATAAGTATATCATTTGTTATTACATTGTAATTGTAATCCACCGGATTTATTCCTGTTAAGCTTTTTAATTGCAGATAGGACTTCGTCTTCAGAGATGTTGAAGTCCAATTCATTGAAATTTAAACTTTCCTTTTCTTTTATTAAAAGTTTTTGTTCAAGGTCTGTTGCTTAAACTCTTTTTGTGGAGCGTTTAATGAATTAAAATGGTTAAAAAATTCATCCTTACTGAGGGGTAATGAGTCATTACCTTTATCTTTTAAACTTTCAATAAGTTTCCAATACGCTTTAGGGTTGTTGTTGTTAAGGTTATCAAGCTGAGATAATATGGATTTCTTGAAGTTCTTCATTTTATATTTTATATTTTTGTTGTAAATTCTACGCAGTTTAAAATAAGTGACCGACCATTTAACTTGCAGGGGGGGGGGGGGGGGTTATGGTTTTTTGTTTCGTTCAGAATTTTTTTTTCGGACAACACGAGAGTTAGAATATCTATTTTTTTGTCGCGCAAAGCGCTAAATTGTTTTCCAGAATTTAACATTAGGTTATATGACAAAAACTCTGAATCATATTATTTTTTTTTCCTCCACCAAAATCAGAATATTTTTTTCAGCAATATTGGGAATCAAAATATTTTTTTAGAAAAAAACCATAACCCCTCCCTTCAAGTTAAATGGTCGTTCCCCTAGGTCTTTTTAAACATGAATCTGCAGCATCTGTTATAATATGTCCAAGTTTGCTGCAGGCATTATTAATGTTATTTCGAGTTAAGTCAATGTTGTCATGAATGAAGTCAGATATCTGTTTTTGGAAATGGGGATTTGAGAAGGTATTTTGGAACTTTATTTCAGAGGTATCATGATTCATCCCATATATATTGTTTGGGAAATGGAATATCAGTCGATGTATTAACTGATGGTAGATTCTTATACCTGGATTTAATTTCCCAGGATAATTTCCAATGAGTATCAGATAGTGTTGGGATAAAATTGGCAATGTTAAAAAGAGGTATTTCAAAAAGTAATGGTTCGGATACAATCACATAGTCCACAGTGTTTGAGCCAAGTCTACCGTTTAAAATTCTAAGTTGGTTTCCAACACATATATCAATTAAGTGATTGTCTCGTGTATCGGTTATTTTATCTTGACTCATTCTAGGGCGAGCTGAGTCGGATACGTAACAATCAAATGAGGGATTAAAGTTATTATTATCTTTGGTGATACAATAATTTTCACAGCCAACTCGTGCATTAAAGTCACCACACAACATTATATTACCATAGTCTTGGTGTTTAATAATGTCTTTTTCAATAAGATCAAGGATAGTGCAATCTTGGTTATGAAGGGTGGCAGATTGGACTGGAGGATAATAAACAAGACAAGTATAAATGTCTTTTTCAAGATTAAAAAAAATCTTTTTTAATGATAAACCAGTCAAAGTTAGAGTTCTGTTCATGATGGGTAATAATTTTATACCTGGTTTTAGTTCATCTTTGTATAGGATGGCTAAACCACCAAAATATCGACCATTTTTTTACTGATCTCTGCATATAGGAAAGTAACGATAGCCAGGAATATTCACAGCCTCCCCATAACCAACATGAGTCTCCGCAAGAAGAATTATATCGTGCTTAAAAATGTGTTTTAGAAATATGGGGTCTGAAAGTTTATTATGAGTTTTTGATTTAAGACCACCAATGTTCCAGAAACACAATTTGATATTTAATCTATTCATGGTAAAGAAACAACTAGGTTTATACTAATAGATAAAAAAAAAGAAGGTATAATCAGTATATATGACTTAGAAGCTGTTTTGTGATATGATAATATGGTGGTTATAATGAGTGACCTCTAGATATGATATACAAGCACCTATATAAGTAAGGTCAAACACAAGTACGTCCTTTGCTTACTTGTTACGAAAGGAAAAAATAAAAAATAAGAAAAATCAAAAAATTGTATCAAAAATCAAAAAATTTAAAGTGATGATGAAATGAAAACTTTAAACTTTCAGACCTAAAAATGTATGTGGACACCAAAACTATTGGTGATTTTGTATCCAAAAAAAAAATTAGTAAAATAACCCCAAAACAAATCTTTGACTTTAAGTAATTTAGATAGGAAGTAAAATCTTCAATTTTCAGACTTCTTTCAGATAAGATACAAATTATATTTTCACAATATGAAAAGAATAGATGTAAACATGTAATAATGACATAGTTACCCATCCTAACTACATTATAACTTGATATATTTTTTTAGAAAATTATCATTACAAAAGTATACTGATGTCTATTCAATCACTGAGTTATAAAATTTTCTCAATATAAACTATGATCGGCATTGAAATGAAACCCAACATACCTGTTCACTATCCAAAGGGGGAACACATTACAGAAGGGTAACCCCCCACTCCCAACATACAACCCCCTCCCACAAGCCCCCCCCCCCCAATTCTTTTTATTTTTTTTATTCTATATGCACTAGAATAGTGTTACAAGAAAAGATTATACCCCCTCCCCCCCTCCCACAAAATATTTTTAGTGAGACACACGTCTGATTATATTTACCAATCTTGCAAACATATTTGCTTATATGACCATCATAAATAGAAGTATGTATAACTTTGTAAATTGCTTGCAGTTTAATATCAGATACGAAAAACTCGAGCGTCCAGCACCCGTGGGCGGTGTTCTTGTCTTAAAACTAAGGTTGTCTGCCTCAGGCATAGGTGACTTTAGCTGATTTTGGTTATTCTGTTTAGGCACTCCGGTTTTCTTGCTCCCAAAAATATTATTTGGCTTTCCAACTTTTCGACTTTGAGCTGATGAAGTTTATTACAGAAATGCATCGTGCACACTAAATTTGATATCTACGTTTTTTATTACAGTAAAATCAGGGAAGAATTAGGATTAAAACCACTGGATTACATCTCCTGTACCAAGATCTAAAGAAAAATCAAGGGTAAGTGACTTCTATCAAGTGCAAATACTATGACATGTACCAAGTTTATAGGGGTTGTTGTGGTCATAATCTTATGGTTGTTGTACTTTGATATGTACCAAGTTTATAGGGGTTGTTGTACTTTGATATGTACCAAGTTTATAGGGGTTGTTGTACTTTGACATGTACCAAGTTTATAGGGATTGTTGTACTTTGACATATACCAAGTTTATAGGGGTTGTTGTACTCTGACATGTACCAAGTTTATAGGGGTTGTTGTACTTTGACATGTACCAAGTTTATAGGGTTTGTTGTACTTTGACATGTACCAAGTTTATAGGGATTGTTGTACTTTGACATATACCAAATTTATAGGGGTTGTTGTACTTTGACATGTACCAAGTTTATAGGGGTTGTTGTGGTCATGATCTTATGGTTGTTGTACTTTGACATGTACCAAGTTTATAGGGGTTGTTGTACTTTGACATGTACCAAGTTTATAGGGGTTGTTGTACTTTGACATATACCAAGTTTATAGGGGTTGTTGTACTTTGACATGTACCAAGTTTATAGGGGTTGTTGTACTCTGACATGTACCAAGTTTATAGGAGGTGTTGTACTTTGACATGTACCAAGTTTAAAGGGGTTGTTGTACTTTGACATGCACCAAGTTTATAGGGGTTGTTGTACTTTGACATGTACCAAGTTTATAGAGGTTGTTGTACTTTGATATGTACCAAGTTTATAGGGGTTGTTAAGTTTATAGGGGTTGTTGTACTTTGACATGTACCAAGTTTATAGTGTTTGTTGTACTTTGACATGTACCAAGTTTATAGGGTTTGTTGTACTTTGACATATACCAAGTTTATAGGGGTTGTTGTACTCTGACATGTACCAAGTTTATAGGGTTTGTTGTACTCTGACATGTACCAAGTTTATAGAGGTTGTTGTACTTTGACATGTACCAAGTTTATAGGGTTTGTTGTACTTTGACATGTACCAAGTTTATAGTGTTTGTTGTACTTTGACATGTACCAAGTTTATAGGGTTTGTTGTGTGTCATGATCTTATGGTTGTTGTACTTTGACATGTACCAAGTTTATAGGGATTGTTGTACTTTGACATGTACCAAGTTTATAGGGTTTGTTGTACTTTGACATGTACCAAGTTTATAGGGGTTGTTGTACTTTGACATGTACCAAGTTTATAGGGGTTGTTGTACTTTGACATGTACCAAGTTTATAGGGGTTGTTGTGGTCATGATCTTATGGTTGTTGTACTTTGACATGTACCAAGTTTATAGGGGTTGTTGTGTGTCATGATCTTATGGTTGTTGTACTTTGACATGTACCAAGTTTATAGGGGTTGTTGTACTTTGACATGTACCAAGTTTATAGGGGTTGTTCTACTTTAACATATACCAAGTTTATAGGGGTTGCTGTACTTTGACATGTACCAAGTTTATAGGGGTTGTTGTACTTTGACATGTACCAAGTTTATAGTGTTTGTTGTACTTTGACATGTACCAAGTTTATAGGATTTGTTGTACTTTGACATATACCAAGTTTATAGGGGTTGTTGTACTCTGACATGTACCAAGTTTATAGGGTTTGTTGTACTCTGACATGTACCAAGTTTATAGAGGTTGTTGTACTTTGACATGTACCAAGTTTATAGGGTTTGTTGTACTTTGACATGTACCAAGTTTATAGTGTTTGTTGTACTTTGACATGTACCAAGTTTATAGGGGTTGTTGTACTCTGACATGTACCAAGTTTATAGGGGTTGTTGTACTTTGACATGTACCAAGTTTATAGGGGTTGTTGTACTTTGACATGTACCAAGTTTATAGGGGTTGTTGTACTTTGACATGTACCAAGTTTATAGGGGTTGTTGTGTGTCATGATCTTATGGTTGTTGTACTTTGACATGTACCAAGTTTATAGGGGTTGTTGTACTTTGACATGTACCAAGTTTATAGGGGTTGCTGTACTTTGACATATACCAAGTTTATAGGGGTTGTTGTACTTTGACATGTACCAAGTTTATAGGGGTTGTTGTACTTTGACATGTACCAAGTTTATAGGGGTTGTTGTACTTTGACATGTATCAAGTTTATAGGGGTTGTTGTGGTCATGATCTTATGGTTGTTGTACTTTGACATGTACCAAGTTTATAGGGGTTGTTGTGTGTCATGATCTTATTGTTGTTGTACTTTGACATGTACCAAGTTTATAGCGGTTGTTGTACTTTGACATGTACCAAGTTTATAGGGGTTGTTGTGTGTCATGATCTTATGGTTGTTGTACTTTGACATGTACCAAGTTTATAGGGGTTGTTGTACTTTGACATGTACCAAGTTTATAGGGGTTGTTGTACTTTGACATATACCAAGTTTATAGGGGTTGTTGTACTTTGACATGTACCAAGTTTATAGGGGTTGTTGTACTTTGACATGTACCAAGTTTATAGGGGTTGTTGTACTTTGACATGTACCAAGTTTATAGGGGTTGTTGTGGTCATGATCTTATGGTTGTTGTACTTTGACATGTACCAAGTTTATAGGGGTTGTTGTGTGTCATGATCTTATGGTTGTTGTACTTTGACATGTACCAAGTTTATAGCGGTTTTTGTACTTTGACATGTACCAAGTTTAAAGGGGTTGTTGTACTTTGACATGTACCAAGTTTATAGGGGTTGTTGTGGTCATGATCTTATGGTTGTTGTACTTTGAGATGTATCAAGTTTATAGGGGTTGTTGTGTGTCATGATCTTATGGTTGTTGTACTTTGACATATACCAAGTTTATAGGGATTGTTGTACTTTGACATGTACCAAGTTTATAGGGGTTGTTGTACTTTGACATGTACCAAGTTTATAGGGTTTTTTGTACTTTGACATGTACCAAGTTTATAGGGGTTGTTGTACTTTGACATGTACCAAGTTTATAGGGGTTGTTGTGTGTCATGATCTTACGGTTGTTGTACTTTGACTTGTACCAAGTTTATAGGGGATGTTGTACTTTAACATATACCAAGTTTATAGGGTTTGTTGTACTTTGACATATACTAAGTTTATAGGGGTTGTTGTACTTTGACATATACCAAGTTTATAGAGGTTGTTGTACTTTGACATGTACCAAGTTTATAGGGGTTGTTGTACTTTGACATGTACCAAGTTTATAGGGGTTGTTGTACTTTGACATGTACCAAGTTTATAGGGGTTGTTGTAATTTGACATGTACCAAGTTTATAGGGATTGTTGTACTTTGATATGTACCAAGTTTATAGGGGTTGTTGTACTTTGACATGTACCAAGTTTATAGGGGTTGTTGTGTGTCATGATCTTATGGTTGTTGTACTTTGACATGTACCAAGTTTATAGGGGTTGTTGTGTGTCATGATCTTATGGTTGTTGTACTTTGACATGTACCAAGTTTATAGGGGTTGTTGTACATTGACATATACCAAGTTTATAGGGGTTGTTGTACTCTGACATGTACCAAGTTTTTAGGGTTTGTTGTACTCTGACATGTACCAAGTTTATAGAGGTTGTTGAAAAATCAAGGGTAAGTGACTTCTATCAAGTGCAAATACTTTGACATGTACCAAGTTTATAGGGGTTGTTGTACTTTGACATGTACCAAGTTTATAGGGGTTGTTGTACTTTGACATGTACCAAGTTTATAGGGGTTGTTGTACTTTGACATGTACCAAGTTTATAGAGGTTGTTGTGGTCATGATCTTATGGTTGTTGTACTTTGACATGTACCAAGTTTATAGGGGTTGTTGTGTGTCATGATCTTATGGTTGTTGTACTTTGACATGTACCAAGTTTATAGCGGTTGTTGTACTTTGACATGTACCAAGTTTAAAGGGGTTGTTGTACTTTGACATGTACCAAGTTTATAGGGGTTGTTGTGGTCATGATCTTATGGTTGTTGTACTTTGAGATGTATCAAGTTTATAGGGGTTGTTGTGTGTCATGATCTTATTGTTGTTGTACTTTGACATATACCAAGTTTATAGGGATTGTTGTACTTTGACATGTACCAAGTTTATAGGGGTTGTTGTACTTTGACATGTACCAAGTTTATAGGGTTTTTTGTACTTTGACATGTACCAAGTTTATAGGGGTTGTTGTACTTTGACATGTACCAAGTTTATAGGGGTTGTTGTGTGTCATGATCTTACGGTTGTTGTACTTTGACATGTACCAAGTTTATAGGGGTTGTTGTACTTTAACATATACCAAGTTTATAGGGTTTGTTGTACTTTGACATATACCAAGTTTATAGGGGTTGTTGTACTTTGACATATACCAAGTTTATAGAGGTTGTTGTACTTTGACATGTACCAAGTTTATAGGGGTTGTTGTACTTTGACATGTACCAAGTTTATAGGGTTTGTTGTACTTTGTCATGTACCAAGTTTATAGGGGTTGTTGTACTTTGACATGTACCAAGTTTATAGAGGTTGTTGTACTTTGACATATGCCAAGTTTATAGGGTTTGTTGTACTTTGACATATACCAAGTTTATAGGGGTTGTTGTACTTTGACATGTACCAAGTTTATAGGGTTTGTTGTACTTTGTCATGTACCAAGTTTATAGGGGTTGTTGTACTTTGACATGTACCAAGTTTATAGGGGTTGTTGTACTTTGACATGTACCAAGTTTATAGGGGTTGTTGTGGTCATGATCTTATGGTTGTTGTACTTTGACATGTATCAAGTTTATAGGGGTTGTTGTGTGTCATGATCTTATGGTTGTTGTACTTTGACATGTACCAAGTTTATAGGGATTGTTGTACTTTGACATGTACCAAGTTTATAGGGTTTGTTGTACTTTGACATGTACCAAGTTTATAGGGGTTGTTGTACTTTGACATGTACCAAGTTTATAGGGGTTGTTGTACTTTGACATGTACCAAGTTTATAGGGGTTGTTGTACTTTGACATGTACCAAGTTTATAGGGGTTGTTGTACTTTGACATGTACCAAGTTTATAGGGATTGTTGTACTTTGACATGTACCAAGTTTATAGGGATTGTTGTACTTTGACATGTACCAAGTTTATAGGGATTGTTGTACTTTGACATGTACCAAGTTTATAGGGATTGTTGTACTTTGACATGTACCAAGTTTATAGGGGTTGTTGTACTTTGACATGTACCAAGTTTAAAGGGGTTGTTGTACTTTGACATGTACCAAGTTTATAGGGGTAGTTGTACTTTGACATGTACCAAGTTTATAGAGGTTTTTGTACTTTGACATGTACCAAGTTTATAGGGGTTGTTGTGGTCATGATCTTATGGTTGTTGTACTTTGACATGTACCAAGTTTATAGGGGTTGTTGTACTTTGACATGTACCAAGTTTATAGGGATTGTTATACTTTGACATGTACCAAGTTTATAGGGGTTGTTGTGGTCATGATCTTATGGTTGTTGTACTTTGACATGTACCAAGTTTATAGGGGTTGTTGTACTTTGACATGTACCAAGTTTATAGGGGTTGTTGTACTTTGACATGTACCAAGTTTATAGGGGTTGTTGTACTTTGACATGTACCAAGTTTATAGGGGTTGTTGTAATTTGACATGTACCAAGTTTATAGGGATTGTTGTACTTTGACATGTACCAAGTTTATAGGGGTTGTTGTACTTTGACATGTACCAAGTTTATAGGGGTTGTTGTACTTTGACATGTACCAAGTTTATAGGGGTTGTTGTACTTTGACATATACCAAGTTTATAGGGATTGTTGTACTTTGACATGTACCAAGTTTATAGGGGTTGTTGTACTTTGACATATACCAAGTTTATAGGGATTGTTGTACTTTGACATGTACCAAGTTTATAGGGGTTGTTGTACTTTGACATGTACCAAGTTTATAGGGATTGTTGTACTTTGACATGTACCAAGTTTATAGGGGTTGTTGTGATCATGATCTTATGGTTGTTGTACTGTGACATGTACCAAGTTTATAGGGGTTGTTGTGTGTCATGATCTTATGGTTGTTGTACTTTGACATGTACCAAGTTTATAGGGGTTGTTGTACTTTGACATGTACCAAGTTTATAGGGGTTGTTGTACTTTGACATATACCAAGTTTATAGGGGTTGTTGTACTTTGACATGTACCAAGTTTATAGGGGTTGTTGTACTTTGACATATACCAAGTTTATAGGGGTTGTTCTACTTTGACATATGCCAAGTTTATAGGGTTTGTTGTACTTTGACATATACCAAGTTTATAGAGGTTGTTGTACATTGACATGTACCAAGTTTATAGGGGTTGTTGTGTGTCATGATCTTATGGTTGTTGTACTTTGACATGTACCAAGTTTATAGGGGTTGTTGTACTTTGACATGTACCAAGTTTAAAGGGGTTGTTGTACTTTGACATGTACCAAGTTAATAGGGGTTGTTTTGGTCATGATCTTATGGTTGTTGTACTTTGAGATGTATCAAGTTTATAGGGGTTGTTGTGTGTCATGATCTTATGGTTGTTGTACTTTGACATATACCAAGTTTATAGGGGTTGTTGTACTTTGACATGTACCAAGTTTATAGGGTTTGTTGTACTTTGACATATACCAAGTTTATAGGGGTTGTTGTACTCTGACATGTACCAAGTTTTTAGGGTTTGTTGTACTCTGACATGTACCAAGTTTATAGAGGTTGTTGAAAAATCAAGGGTAAGTGACTTCTATCAAGTGCAAATACTTTGACATGTACCAAGTTTATAGGGGTTGTTGTGGTCATGATCTTATGGTTGTTGTACTTTGACATGTACCAAGTTTATAGGGGTTGTTGTGTGTCATGATCTTATGGTTGTTGTACTTTGACATGTACCAAGTTTATAGCGGTTGTTGTACTTTGACATGTACCAAGTTTAAAGGGGTTGTTATACTTTGACATGTACCAAGTTTATAGGGGTTGTTGTGGTCATGATCTTATGGTTGTTGTACTTTGAGATGTATCAAGTTTATAGGGGTTGTTGTGTGTCATGATCTTATTGTTGCTGTACTTTGACATATACCAAGTTTATAGGGATTGTTGTACTTTGACATGTACCAAGTTTATAGGGGTTGTTGTACTTTGACATGTACCAAGTTTATAGGGTTTTTTGTACTTTGACATGTACCAAGTTTATAGGGGTTGTTGTACTTTGACATGTACCAAGTTTATAGGGGTTGTTGTGTGTCATGATCTTACGGTTGTTGTACTTTGACATGTACCAAGTTTATAGGGGTTGTTGTACTTTAACATATACCAAGTTTATAGGGTTTGTTGTACTTTGACATATACCAAGTTTATAGGGGTTGTTGTACTTTGACATATACCAAGTTTATAGAGGTTGTTGTACTTTGACATGTACCAAGTTTATAGGGGTTGTTGTACTTTGACATGTACCAAGTTTATAGGGTTTGTTGTACTTTGTCATGTACCAAGTTTATAGGGGTTGTTGTACTTTGACATGTACCAAGTTTATAGAGGTTGTTGTACTTTGACATATGCCAAGTTTATAGGGTTTGTTGTACTTTGACATATACCAAGTTTATAGGGGTTGTTGTACTTTGACATGTACCAAGATTATAGGGTTTGTTGTACTTTGTCATGTACCAAGTTTATAGGGGTTGTTGTACTTTGACATGTACCAAGTTTATAGGGGTTGTTGTACTTTGACATGTACCAAGTTTATAGGGGTTGTTGTGGTCATGATCTTATGGTTGTTGTACTTTGACATGTATCAAGTTTATAGGGGTTGTTGTGTGTCATGATCTTATGGTTGTTGTACTTTGACATGTACCAAGTTTATAGGGATTGTTGTACTTTGACATGTACCAAGTTTATAGGGTTTGTTGTACTTTGACATGTACCAAGTTTATAGGGGTTGTTGTACTTTGACATGTACCAAGTTTATAGGGGTTGTTGTACTTTGACATGTACCAAGTTTATAGGGGTTGTTGTACTTTGACATGTACCAAGTTTATAGGGGTTGTTGTACTTTGACATGTACCAAGTTTATAGGGATTGTTGTACTTTGACATGTACCAAGTTTATAGGGATTGTTGTACTTTGACATGTACCAAGTTTATAGGGGTTGTTGTACTTTGACATGTACCAAGTTTATAGGGGTTGCTGTACTTTGACATGTACCAAGTTTATAGGGGTTGTTGTAATTTGACATGTACCAAGTTTATAGGGATTGTTGTACTTTGACATGTACCAAGTTTATAGGGGTTGTTGTACTTTGACATGTACCAAGTTTATAGGGGTTGTTGTACTTTGACATATACCAAGTTTATAGGGGTTGTTGTACTTTGACATGTACCAAGTTTATAGGGGTTGTTGTACTTTGACATGTACCAGGTTTATAGGGATTGTTGTACTTTGACATGTACCAAGTTTAAAGGGGTTGTTGTACTTTAATATATACCAAGTTTATAGGGTTTGTTGTACTTTGACATATACCAAGTTTATAGAGGTTATTGTACTTTGACATGTACCAAGTTTATAGGGGTTGTTGTACTTTGACATATACCAAGTTTATAGGGGTTGTTGTACTTTGACATGTACCAAGTTTATAGGGGTTGTTTTACTTTGACATGTACCATGTTTATAGGGGTTGTTGTACTTTGACATGTACCAAGTTTATAGGGATTGTTGTACTTTGACATGTACCAAGTTTATAGGGGTTGTCGTACTTTGACATGTACCAAGTTTATAGGGGTTGTTGTACTTTGACATGTACCAAGTTTATAGGGATTGTTGTACTTTGACATGTACCGAGTTTATAGGGGTTGTTGTACTTTGACATGTACCAAGTGTATAGGGGTTGTTGTACTTTGACATGTACCAAGTTTATAGGGATTGTTGTACTTTGACATGTACCAAGTTTATAGGGTTTGTTGTACTTTGACATGTACCAAGTTTATAGGGGTTGTTGTACTTTGACATGTACCAAGTTTATAGGGGCTGTTGTACTTTGACATATACCAAGTTTATAGGGGTTGTTGTACTTTGACATGTACCAAGTTTATAGGGATTGTTGTACTTTGACATGTACCAAGTGTATAGGGGTTGTTGTACTTTGACATGTACCAAGTTTATAGGGATTGTTGTACTTTGACATGTACCGAGTTTATAGGGGTTGTTGTACTTTGACATGTACCAAGTGTATAGGGGTTGTTGTACTTTGACATGTACCAAGTTTATAGGGATTGTTGTACTTTGACATGTACCAAGTTTATACGGTTTGTTGTACTTTGACATGTACCAAGTTTATAGGGGTTGTTGTACTTTGACATGTACCAAGTTTATAGGGGCTGTTGTACTTTGACATATACCAAGTTTATAGGGGTTGTTGTACTTTGACATGTACCAAGTTTATAGGGATTGTTGTACTTTGACATGTACCAAGTTTATAGGTGTTGTTGTGGTCATGATCTTATGGTTGTTGTACTTTGACATGTACCAAGTTTATAGGGGTTGTTGTGTGTCATGATCCTATGGTTGTTGTACTTTGACATGTACCAAGTTTATAGGGATTGTTATACTTTGACATGTACCAAGTTTATAGGGGTTGTTGTGTGTCATGATCTTATGGTTGTTGTACTTTGACATGTACCAAGTTTATAGGTGTTGTTGTACTTTGACATGTACCAAGTTTATAGGGGTTGTTGTACTTTGACATGTACCAAGTTTATAGGGGGTTGTTGTACTTTGACATATACCAAGTTTATAGGGGTTGTTGTACTTTGACATGTACCAAGTTTATAGGGGTTGTTTTACTTTGACATGTACCATGTTTATAGGGGTTGTTGTACTTTGACATGTACCAAGTTTATAGGGGTTGTTGTACTTTGACATGTACCAAGTTTATAGGGGTTGTTGTACTTTGACATGTACCAAGTTTATAGGGATTGTTGTACTTTGACATGTACCAAGTTTATAGGGATTGTTGTACTTTGACATGTACCAAGTTTATAGGGGTTGTTGTACTTTGACATGTACCAAGTTTATAGGGGTTGTTGTACTTTGACATGTACCAAGTTTATAGGGATTGTTGTACTTTGACATGTACCAAGTTTATAGGGATTGTTGTACTTTGACATGTACCAAGTTTATAGGGATTGTTGTACTTTGAGATGTACCAAGTTTATAGGGATTGTTGTACTTTGACATGTACCAAGTTTATAGGGGTTGTTGTACTTTGACATGTACCAAGTTTATAGGGGTTGTTGTACTTTGACATGTACCAAGTTTATAGGGGTTGTTGTACTTTGACATGTACCAAGTTTATAGAGGTTGTTGTACTTTGACATGTACCAAGTTTATAGGGGTTGTTGTGGTCATGATCTTATGGTTGTTGTACTTTGACATGTACCAAGTTTATAGGGGTTGTTGTACTTTGACATGTACCAAGATTATAGGGATTGTTGTACTTTGACATATACCAAGTTTATAGGGGTTGTTGTACTTTGACATGTACCAAGTTTATAGAGGTTGTTGTACTTTGACATGTACCAAGTTTATAGGGGTTGTTGTGGTCATGATCTTATGGTTGTTGTACTTTGACATGTACCAAGTTTATAGAGGTTGTTGTACTTTGACATGTACCAAGTTTATAGGGGTTGTTGTGGTCATGATCTTATGGTTGTTGTACTTTGACATGTACCAAGTTTATAGGGGTTGTTGTACTTTGACATGTACCAAGTTTATAGGGATTGTTATACTTTGACATGTACCAAGTTTATAGGGGTTGTTGTACTTTGACATGTACCAAGTTTATAGGGATTGTTGTACTTTGACATGTACCAAGTTTATAGGGATTGTTGTACTTTGACATGTACCAAGTTTATAGGGATTGTTATACTTTGACATGTACCAAGTTTATAGGGATTGTTGTACTTTGACATGTACCAAGTTTATAGGGGTTGTTGTACTTTGACATGTACCAAGTTTATAGGGATTGTTGTACTTTGACATGTACCAAGATTATAGGGATTGTTGTACTTTGACATGTACCAAGTTTATAGGGGTTGTTGTACTTTGACATGTACCAAGTTTATAGGGGTTGTTGTACTTTGACATGTACCAAGTTTATAGGGATTGTTGTACTTTGACATGTACCAAGTTTATAGGGGTTGTTGTACTTTGACATGTACCAAGTTTATAGGGGTTGTTGTACTTTGACATGTACCAAGTTTATAGGGGTTGTTGTACTTTGACATGTACCAAGTTTATAGGGATTGTTGTACTTTGACATGTACCAAGTTTATAGGGGTTGTTGTACTTTGACATGTACCAAGTTTATAGGGGTTGTTGTACTTTGACATGTACCAAGTTTATAGGGATTGTTGTACTTTGACATGTACCAAGTTTATAGAGGTTGTTGTACTTTGACATGTACCAAGATTATAGGGGTTGTTGTACTTTGACATATACCAAGTTTATAGAGGTTGTTGTACTTTGACATGTACCAAGTTTATAGGGGTTGTTGTGTGTCATGATCTTATGGTTGTTGTACTTTGAAATGTACCAAGTTTATAGGGGTTGTTGTACTTTGACATGTACCAAGTTTAAAGGGGTTGTTGTACTTTGACATGTACCAAGTTTATAGGGGTTGTTTTGGTCATGATCTTATGGTTGTTGTACTTAGAGATGTATCAAATTTATAGGGGTTGTTGTGTGTCATGATCTTATGGTTGTTGTACTTTGACATATACCAAGTTTATAGGGGTTGTTGTACTTTGACATGTACCAAGTTTATAGGGTTTGTTGTACTTTGACATGTACCAAGTTTATAGGGGTTGTTGTACTTTGACATGAACCAAGTTTATAGGGGTTGTTGTGTGTCATGATCTTATGGTTGTTGTACTTTGACATGTACCAAGTTTAAAGGGGTTGTTGTACTTTAATATATACCAAGTTTATAGGGTTTGTTGTACTTTGACATGTACCAAGTTTATAGGGGTTGTTGTACTTTGACATGTACCAAGTTTATAGGGGTTGTTGTACTTTGACATGTACCAAGTTTATAGGGGTTGTTGTAATTTGACATGTACCAAGTTTATAGGGATTGTTGTACTTTGACATGTACCAAGTTTATAGGGGTTGTTGTACTTTGACATGTACCAAGTTTATAGGGGTTGTTGTACTTTGACATATACCAAGTTTATAGGGGTTGTTGTACTTTGACATGTACCAAGTTTATAGGGGTTGTTGTACTTTGACATGTACCAGGTTTATAGGGATTGTTGTACTTTGACATATACCAAGTTTATAGGGATTGTTATACTTTGACATGTACCAAGTTTATAGGGGTTGTTGTGGTCATGATCTTATGGTTGTTGTACTTTGACATTTACCAAGTTTATAGGGGTTGTTGTACTTTGACATGTACCAAGTTTATAGGGGTTGTTGTGGTCATGATCTTATGGTTGTTGTACTTTGACATGTACCAAGTTTATAGGGATTGTTGTACTTTGACATGTACCAAGTTTATAGGGGTTGTTGTACTTTGACATGTACCAAGTTTATAGGGGTTGTTGTACTTTGACATGTACCAAGTTTATAGGGGTTGTTGTACTTTGACATGTACCGAGTTTATAGGGATTGTTGTACTTTGACATGTACCAAGATTATAGGGATTGTTGTACTTTGACATATACCAAGTTTATAGGGGTTGTTGTACTTTGACATGTACCAAGTTTATAGGGGTTGTTGTACTTTGACATGTACCAAGTTTATAGGGGTTGTTGTACTTTGACATGTACCAAGTTTATAGGGGTTGTTGTACTTTGACATGTACCAAGTTTATAGGGATTGTTGTACTTTGACATGTACCAAGTTTATAGGGGTTGTTGTACTTTGACATGTACCAAGTTTATAGGGGTTGTTGTTCTTTGACATGTACCAAGTTTATAGGGATTGTTGTACTTTGACATGTACCAAGTTTATAGGGGTTGTTGTACTTTGACATGTACCAAGATTATAGGGGTTGTTGTACTTTGACATGTATCAAGATTACAGGGGTTGTTGTACTTTGACATGTACCAAGATTATAGGGATTGTTGTACTTTGACATATACCAAGTTTATAGGGGTTGTTGTACTTTGATATGTACCAAGTTTATAGGGTTGTTGTACTTTGACATGTACCAAGTTTATAGGGATTGTTGTACTTTGACATGTACCAAGTTTATAGGGATTGTTATACTTTGACATGTACCAAGTTTATAGGGGTTGTTGTGGTCATGATCCTATGGTTGTTGTACTTTGACATGTACCAAGTTTATAGGGGTTGTTGTGTGTCATGATCTTATGGTTGTTGTACTTTGACCTGTACCTAGTTTATAGGGGTTGTTGTACTTTGACATGTACCAAGTTTATAGGGGTTGTTGTACTTTGACATGTACAAAGTTTATAGGGTTTTTGTGGTCATGATCTTATTGTTGTTGTACTTTGACATGTACCAAGTTTATAGGGGTTGTTGTGTGTCATGATCTTATGGTTGTTGTACTTTGACCTGTACCTAGTTTATAGGGGTTGTTGTACTTTGACATGTACCTAGTTTATAGGGGTTGTTGTACTTTGACATATACCTAGTTTATAGGGGTTGTTGTATTTTGACATGTACCAAGTTTATAGAGGTTGTTGTACTTTGACATGTACCAAGTTTATAGGGGTTGTCGTACTTTGACATGTACCAAGTTTATAGGGATTGTTGTACTTTGACATATACCAAGTTTATAGGGGTTGCTGTACTTTGACATGTACCAAGTGTATAGGGTTTGTTGTACTTTGACATGTTCCAAGTTTATAGGGGGTTGTTGTACTTTGACATGTACCAAGTTTATAGGGGTTGTTGTGTGTCATGATCTTATGGTTGTTGTACTTTGACATGTACCAAGTTTATAGTGGTTGTTGTACTTTGACATATACCAAGTTTATAGGGTTTGTTGTACTTTGACATATACCAAGTTTATAGGGGTTGTTGTACTTTGACCTATACCAAGTTTATAGGGGTTGTTGTACTTTGACGTGTACCAAGTTTATAGGGGTTGTTGTACTTTGACATGTACCAAGTTTATAGGGGTTGTTGTACTTTGACATGTACCAAGTTTATAGGGGTTGTTGTAATTTGACATGTACCAAGTTTATAGGGATTGTTGTACTTTGACATCTACCAAGTTTATAGGGGTTGTTGTACTTTGACATGTACCAAGTTTATAGGGGTTGTTGTACTTTGACATGTACCAAGTTTATAGGGATTGTTGTACTTTGACATGTACCAAGTTTATAGGGATTGTTGTACTTTGACATGTACCAAGTTTATAGGGGTTGTTGTACTCTGACATGTACGAATTTATAGGGGTTGTTGTGGTCATGATCTTATGGTTGTTGTACTTTGACATGTACCAAGTTTATAGGGGTTGTTGTACTTTGACATGTACCAAGTTTATAGGGATTGTTATACTTTGACATGTACCAAGTTTATAGGGATTGTTGTGATCATGATCTTATGGTTGTTGTACTTTGACATGTACCAAGTTTATAGGGGTTGTTGTACTTTGACATGTACCAAGTTTATAGGGATTGTTGTACTTTGACATGTACCAAGATTATAGGGATTGTTGTACTTTGACATATACCAAGTTTATAGGGGTTGTTGTACTTTGACATGTACCAAGTTTATAGGGGTTGTTGTACTTTGACATGTACCAAGTTTATAGGGGTTGTTGTACTTTGACATGTACCAAGTTTATAGGGGTTGTTGTGATCATGATCTTATGGTTGTTGTACTTTGACATGTACCAAGTTTATAGGGGTTGTTGTGTGTCATGATCTTATGGTTGTTGTACTTTGACATGTACCAAGTTTATAGGGGTTGTTGTACTTTGACATGTACCAAGTTTATAGGGGTTGTTTTACTTTGACATATACCAAGTTTATAGGGGTTGTTGTACTTTGACATGTACCAAGTTTATAGGGGTTGTTGTACTTTGACATATACCAAGTTTATAGGGGTTGTTCTACTTTGACATATGCCAAGTTTATAGGGTTTGTTGTACTTTGACATATACCAAGTTTATAGAGGTTGTTGTACTGTGACATGTACCAAGTTTATAGGGGTTGTTGTGTGTCATGATCTTATGGTTGTTGTACTTTGACATATACCAAGTTTATAGGGGTTGTTGTACTTTGACATGTACCAAGTTTATAGGGTTTGTTGTACTTTGACATGTACCAAGTTTATAGGGGTTGTTGTGTGTCATGATCTTATGGTTGTTGTACTTTGACATGTACCAAGTTTAAAGGGGTTGTTGTACTTTAATATATACCAAGTTTATAGGGTTTGTTGTACTTTGACATATACCAAGTTTATAGGGGTTGTTGTACTTTGACATATACCAAGTTTATAGAGGTTTTTGTACTTTGACATGTACCAAGTTTATAGGGGTTGTTGTACTTTGACATGTACCAAGTTTATAGGGGTTGTTGTACTTTGACATGTACCAAGTTTATAGGGGTTGTTGTAATTTGACATGTACCAAGTTTATAGGGATTGTTGTACTTTGACATGTACCAAGTTTATAGGGGTTGTTGTACTTTGACATGTACCAAGTTTATAGGGGTTGTTGTACTTTGACATATACCAAGTTTATAGGGGTTGTTGTACTTTGACATGTACCAAGTTTATAGGGGTTGTTGTACTTTGACATGTACCAGGTTTATAGGGATTGTTGTACTTTGACATATACCAAGTTTATAGGGATTGTTATACTTTGACATGTACCAAGTTTATAGGGGTTGTTGTGGTCATGATCTTATGGTTGTTGTACTTTGACATGTACCAAGTTTATAGGGGTTGTTGTACTTTGACATGTACCAAGTTTATAGGGGTTGTTGTGGTCATGATCTTATGGTTGTTGTACTTTGACATGTACCAAGTTTATAGGGATTGTTATACTTTGACATGTACCAAGTTTATAGGGTTTGTTGTACTTTGACATGTACCAAGTTTATAGGGGTTGTTGTACTTTGACATGTACCAAGTTTATAGGGGTTGTTGTGTGTCATGATCTTATGGTTGTTGTACTTTGACATGTACCAAGTTTAAAGGGGTTGTTGTACTTTAATATATACCAAGTTTATAGGGTTTGTTGTACTTTGACATATACCAAGTTAATAGGGGTTGTTGTACTTTGACATATACCAAGTTTATAGAGGTTTTTGTACTTTGACATGTACCAAGTTTATAGGGGTTGTTGTACTTTGACATGTACCAAGTTTATAGGGGTTGTTGTACTTTGACATGTACCAAGTTTATAGGGGTTGTTGTAATTTGACATGTACCAAGTTTATAGGGATTGTTGTACTTTGACATGTACCAAGTTTATAGGGGTTGTTGTACTTTGACATGTACCAAGTTTATAGGGGTTGTTGTACTTTGACATATACCAAGTTTATAGGGGTTGTTGTACTTTGACATGTACCAAGTTTATAGGGGTTGTTGTACTTTGACATGTACCAGGTTTATAGGGATTGTTGTACTTTGACATATACCAAGTTTATAGGGATTGTTATACTTTGACATGTACCAAGTTTATAGGGGTTGTTGTGGTCATGATCTTATGGTTGTTGTACTTTGACATGTACCAAGTTTATAGGGGTTGTTGTACTTTGACATGTACCAAGTTTATAGGGGTTGTTGTGGTCATGATCTTATGGTTGTTGTACTTTGACATGTACCAAGTTTATAGGGATTGTTATACTTTGACATGTACCAAGTTAATAGGGGTTGTTGTACTTTGACATGTACCAAGTTTATAGGGTTTGTTGTACTTTGACATGTACCAAGTTTATAGGGGTTGTTGTACTTTGACATGTACCGAGTTTATAGGGATTGTTGTACTTTGACATGTACCAAGATTATAGGGATTGTTGTACTTTGACATATACCAAGTTTATAGGGGTTGTTGTACTTTGACATGTACCAAGTTTATAGGGGTTGTTGTACTTTGACATGTACCAAGTTTATAGGGGTTGTTGTACTTTGACATGTACCAAGTTTATAGGGGTTGTTGTACTTTGACATGTACCAAGTTTATAGGGATTGTTGTACTTTGACATGTACCAAGTTTATAGGGGTTGTTGTACTTTGACATGTACCAAGTTTATAGGGGTTGTTGTACTTTGACATGTATCAAGTTTATAGGGATTGTTGTACTTTGACATGTACCAAGTTTATAGGGGTTGTTGTACTTTGACATGTACCAAGATTATAGGGGTTGTTGTACTTTGACATGTACCAAGATTATAGGGGTTGTTGTACTTTGACATGTACCAAGATTATAGGGATTGCTGTACTTTGACATATACCAAGTTTATAGGGGTTGTTGTACTTTGATATGTACCAAGTTTATAGGGTTGTTGTACTTTGACATGTACCAAGTTTATAGGGATTGTTGTACTTTGACATGTACCAAGTTTATAGGGATTGTTATACTTTGACATGTACCAAGTTTATAGGGGTTGTTGTGGTCATGATCCTATGGTTGTTGTACTTTGACATGTACCAAGTTTATAGGGGTTGTTGTGTATCATGATCTTATGGTTGTTGTACTTTGACCTGTACCTAGTTTATAGGGGTTGTTGTACTTTGACATGTACCAAGTTTATAGGGATTGTTGTACTTTGACATGTACAAAGTTTATAGGGGTTTTTGTGGTCATGATCTTATTGTTGTTGTACTTTGACATGTACCAAGTTTATAGGGGTTGTTGTGTGTCATGATCTTATGGTTGTTGTACTTTGACCTGTACCTAGTTTATAGGGGTTGTTGTACTTTGACATGCACCTAGTTTATAGGGGTTGTTGTATTTTGACATGTACCAAGTTTATAGAGGTTGTTGTACTTTGACATGTACCAAGTTTATAGGGGTTGTTGTGTGTCATGATCTTATGGTTGTTGTACTTTGACATGTACCAAGTTTATAGTGGTTGTTGTACTTTAACATATACCAAGTTTATAGGGTTTGTTGTACTTTGACATATACCAAGTTTATAGGGGTTGTTGTACTTTGACCTATACCAAGTTTATAGAGGTTGTTGTACTTTGACGTGTACCAAGTTTATAGGGGTTGTTGTACTTTGACATGTACCAAGTTTATAGGGGTTGTTGTACTTTGACATGTACCAAGTTTATAGGGGTTGTTGTAATTTGACATGTACCAAGTTTATAGGGATTGTTGTACTTTGACATGTACCAAGTTTATAGGGGTTGTTGTACTTTGACATGTACCAAGTTTATAGGGGTTGTTGTACTTTGACATGTACCAAGTTTATAGGGATTGTTGTACTTTGACATGTACCAAGTTTATAGGGATTGTTGTACTTTGACATGTACCAAGTTTATAGGGGTTGTTGTACTCTGACATGTACGAATTTATAGGGGTTGTTGTGGTCATGATCTTATGGTTGTTGTACTTTGACATGTACCAAGTTTATAGGGGTTGTTGTACTTTGACATGTACCAAGTTTATAGGGGTTGTTGTACTTTGACATGTACCAAGTTTATAGGGATTGTTATACTTTGACATGTACCAAGTTTATAGGGATTGTTGTGATCATGATCTTATGGTTGTTGTACTTTGACATGTACCAAGTTTATAGGGGTTGTTGTACTTTGACATATACCAAGTTTATAGGGGTTGTTGTACTTTGACATGTACCAAGTTTATAGGGGTTGTTGTACTTTGACATGTACCAAGTTTATAGGGATTGTTGTACTTTGACATGTACCAAGATTATAGGGATTGTTGTACTTTGACATATACCAAGTTTATAGGGGTTGTTGTACTTTGACATGTACCAAGTTTATAGGGGTTGTTGTACTTTGACATGTACCAAGTTTATAGGGGTTGTTGTACTCTGACATGTACCAATTTATAGGGGTTGTTGTGGTCATGATCTTATGGTTGTTGTACTTTGACATGTACCAAGTTTATAGGGGTTGTTGTACTTTGACATGTACCAAGTTTATAGGGGTTGTTGTGATCATGATCTTATGGTTGTTGTACTTTGACATGTACCAAGTTTATAGGGGTTGTTGTACTTTGACATGTACCAAGTTTATAGGGGTTGTTGTACTTTGACATGTACCAAGTTTATAGGGGTTGTTGTGTGTCATGATCTTATGGTTGTTGTACTTTGACATGTACCAAGTTTATAGGGGTTGTTGTACTTTGACATGTACCAAGTTTATAGGGGTTGTTGTACTTTGACATGTACCAAGTTTATAGGGGTTGTTGTACTTTGACATGTACCAAGTTTATAGGGGTTGTTGTGTGTCATGATCTTATGGTTGTTGTACTTTGACATGTACCAAGTTTAAAGGGGTTGTTGTACTTTAATATATACCAAGTTTATAGGGTTTGTTGTACTTTGACATGTACCAAGTTTATAGGGGTTGTTGTACTTTGACATGTACCAAGTTTATAGGGGTTGTTGTACTTTGACATGTACCAAGTTTATAGGGGTTGTTGTAATTTGACATGTACCAAGTTTATAGGGATTGTTGTACTTTGACATGTACCAAGTTTATAGGGGTTGTTGTACTTTGACATGTACCAAGTTTATAGGGGTTGTTGTACTTTGACATATACCAAGTTTATAGGGGTTGTTATACTTTGACATGTACCAAGTTTATAGGGGTTGTTGTGGTCATGATCCTATGGTTGTTGTACTTTGACATGTACCAAGTTTATAGGGGTTGTTGTGTATCATGATCTTATGGTTGTTGTACTTTGACCTGTACCTAGTTTATAGGGGTTGTTGTACTTTGACATGTACCAAGTTTATAGGGATTGTTGTACTTTGACATGTACAAACTTTATAGGGGTTTTTGTGGTCATGATCTTATTGTTGTTGTACTTTGACATGTACCAAGTTTATAGGGGTTGTTGTGTGTCATGATCTTATGGTTGTTGTACTTTGACCTGTACCTAGTTTATAGGGGTTGTTGTACTTTGACATGCACCTAGTTTATAGGGGTTGTTGTATTTTGACATGTACCAAGTTTATAGAGGTTGTTGTACTTTGACATGTACCAAGTTTATAGGGGTTGTTGTGTGTCATGATCTTATGGTTGTTGTACTTTGACATGTACCAAGTTTATAGTGGTTGTTGTACTTTAACATATACCAAGTTTATAGGGTTTGTTGTACTTTGACATATACCAAGTTTATAGGGGTTGTTGTACTTTGACCTATACCAAGTTTATAGAGGTTGTTGTACTTTGACGTGTACCAAGTTTATAGGGGTTGTTGTACTTTGACATGTACCAAGTTTATAGGGGTTGTTGTACTTTGACATGTACCAAGTTTATAGGGGTTGTTGTAATTTGACATGTACCAAGTTTATAGGGATTGTTGTACTTTGACATGTACCAAGTTTATAGGGGTTGTTGTACTTTGACATGTACCAAGTTTATAGGGGTTGTTGTACTTTGACATGTACCAAGTTTATAGGGATTGTTGTACTTTGACATGTACCAAGTTTATAGGGATTGTTGTACTTTGACATGTACCAAGTTTATAGGGGTTGTTGTACTCTGACATGTACCAATTTATAGGGGTTGTTGTGGTCATGATCTTATGGTTGTTGTACTTTGACATGTACCAAGTTTATAGGGGTTGTTGTACTTTGACATGTACCAAGTTTATAGGGGTTGTTGTGATCATGATCTTATGGTTGTTGTACTTTGACATGTACCAAGTTTATAGGGGTTGTTGTACTTTGACATGTACCAAGTTTATAGGGGTTGTTGTACTTTGACATGTACCAAGTTTATAGGGGTTGTTGTGTGTCATGATCTTATGGTTGTTGTACTTTGACATGTACCAAGTTTATAGGGGTTGTTGTACTTTGACATGTACCAAGTTTATAGGGGTTGTTGTACTTTGACATATACCAAGTTTATAGGGGTTGTTGTACTTTGACATGTACCAAGTTTATAGGGGTTGTTGTACTTTGACATATACCAAGTTTATAGGGGTTGTTCTACTTTGACATATGCCAAGTTTATAGGGTTTGTTGTACTTTGACATATACCAAGTTTATAGAGGTTGTTGTACTTTGACATGTACCAAGTTTATAGGGGTTGTTGTGTGTCATGATCTTATGGTTGTTGTACTTTGAAATGTACCAAGTTTATAGGGGTTGTTGTACTTTGACATGTACCAAGTTTAAAGGGGTTGTTGTACTTTGACATGTACCAAGTTTATAGGGGTTGTTTTGGTCATGATCTTATGGTTGTTGTACTTAGAGATGTATCAAATTTATAGGGGTTGTTGTGTGTCATGATCTTATGGTTGTTGTACTTTGACATATACCAAGTTTATAGGGGTTGTTGTACTTTGACATGTACCAAGTTTATAGGGTTTGTTGTACTTTGACATGTACCAAGTTTATAGGAGTTGTTGTACTTTGACATGTACCAAGTTTATAGGGGTTGTTGTGTGTCATGATCTTATGGTTGTTGTACTTTGACATGTACCAAGTTTAAAGGGGTTGTTGTACTTTAATATATACCAAGTTTATAGGGTTTGTTGTACTTTGACATATACCAAGTTTATAGGGGTTGTTGTACTTTGACATATACCAAGTTTATAGAGGTTTTTGTACTTTGACATGTACCAAGTTTATAGGGGTTGTTGTACTTTGACATGTACCAAGTTTATAGGGGTTGTTGTACTTTGACATGTACCAAGTTTATAGGGGTTGTTGTAATTTGACATGTACCAAGTTTAAAGGGATTGTTGTACTTTGACATGTACCAAGTTTATAGGGGTTGTTGTACTTTGACATGTACCAAGTTTATAGGGGTTGTTGTACTTTGACATATACCAAGTTTATAGGGGTTGTTGTACTTTGACATGTACCAAGTTTATAGGGGTTGTTGTACTTTGACATGTACCAGGTTTATAGGGATTGTTGTACTTTGACATATACCAAGTTTATAGGGATTGTTATACTTTGACATGTACCAAGTTTATAGGGGTTGTTGTGGTCATGATCTTATGGTTGTTGTACTTTGACATGTACCAAGTTTATAGGGGTTGTTGTACTTTGACATGTACCAAGTTTATAGGGGTTGTTGTGGTCATGATCTTATGGTTGTTGTACTTTGACATGTACCAAGTTTATAGGGATTGTTATACTTTGACATGTACCAGTTTATAGGGTTTGTTGTACTTTGACATGTACCAAGTTTATAGGGGTTGTTGTACTTTGACATGTACCAAGTTTATAGGGGTTGTTGTGTGTCATGATCTTATGGTTGTTGTACTTTGACATGTACCAAGTTTAAAGGGGTTGTTGTACTTTAATATATACCAAGTTTATAGGGTTTGTTGTACTTTGACATATACCAAGTTTATAGGGGTTGTTGTACTTTGACATATACCAAGTTTATAGAGGTTTTTGTACTTTGACATGTACCAAGTTTATAGGGGTTGTTGTACTTTGACATGTACCAAGTTTATAGGGGTTGTTGTACTTTGACATGTACCAAGTTTATAGGGGTTGTTGTAATTTGACATGTACCAAGTTTATAGGGATTGTTGTACTTTGACATGTACCAAGTTTATAGGGGTTGTTGTACTTTGACATGTACCAAGTTTATAGGGATTGTTGTACTTTGACATGTACCAAGTTTATAGGGATTGTTGTACTTTGACATGTACCAAGTTTATAGGGATTGTTGTACTTTGACATGTACCAAGTTTATAGGGATTGTTGTACTTTGACATGTACCAAGTTTATAGGGGTTGTTGTACTTTGACATGTACCAAGTTTATAGGGGTTGTTGTACTTTGACATGTACCAAGTTTATAGGGGTTGTTGTACTTTGACATGTACCAAGTTTATAGAGGTTTTTGTACTTTGACATGTACCAAGTTTATAGGGGTTGTTGTGGTCATGATCTTATGGTTGTTGTACTTTGACATGTACCAAGTTTATAGGGGTTGTTGTACTTTGACATGTACCAAGTTTATAGGGATTGTTATACTTTGACATGTACCAAGTTTATAGGGGTTGTTGTGGTCATGATCTTATGGTTGTTGTACTTTGACATGTACCAAGTTTATAGGGGTTGTTGTACTTTGACATGTACCAAGTTTATAGGGGTTGTTGTACTTTGACATGTACCAAGTTTATAGGGGTTGTTGTACTTTGACATGTACCAAGTTTATAGGGGTTGTTGTAATTTGACATGTACCAAGTTTATAGGGATTGTTGTACTTTGACATGTACCAAGTTTATAGGGGTTGTTGTACTTTGACATGTACCAAGTTTATAGGGGTTGTTGTACTTTGACATGTACCAAGTTTATAGGGGTTGTTGTACTTTGACATATACCAAGTTTATAGGGATTGTTGTAGTTTGACATGTACCAAGTTTATAGGGGTTGTTGTACTTTGACATATACCAAGTTTATAGGGATTGTTGTACTTTGACATGTACCAAGTTTATAGGGGTTGTTGTACTTTGACATGTACCAAGTTTATAGGGATTGTTGTACTTTGACATGTACCAAGTTTATAGGGGTTGTTGTGATCATGATCTTATGGTTGTTGTACTGTGACATGTACCAAGTTTATAGGGGTTGTTGTGTGTCATGATCTTATGGTTGTTGTACTTTGACATGTACCAAGTTTATAGGGGTTGTTGTACTTTGACATGTACCAAGTTTATAGGGGTTGTTGTACTTTGACATATACCAAGTTTATAGGGGTTGTTGTACTTTGACATGTACCAAGTTTATAGGGGTTGTTGTACTTTGACATGTACCAAGTTTATAGGGATTGTTGTACTTTGACATGTACCAAGTTTATAGGGGTTGTTGTACTCTGACATGTACGAATTTATAGGGGTTGTTGTGGTCATGATCTTATGGTTGTTGTACTTTGACATGTACCAAGTTTATAGGGGTTGTTGTACTTTGACATGTACCAAGTTTATAGGGGTTGTTGTACTTTGACATGTACCAAGTTTATAGGGATTGTTATACTTTGACATGTACCAAGTTTATAGGGATTGTTGTGATCATGATCTTATGGTTGTTGTACTTTGACATGTACCAAGTTTATAGGGGTTGTTGTACTTTGACATATACCAAGTTTATAGGGGTTGTTGTACTTTGACATGTACCAAGTTTATAGGGGTTGTTGTACTTTGACATGTACCAAGTTTATAGGGATTGTTGTACTTTGACATGTACCAAGATTATAGGGATTGTTGTACTTTGACATATACCAAGTTTATAGGGGTTGTTGTACTTTGACATGTACCAAGTTTATAGGGGTTGTTGTACTTTGACATGTACCAAGTTTATAGGGGTTGTTGTACTCTGACATGTACCAATTTATAGGGGTTGTTGTGGTCATGATCTTATGGTTGTTGTACTTTGACATGTACCAAGTTTATAGGGGTTGTTGTACTTTGACATGTACCAAGTTTATAGGGGTTGTTGTGATCATGATCTTATGGTTGTTGTACTTTGACATGTACCAAGTTTATAGGGGTTGTTGTACTTTGACATGTACCAAGTTTATAGGGGTTGTTGTACTTTGACATGTACCAAGTTTATAGGGGTTGTTGTGTGTCATGATCTTATGGTTGTTGTACTTTGACATGTACCAAGTTTATAGGGGTTGTTGTACTTTGACATGTACCAAGTTTATAGGGGTTGTTGTACTTTGACATGTACCAAGTTTATAGGGGTTGTTGTACTTTGACATGTACCAAGTTTATAGGGGTTGTTGTGTGTCATGATCTTATGGTTGTTGTACTTTGACATGTACCAAGTTTAAAGGGGTTGTTGTACTTTAATATATACCAAGTTTATAGGGTTTGTTGTACTTTGACATGTACCAAGTTTATAGGGGTTGTTGTACTTTGACATGTACCAAGTTTATAGGGGTTGTTGTACTTTGACATGTACCAAGTTTATAGGGGTTGTTGTAATTTGACATGTACCAAGTTTATAGGGATTGTTGTACTTTGACATGTACCAAGTTTATAGGGGTTGTTGTACTTTGACATGTACCAAGTTTATAGGGGTTGTTGTACTTTGACATATACCAAGTTTATAGGGGTTGTTATACTTTGACATGTACCAAGTTTATAGGGGTTGTTGTGGTCATGATCCTATGGTTGTTGTACTTTGACATGTACCAAGTTTATAGGGGTTGTTGTGTATCATGATCTTATGGTTGTTGTACTTTGACCTGTACCTAGTTTATAGGGGTTGTTGTACTTTGACATGTACCAAGTTTATAGGGATTGTTGTACTTTGACATGTACAAACTTTATAGGGGTTTTTGTGGTCATGATCTTATTGTTGTTGTACTTTGACATGTACCAAGTTTATAGGGGTTGTTGTGTGTCATGATCTTATGGTTGTTGTACTTTGACCTGTACCTAGTTTATAGGGGTTGTTGTACTTTGACATGCACCTAGTTTATAGGGGTTGTTGTATTTTGACATGTACCAAGTTTATAGAGGTTGTTGTACTTTGACATGTACCAAGTTTATAGGGGTTGTTGTGTGTCATGATCTTATGGTTGTTGTACTTTGACATGTACCAAGTTTATAGTGGTTGTTGTACTTTAACATATACCAAGTTTATAGGGTTTGTTGTACTTTGACATATACCAAGTTTATAGGGGTTGTTGTACTTTGACCTATACCAAGTTTATAGAGGTTGTTGTACTTTGACGTGTACCAAGTTTATAGGGGTTGTTGTACTTTGACATGTACCAAGTTTATAGGGGTTGTTGTACTTTGACATGTACCAAGTTTATAGGGGTTGTTGTAATTTGACATGTACCAAGTTTATAGGGATTGTTGTACTTTGACATGTACCAAGTTTATAGGGGTTGTTGTACTTTGACATGTACCAAGTTTATAGGGGTTGTTGTACTTTGACATGTACCAAGTTTATAGGGATTGTTGTACTTTGACATGTACCAAGTTTATAGGGATTGTTGTACTTTGACATGTACCAAGTTTATAGGGGTTGTTGTACTCTGACATGTACCAATTTATAGGGGTTGTTGTGGTCATGATCTTATGGTTGTTGTACTTTGACATGTACCAAGTTTATAGGGGTTGTTGTACTTTGACATGTACCAAGTTTATAGGGGTTGTTGTGATCATGATCTTATGGTTGTTGTACTTTGACATGTACCAAGTTTATAGGGGTTGTTGTACTTTGACATGTACCAAGTTTATAGGGGTTGTTGTACTTTGACATGTACCAAGTTTATAGGGGTTGTTGTGTGTCATGATCTTATGGTTGTTGTACTTTGACATGTACCAAGTTTATAGGGGTTGTTGTACTTTGACATGTACCAAGTTTATAGGGGTTGTTGTACTTTGACATATACCAAGTTTATAGGGGTTGTTGTACTTTGACATGTACCAAGTTTATAGGGGTTGTTGTACTTTGACATATACCAAGTTTATAGGGGTTGTTCTACTTTGACATATGCCAAGTTTATAGGGTTTGTTGTACTTTGACATATACCAAGTTTATAGAGGTTGTTGTACTTTGACATGTACCAAGTTTATAGGGGTTGTTGTGTGTCATGATCTTATGGTTGTTGTACTTTGAAATGTACCAAGTTTATAGGGGTTGTTGTACTTTGACATGTACCAAGTTTAAAGGGGTTGTTGTACTTTGACATGTACCAAGTTTATAGGGGTTGTTTTGGTCATGATCTTATGGTTGTTGTACTTAGAGATGTATCAAATTTATAGGGGTTGTTGTGTGTCATGATCTTATGGTTGTTGTACTTTGACATATACCAAGTTTATAGGGGTTGTTGTACTTTGACATGTACCAAGTTTATAGGGTTTGTTGTACTTTGACATGTACCAAGTTTATAGGAGTTGTTGTACTTTGACATGTACCAAGTTTATAGGGGTTGTTGTGTGTCATGATCTTATGGTTGTTGTACTTTGACATGTACCAAGTTTAAAGGGGTTGTTGTACTTTAATATATACCAAGTTTATAGGGTTTGTTGTACTTTGACATATACCAAGTTTATAGGGGTTGTTGTACTTTGACATATACCAAGTTTATAGAGGTTTTTGTACTTTGACATGTACCAAGTTTATAGGGGTTGTTGTACTTTGACATGTACCAAGTTTATAGGGGTTGTTGTACTTTGACATGTACCAAGTTTATAGGGGTTGTTGTAATTTGACATGTACCAAGTTTAAAGGGATTGTTGTACTTTGACATGTACCAAGTTTATAGGGGTTGTTGTACTTTGACATGTACCAAGTTTATAGGGGTTGTTGTACTTTGACATGTACCAAGTTTATAGGGGTTGTTGTACTTTGACATGTACCAGGTTTATAGGGATTGTTGTACTTTGACATATACCAAGTTTATAGGGATTGTTATACTTTGACATGTACCAAGTTTATAGGGGTTGTTGTGGTCATGATCTTATGGTTGTTGTACTTTGACATGTACCAAGTTTATAGGGGTTGTTGTACTTTGACATGTACCAAGTTTATAGGGGTTGTTGTGGTCATGATCTTATGGTTGTTGTACTTTGACATGTACCAAGTTTATAGGGATTGTTATACTTTGACATGTACCAGTTTATAGGGTTTGTTGTACTTTGACATGTACCAAGTTTATAGGGGTTGTTGTACTTTGACATGTACCAAGTTTATAGGGGTTGTTGTGTGTCATGATCTTATGGTTGTTGTACTTTGACATGTACCAAGTTTAAAGGGGTTGTTGTACTTTAATATATACCAAGTTTATAGGGTTTGTTGTACTTTGACATATACCAAGTTTATAGGGGTTGTTGTACTTTGACATATACCAAGTTTATAGAGGTTTTTGTACTTTGACATGTACCAAGTTTATAGGGGTTGTTGTACTTTGACATGTACCAAGTTTATAGGGGTTGTTGTACTTTGACATGTACCAAGTTTATAGGGGTTGTTGTAATTTGACATGTACCAAGTTTATAGGGATTGTTGTACTTTGACATGTACCAAGTTTATAGGGGTTGTTGTACTTTGACATGTACCAAGTTTATAGGGATTGTTGTACTTTGACATGTACCAAGTTTATAGGGATTGTTGTACTTTGACATGTACCAAGTTTATAGGGATTGTTGTACTTTGACATGTACCAAGTTTATAGGGATTGTTGTACTTTGACATGTACCAAGTTTATAGGGGTTGTTGTACTTTGACATGTACCAAGTTTATAGGGGTTGTTGTACTTTGACATGTACCAAGTTTATAGGGGTTGTTGTACTTTGACATGTACCAAGTTTATAGAGGTTTTTGTACTTTGACATGTACCAAGTTTATAGGGGTTGTTGTGGTCATGATCTTATGGTTGTTGTACTTTGACATGTACCAAGTTTATAGGGGTTGTTGTACTTTGACATGTACCAAGTTTATAGGGATTGTTATACTTTGACATGTACCAAGTTTATAGGGGTTGTTGTGGTCATGATCTTATGGTTGTTGTACTTTGACATGTACCAAGTTTATAGGGGTTGTTGTACTTTGACATGTACCAAGTTTATAGGGGTTGTTGTACTTTGACATGTACCAAGTTTATAGGGGTTGTTGTACTTTGACATGTACCAAGTTTATAGGGGTTGTTGTAATTTGACATGTACCAAGTTTATAGGGATTGTTGTACTTTGACATGTACCAAGTTTATAGGGGTTGTTGTACTTTGACATGTACCAAGTTTATAGGGGTTGTTGTACTTTGACATGTACCAAGTTTATAGGGGTTGTTGTACTTTGACATATACCAAGTTTATAGGGATTGTTGTAGTTTGACATGTACCAAGTTTATAGGGGTTGTTGTACTTTGACATATACCAAGTTTATAGGGATTGTTGTACTTTGACATGTACCAAGTTTATAGGGGTTGTTGTACTTTGACATGTACCAAGTTTATAGGGATTGTTGTACTTTGACATGTACCAAGTTTATAGGGGTTGTTGTGATCATGATCTTATGGTTGTTGTACTGTGACATGTACCAAGTTTATAGGGGTTGTTGTGTGTCATGATCTTATGGTTGTTGTACTTTGACATGTACCAAGTTTATAGGGGTTGTTGTACTTTGACATGTACCAAGTTTATAGGGGTTGTTGTACTTTGACATATACCAAGTTTATAGGGGTTGTTGTACTTTGACATGTACCAAGTTTATAGGGGTTGTTGTACTTTGACATGTACCAAGTTTATAGGGGTTGTTGTGTGTCATGATTTTATGGTTGTTGTACTTTGACATGTACCAAGTTTATAGGGGTTGTTGTACTTTGACATGTACCAAGTTTAAAGGGGTTGTTGTACTTTGACATGTACCAAGTTTATAGGGGTTGTTTTGGTCATGATCTTATGGTTGTTGTACTTTGAGATGTATCAAGTTTATAGGGGTTGTTGTGTGTCATGATCTTATGGTTGTTGTACTTTGACATATACCAAGTTTATAGGGGTTGTTGTACTTTGACATGTACCAAGTTTATAGGGTTTGTTGTACTTTGACATGTACCAAGTTTATAGGGGTTGTTGTACTTTGACATGTACCAAGTTTATAGGGGTTGTTGTGTGTCATGATCTTATGGTTGTTGTACTTTGATATGTACCAAGTTTATAGGGGTTGTTGTACTTTAATATATACCAAGTTTATAGGGTTTGTTGTACTTTGACATATACCAAGTTTATAGGGGTTGTTGTACTTTGACATATACCAAGTTTATAGAGGTTGTTTTACTTTGACATGTACCAAGTTTATAGGGATTGTTGTACTTTGACATGTACCGAGTTTATAGGGGTTGTTGTACTTTGACATGTACCAAGTGTATAGGGGTTGTTGTACTTTGACATGTACCAAGTTTATAGGGATTGTTGTACTTTGACATGTACCAAGTTTATAGGGTTTGTTGTACTTTGACATGTACCAAGTTTATAGGGGTTGTTGTACTTTGACATGTACCAAGTTTATAGGGATTGTTGTACTTTGACATGTACCAAGTTTATAGGGATTGTTATACTTTGGCATGTACCAAGTTTATAGGGGTTGTTGTGGTCATGATCTTATGGTTGTTGTACTTTGACATGTACCAAGTTTATAGGGGTTGTTGTGTGTCATGATCCTATGGTTGTTGTACTTTGACATGTACCAAGTTTATAGGGGTTGTTGTACTTTGACATGTACCAAGTTTATAGGGGTTGTTGTACTTTGACATGTACCAAGTTTATAGGGGTTGTTGTACTTTGACATGTACCAAGTTTATAGGGATTGTTGTACTTTGACATGTACCAAGTTTATAGGGATTGTTGTACTTTGACATGTACCAAGTTTATAGGGGTTGTTGTACTTTGACATGTATCAAGTTTATAGGGGTTGTTGTACTTTGACATGTACCAAGTTTATAGGGGTTGTTGTACTTTGACATGTACCAAGTTTATAGGGGTTGTTGTACTTTGACATCTACCAAGTTTATAGGGATTGTTGTACTTTGACATGTACCAAGTTTATAGGGATTGTTGTACTTTGACATGTACCAAGTTTATAGGGATTGTTGTACTTTGACATGTACCAAGTTTATAGGGATTGTTGTACTTTGACATGTACCAAGTTTATAGGGGTTGTTGTACTTTGACATGTACCAAGTTTATAGGGGTTGTTGTACTTTGATATGTACCAAGTTTATAGGGGTTGTTGTACTTTGACATGTACCAAGTTTATAGAGGTTGTTGTACTTTGACATGTACCAAGTTTATAGGGGTTGTTGTGGTCATGATCTTATGGTTATTGTACTTTGACATGTACCAAGTTTATAGGGGTTGTTGTACTTTGACATGTACCAAGTTTATAGGGATTGTTATTCTTTGACATGTACCAAGTTTATAGGGGTTGTTGTGGTCATGATCTTATGGTTGTTGTACTTTGACATGTACCAAGTTTATAGGGGTTGTTGTACTTTGACATGTACCAAGTTTATAGGGATTGTTATACTTTGACATATACCAAGATTATAGGGATTGTTGTACTTTGACATATACCAAGTTTATAGGGGTTGTTGTACTTTGACATGTACCAAGTTTATAGGGATTGTTGTACTTTGACATGTACCAAGATTATAGGGATTGTTGTACTTTGACATATACCAAGTTTATAGGGGTTGTTGTACTTTGACATGTACCAAGTTTATAGGGGTTGTTGTACTTTGACATGTACCAAGTTTATAGGGTTTGTTGTACTTTGACATGTACCAAGTTTATAGGGGTTGTTGTACTTTGACATGTACCAAGTTTATAGGGGTTGTTGTACTTTGACATGTACCAAGTTTATAGGGATTGTTGTACTTTGACATGTACCAAGTTTAAAGGGGTTGTCGTACTTTGACATGTACCAAGTTTATAGGGGTTGTTGTACTTTGACATGTACCAAGTTTATAGGGGTTGTTTTACTTTGACATGTACCAAGTTTATAGGGGTTGTTGTACTTTGACATGTACCAGGTTTATAGGGATTGTTGTACTTTGACATATACCAAGTTTATAGGGATTGTTATACTTTGACATGTACCAAGTTTATAGGGGTTGTTGTGGTCATGATCTTATGGTTGTTGTACTTTGACATGTACCAAGTTTATAGGGGTTGTTGTGTGTCATGATCTTATGGTTGTTGTACTTTGACATGTACCAAGTTTATAGGGGTTGTTGTGTGTCATGATCTTATGGTTGTTGTACTTTGACATGTACCAAATTTATAGGGATTGTTATACTTTGACATGTACCAAGTTTATAGGGGTTGTTGTGTGTCATGATCTTATGGTTGTTATACTTTGACATGTACCAAATTTATAGGGATTGTTATACTTTGACATGTACCAAGTTTATAGGGGTTGTTGTGTGTCATGATCTTATGGTTGTTGTACTTTGACATGTACCAAGTTTATAGGAATTGTTGTACTTTGACATGTACCAAGTTTAAAGGGGTTGTCGTACTTTGACATGTACCAAGTTTATAGGGGTTGTTGTACTTTGACATGTACCAAGTTTATAGGGGTTGTTTTACTTTGACATGTACCAAGTTTATAGGGGTTGTTGTACTTTGACATGTACCTGGTTTATAGGGATTGTTGTACTTTGACATATACCAAGTTTATAGGGATTGTTATACTTTGACATGTACCAAGTTTATAGGGGTTGTTGTGGTCATGATCTTATGGTTGTTGTACTTTGACATGTACCAAGTTTATAGGGGTTGTTGTGTGTCATGATCTTATGGTTGTTGTACTTTGACATGTACCAAGTTTATAGGGGTTGTTGTGTGTCATGATCTTATGGTTGTTGTACTTTGACATGTACCAAGTTTATAGGGGTTGTTGTACTTTGACATGTACCAAGTTTATAGGGGTTGTTTTACTTTGACATGTACCAAGTTTATAGGGGTTGTTTTACTTTGACATGTACCAAGTTTATAGGGGTTGTTGTACTTTGACATGTACCAAGTTTATAGGGATTGTTGTACTTTGACATGTACCAAGTTTAAAGGGGTTGTCGTACTTTGACATGTACCAAGTTTATAGGGGTTGTTGTACTTTGACATGTACCAAGTTTATAGGGATTGTTGTACTTTGACATGTACCAAGTTTATAGGGGTTGTTGTACTTTGACATGTACCAAGTGTATAGGGGTTGTTGTACTTTGACATGTACCAAGTTTATAGGGATTGTTGTACTTTGACATGTACCAAGTTTATACGGGTTGTTGTGTGTCATGATCTTATGGTTGTTGTACTTTGACATGTACCAAGTTTAAAGGGGTTGTTGTACTTTGACATGTACCAAGTTTATAGGGTTTGTTGTACTTTGACATGTACCAAGTTTATAGGGGTTGTTGTACTTTGACATGTACCAAGTTTATAGGGGTTGTTGTGTGTCATGATCTTATGGTTGTTGTACTTTGACATGTACCAAGTTTAAAGGGGTTGTTGTACTTTAATATATACCAAGTTTATAGGGTTTGTTGTACTTTGACATGTACCAAGTTTATAGGGGTTGTTGTACTTTGACATGTACCAAGTTTATAGGGGTTGTTGTGTGTCATGATCTTATGGTTGTTGTACTTTGACATGTACCAAGTTTATAGAGGTTGTTGTACTTTAACATATACCAAGTTTATAGGGTTTGTTGTACTTTGACATATACCAAGTTTATAGGGGTTGTTGTACTTTGATATGTACCAGGTTTATAGGGATTGTTGTACTTTGACATATACCAAGTTTATAGGGATTGTTATACTTTGACATGTACCAAGTTTATAGGGGTTGTTGTGGTCATGATCTTATGGTTGTTGTACTTTGACATGTACCAAGTTTATAGGGGTTGTTTTACTTTGACATGTACCAAGTTTATAGGGGTTGTTGTACTTTGACATGTACCAAGTTTATAGGGGTTGTTGTGTGTCATGATCTTATGGTTGTTGTACTTTGACATGTACCAAGTTTAAAGGGGTTGTTGTACTTTGACATGTACCAAGTTTATAGGGTTTGTTGTACTTTGACATGTACCAAGTTTATAGGGGTTGTTGTACTTTGACATGTACCAAGTTTATAGGGGTTGTTGTGTGTCATGATCTTATGGTTGTTGTACTTTGACATGTACCAAGTTTAAAGGGGTTGTTGTACTTTAATATATACCAAGTTTATAGGGTTTGTTGTACTTTGACATATACCAAGTTTATAGGGGTTGTTGTACTTTGACATATACCAAGTTTATAGAGGTTATTGTACTTTGACATGTACCAAGTTTATAGGGGTTGTTGTACTTTGACATGTACCAAGTTTATAGGGGTTGTTGTACTTTGACATGTACCAAGTTTATAGGGGTTGTTGTAATTTGACATGTACCAAGTTTATAGGGATTGTTGTACTTTGACATGTACCAAGTTTATAGGGGTTGTTGTACTTTGACATGTACCAAGTTTATAGGGGTTGTTGTACTTTGACATATACCAAGTTTATAGGGGTTGTTGTACTTTGACATGTACCAAGTTTATAGGGGTTGTTGTACTTTGACATGTACCAGGTTTATAGGGATTGTTGTACTTTGACATGTACCAAGTTTAAAGGGGTTGTTGTACTTTAATATATACCAAGTTTATAGGGTTTGTTGTACTTTGACATATACCAAGTTTATAGAGGTTATTGTACTTTGACATGTACCAAGTTTATAGGGGTTGTTGTACTTTGACATATACCAAGTTTATAGGGGTTGTTGTACTTTGACATGTACCAAGTTTATAGGGGTTGTTTTACTTTGACATGTACCATGTTTATAGGGGTTGTTGTACTTTGACATGTACCAAGTTTATAGGGATTGTTGTACTTTGACATGTACCAAGTTTATAGGGGTTGTCGTACTTTGACATGTACCAAGTTTATAGGGGTTGTTGTACTTTGACATGTACCAAGTTTATAGGGATTGTTGTACTTTGACATGTACCGAGTTTATAGGGGTTGTTGTACTTTGACATGTACCAAGTGTATAGGGGTTGTTGTACTTTGACATGTACCAAGTTTATAGGGATTGTTGTACTTTGACATGTACCAAGTTTATAGGGTTTGTTGTACTTTGACATGTACCAAGTTTATAGGGGTTGTTGTACTTTGACATGTACCAAGTTTATAGGGGCTGTTGTACTTTGACATATACCAAGTTTATAGGGGTTGTTGTACTTTGACATGTACCAAGTTTATAGGGATTGTTGTACTTTGACATGTACCAAGTGTATAGGGGTTGTTGTACTTTGACATGTACCAAGTTTATAGGGATTGTTGTACTTTGACATGTACCGAGTTTATAGTGGTTGTTGTACTTTGACATGTACCAAGTGTATAGGGGTTGTTGTACTTTGACATGTACCAAGTTTATAGGGATTGTTGTACTTTGACATGTACCAAGTTTATAGGGTTTGTTGTACTTTGACATGTACCAAGTTTATAGGGGTTGTTGTACTTTGACATGTACCAAGTTTATAGGGGCTGTTGTACTTTGACATATACCAAGTTTATAGGGGTTGTTGTACTTTGACATGTACCAAGTTTATAGGGATTGTTGTACTTTGACATGTACCAAGTTTATAGGTGTTGTTGTGGTCATGATCTTATGGTTGTTGTACTTTGACATGTACCAAGTTTATAGGGGTTGTTGTGTGTCATGATCCTATGGTTGTTGTACTTTGACATGTACCAAGTTTATAGGGATTGTTATACTTTGACATGTACCAAGTTTATAGGGGTTGTTGTGTGTCATGATCTTATGGTTGTTGTACTTTGACATGTACCAAGTTTATAGGGGTTGTTGTACTTTGACATGTACCAAGTTTATAGGGGTTGTTGTACTTTGACATGTACCAAGTTTATAGGGGGTTGTTGTACTTTGACATATACCAAGTTTATAGGGGTTGTTGTACTTTGACATGTACCAAGTTTATAGGGGTTGTTTTACTTTGACATGTACCATGTTTATAGGGGTTGTTGTACTTTGACATGTACCAAGTTTATAGGGGTTGTTGTACTTTGACATGTACCAAGTTTATAGGGGTTGTTGTACTTTGACATGTACCAAGTTTATAGGGATTGTTGTACTTTGACATGTACCAAGTTTATAGGGATTGTTGTACTTTGACATGTACCAAGTTTATAGGGGTTGTTGTACTTTGACATGTACCAAGTTTATAGGGGTTGTTGTACTTTGACATGTACCAAGTTTATAGGGATTGTTGTACTTTGACATGTACCAAGTTTATAGGGATTGTTGTACTTTGACATGTACCAAGTTTATAGGGATTGTTGTACTTTGAGATGTACCAAGTTTATAGGGATTGTTGTACTTTGACATGTACCAAGTTTATAGGGGTTGTTGTACTTTGACATGTACCAAGTTTATAGGGGTTGTTGTACTTTGACATGTACCAAGTTTATTGGGGTTGTTGTACTTTGACATGTACCAAGTTTATAGAGGTTGTTGTACTTTGACATGTACCAAGTTTATAGGGGTTGTTGTGGTCATGATCTTATGGTTGTTGTACTTTGACATGTACCAAGTTTATAGGGGTTGTTGTACTTTGACATGTACCAAGATTATAGGGATTGTTGTACTTTGACATATACCAAGTTTATAGGGGTTGTTGTACTTTGACATGTACCAAGTTTATAGAGGTTGTTGTACTTTGACATGTACCAAGTTTATAGGGGTTGTTGTGGTCATGATCTTATGGTTGTTGTACTTTGACATGTACCAAGTTTATAGAGGTTGTTGTACTTTGACATGTACCAAGTTTATAGGGGTTGTTGTGGTCATGATCTTATGGTTGTTGTACTTTGACATGTACCAAGTTTATAGGGGTTGTTGTACTTTGACATGTACCAAGTTTATAGGGATTGTTATACTTTGACATGTACCAAGTTTATAGGGGTTGTTGTACTTTGACATGTACCAAGTTTATAGGGATTGTTGTACTTTGACATGTACCAAGTTTATAGGGATTGTTGTACTTTGACATGTACCAAGTTTATAGGGATTGTTATACTTTGACATGTACCAAGTTTATAGGGATTGTTGTACTTTGACATGTACCAAGTTTATAGGGGTTGTTGTACTTTGACATGTACCAAGTTTATAGGGATTGTTGTACTTTGACATGTACCAAGATTATAGGGATTGTTGTACTTTGACATGTACCAAGTTTATAGGGGTTGTTGTACTTTGACATGTACCAAGTTTATAGGGGTTGTTGTACTTTGACATGTACCAAGTTTATAGGGATTGTTGTACTTTGACATGTACCAAGTTTATAGGGGTTGTTGTACTTTGACATGTACCAAGTTTATAGGGGTTGTTGTACTTTGACATGTACCAAGTTTATAGGGATTGTTGTACTTTGACATGTACCAAGTTTATAGGGGTTGTTGTACTTTGACATGTACCAAGTTTATAGGGGTTGTTGTACTTTGACATGTACCGAGTTTATAGGGATTGTTGTACTTTGACATGTACCAAGATTATAGGGATTGTTGTACTTTGACATATACCAAGTTTATAGGGGTTGTTGTACTTTGACATGTACCAAGTTTATAGGGGTTGTTGTACTTTGACATGTACCAAGTTTATAGGGGTTGTTGTACTTTGACATGTACCAAGTTTATAGGGGTTGTTGTACTTTGACATGTACCAAGTTTATAGGGATTGTTGTACTTTGACATGTACCAAGTTTATAGGGGTTGTTGTACTTTGACATGTACCAAGTTTATAGGGGTTGTTGTACTTTGACATGTACCAAGTTTATAGGGATTGTTGTACTTTGACATGTACCAAGTTTATAGAGGTTGTTGTACTTTGACATGTACCAAGATTATAGGGGTTGTTGTACTTTGACATGTACCAAGATTATAGGGGTTGTTGTACTTTGACATGTACCAAGATTATAGGGATTGTTGTACTTTGACATATACCAAGTTTATAGGGGTTGTTGTACTTTGATATGTACCAAGTTTATAGGGTTGTTGTACTTTGACATGTACCAAGTTTATAGGGATTGTTGTACTTTGACATGTACCAAGTTTATAGGGATTGTTATACTTTGACATGTACCAAGTTTATAGGGGTTGTTGTGGTCATGATCCTATGGTTGTTGTACTTTGACATGTACCAAGTTTATAGGGGTTGTTGTGTGTCATGATCTTATGGTTGTTGTACTTTGACCTGTACCTAGTTTATAGGGGTTGTTGTACTTTGACATGTACCAAGTTTATAGGGGTTGTTGTACTTTGACATGTACAAAGTTTATAGGGGTTTTTGTGGTCATGATCTTATTGTTTTTTTACTTTGACATGTACCAAGTTTATAGGGGTTGTTGTGTGTCATGATCTTATGGTTGTTGTACTTTGACCTGTACCTAGTTTATAGGGGTTGTTGTACTTTGACATGTACCTAGTTTATAGGGGTTGTTGAACTTTGACATATACCTAGTTTATAGGGGTTGTTGTATTTTGACATGTACCAAGTTTATAGGGATTGTTGTACTTTGACATATACCAAGTTTATAGGGGTTGTTGTACTTTGACATGTACCAAGTGTATAGGGTTTGTTGTACTTTGACATGTACCAAGTTTATAGGGGTTGTTGTACTTTGACATGTACCAAGTTTATAGGGGTTGTTGTGTGTCATGATCTTATGGTTGTTGTACTTTGACATGTACCAAGTTTATAGTGGTTGTTGTACTTTAACATATACCAAGTTTATAGGGTTTGTTGTACTTTGACATATACCAAGTTTATAGGGGTTGTTGTACTTTGACCTATACCAAGTTTATAGAGGTTGTTGTACTTTGACGTGTACCAAGTTTATAGGGGTTGTTGTACTTTGACATGTACCAAGTTTATAGGGGTTGTTGTACTTTGACATGTACCAAGTTTATAGGGGTTGTTGTAATTTGACATGTACCAAGTTTATAGGGATTGTTGTACATTGACATGTACCAAGTTTATAGGGGTTGTTGTACTTTGACATGTACCAAGTTTATAGGGGTTGTTGTACTTTGACATGTACCAAGTTTATAGGGATTGTTGTACTTTGACATGTACCAAGTTTATAGGGGTTGTTGTACTTTGACATGTACCAAGTTTATAGGGGTTGTTGTACTCTGACATGTACCAATTTATAGGGGTTGTTGTGGTCATGATCTTATGGTTGTTGTACTTTGACATGTACCAAGTTTATAGGGGTTGTTGTACTTTGACATGTACCAAGTTTATAGGGATTGTTGTACTTTGACATGTACCAAGATTATAGGGATTGTTGTACTTTGAAATATACCAAGTTTATAGGGGTTGTTGTACTTTGACATGTACCAAGTTTATAGGGGTTGTTGTACTTGGACATGTACCAAGTTTATAGGGGTTGTTGTACTTTGACATGTACCAAGTTTATAGGGGTTGTTGTGATCATGATCTTATGGTTGTTGTACTTTGACATGTACCAAGTTTATAGGGGTTGTTGTGTGTCATGATCTTATGGTTGTTGTACTTTGACATGTACCAAGTTTATAGGGGTTGTTGTACTTTGACATGTACCAAGTTTATAGGGGTTGTTGTACTTTGACATATACCAAGTTTATAGGGGTTGTTGTACTTTGACATGTACCAAGTTTATAGGGGTTGTTGTACTTTGACATATACCAAGTTTATAGGGGTTGTTCTACTTTGACATATGCCAAGTTTATAGGGTTTGTTGTACTTTGACATATACCAAGTTTATAGAGGTTGTTGTACTTTGACATGTACCAAGTTTATAGGGGTTGTTGTGTGTCATGATCTTATGGTTGTTGTACTTTGAAATGTACCAAGTTTATAGGGGTTGTTGTACTTTGACATGTACCAAGTTTAAAGGGGTTGTTGTACTTTGACATGTACCAAGTTTATAGGGGTTGTTTTGGTCATGATCTTATGGTTGTTGTACTTAGAGATGTATCAAATTTATAGGGGTTGTTGTGTGTCATGATCTTATGGTTGTTGTACTTTGACATATACCAAGTTTATAGGGGTTGTTGTACTTTGACATGTACCAAGTTTATAGGGTTTGTTGTACTTTGACATGTACCAAGTTTATAGGGGTTGTTGTACTTTGACATGTACCAAGTTTATAGGGGTTGTTGTGTGTCATGATCTTATGGTTGTTGTACTTTGACATGTACCAAGTTTAAAGGGGTTGTTGTACTTTAATATATACCAAGTTTATAGGGTTTGTTGTACTTTGACATGTACCAAGTTTATAGGGGTTGTTGTACTTTGACATGTACCAAGTTTATAGGGGTTGTTGTACTTTGACATGTACCAAGTTTATAGGGGTTGTTGTAATTTGACATGTACCAAGTTTATAGGGATTGTTGTACTTTGACATGTACCAAGTTTATAGGGGTTGTTGTACTTTGACATGTACCAAGTTTATAGGGGTTGTTGTACTTTGACATATACCAAGTTTATAGGGGTTGTTGTACTTTGACATGTACCAAGTTTATAGGGGTTGTTGTACTTTGACATGTACCAGGTTTATAGGGATTGTTGTACTTTGACATATACCAAGTTTATAGGGATTGTTATACTTTGACATGTACCAAGTTTATAGGGGTTGTTGTGGTCATGATCTTATGGTTGTTGTACTTTGACATTTACCAAGTTTATAGGGGTTGTTGTACTTTGACATGTACCAAGTTTATAGGGGTTGTTGTGGTCATGATCTTATGGTTGTTGTACTTTGACATGTACCAAGTTTATAGGGATTGTTGTACTTTGACATGTACCAAGTTTATAGGGGTTGTTGTACTTTGACATGTACCAAGTTTATAGGGGTTGTTGTACTTTGACATGTACCAAGTTTATAGGGGTTGTTGTACTTTGACATGTACCGAGTTTATAGGGATTGTTGTACTTTGACATGTACCAAGATTATAGGGATTGTTGTACTTTGACATATACCAAGTTTATAGGGGTTGTTGTACTTTGACATGTACCAAGTTTATAGGGGTTGTTGTACTTTGACATGTACCAAGTTTATAGGGGTTGTTGTACTTTGACATGTACCAAGTTTATAGGGGTTGTTGTACTTTGACATGTACCAAGTTTATAGGGATTGTTGTACTTTGACATGTACCAAGTTTATAGGGGTTGTTGTACTTTGACATGTACCAAGTTTATAGGGGTTGTTGTACTTTGACATGTACCAAGTTTATAGGGATTGTTGTACTTTGACATGTACCAAGTTTATAGGGGTTGTTGTACTTTGACATGTACCAAGATTATAGGGGTTGTTGTACTTTGACATGTATCAAGATTACAGGGGTTGTTGTACTTTGACATGTACCAAGATTATAGGGATTGTTGTACTTTGACATATACCAAGTTTATAGGGGTTGTTGTACTTTGATATGTACCAAGTTTATAGGGTTGTTGTACTTTGACATGTACCAAGTTTATAGGGATTGTTGTACTTTGACATGTACCAAGTTTATAGGGATTGTTATACTTTGACATGTACCAAGTTTATAGGGGTTGTTGTGGTCATGATCCTATGGTTGTTGTACTTTGACATGTACCAAGTTTATAGGGGTTGTTGTGTGTCATGATCTTATGGTTGTTGTACTTTGACCTGTACCTAGTTTATAGGGGTTGTTGTACTTTGACATGTACCAAGTTTATAGGGGTTGTTGTACTTTGACATGTACAAAGTTTATAGGGGTTTTTGTGGTCATGATCTTATTGTTGTTGTACTTTGACATGTACCAAGTTTATAGGGGTTGTTGTGTGTCATGATCTTATGGTTGTTGTACTTTGACCTGTACCTAGTTTATAGGGGTTGTTGTACTTTGACATGTACCTAGTTTATAGGGGTTGTTGTACTTTGACATATACCTAGTTTATAGGGGTTGTTGTATTTTGACATGTACCAAGTTTATAGAGGTTGTTGTACTTTGACATGTACCAAGTTTATAGGGGTTGTCGTACTTTGACATGTACCAAGTTTATAGGGATTGTTGTACTTTGACATATACCAAGTTTATAGGGGTTGCTGTACTTTGACATGTACCAAGTGTATAGGGTTTGTTGTACTTTGACATGTTCCAAGTTTATAGGGGGTTGTTGTACTTTGACATGTACCAAGTTTATAGGGGTTGTTGTGTGTCATGATCTTATGGTTGTTGTACTTTGACATGTACCAAGTTTATAGTGGTTGTTGTACTTTAACATATACCAAGTTTATAGGGTTTGTTGTACTTTGACATATACCAAGTTTATAGGGGTTGTTGTACTTTGACCTATACCAAGTTTATAGAGGTTGTTGTACTTTGACGTGTACCAAGTTTATAGGGGTTGTTGTACTTTGACATGTACCAAGTTTATAGGGGTTGTTGTACTTTGACATGTACCAAGTTTATAGGGGTTGTTGTAATTTGACATGTACCAAGTTTATAGGGATTGTTGTACTTTGACATGTACCAAGTTTATAGGGGTTGTTGTACTTTGACATGTACCAAGTTTATAGGGGTTGTTGTACTTCGACATGTACCAAGTTTATAGGGATTGTTGTACTTTGACATGTACCAAGTTTATAGGGATTGTTGTACTTTGACATGTACCAAGTTTATAGGGGTTGTTGTACTCTGACATGTACGAATTTATAGGGGTTGTTGTGGTCATGATCTTATGGTTGTTGTACTTTGACATGTACCAAGTTTATAGGGGTTGTTGTACTTTGACATGTACCAAGTTTATAGGGATTGTTATACTTTGACATGTACCAAGTTTATAGGGATTGTTGTGATCATGATCTTATGGTTGTTGTACTTTGACATGTACCAAGTTTATAGGGGTTGTTGTAATTTGACATGTACCAAGTTTATAGGGGTTGTTGTAATTTGACATGTACCAAGTTTATAGGGATTGTTGTACTTTGACATGTACCAAGTTTATAGGGGTTGTTGTACTTTGACATGTACCAAGTTTATAGGGATTGTTGTACTTTGACATGTACCAAGATTATAGGGATTGTTGTACTTTGACATATACCAAGTTTATAGGGGTTGTTGTACTTTGACATGTACCAAGTTTATAGGGGTTGTTGTACTTTGACATGTACCAAGTTTATAGGGGTTGTTGTACTTTGACATGTACCAAGTTTATAGGGGTTGTTGTGATCATGATCTTATGGTTGTTGTACTTTGACATGTACCAAGTTTATAGGGGTTGTTGTGTGTCATGATCTTATGGTTGTTGTACTTTGACATGTACCAAGTTTATAGGGGTTGTTGTACTTTGACATATACCAAGTTTATAGGGGTTGTTGTACTTTGACAAGTACCAAGTTTATAGGGGTTGTTGTACTTTGACATATACCAAGTTTATAGGGGTTGTTCTACTTTGACATATGCCAAGTTTATAGGGTTTGTTGTACTTTGACATATACCAAGTTTATAGAGGTTGTTGTACTGTGACATGTACCAAGTTTATAGGGGTTGTTGTGTGTCATGATCTTATGGTTGTTGTACTTTGACATATACCAAGTTTATAGGGGTTGTTGTACTTTGACATGTACCAAGTTTATAGGGTTTGTTGTACTTTGACATGTACCAAGTTTATAGGGGTTGTTGTGTGTCATGATCTTATGGTTGTTGTACTTTGACATGTACCAAGTTTAAAGGGGTTGTTGTACTTTAATATATACCAAGTTTATAGGGTTTGTTGTACTTTGACATATACCAAGTTTATAGGGGTTGTTGTACTTTGACATATACCAAGTTTATAGAGGTTTTTGTACTTTGACATGTACCAAGTTTATAGGGGTTGTTGTACTTTGACATGTACCAAGTTTATAGGGGTTGTTGTACTTTGACATGTACCAAGTTTATAGGGGTTGTTGTAATTTGACATGTACCAAGTTTATAGGGATTGTTGTACTTTGACATGTACCAAGTTTATAGGGGTTGTTGTACTTTGACATGTACCAAGTTTATAGGGGTTGTTGTACTTTGACATATACCAAGTTTATAGGGGTTGTTGTACTTTGACATGTACCAAGTTTATAGGGGTTGTTGTACTTTGACATGTACCAGGTTTATAGGGATTGTTGTACTTTGACATATACCAAGTTTATAGGGATTGTTATACTTTGACATGTACCAAGTTTATAGGGGTTGTTGTGGTCATGATCTTATGGTTGTTGTACTTTGACATGTACCAAGTTTATAGGGGTTGTTGTACTTTGACATGTACCAAGTTTATAGGGGTTGTTGTGGTCATGATCTTATGGTTGTTGTACTTTGACATGTACCAAGTTTATAGGGATTGTTATACCTTGACATGTACCAAGTTTATAGGGTTTGTTGTACTTTGACATGTACCAAGTTTATAGGGGTTGTTGTACTTTGACATGTACCAAGTTTATAGGGGTTGTTGTGTGTCATGATCTTATGGTTGTTGTACTTTGACATGTACCAAGTTTAAAGGGGTTGTTGTACTTTAATATATACCAAGTTTATAGGGTTTGTTGTACTTTGACATATACCAAGTTAATAGGGGTTGTTGTACTTTGACATATACCAAGTTTATAGAGGTTTTTGTACTTTGACATGTACCAAGTTTATAGGGGTTGTTGTACTTTGACATGTACCAAGTTTATAGGGGTTGTTGTACTTTGACATGTACCAAGTTTATAGGGGTTGTTGTAATTTGACATGTACCAAGTTTATAGGGATTGTTGTACTTTGACATGTACCAAGTTTATAGGGGTTGTTGTACTTTGACATGTACCAAGTTTATAGGGGTTGTTGTACTTTGACATATACCAAGTTTATAGGGGTTGTTGTACTTTGACATGTACCAAGTTTATAGGGGTTGTTGTACTTTGACATGTACCAGGTTTATAGGGATTGTTGTACTTTGACATATACCAAGTTTATAGGGATTGTTATACTTTGACATGTACCAAGTTTATAGGGGTTGTTGTGGTCATGATCTTATGGTTGTTGTACTTTGACATGTACCAAGTTTATAGGGGTTGTTGTACTTTGACATGTACCAAGTTTATAGGGGTTGTTGTGGTCATGATCTTATGGTTGTTGTACTTTGACATGTACCAAGTTTATAGGGATTGTTATACTTTGACATGTACCAAGTTAATAGGGGTTGTTGTACTTTGACATGTACCAAGTTTATAGGGTTTGTTGTACTTTGACATGTACCAAGTTTATAGGGGTTGTTGTACTTTGACATGTACCGAGTTTATAGGGATTGTTGTACTTTGACATGTACCAAGATTATAGGGATTGTTGTACTTTGACATATACCAAGTTTATAGGGGTTGTTGTACTTTGACATGTACCAAGTTTATAGGGGTTGTTGTACTTTGACATGTACCAAGTTTATAGGGGTTGTTGTACTTTGACATGTACCAAGTTTATAGGGGTTGTTGTACTTTGACATGTACCAAGTTTATAGGGATTGTTGTACTTTGACATGTACCAAGTTTATAGGGGTTGTTGTACTTTGACATGTACCAAGTTTATAGGGGTTGTTGTACTTTGACATGTATCAAGTTTATAGGGATTGTTGTACTTTGACATGTACCAAGTTTATAGGGGTTGTTGTACTTTGACATGTACCAAGATTATAGGGGTTGTTGTACTTTGACATGTACCAAGATTATAGGGGTTGTTGTACTTTGACATGTACCAAGATTATAGGGATTGTTGTACTTTGACATATACCAAGTTTATAGGGGTTGTTGTACTTTGATATGTACCAAGTTTATAGGGTTGTTGTACTTTGACATGTACCAAGTTTATAGGGATTGTTGTACTTTGACATGTACCAAGTTTATAGGGATTGTTATACTTTGACATGTACCAAGTTTATAGGGGTTGTTGTGGTCATGATCCTATGGTTGTTGTACTTTGACATGTACCAAGTTTATAGGGGTTGTTGTGTATCATGATCTTATGGTTGTTGTACTTTGACCTGTACCTAGTTTATAGGGGTTGTTGTACTTTGACATGTACCAAGTTTATAGGGATTGTTGTACTTTGACATGTACAAAGTTTATAGGGGTTTTTGTGGTCATGATCTTATTGTTGTTGTACTTTGACATGTACCAAGTTTATAGGGGTTGTTGTGTGTCATGATCTTATGGTTGTTGTACTTTGACCTGTACCTAGTTTATAGGGGTTGTTGTACTTTGACATGCACCTAGTTTATAGGGGTTGTTGTATTTTGACATGTACCAAGTTTATAGAGGTTGTTGTACTTTGACATGTACCAAGTTTATAGGGGTTGTTGTGTGTCATGATCTTATGGTTGTTGTACTTTGACATGTACCAAGTTTATAGTGGTTGTTGTACTTTAACATATACCAAGTTTATAGGGTTTGTTGTACTTTGACATATACCAAGTTTATAGGGGTTGTTGTACTTTGACCTATACCAAGTTTATAGAGGTTGTTGTACTTTGACGTGTACCAAGTTTATAGGGGTTGTTGTACTTTGACATGTACCAAGTTTATAGGGGTTGTTGTACTTTGACATGTACCAAGTTTATAGGGGTTGTTGTAATTTGACATGTACCAAGTTTATAGGGATTGTTGTACTTTGACATGTACCAAGTTTATAGGGGTTGTTGTACTTTGACATGTACCAAGTTTATAGGGGTTGTTGTACTTTGACATGTACCAAGTTTATAGGGATTGTTGTACTTTGACATGTACCAAGTTTATAGGGATTGTTGTACTTTGACATGTACCAAGTTTATAGGGGTTGTTGTACTCTGACATGTACGAATTTATAGGGGTTGTTGTGGTCATGATCTTATGGTTGTTGTACTTTGACATGTACCAAGTTTATAGGGGTTGTTGTACTTTGACATGTACCAAGTTTATAGGGATTGTTATACTTTGACATGTACCAAGTTTATAGGGATTGTTGTGATCATGATCTTATGGTTGTTGTACTTTGACATGTACCAAGTTTATAGGGGTTGTTGTACTTTGACATATACCAAGTTTATAGGGGTTGTTGTACTTTGACATGTACCAAGTTTATAGGGGTTGTTGTACTTTGACATGTACCAAGTTTATAGGGATTGTTGTACTTTGACATGTACCAAGATTATAGGGATTGTTGTACTTTGACATATACCAAGTTTATAGGGGTTGTTGTACTTTGACATGTACCAAGTTTATAGGGGTTGTTGTACTTTGACATGTACCAAGTTTATAGGGGTTGTTGTACTCTGACATGTACCAATTTATAGGGGTTGTTGTGGTCATGATCTTATGGTTGTTGTATTTTGACATGTACCAAGTTTATAGGGGTTGTTGTACTTTGACATGTACCAAGTTTATAGGGGTTGTTGTGATCATGATCTTATGGTTGTTGTACTTTGACATGTACCAAGTTTATAGGGGTTGTTGTACTTTGACATGTACCAAGTTTATAGGGGTTGTTGTGTGTCATGATCTTATGGTTGTTGTACTTTGACATGTACCAAGTTTATAGGGGTTGTTGTACTTTGACATGTACCAAGTTTATAGGGGTTGTTGTACTTTGACATATACCAAGTTTATAGGGGTTGTTGTACTTTGACATGTACCAAGTTTATAGGGGTTGTTGTACTTTGACATATACCAAGTTTATAGGGGTTGTTCTACTTTGACATATGCCAAGTTTATAGGGTTTGTTGTACTTTGACATATACCAAGTTTATAGAGGTTGTTGTACTTTGACATGTACCAAGTTTATAGGGGTTGTTGTGTGTCATGATCTTATGGTTGTTGTACTTTGAAATGTACCAAGTTTATAGGGGTTGTTGTACTTTGACATGTACCAAGTTTAAAGGGGTTGTTGTACTTTGACATGTACCAAGTTTATAGGGGTTGTTTTGGTCATGATCTTATGGTTGTTGTACTTAGAGATGTATCAAATTTATAGGGGTTGTTGTGTGTCATGATCTTATGGTTGTTGTACTTTGACATATACCAAGTTTATAGGGGTTGTTGTACTTTGACATGTACCAAGTTTATAGGGTTTGTTGTACTTTGACATGTACCAAGTTTATAGGGGTTGTTGTACTTTGACATGTACCAAGTTTATAGGGGTTGTTGTGTGTCATGATCTTATGGTTGTTGTACTTTGACATGTACCAAGTTTAAAGGGGTTGTTGTACTTTAATATATACCAAGTTTATAGGGTTTGTTTTACTTTGACATATACCAAGTTAATAGGGGTTGTTGTACTTTGACATATACCAAGTTTATAGAGGTTTTTGTACTTTGACATGTACCAAGTTTATAGGGGTTGTTGTACTTTGACATGTACCAAGTTTATAGGGGTTGTTGTACTTTGACATGTACCAAGTTTATAGGGGTTGTTGTAATTTGACATGTACCAAGTTTAAAGGGATTGTTGTACTTTGACATGTACCAAGTTTATAGGGGTTGTTGTACTTTGACATGTACCAAGTTTATAGGGGTTGTTGTACTTTGACATATACCAAGTTTATAGGGGTTGTTGTACTTTGACATGTACCAAGTTTATAGGGATTGTTGTACTTTGACATATACCAAGTTTATAGGGATTGTTATACTTTGACATGTACCAAGTTTATAGGGGTTGTTGTGGTCATGATCTTATGGTTGTTGTACTTTGACATGTACCAAGTTTATAGGGGTTGTTGTACTTTGACATGTACCAAGTTTATAGGGGTTGTTGTGGTCATGATCTTATGGTTGTTGTACTTTGACATGTACCAAGTTTATAGGGATTGTTATACTTTGACATGTACCAAGTTTATAGGGTTTGTTGTACTTTGACATGTACCAAGTTTATAGGGGTTGTTGTACTTTGACATGTACCAAGTTTATAGGGGTTGTTGTGTGTCATGATCTTATGGTTGTTGTACTTTGACATGTACCAAGTTTAAAGGGGTTGTTGTACTTTAATATATACCAAGTTTATAGGGTTTGTTGTACTTTGACATATACCAAGTTTATAGGGGTTGTTGTACTTTGACATATACCAAGTTTATAGAGGTTTTTGTACTTTGACATGTACCAAGTTTATAGGGGTTGTTGTACTTTGACATGTACCAAGTTTATAGGGGTTGTTGTACTTTGACATGTACCAAGTTTATAGGGGTTGTTGTAATTTGACATGTACCAAGTTTATAGGGATTGTTGTACTTTGACATGTACCAAGTTTATAGGGGTTGTTGTACTTTGACATGTACCAAGTTTATAGGGGTTGTTGTACTTTGACATGTACCAAGTTTATAGGGGTTGTTTTACTTTGACATGTACCATGTTTATAGGGGTTGTTGTACTTTGACATGTACCAAGTTGATAGGGATTGTTGTACTTTGACATGTACCAAGTTTATAGGGGTTGTCGTACTTTGACATGTACCAAGTTTATAGGGGTTGTTGTACTTTGACATGTACCAAGTTTATAGGGGTTGTTGTACTTTGACATGTACCAAGTTTATAGGGATTGTTATACTTTGACATGTACCAAGTTTATAGGGGTTGTTGTACTTTGACATGTACCAAGTTTATAGGGTTTGTTGTACTTTGACATGTACCAAGTTTATAGGGGTTGTTGTACTTTGACATGTACCGAGTTTATAGGGATTGTTGTACTTTGACATGTACCAAGATTATAGGGATTGTTGTACTTTGACATATACCAAGTTTATAGGGGTTGTTGTACTTTGACATGTACCAAGTTTATAGGGGTTGTTGTACTTTGACATGTACCAAGTTTATAGGGGTTGTTGTACTTTGACATGTACCAAGTTTATAGGGGTTGTTGTACTTTGACATGTACCAAGTTTATAGGGATTGTTGTACTTTGACATGTACCAAGTTTATAGGGGTTGTTGTACTTTGACATGTACCAAGTTTATAGGGGTTGTTGTACTTTGACATGTACCAAGTTTATAGGGATTGTTGTACTTTGACATGTACCAAGTTTATAGGGGTTGTTGTACTTTGACATGTACCAAGATTATAGGGGTTGTTGTACTTTGACATGTACCAAGATTATAGTGGTTGTTGTACTTTGACATGTACCAAGATTATAGGGATTGTTGTACTTTGACATATACCAAGTTTATAGGGGTTGTTGTACTTTGATATGTACCAAGTTTATAGGGTTGTTGTACTTTGACATGTACCAAGTTTATAGGGATTGTTGTACTTTGACATGTACCAAGTTTATAGGGATTGTTATACTTTGACATGTACCAAGTTTATAGGGGTTGTTGTGGTCATGATCCTATGGTTGTTGTACTTTGACATGTACCAAGTTTATAGGGGTTGTTGTGTATCATGATCTTATGGTTGTTGTACTTTGACCTGTACCTAGTTTATAGGGGTTGTTGTACTTTGACATGTACCAAGTTTATAGGGGTTGTTGTACTTTGACATGTACAAAGTTTATAGGGGTTTTTGTGGTCATGATCTTATTGTTGTTGTACTTTGACATGTACCAAGTTTATAGGGGTTGTTGTGTGTCATGATCTTATGGTTGTTGTACTTTGACCTGTACCTAGTTTATAGGGGTTGTTGTACTTTGACATGTACCTAGTTTATAGGGGTTGTTGTATTTTGACATGTACCAAGTTTATAGAGGTTGTTGTACTTTGACATGTACCAAGTTTATAGGGGTTGTCGTACTTTGACATGTACCAAGTTTATAGGGATTGTTGTACTTTGACATATACCAAGTTTATAGGGGTTGCTGTACTTTGACATGTACCAAGTGTATAGGGTTTGTTGTACTTTGACATGTACCAAGTTTATAGGGGGTTGTTGTACTTTGACATGTACCAAGTTTATAGGGGTTGTTGTGTGTCATGATCTTATGGTTGTTGTACTTTGACATGTACCAAGTTTATAGTGGTTGTTGTACTTTAACATATACCAAGTTTATAGGGTTTGTTGTACTTTGACATATATCAAGTTTATAGGGGTTGTTGTACTATGACCTATACCAAGTTTATAGAGGTTGTTGTACTTTGACGTGTACCAAGTTTATAGGGGTTGTTGTACTTTGACATGTACCAAGTTTATAGGGGTTGTTGTACTTTGACATGTACCAAGTTTATAGGGGTTGTTGTAATTTGACATGTACCAAGTTTATAGGGATTGTTGTACTTTGACATGTACCAAGTTTATAGGGGTTGTTGTACTTTGACATATACCAAGTTTATAGGGGTTGCTGTACTTTGACATGTACCAAGTGTATAGGGTTTGTTGTACTTTGACATGTACCAAGTTTATAGGGGGTTGTTGTACTTTGACATGTACCAAGTTTATAGGGGTTGTTGTGTGTCATGATCTTATGGTTGTTGTACTTTGACATGTACCAAGTTTATAGTGGTTGTTGTACTTTAACATATACCAAGTTTATAGGGTTTGTTGTACTTTGACATATATCAAGTTTATAGGGGTTGTTGTACTTTGACCTATACCAAGTTTATAGAGGTTGTTGTACTTTGACGTGTACCAAGTTTATAGGGGTTGTTGTACTTTGACATGTACCAAGTTTATAGGGGTTGTTGTACTTTGACATGTACCAAGTTTATAGGGGTTGTTGTAATTTGACATGTACCAAGTTTATAGGGATTGTTGTACTTTGACATGTACCAAGTTTATAGGGGTTGTTGTACTTTGACATGTACCAAGTTTATAGGGGTTGTTGTACTTTGACATGTATCAAGTTTATAGGGATTGTTGTACTTTGACATGTACCAAGTTTATAGGGATTGTTGTACTTTGACATGTACCAAGTTTATAGGGGTTGTTGTACTCTGACATGTACGAATTTATAGGGGTTGTTGTGGTCATGATCTTATGGTTGTTGTACTTTGACATGTACCAAGTTTATAGGGGTTGTTGTACTTTGACATGTACCAAGTTTATAGGGATTGTTGTGATCATGATCCTATGGTTGTTGTACTTTGACATGTACCAAGTTTATAGGGGTTGTTGTACTTTGACATGTACCAAGTTTATAGGGATTGTTGTACTTTGACATGTACCAAGTTTATAGGGGTTGTTGTACTTTGACATGTACCAAGTTTATAGGGGTTGTTGTACTTTGACATATACCAAGTTTATAGGGGTTGTTCTACTTTGACATATGCCAAGTTTATAGGGTTTGTTGTACTTTGACATATACCAAGTTTATAGAGGTTGTTTTACTTTGACATGTACCAAGTTTATAGGGGTTGTTGTGTGTCATGATCTTATGGTTGTTGTACTTTGAAATGTACCAAGTTTATAGGGGTTGTTGTACTTTGACATGTACCAAGTTTAAAGGGGTTGTTGTACTTTGACATGTACCAAGTTTATAGGGGTTGTTTTGGTCATGATCTTATGGTTGTTGTACTTTGAGATGTATCAAATTTATAGGGATTGTTGTGTGTCATGATCTTATGGTTGTTGTACTTTGACATATACCAAGTTTATAGGGGTTGTTGTACTTTGACATGTACCAAGTTTATAGGGTTTGTTGTACTTTGACATGTACCAAGTTTATAGGGGTTGTTGTACTTTGACATGTACCAAGTTTATAGGGGTTGTTGTGTGTCATGATCTTATGGTTGTTGTACTTTGACATGTACCAAGTTTATAGGGGTTGTTGTACTTTGACATGTACCAAGTTTATAGGGGTTGTTGTACTTTGACATATACCAAGTTTATAGGGGTTGTTGTACTTTGACATGTACCAAGTTTATAGGGGTTGTTGTACTTTGACATATACCAAGTTTATAGGGGTTGTTCTACTTTGACATATGCCAAGTTTATAGGGTTTGTTGTACTTTGACATATACCAAGTTTATAGAGGTTGTTGTACTTTGACATGTACCAAGTTTATAGGGGTTGTTTTGTGTCATGATCTTATGGTTGTTGTACTTTGAAATGTACCAAGTTTATAGGGGTTGTTGTACTTTGACATGTACCAAGTTTAAAGGGGTTGTTGTACTTTGACATGTACCAAGTTTATAGGGGTTGTTTTGGTCATGATCTTATGGTTGTTGTACTTTGAGATGTATCAAATTTATAGGGATTGTTGTGTGTCATGATCTTATGGTTGTTGTACTTTGACATATACCAAGTTTATAGGGTTTGTTGTACTTTGACATGTACCAAGTTTATAGGGGTTGTTGTACTTTGACATGTACCAAGTTTATAGGGGTTGTTGTGTGTCATGATCTTATGGTTGTTGTACTTTGACATGTACCAAGTTTAAAGGGGTTGTTGTACTTTAATATATACCAAGTTTATAGGGTTTGTTGTACTTTGACATATACCAAGTTTATAGGGGTTGTTGTACTTTGACATATACCAAGTTTATAGAGGTTTTTGTACTTTGACATGTACCAAGTTTATAGGGGTTGTTGTACTTTGACATGTACCAAGTTTATAGGGGTTGTTGTACTTTGACATGTACCAAGTTTATAGGGGTTGTTGTAATTTGACATGTACCAAGTTTATAGGGATTGTTGTACTTTGACAAGTACCAAGTTTATAGGGGTTGTTGTACTTTGACATGTACCAAGTTTATAGGGGTTGTTGTACTTTGACATATACCAAGTTTATAGGGGTTGTTGTACTTTGACATGTACCAAGTTTATAGGGGTTGTTGTACTTTGACATGTACCAGGTTTATAGGGATTGTTGTACTTTGACATATACCAAGTTTATAGGGATTGTTATACTTTGACATGTACCAAGTTTATAGGGGTTGTTGTGGTCATGATCTTATGGTTGTTGTACTTTGACATGTACCAAGTTTATAGGGGTTGTTGTGTGTCATGATCTTATGGTTGTTGTACTTTGACATGTACCAAGCTTATAGGGGTTGTTGTGTGTCATGATCTTATGGTTGTTGTACTTTGACATGTACCAAGTTTATAGGGGTTGTTGTACTTTGACATGTACCAAGTTTATAGGGGGTTGTTGTACTTTGACATATACCAAGTTTATAGGGGTTGTTGTACTTTGACATGTACCAAGTTTATAGGGGTTGTTTTACTTTGACATGTACCATGTTTATAGGGGTTGTTGTACTTTGACATGTACCAAGTTTATAGGGATTGTTGTACTTTGACATGTACCAAGTTTATAGGGGTTGTCGTACTTTGACATGTACCAAGTTTATAGGGGTTGTTGTACTTTGACATGTACCAAGTTTATAGGGATTGTTGTACTTTGACATGTACCGAGTTTATAGGGGTTGTTGTACTTTGACATGTACCAAGTGTATAGGGGTTGTTGTACTTTGACATGTACCAAGTTTATAGGGATTGTTGTACTTTGACATGTACCAAGTATATAGGGTTTGTTGTACTTTGACATGTACCAAGTTTATAGGGGTTGTTGTACTTTGACATGTACCAAGTTTATAGGGGTTGTTGTACTTTGACATATACCAAGTTTATAGGGGTTGTTGTACTTTGACATGTACCAAGTTTATAGGGATTGTTGTACTTTGACATGTACCAAGTTTATAGGGATTGTTATAGTTTGGCATGTACCAAGTTTATAGGGGTTGTTGTGGTCATGATCTTATGGTTGTTGTACTTTGACATGTACCAAGTTTATAGGGGTTGTTGTGTGTCATGATCCTATGGTTGTTGTACTTTGACATGTACCAAGTTTATAGGGGTTGTTGTACTTTGACATGTACCAAGTTTATAGGGGTTGTTGTACTTTGACATGTACCAAGTTTATAGGGATTGTTGTACTTTGACATGTACCAAGTTTATAGGGATTGTTGTACTTTGACATGTACCAAGTTTATAGGGGTTGTTGTACTTTGACATGTACCAAGTTTATAGGGGTTGTTGTACTTTGACATGTACCAAGTTTATAGGGGTTGTTGTACTTTGACATGTACCAAGTTTATAGGGGTTGTTGTACTTTGACATGTACCAAGTTTATAGGGATTGTTGTACTTTGACATGTACCAAGTTTATAGGGATTGTTGTACTTTGACATGTACCAAGTTTATAGGGATTGTTGTACTTTGACATGTACCAAGTTTATAGGGATTGTTGTACTTTGACATGTACCAAGTTTATAGGGGTTGTTGTACTTTGACATGTACCAAGTTTATAGGGGTTGTTGTACTTTGACATGTACCAAGTTTATAGGGGTTGTTGTACTTTGACATGTACCAAGTTTATAGAGGTTGTTGTACTTTGACATGTACCAAGTTTATAGGGGTTGTTGTGGTCATGATCTTATGGTTGTTGTACTTTGACATGTACCAAGTTTATAGGGGTTGTTGTACTTTGACATGTACCAAGTTTATAGGGATTGTTATACTTTGACATGTACCAAGTTTATAGAGGTTGTTGTACTTTGACATGTACCAAGTTTATAGGGATTGTTGTACTTTGACATGTACCAAGTTTATAGGGGTTGTTGTACTTTGACATGTACCAAGTTTATAGGGATTGTTGTACTTTGACATATACCAAGTTTATAGGGGTTGTTGTACTTTGACATGTACCAAGTTTATAGGGGTTGTTGTACTTTGACATGTACCAAGTTTATAGGGTTTGTTGTACTTTGACATGTACCAAGTTTATAGGGGTTGTTGTACTTTGACATGTACCAAGTTTATAGGGGTTGTTGTACTTTGACATGTACCAAGTTTATAGGGATTGTTGTACTTTGACATGTACCAAGTTTAAAGGGGTTGTCGTACTTTGACATGTACCAAGTTTATAGGGGTTGTTGTACTTTGACATGTACCAAGTTTATAGGGGTTGTTTTACTTTGACATGTACCAAGTTTATAGGGGTTGTTGTACTTTGACATGTACCAGGTTTATAGGGATTGTTGTACTTTGACATATACCAAGTTTATAGGGATTGTTATACTTTGACATGTACCAAGTTTATAGGGGTTGTTGTGGTCATGATCTTATGGTTGTTGTACTTTGACATGTACCAAGTTTATAGGGGTTGTTGTGTGTCATGATCTTATGGTTGTTGTACTTTGACATGTACCAAGTTTATAGGGGTTGTTGTGTGTCATGATCTTATGGTTGTTGTACTTTGACATGTACCAAGTTTATAGGGGTTGTTGTACTTTGACATGTACCAAGTTTATAGGGGTTGTTTTACTTTGACATGTACCTAGTTTATAGGGGTTGTTTTACTTTGACATGTACCAAGTTTATAGGGGTTGTTGTACTTTGACATGTACCAAGTTTATAGGGATTGTTGTACTTTGACATGTACCAAGTTTAAAGGGGTTGTCGTACTTTGACATGTACCAGTTTATAGGGGTTGTTGTACTTTGACATGTACCAAGTTTATAGGGATTGTTGTACTTTGACATGTACCAAGTTTATAGGGGTTGTTGTACTTTGACATGTACCAAGTGTATAGGGGTTGTTGTACTTTGACATGTACCAAATTTATAGGGATTGTTGTACTTTGACATGTACCAAGTTTATAGGGGTTGTTGTGTGTCATGATCTTATGGTTGTTGTACTTTGACATGTACCAAGTTTAAAGGGGTTGTTGTACTTTGACATGTACCAAGTTTATAGGGTTTGTTGTACTTTGACATGTACCAAGTTTATAGGGGTTGTTGTACTTTGACATGTACCAAGTTTATAGGGGTTGTTGTGTGTCATGATCTTATGGTTGTTGTACTTTGACATGTACCAAGTTTAAAGGGGTTGTTGTACTTTAATATATACCAAGTTTATAGGGTTTGTTGTACTTTGACATGTACCAAGTTTATAGGGGTTGTTGTACTTTGACATGTACCAAGTTTATAGGGGTTGTTGTGTGTCATGATCTTATGGTTGTTGTACTTTGACATGTACCAAGTTTATAGGGGTTGTTGTACTTTAACATATACCAAGTTTATAGGGTTTGTTGTACTTTGACATATACCAAGTTTATAGGGGTTGTTGTACTTTGACATGTACCAAGTTTATAGGGGTTGTTGTACTTTGACATGTACCAAGTTTATAGGGGTTGTTTTACTTTGACATGTACCAAGTTTATAGGGGTTGTTGTACTTTGACATGTACCAGGTTTATAGGGATTGTTGTACTTTGACATATACCAAGTTTATAGGGATTGTTATACTTTGACATGTACCAAGTTTATAGGGGTTGTTGTGGTCATGATCTTATGGTTGTTGTACTTTGACATGTACCAAGTTTATAGGGGTTGTTGTGTGTCATGATCTTATGGTTGTTGTACTTTGACATGTACCAAGTTTATAGGGGTTGTTGTGTGTCATGATCTTATGGTTGTTGTACTTTGACATGTACCAAGTTTATAGGGGTTGTTGTACTTTGACATGTACCAAGTTTATAGGGGTTGTTTTACTTTGACATGTACCAAGTTTATAGGGGTTGTTTTACTTTGACATGTACCAAGTTTATAGGGGTTGTTGTACTTTGACATGTACCAAGTTTATAGGGATTGTTGTACTTTGACATGTACCAAGTTTAAAGGGGTTGTCGTACTTTGACATGTACCAAGTTTATAGGGGTTGTTGTACTTTGACATGTACCAAGTTTATAGGGATTGTTGTACTTTGACATGTACCAAGTTTATAGGGGTTGTTGTACTTTGACATGTACCAAGTGTATAGGGGTTGTTGTACTTTGACATGTACCAAGTTTATAGGGATTGTTGTACTTTGACATGTACCAAGTTTATAGGGGTTGTTGTGTGTCATGATCTTATGGTTGTTGTACTTTGACATGTACCAAGTTTAAAGGGGTTGTTGTACTTTGACATGTACCAAGTTTATAGGGTTTGTTGTACTTTGACATGTACCAAGTTTATAGGGGTTGTTGTACTTTGACATGTACCAAGTTTATAGGGGTTGTTGTGTGTCATGATCTTATGGTTGTTGTACTTTGACATGTACCAAGTTTAAAGGGGTTGTTGTACTTTAATATATACCAAGTTTATAGGGTTTGTTGTACTTTGACATGTACCAAGTTTATAGGGGTTGTTGTACTTTGACATGTACCAAGTTTATAGGGGTTGTTGTGTGTCATGATCTTATGGTTGTTGTACTTTGACATGTACCAAGTTTATAGGGGTTGTTGTACTTTAACATATACCAAGTTTATAGGGTTTGTTGTACTTTGACATATACCAAGTTTATAGGGGTTGTTGTACTTTGATATGTACCAGGTTTATAGGGATTGTTGTACTTTGACATATACCAAGTTTATAGGGATTGTTATACTTTGACATGTACCAAGTTTATAGGGGTTGTTGTGGTCATGATCTTATGGTTGTTGTACTTTGACATGTACCAAGTTTATAGGGGTTGTTTTACTTTGACATGTACCAAGTTTATAGGGGTTGTTGTACTTTGACATGTACCAAGTTTATAGGGATTGTTGTACTTTGACATGTACCAAGTTTAAAGGGGTTGTCGTACTTTGACATGTACCAAGTTTATAGGGGTTGTTGTACTTTGACATGTACCAAGTTTATAGGGATTGTTGTACTTTGACATGTACCAAGTTTATAGGGGTTGTTGTACTTTGACATGTACCAAGTGTATAGGGGTTGTTGTACTTTGACATGTACCAAGTTTATAGGGATTGTTGTACTTTGACATGTACCAAGTTTATAGGGGTTGTTGTGTGTCATGATCTTATGGTTGTTGTACTTTGACATGTACCAAGTTTAAAGGGGTTGTTGTACTTTGACATGTACCAAGTTTATAGGGTTTGTTGTACTTTGACATGTACCAAGTTTATAGGGGTTGTTGTACTTTGACATGTACCAAGTTTATAGGGGTTGTTGTGTGTCATGATCTTATGGTTGTTGTACTTTGACATGTACCAAGTTTAAAGGGGTTGTTGTACTTTAATATATACCAAGTTTATAGGGTTTGTTGTTCTTTGACATATACCAAGTTTATAGGGGTTGTTGTACTTTGACATGTACCAAGTTTATAGGGGTTGTTGTGTGTCATGATCTTATGGTTGTTGTACTTTGACATGTACCAAGTTTAAAGGGGTTGTTGTACTTTGACATGTACCAAGTTTATAGGGTTTGTTGTACTTTGACATGTACCAAGTTTATAGGGGTTGTTGTACTTTGACATGTACCAAGTTTATAGGGGTTGTTGTGTGTCATGATCTTATGGTTGTTGTACTTTGACATGTACCAAGTTTAAAGGGGTTGTTGTACTTTAATATATACCAAGTTTATAGGGTTTGTTGTACTTTGACATGTACCAAGTTTATAGGGGTTGTTGTACTTTGACATGTACCAAGTTTATAGGGGTTGTTGTGTGTCATGATCTTATGGTTGTTGTACTTTGACATGTACCAAGTTTATAGGGGTTGTTGTACTTTAACATATACCAAGTTTATAGGGTTTGTTGTACTTTGACATATACCAAGTTTATAGGGGTTGTTGTACTTTGATATGTACCAGGTTTATAGGGATTGTTGTACTTTGACATATACCAAGTTTATAGGGATTGTTATACTTTGACATGTACCAAGTTTATAGGGGTTGTTGTGGTCATGATCTTATGGTTGTTGTACTTTGACATGTACCAAGTTTATAGGGGTTGTTTTACTTTGACATGTACCAAGTTTATAGGGGTTGTTGTACTTTGACATGTACCAAGTTTATAGGGATTGTTGTACTTTGACATGTACCAAGTTTAAAGGGGTTGTCGTACTTTGACATGTACCAAGTTTATAGGGGTTGTTGTACTTTGACATGTACCAAGTTTATAGGGATTGTTGTACTTTGACATGTACCAAGTTTATAGGGGTTGTTGTACTTTGACATGTACCAAGTGTATAGGGGTTGTTGTACTTTGACATGTACCAAGTTTATAGGGATTGTTGTACTTTGACATGTACCAAGTTTATAGGGGTTGTTGTGTGTCATGATCTTATGGTTGTTGTACTTTGACATGTACCAAGTTTAAAGGGGTTGTTGTACTTTGACATGTACCAAGTTTATAGGGTTTGTTGTACTTTGACATGTACCAAGTTTATAGGGGTTGTTGTACTTTGACATGTACCAAGTTTATAGGGGTTGTTGTGTGTCATGATCTTATGGTTGTTGTACTTTGACATGTACCAAGTTTAAAGGGGTTGTTGTACTTTAATATATACCAAGTTTATAGGGTTTGTTGTTCTTTGACATATACCAAGTTTATAGGGGTTGTTGTACTTTGACATGTACCAAGTTTATAGGAGTTGTTGTACTTTGACATATACCAAGTTTATAGGGGTTGTTGTACTTTGACATGTACCAAGTTTATAGGGATTGTTGTACTTTGACATATACCAAGTTTATAGGGGTTGTTGTACTTTGACATGTACCAAGTTTATAGGGGTTGTTGTACTTTGACATGTACCAAGTTTATAGGGTTTGTTGTACTTTGACATGTACCAAGTTTATAGGGGTTGTTGTACTTTGACATGTACCAAGTTTATAGGGGTTGTTGTACTTTGACATGTACCAAGTTTATAGGGATTGTTGTACTTTGACATGTACCAAGTTTAAAGGGGTTGTCGTACTTTGACATGTACCAAGTTTATAGGGGTTGTTGTACTTTGACATGTACCAAGTTTATAGGGGTTGTTTTACTTTGACATGTACCAAGTTTATAGGGGTTGTTGTACTTTGACATGTACCAGGTTTATAGGGATTGTTGTACTTTGACATATACCAAGTTTATAGGGATTGTTATACTTTGACATGTACCAAGTTTATAGGGGTTGTTGTGGTCATGATCTTATGGTTGTTGTACTTTGACATGTACCAAGTTTATAGGGGTTGTTGTGTGTCATGATCTTATGGTTGTTGTACTTTGACATGTACCAAGTTTATAGGGGTTGTTGTGTGTCATGATCTTATGGTTGTTGTACTTTGACATGTACCAAGTTTATAGGGGTTGTTGTACTTTGACATGTACCAAGTTTATAGGGGTTGTTTTACTTTGACATGTACCAAGTTTATAGGGGTTGTTTTACTTTGACATGTACCAAGTTTATAGGGGTTGTTGTACTTTGACATGTACCAAGTTTATAGGGATTGTTGTACTTTGACATGTACCAAGTTTAAAGGGGTTGTCGTACTTTGACATGTACCAGTTTATAGGGGTTGTTGTACTTTGACATGTACCAAGTTTATAGGGATTGTTGTACTTTGACATGTACCAAGTTTATAGGGGTTGTTGTACTTTGACATGTACCAAGTGTATAGGGGTTGTTGTACTTTGACATGTACCAAGTTTATAGGGATTGTTGTACTTTGACATGTACCAAGTTTATAGGGGTTGTTGTGTGTCATGATCTTATGGTTGTTGTACTTTGACATGTACCAAGTTTAAAGGAGTTGTTGTACTTTGACATGTACCAAGTTTATAGGGTTTGTTGTACTTTGACATGTACCAAGTTTATAGGGGTTGTTGTACTTTAATATATACCAAGTTTATAGGGATTGTTGTACTTTGACATGTACCAAGTTTATAGGGGTTGTTGTACTTTGACATGTACCAAGTTTATAGGGGTTGTTGTGTGTCATGATCTTATGGTTGTTGTACTTTGACATGTACCAAGTTTAAAGGGGTTGTTGTACTTTAATATATACCAAGTTTATAGGGATTGTTGTACTTTGACATGTACCAAGTTTATAGGGGTTGTTGTACTTTGACATGTACCAAGTTTATAGGGGTTGTTGTGTGTCATGATCTTATGGTTGTTGTACTTTGACATGTACCAAGTTTATAGGGGTTGTTGTACTTTAACATATACCAAGTTTATAGGGTTTGTTGTACTTTGACATATACCAAGTTTATAGGGGTTGTTGTACTTTGACATGTACCAAGTTTATAGGGGTTGTTGTACTTTGACATGTACCAAGTTTATAGGGGTTGTTTTACTTTGACATGTACCAAGTTTATAGGGGTTGTTGTACTTTGACATGTACCAGGTTTATAGGGATTGTTGTACTTTAACATATACCAAGTTTATAGGGTTTGTTGTACTTTGACATATACCAAGTTTATAGGGGTTGTTGTACTTTGACATATACCAAGTTTATAGGGATTGTTATACTTTGACATGTACCAAGTTTATAGGGGTTGTTGTGGTCATGATCTTATGGTTGTTGTACTTTGACATGTACCAAGTTTATAGGGGTTGTTGTGTGTCATGATCTTATGGTTGTTGTACTTTGACATGTACCAAGTTTATAGGGGTTGTTGTGTGTCATGATCTTATGGTTGTTGTACTTTGACATGTACCAAGTTTATAGGGGTTGTTGTACTTTGACATGTACCAAGTTTATAGGGGTTGTTTTACTTTGACATGTACCAAGTTTATAGGGGTTGTTTTACTTTGACATGTACCAAGTTTATAGGGGTTGTTGTACTTTGACATGTACCAATTTTATAGGGGTTGCTGTACTTTGACATGTACCAAGTTTATAGGGATTGTTGTACTTTGACATGTACCAAGTTTATAGGGGTTGTTGTACTTTGACATGTACCAAGTGTATAGGGGTTGTTGTGCTTTGACATGTACCAAGTTTATAGGGATTGTTGTACTTTGACATGTACCAAGTTTATATGGGTTGTTGTGTGTCATGATCTTATGGTTGTTGTACTTTGACATGTACCAAGTTTAAAGGGGTTGTTGTACTTTGACATGTACCAAGTTTATAGGGTTTGTTGTACTTTGACATGTACCAAGTTTATAGGGGTTGTTGTACTTTGACATGTACCAAGTTTATAGGGGTTGTTGTGTGTCATGATCTTATGGTTGTTGTACTTTGACATGTACCAAGTTTATAGGGGTTGTTGTACTTTGACATGTACCAAGTTTATAGGGGTTGTTGTGTGTCATGATCTTATGGTTGTTGTACTTTGACATGTACCAAGTTTATAGGGGTTGTTGTACTTTAACATATACCAAGTTTATAGGGTTTGTTGTACTTTGACATATACCAAGTTTATAGGGGTTGTTGTACTTTGATATGTACCAGGTTTATAGGGATTGTTGTACTTTGACATATACCAAGTTTATAGGGGTTGTTGTGTGTCATGATCTTATGGTTGTTGTACTTTGACATGTACCAAGTTTAAAGGGGTTGTTGTACTTTGACATGTACCAAGTTTATAGGGTTTGTTGTACTTTGACATGTACCAAGTTTATAGGGGTTGTTGTACTTTGACATGTACCAAGTTTATAGGGGTTGTTGTGTGTCATGATCTTATGGTTGTTGTACTTTGACATGTACCAAGTTTATAGGGGTTGTTGTGTGTCATGATCTTATGGTTGTTGTACTTTGACATGTACCAAGTTTATAGGGGTTGTTGTACTTTAACATATACCAAGTTTATAGGGTTTGTTGTACTTTGACATATACCAAGTTTATAGGGGTTGTTGTACTTTGATATGTACCAGGTTTATAGGGATTGTTGTACTTTGACATATACCAAGTTTATAGGGATTGTTATACTTTGACATGTACCAAGTTTATAGGGGTTGTTGTGGTCATGATCTTATGGTTGTTGTACTTTGACATGTACCAAGTTTATAGGGGTTGTTTTACTTTGACATGTACCAAGTTTAAAGGGGTTGTCGTACTTTGACATGTACCAAGTTTATAGGGGTTGTTGTACTTTGACATGTACCAAGTTTATAGGGATTGTTGTACTTTGACATGTACCAAGTGTATAGGAGATGTTGTACTTTGACATGTACCAAGTTTATAGGGATTGTTGTACTTTGACATGTACCAAGTTTATAGGGGTTGTTGTGTGTCATGATCTTATGGTTGTTGTACTTTGACATGTACCAAGTTTAAAGGGGTTGTTGTACTTTGACATGTACCAAGTTTATAGGGTTTGTTGTACTTTGACATGTACCAAGTTTATAGGGGTTGTTGTACTTTGACATGTACCAAGTTTATAGGGGTTGTTGTGTGTCATGATCTTATGGTTGTTGTACTTTGACATGTACCAAGTTTAAAGGGGTTGTTGTACTTTAATATATACCAAGTTTATAGGGTTTGTTGTACTTTGACATATACCAAGTTTATAGGGGTTGTTGTACTTTGAAATATACCAAGTTTATAGAGGTTATTGTACTTTGACATGTACCAAGTTTAAAGGGGTTGTTGTACTTTGATATGTACCAGGTTTATAGGGATTGTTGTACTTTGACATATACCAAGTTTATAGGGATTGTTATACTTTGACATGTACCAAGTTTATAGGGGTTGTTGTGGTCATGATCTTATGGTTGTTGTACTTTGACATGTACCAAGTTTATAGGGGTTGTTGTAATTTGACATGTACCAAGTTTATAGGGATTGTTGTACTTTGACATGTACCAAGTTTATAGGGGTTGTTGTACTTTGACATGTACCAAGTTTATAGGGGTTGTTGTACTTTGACATATACCAAGGTTATAGGGGTTGTTGTACTTTGACATGTACCAAGTTTATAGGGGTTGTTGTACTTTGACATGTACCAGGTTTATAGGGATTGTTGTACTTTGACATATACCAAGTTTATAGGGATTGTTATACTTTGACATGTACCAAGTTTATAGGGGTTGTTGTGGTCATGATCTTATGGTTGTTGTACTTTGACATGTACCAAGTTTATAGGGGTTGTTGTGTGTCATGATCTTATGGTTGTTGTACTTTGACATGTACCAAGTTTATAGGGGTTGTTGTGTGTCATGATCTTATGGTTGTTGTACTTTGACATGTACCAAGTTTATAGGGGTTGTTGTACTTTGACATGTACCAAGTTTATAGGGGGTTGTTGTACTTTGACATATACCAAGTTTATAGGGGTTGTTGTACTTTGACATGTACCAAGTTTATAGGGGTTGTTTTACTTTGACATGTACCATGTTTATAGGGGTTGTTGTACTTTGACATGTACCAAGTTTATAGGGATTGTTGTACTTTGACATGTACCAAGTTTATAGGGGTTGTCGTACTTTGACATGTACCAAGTTTATAGGGGTTGTTGTACTTTGACATGTACCAAGTTTATAGGGATTGTTGTACTTTGACATGTACCGAGTTTATAGGGGTTGTTGTACTTTGACATGTACCAAGTGTATAAGGGTTGTTGTACTTTGACATGTACCAAGTTTATAGGGATTGTTGTACTTTGACATGTACCAAGTTTATAGGGTTTGTTGTACTTTGACATGTACCAAGTTTATAGGGGTTGTTGTACTTTGACATGTACCAAGTTGATAGGGGCTGTTGTACTTTGACATATACCAAGTTTATAGGGGTTGTTGTACTTTGACATGTACCAAGTTTATAGGGATTGTTGTACTTTGACATGTACCAAGTTTATAGGGATTGTTATACTTTGGCATGTACCAAGTTTATAGGGGTTGTTGTGGTCATGATCTTATGGTTGTTGTACTTTGACATGTACCAAGTTTATAGGGGTTGTTGTGTGTCATGATCCTATGGTTGTTGTACTTTGACATGTACCAAGTTTATAGGGGTTGTTGTACTTTGACATGTACCAAGTTTATAGGGGTTGTTGTGAGTCATGATCTTATGGTTGTTGTACTTTGACATGTACCAAGTTTATAGGGGTTGTTGTGTGTCATGATCTTATGGTTGTTGTACTTTGACATGTACCAAGTTTATAGGGGTTGTTGTACTTTGACATGTACCAAGTTTATAGGGGGTTGTTGTACTTTGACATATACCAAGTTTATAGAGGTTGTTGTACTTTGACATGTACCAAGTTTATAGGGGTTGTTTTACTTTGACATGTACCAAGTTTATAGGGGTTGTTGTACTTTGACATGTACCAGGTTTATAGGGATTGTTGTACTTTGACATATACCAAGTTTATAGGGATTGTTATACTTTGACATGTACCAAGTTTATAGGGGTTGTTGTGGTCATGATCTTATGGTTGTTGTACTTTGACATGTACCAAGTTTATAGGGGTTGTTGTGTGTCATGATCTTATGGTTGTTGTACTTTGACATGTACCAAGTTTATAGGGGTTGTTGTGTGTCATGATCTTATGGTTGTTGTACTTTGACATGTACCAAGTTTATAGGGGTTGTTGTACTTTGACATGTACCAAGTTTATAGGGGTTGTTTTACTTTGACATGTACCAAGTTTATAGGGGTTGTTTTACTTTGACATGTACCAAGTTTATAGGGGTTGTTGTACTTTGACATGTACCAAGTTTATAGGGATTGTTGTACTTTGACATGTACCAAGTTTAAAGGGGTTGTCGTACTTTGACATGTACCAAGTTTATAGGGGTTGTTGTACTTTGACATGTACCAAGTTTATAGGGATTGTTGTACTTTGACATGTACCAAGTTTATAGGGGTTGTTGTACTTTGACATGTACCAAGTGTATAGGGGTTGTTGTACTTTGACATGTACCAAGTTTATAGGGATTGTTGTACTTTGACATGTACCAAGTTTATAGGGGTTGTTGTGTGTCATGATCTTATGGTTGTTGTACTTTGACATGTACCAAGTTTAAAGGGGTTGTTGTACTTTGACATGTACCAAGTTTATAGGGTTTGTTGTACTTTGACATGTACCAAGTTTATAGGGGTTGTTGTACTTTGACATGTACCAAGTTTATAGGGGTTGTTGTGTGTCATGATCTTATGGTTGTTGTACTTTGACATGTACCAAGTTTAAAGGGGTTGTTGTACTTTAATATATACCAAGTTTATAGGGTTTGTTGTACTTTGACATGTACCAAGTTTATAGGGGTTGTTGTACTTTGACATGTACCAAGTTTATAGGGGTTGTTGTGTGTCATGATCTTATGGTTGTTGTACTTTGACATGTACCAAGTTTATAGGGGTTGTTGTACTTTAACATATACCAAGTTTATAGGGTTTGTTGTACTTTGACATACACCAAGTTTATAGGGGTTGTTGTACTTTGATATGTACCAGGTTTATAGGGATTGTTGTACTTTGACATATACCAAGTTTATAGGGATTGTTATACTTTGACATGTACCAAGTTTATAGGGGTTGTTGTGGTCATGATCTTATGGTTGTTGTACTTTGACATGTACCAAGTTTATAGGGGTTGTTTTACTTTGACATGTACCAAGTTTATAGGGGTTGTTGTACTTTGACATGTACCAAGTTTATAGGGATTGTTGTACTTTGACATGTACCAAGTTTAAAGGGGTTGTCGTACTTTGACATGTACCAAGTTTATAGGGGTTGTTGTACTTTGACATGTACCAAGTTTATAGGGATTGTTGTACTTTGACATGTACCAAGTTTATAGGGGTTGTTGTACTTTGACATGTACCAAGTGTATAGGGGTTGTTGTACTTTGACATGTACCAAGTTTATAGGGATTGTTGTACTTTGACATGTACCAAGTTTATAGGGGTTGTTGTGTGTCATGATCTTATGGTTGTTGTACTTTGACATGTACCAAGTTTAAAGGGGTTGTTGTACTTTGACATGTACCAAGTTTATAGGGTTTGTTGTACTTTGACATGTACCAAGTTTATAGGGGTTGTTGTACTTTGACATGTACCAAGTTTATAGGGGTTGTTGTGTGTCATGATCTTATGGTTGTTGTACTTTGACATGTACCAAGTTTAAAGGGGTTGTTGTACTTTAATATATACCAAGTTTATAGGGTTTGTTGTTCTTTGACATATACCAAGTTTATAGGGGTTGTTGTACTTTGACATGTACCAAGTTTATAGGAGTTGTTGTACTTTGACATATACCAAGTTTATAGGGGTTGTTGTACTTTGACATGTACCAAGTTTATAGGGATTGTTGTACTTTGACATATACCAAGTTTATAGGGGTTGTTGTACTTTGACATGTACCAAATTTATAGGGGTTGTTGTACTTTGACATGTACCAAGTTTATAGGGTTTGTTGTACTTTGACATGTACCAAGTTTATAGGGGTTGTTGTACTTTGACATGTACCAAGTTTATAGGGGTTGTTGTACTTTGACATGTACCAAGTTTATAGGGATTGTTGTACTTTGACATGTACCAAGTTTAAAGGGGTTGTCGTACTTTGAAATGTACCAAGTTTATAGGGGTTGTTGTACTTTGACATGTACCAAGTTTATAGGGGTTGTTTTACTTTGACATGTACCAAGTTTATAGGGGTTGTTGTACTTTGACATGTACCAGGTTTATAGGGATTGTTGTACTTTGACATATACCAAGTTTATAGGGATTGTTATACTTTGACATGTACCAAGTTTATAGGGGTTGTTGTGGTCATGATCTTATGGTTGTTGTACTTTGACATGTACCAAGTTTATAGGGGTTGTTGTGTGTCATGATCTTATGGTTGTTGTACTTTGACATGTACCAAGTTTATAGGGGTTGTTGTGTGTCATGATCTTATGGTTGTTGTACTTTGACATGTACCAAGTTTATAGGGGTTGTTGTACTTTGACATGTACCAAGTTTATAGGGGTTGTTTTACTTTGACATGTACCAAGTTTATAGGGGTTGTTTTACTTTGACATGTACCAAGTTTATAGGGGTTGTTGTACTTTGACATGTACCAAGTTTATAGGGATTGTTGTACTTTGACATGTACCAAGTTTAAAGGGGTTGTCGTACTTTGACATGTACCAGTTTATAGGGGTTGTTGTACTTTGACATGTACCAAGTTTATAGGGATTGTTGTACTTTGACATGTACCAAGTTTATAGGGGTTGTTGTACTTTGACATGTACCAAGTGTATAGGGGTTGTTGTACTTTGACATGTACCAAGTTTATAGGGATTGTTGTACTTTGACATGTACCAAGTTTATAGGGGTTGTTGTGTGTCATGATCTTATGGTTGTTGTACTTTGACATGTACCAAGTTTAAAGGAGTTGTTGTACTTTGACATGTACCAAGTTTATAGGGTTTGTTGTACTTTGACATGTACCAAGTTTATAGGGGTTGTTGTACTTTGACATGTACCAAGTTTATAGGGGTTGTTGTGTGTCATGATCTTATGGTTGTTGTACTTTGACATGTACCAAGTTTAAAGGGGTTGTTGTACTTTAATATATACCAAGTTTATAGGGATTGTTGTACTTTGACATGTACCAAGTTTATAGGGGTTGTTGTACTTTGACATGTACCAAGTTTATAGGGGTTGTTGTGTGTCATGATCTTATGGTTGTTGTACTTTGACATGTACCAAGTTTATAGGGGTTGTTGTACTTTAACATATACCAAGTTTATAGGGTTTGTTGTACTTTGACATATACCAAGTTTATAGGGGTTGTTGTACTTTGACATGTACCAAGTTTATAGGGGTTGTTGTACTTTGACATGTACCAAGTTTATAGGGGTTGTTTTACTTTGACATGTACCAAGTTTATAGGGGTTGTTGTACTTTGACATGTACCAGGTTTATAGGGATTGTTGTACTTTAACATATACCAAGTTTATAGGGATTGTTGTACTTTGAAATGTACCAAGTTTATAGGGGTTGTTGTACTTTGACATGTACCAAGTTTAAAGGGGTTGTTGTACTTTGACATGTACCAAGTTTATAGGGGTTGTTGTACTTTGACATGTACCAGGTTTATAGGGATTGTTGTACTTTAACATATACCAAGTTTATAGGGATTGTTGTACTTTGAAATGTACCAAGTTTATAGGGGTTGTTGTACTTTGACATGTACCAAGTTTAAAGGGGTTGTTGTACTTTGACATGTACCAAGTTTATAGGGGTTGTTTTGGTCATGATCTTATGGTTGTTGTACTTTGAGATGTATCAAATTTATAGGGATTGTTGTGTGTCATGATCTTATGGTTGTTGTACTTTGACATATACCAAGTTTATAGGGGTTGTTGTACTTTGACATGTACCAAGTTTATAGGGTTTGTTGTACTTTGACATGTACCAAGTTTATAGGGGTTGTTGTACTTTGACATGTACCAAGTTTATAGGGGTTGTTGTGTGTCATGATCTTATGGTTGTTGTACTTTGACATGTACCAAGTTTATAGGGGTTGTTGTACTTTGACATGTACCAAGTTTATAGGGGTTGTTGTACTTTGACATATACCAAGTTTATAGGGGTTGTTGTACTTTGACATGTACCAAGTTTATAGGGGTTGTTGTACTTTGACATATACCAAGTTTATAGGGGTTGTTCTACTTTGACATATGCCAAGTTTATAGGGTTTGTTGTACTTTGACATATACCAAGTTTATAGAGGTTGTTGTACTTTGACATGTACCAAGTTTATAGGGGTTGTTTTGTGTCATGATCTTATGGTTGTTGTACTTTGAAATGTACCAAGTTTATAGGGGTTGTTGTACTTTGACATGTACCAAGTTTAAAGGGGTTGTTGTACTTTGACATGTACCAAGTTTATAGGGGTTGTTTTGGTCATGATCTTATGGTTGTTGTACTTTGAGATGTATCAAATTTATAGGGATTGTTGTGTGTCATGATCTTATGGTTGTTGTACTTTGACATATACCAAGTTTATAGGGTTTGTTGTACTTTGACATGTACCAAGTTTATAGGGGTTGTTGTACTTTGACATGTACCAAGTTTATAGGGGTTGTTGTGTGTCATGATCTTATGGTTGTTGTACTTTGACATGTACCAAGTTTAAAGGGGTTGTTGTACTTTAATATATAGCAAGTTTATAGGGTTTGTTGTACTTTGACATATACCAAGTTTATAGGGGTTGTTGTACTTTGACATATACCAAGTTTATAGAGGTTTTTGTACTTTGACATGTACCAAGTTTATAGGGGTTGTTGTACTTTGACATGTACCAAGTTTATAGGGGTTGTTGTACTTTGACATGTACCAAGTTTATAGGGGTTGTTGTAATTTGACATGTACCAAGTTTATAGGGATTGTTGTACTTTGACAAGTACCAAGTTTATAGGGGTTGTTGTACTTTGACATGTACCAAGTTTATAGGGGTTGTTGTACTTTGACATATACCAAGTTTATAGGGGTTGTTGTACTTTGACATGTACCAAGTTTATAGGGGTTGTTGTACTTTGACATGTACCAGGTTTATAGGGATTGTTGTACTTTGACATATACCAAGTTTATAGGGATTGTTATACTTTGACATGTACCAAGTTTATAGGGGTTGTTGTGGTCATGATCTTATGGTTGTTGTACTTTGACATGTACCAAGTTTATAGGGGTTGTTGTGTGTCATGATCTTATGGTTGTTGTACTTTGACATGTACCAAGCTTATAGGGGTTGTTGTGTGTCATGATCTTATGGTTGTTGTACTTTGACATGTACCAAGTTTATAGGGGTTGTTGTACTTTGACATGTACCAAGTTTATAGGGGGTTGTTGTACTTTGACATATACCAAGTTTATAGGGGTTGTTGTACTTTGACATGTACCAAGTTTATAGGGGTTGTTTTACTTTGACATGTACCATGTTTATAGGGGTTGTTGTACTTTGACATGTACCAAGTTTATAGGGATTGTTGTACTTTGACATGTACCAAGTTTATAGGGGTTGTCGTACTTTGACATGTACCAAGTTTATAGGGGTTGTTGTACTTTGACATGTACCAAGTTTATAGGGATTGTTGTACTTTGACATGTACCGAGTTTATAGGGGTTGTTGTACTTTGACATGTACCAAGTGTATAGGGGTTGTTGTACTTTGACATGTACCAAGTTTATAGGGATTGTTGTACTTTGACATGTACCAAGTATATAGGGTTTGTTGTACTTTGACATGTACCAAGTTTATAGGGGTTGTTGTACTTTGACATGTACCAAGTTTATAGGGGTTGTTGTACTTTGACATATACCAAGTTTATAGGGGTTGTTGTACTTTGACATGTACCAAGTTTATAGGGATTGTTGTACTTTGACATGTACCAAGTTTATAGGGATTGTTATAGTTTGGCATGTACCAAGTTTATAGGGGTTGTTGTGGTCATGATCTTATGGTTGTTGTACTTTGACATGTACCAAGTTTATAGGGGTTGTTGTGTGTCATGATCCTATGGTTGTTGTACTTTGACATGTACCAAGTTTATAGGGGTTGTTGTACTTTGACATGTACCAAGTTTATAGGGGTTGTTGTACTTTGACATGTACCAAGTTTATAGGGATTGTTGTACTTTGACATGTACCAAGTTTATAGGGATTGTTGTACTTTGACATGTACCAAGTTTATAGGGGTTGTTGTACTTTGACATGTACCAAGTTTATAGGGGTTGTTGTACTTTGACATGTACCAAGTTTATAGGGGTTGTTGTACTTTGACATGTACCAAGTTTATAGGGGTTGTTGTACTTTGACATGTACCAAGTTTATAGGGGTTGTTGTACTTTGACATGTACCAAGTTTATAGGGGTTGTTGTACTTTGACATGTACCAAGTTTATAGGGGTTGTTGTACTTTGACATGTACCAAGTTTATAGGGATTGTTGTACTTTGACATGTACCAAGTTTATAGGGATTGTTGTACTTTGACATGTACCAAGTTTATAGGGATTGTTGTACTTTGACATGTACCAAGTTTATAGGGATTGTTGTACTTTGACATGTACCAAGTTTATAGGGGTTGTTGTACTTTGACATGTACCAAGTTTATAGGGGTTGTTGTACTTTGACATGTACCAAGTTTATAGGGGTTGTTGTACTTTGACATGTACCAAGTTTATAGAGGTTGTTGTACTTTGACATGTACCAAGTTTATAGGGGTTGTTGTGGTCATGATCTTATGGTTGTTGTACTTTGACATGTACCAAGTTTATAGGGGTTGTTGTACTTTGACATGTACCAAGTTTATAGGGATTGTTATACTTTGACATGTACCAAGTTTATAGAGGTTGTTGTACTTTGACATGTACCAAGTTTATAGGGATTGTTGTACTTTGACATGTACCAAGTTTATAGGGGTTGTTGTACTTTGACATGTACCAAGTTTATAGGGATTGTTGTACTTTGACATATACCAAGTTTATAGGGGTTGTTGTACTTTGACATGTACCAAGTTTATAGGGGTTGTTGTACTTTGACATGTACCAAGTTTATAGGGTTTGTTGTACTTTGACATGTACCAAGTTTATAGGGGTTGTTGTACTTTGACATGTACCAAGTTTATAGGGGTTGTTGTACTTTGACATGTACCAAGTTTATAGGGATTGTTGTACTTTGACATGTACCAAGTTTAAAGGGGTTGTCGTACTTTGACATGTACCAAGTTTATAGGGGTTGTTGTACTTTGACATGTACCAAGTTTATAGGGGTTGTTTTACTTTGACATGTACCAAGTTTATAGGGGTTGTTGTACTTTGACATGTACCAGGTTTATAGGGATTGTTGTACTTTGACATATACCAAGTTTATAGGGATTGTTATACTTTGACATGTACCAAGTTTATAGGGGTTGTTGTGGTCATGATCTTATGGTTGTTGTACTTTGACATGTACCAAGTTTATAGGGGTTGTTGTGTGTCATGATCTTATGGTTGTTGTACTTTGACATGTACCAAGTTTATAGGGGTTGTTGTGTGTCATGATCTTATGGTTGTTGTACTTTGACATGTACCAAGTTTATAGGGGTTGTTGTACTTTGACATGTACCAAGTTTATAGGGGTTGTTTTACTTTGACATGTACCTAGTTTATAGGGGTTGTTTTACTTTGACATGTACCAAGTTTATAGGGGTTGTTGTACTTTGACATGTACCAAGTTTATAGGGATTGTTGTACTTTGACATGTACCAAGTTTAAAGGGGTTGTCGTACTTTGACATGTACCAGTTTATAGGGGTTGTTGTACTTTGACATGTACCAAGTTTATAGGGATTGTTGTACTTTGACATGTACCAAGTTTATAGGGGTTGTTGTACTTTGACATGTACCAAGTGTATAGGGGTTGTTGTACTTTGACATGTACCAAATTTATAGGGATTGTTGTACTTTGACATGTACCAAGTTTATAGGGGTTGTTGTGTGTCATGATCTTATGGTTGTTGTACTTTGACATGTACCAAGTTTAAAGGGGTTGTTGTACTTTGACATGTACCAAGTTTATAGGGTTTGTTGTACTTTGACATGTACCAAGTTTATAGGGGTTGTTGTACTTTGACATGTACCAAGTTTATAGGGGTTGTTGTGTGTCATGATCTTATGGTTGTTGTACTTTGACATGTACCAAGTTTAAAGGGGTTGTTGTACTTTAATATATACCAAGTTTATAGGGTTTGTTGTACTTTGACATGTACCAAGTTTATAGGGGTTGTTGTACTTTGACATGTACCAAGTTTATAGGGGTTGTTGTGTGTCATGATCTTATGGTTGTTGTACTTTGACATGTACCAAGTTTATAGGGGTTGTTGTACTTTAACATATACCAAGTTTATAGGGTTTGTTGTACTTTGACATATACCAAGTTTATAGGGGTTGTTGTACTTTGACATGTACCAAGTTTATAGGGGTTGTTGTACTTTGACATGTACCAAGTTTATAGGGGTTGTTTTACTTTGACATGTACCAAGTTTATAGGGGTTGTTGTACTTTGACATGTACCAGGTTTATAGGGATTGTTGTACTTTGACATATACCAAGTTTATAGGGATTGTTATACTTTGACATGTACCAAGTTTATAGGGGTTGTTGTGGTCATGATCTTATGGTTGTTGTACTTTGACATGTACCAAGTTTATAGGGGTTGTTGTGTGTCATGATCTTATGGTTGTTGTACTTTGACATGTACCAAGTTTATAGGGGTTGTTGTGTGTCATGATCTTATGGTTGTTGTACTTTGACATGTACCAAGTTTATAGGGGTTGTTGTACTTTGACATGTACCAAGTTTATAGGGGTTGTTTTACTTTGACATGTACCAAGTTTATAGGGGTTGTTTTACTTTGACATGTACCAAGTTTATAGGGGTTGTTGTACTTTGACATGTACCAAGTTTATAGGGATTGTTGTACTTTGACATGTACCAAGTTTAAAGGGGTTGTCGTACTTTGACATGTACCAAGTTTATAGGGGTTGTTGTACTTTGACATGTACCAAGTTTATAGGGATTGTTGTACTTTGACATGTACCAAGTTTATAGGGGTTGTTGTACTTTGACATGTACCAAGTGTATAGGGGTTGTTGTACTTTGACATGTACCAAGTTTATAGGGATTGTTGTACTTTGACATGTACCAAGTTTATAGGGGTTGTTGTGTGTCATGATCTTATGGTTGTTGTACTTTGACATGTACCAAGTTTAAAGGGGTTGTTGTACTTTGACATGTACCAAGTTTATAGGGTTTGTTGTACTTTGACATGTACCAAGTTTATAGGGGTTGTTGTACTTTGACATGTACCAAGTTTATAGGGGTTGTTGTGTGTCATGATCTTATGGTTGTTGTACTTTGACATGTACCAAGTTTAAAGGGGTTGTTGTACTTTAATATATACCAAGTTTATAGGGTTTGTTGTACTTTGACATGTACCAAGTTTATAGGGGTTGTTGTACTTTGACATGTACCAAGTTTATAGGGGTTGTTGTGTGTCATGATCTTATGGTTGTTGTACTTTGACATGTACCAAGTTTATAGGGGTTGTTGTACTTTAACATATACCAAGTTTATAGGGTTTGTTGTACTTTGACATATACCAAGTTTATAGGGGTTGTTGTACTTTGATATGTACCAGGTTTATAGGGATTGTTGTACTTTGACATATACCAAGTTTATAGGGATTGTTATACTTTGACATGTACCAAGTTTATAGGGGTTGTTGTGGTCATGATCTTATGGTTGTTGTACTTTGACATGTACCAAGTTTATAGGGGTTGTTTTACTTTGACATGTACCAAGTTTATAGGGGTTGTTGTACTTTGACATGTACCAAGTTTATAGGGATTGTTGTACTTTGACATGTACCAAGTTTAAAGGGGTTGTCGTACTTTGACATGTACCAAGTTTATAGGGGTTGTTGTACTTTGACATGTACCAAGTTTATAGGGATTGTTGTACTTTGACATGTACCAAGTTTATAGGGGTTGTTGTACTTTGACATGTACCAAGTGTATAGGGGTTGTTGTACTTTGACATGTACCAAGTTTATAGGGATTGTTGTACTTTGACATGTACCAAGTTTATAGGGGTTGTTGTGTGTCATGATCTTATGGTTGTTGTACTTTGACATGTACCAAGTTTAAAGGGGTTGTTGTACTTTGACATGTACCAAGTTTATAGGGTTTGTTGTACTTTGACATGTACCAAGTTTATAGGGGTTGTTGTACTTTGACATGTACCAAGTTTATAGGGGTTGTTGTGTGTCATGATCTTATGGTTGTTGTACTTTGACATGTACCAAGTTTAAAGGGGTTGTTGTACTTTAATATATACCAAGTTTATAGGGTTTGTTGTTCTTTGACATATACCAAGTTTATAGGGGTTGTTGTACTTTGACATGTACCAAGTTTATAGGAGTTGTTGTACTTTGACATATACCAAGTTTATAGGGGTTGTTGTACTTTGACATGTACCAAGTTTATAGGGATTGTTGTACTTTGACATATACCAAGTTTATAGGGGTTGTTGTACTTTGACATGTACCAAGTTTATAGGGGTTGTTGTACTTTGACATGTACCAAGTTTATAGGGTTTGTTGTACTTTGACATGTACCAAGTTTATAGGGGTTGTTGTACTTTGACATGTACCAAGTTTATAGGGGTTGTTGTACTTTGACATGTACCAAGTTTATAGGGATTGTTGTACTTTGACATGTACCAAGTTTAAAGGGGTTGTCGTACTTTGACATGTACCAAGTTTATAGGGGTTGTTGTACTTTGACATGTACCAAGTTTATAGGGGTTGTTTTACTTTGACATGTACCAAGTTTATAGGGGTTGTTGTACTTTGACATGTACCAGGTTTATAGGGATTGTTGTACTTTGACATATACCAAGTTTATAGGGATTGTTATACTTTGACATGTACCAAGTTTATAGGGGTTGTTGTGGTCATGATCTTATGGTTGTTGTACTTTGACATGTACCAAGTTTATAGGGGTTGTTGTGTGTCATGATCTTATGGTTGTTGTACTTTGACATGTACCAAGTTTATAGGGGTTGTTGTGTGTCATGATCTTATGGTTGTTGTACTTTGACATGTACCAAGTTTATAGGGGTTGTTGTACTTTGACATGTACCAAGTTTATAGGGGTTGTTTTACTTTGACATGTACCAAGTTTATAGGGGTTGTTTTACTTTGACATGTACCAAGTTTATAGGGGTTGTTGTACTTTGACATGTACCAAGTTTATAGGGATTGTTGTACTTTGACATGTACCAAGTTTAAAGGGGTTGTCGTACTTTGACATGTACCAGTTTATAGGGGTTGTTGTACTTTGACATGTACCAAGTTTATAGGGATTGTTGTACTTTGACATGTACCAAGTTTATAGGGGTTGTTGTACTTTGACATGTACCAAGTGTATAGGGGTTGTTGTACTTTGACATGTACCAAGTTTATAGGGATTGTTGTACTTTGACATGTACCAAGTTTATAGGGGTTGTTGTGTGTCATGATCTTATGGTTGTTGTACTTTGACATGTACCAAGTTTAAAGGAGTTGTTGTACTTTGACATGTACCAAGTTTATAGGGTTTGTTGTACTTTGACATGTACCAAGTTTATAGGGGTTGTTGTACTTTAATATATACCAAGTTTATAGGGATTGTTGTACTTTGACATGTACCAAGTTTATAGGGGTTGTTGTACTTTGACATGTACCAAGTTTATAGGGGTTGTTGTGTGTCATGATCTTATGGTTGTTGTACTTTGACATGTACCAAGTTTAAAGGGGTTGTTGTACTTTAATATATACCAAGTTTATAGGGATTGTTGTACTTTGACATGTACCAAGTTTATAGGGGTTGTTGTACTTTGACATGTACCAAGTTTATAGGGGTTGTTGTGTGTCATGATCTTATGGTTGTTGTACTTTGACATGTACCAAGTTTATAGGGGTTGTTGTACTTTAACATATACCAAGTTTATAGGGTTTGTTGTACTTTGACATATACCAAGTTTATAGGGGTTGTTGTACTTTGACATGTACCAAGTTTATAGGGGTTGTTGTACTTTGACATGTACCAAGTTTATAGGGGTTGTTTTACTTTGACATGTACCAAGTTTATAGGGGTTGTTGTACTTTGACATGTACCAGGTTTATAGGGATTGTTGTACTTTAACATATACCAAGTTTATAGGGTTTGTTGTACTTTGACATATACCAAGTTTATAGGGGTTGTTGTACTTTGACATATACCAAGTTTATAGGGATTGTTATACTTTGACATGTACCAAGTTTATAGGGGTTGTTGTGGTCATGATCTTATGGTTGTTGTACTTTGACATGTACCAAGTTTATAGGGGTTGTTGTGTGTCATGATCTTATGGTTGTTGTACTTTGACATGTACCAAGTTTATAGGGGTTGTTGTGTGTCATGATCTTATGGTTGTTGTACTTTGACATGTACCAAGTTTATAGGGGTTGTTGTACTTTGACATGTACCAAGTTTATAGGGGTTGTTTTACTTTGACATGTACCAAGTTTATAGGGGTTGTTTTACTTTGACATGTACCAAGTTTATAGGGGTTGTTGTACTTTGACATGTACCAATTTTATAGGGGTTGCTGTACTTTGACATGTACCAAGTTTATAGGGATTGTTGTACTTTGACATGTACCAAGTTTATAGGGGTTGTTGTACTTTGACATGTACCAAGTGTATAGGGGTTGTTGTGCTTTGACATGTACCAAGTTTATAGGGATTGTTGTACTTTGACATGTACCAAGTTTATATGGGTTGTTGTGTGTCATGATCTTATGGTTGTTGTACTTTGACATGTACCAAGTTTAAAGGGGTTGTTGTACTTTGACATGTACCAAGTTTATAGGGTTTGTTGTACTTTGACATGTACCAAGTTTATAGGGGTTGTTGTACTTTGACATGTACCAAGTTTATAGGGGTTGTTGTGTGTCATGATCTTATGGTTGTTGTACTTTGACATGTACCAAGTTTATAGGGGTTGTTGTACTTTGACATGTACCAAGTTTATAGGGGTTGTTGTGTGTCATGATCTTATGGTTGTTGTACTTTGACATGTACCAAGTTTATAGGGGTTGTTGTACTTTAACATATACCAAGTTTATAGGGTTTGTTGTACTTTGACATATACCAAGTTTATAGGGGTTGTTGTACTTTGATATGTACCAGGTTTATAGGGATTGTTGTACTTTGACATATACCAAGTTTATAGGGGTTGTTGTGTGTCATGATCTTATGGTTGTTGTACTTTGACATGTACCAAGTTTAAAGGGGTTGTTGTACTTTGACATGTACCAAGTTTATAGGGTTTGTTGTACTTTGACATGTACCAAGTTTATAGGGGTTGTTGTACTTTGACATGTACCAAGTTTATAGGGGTTGTTGTGTGTCATGATCTTATGGTTGTTGTACTTTGACATGTACCAAGTTTATAGGGGTTGTTGTACTTTGACATGTACCAAGTTTATAGGGGTTGTTGTGTGTCATGATCTTATGGTTGTTGTACTTTGACATGTACCAAGTTTATAGGGGTTGTTGTACTTTAACATATACCAAGTTTATAGGGTTTGTTGTACTTTGACATATACCAAGTTTATAGGGGTTGTTGTACTTTGATATGTACCAGGTTTATAGGGATTGTTGTACTTTGACATATACCAAGTTTATAGGGATTGTTATACTTTGACATGTACCAAGTTTATAGGGGTTGTTGTGGTCATGATCTTATGGTTGTTGTACTTTGACATGTACCAAGTTTATAGGGGTTGTTTTACTTTGACATGTACCAAGTTTAAAGGGGTTGTCGTACTTTGACATGTACCAAGTTTATAGGGGTTGTTGTACTTTGACATGTACCAAGTTTATAGGGATTGTTGTACTTTGACATGTACCAAGTGTATAGGAGATGTTGTACTTTGACATGTACCAAGTTTATAGGGATTGTTGTACTTTGACATGTACCAAGTTTATAGGGGTTGTTGTGTGTCATGATCTTATGGTTGTTGTACTTTGACATGTACCAAGTTTAAAGGGGTTGTTGTACTTTGACATGTACCAAGTTTATAGGGTTTGTTGTACTTTGACATGTACCAAGTTTATAGGGGTTGTTGTACTTTGACATGTACCAAGTTTATAGGGGTTGTTGTGTGTCATGATCTTATGGTTGTTGTACTTTGACATGTACCAAGTTTAAAGGGGTTGTTGTACTTTAATATATACCAAGTTTATAGGGTTTGTTGTACTTTGACATATACCAAGTTTATAGGGGTTGTTGTACTTTGAAATATACCAAGTTTATAGAGGTTATTGTACTTTGACATGTACCAAGTTTATAGGGGTTGTTGTACTTTGACATGTACCAAGTTTATAGGGGTTGTTGTACTTTGACATGTACCAAGTTTATAGGGGTTGTTGTAATTTGACATGTACCAAGTTTATAGGGATTGTTGTACTTTGACATGTACCAAGTTTATAGGGGTTGTTGTACTTTGACATGTACCAAGTTTATAGGGGTTGTTGTACTTTGACATATACCAAGGTTATAGGGGTTGTTGTACTTTGACATGTACCAAGTTTATAGGGGTTGTTGTACTTTGACATGTACCAGGTTTATAGGGATTGTTGTACTTTGACATATACCAAGTTTATAGGGATTGTTATACTTTGACATGTACCAAGTTTATAGGGGTTGTTGTGGTCATGATCTTATGGTTGTTGTACTTTGACATGTACCAAGTTTATAGGGGTTGTTGTGTGTCATGATCTTATGGTTGTTGTACTTTGACATGTACCAAGTTTATAGGGGTTGTTGTGTGTCATGATCTTATGGTTGTTGTACTTTGACATGTACCAAGTTTATAGGGGTTGTTGTACTTTGACATGTACCAAGTTTATAGGGGGTTGTTGTACTTTGACATATACCAAGTTTATAGGGGTTGTTGTACTTTGACATGTACCAAGTTTATAGGGGTTGTTTTACTTTGACATGTACCATGTTTATAGGGGTTGTTGTACTTTGACATGTACCAAGTTTATAGGGATTGTTGTACTTTGACATGTACCAAGTTTATAGGGGTTGTCGTACTTTGACATGTACCAAGTTTATAGGGGTTGTTGTACTTTGACATGTACCAAGTTTATAGGGATTGTTGTACTTTGACATGTACCGAGTTTATAGGGGTTGTTGTACTTTGACATGTACCAAGTGTATAAGGGTTGTTGTACTTTGACATGTACCAAGTTTATAGGGATTGTTGTACTTTGACATGTACCAAGTTTATAGGGTTTGTTGTACTTTGACATGTACCAAGTTTATAGGGGTTGTTGTACTTTGACATGTACCAAGTTGATAGGGGCTGTTGTACTTTGACATATACCAAGTTTATAGGGGTTGTTGTACTTTGACATGTACCAAGTTTATAGGGATTGTTGTACTTTGACATGTACCAAGTTTATAGGGATTGTTATACTTTGGCATGTACCAAGTTTATAGGGGTTGTTGTGGTCATGATCTTATGGTTGTTGTACTTTGACATGTACCAAGTTTATAGGGGTTGTTGTGTGTCATGATCCTATGGTTGTTGTACTTTGACATGTACCAAGTTTATAGGGGTTGTTGTACTTTGACATGTACCAAGTTTATAGGGGTTGTTGTGAGTCATGATCTTATGGTTGTTGTACTTTGACATGTACCAAGTTTATAGGGGTTGTTGTGTGTCATGATCTTATGGTTGTTGTACTTTGACATGTACCAAGTTTATAGGGGTTGTTGTACTTTGACATGTACCAAGTTTATAGGGGGTTGTTGTACTTTGACATATACCAAGTTTATAGAGGTTGTTGTACTTTGACATGTACCAAGTTTATAGGGGTTGTTTTACTTTGACATGTACCAAGTTTATAGGGGTTGTTGTACTTTGACATGTACCAGGTTTATAGGGATTGTTGTACTTTGACATATACCAAGTTTATAGGGATTGTTATACTTTGACATGTACCAAGTTTATAGGGGTTGTTGTGGTCATGATCTTATGGTTGTTGTACTTTGACATGTACCAAGTTTATAGGGGTTGTTGTGTGTCATGATCTTATGGTTGTTGTACTTTGACATGTACCAAGTTTATAGGGGTTGTTGTGTGTCATGATCTTATGGTTGTTGTACTTTGACATGTACCAAGTTTATAGGGGTTGTTGTACTTTGACATGTACCAAGTTTATAGGGGTTGTTTTACTTTGACATGTACCAAGTTTATAGGGGTTGTTTTACTTTGACATGTACCAAGTTTATAGGGGTTGTTGTACTTTGACATGTACCAAGTTTATAGGGATTGTTGTACTTTGACATGTACCAAGTTTAAAGGGGTTGTCGTACTTTGACATGTACCAAGTTTATAGGGGTTGTTGTACTTTGACATGTACCAAGTTTATAGGGATTGTTGTACTTTGACATGTACCAAGTTTATAGGGGTTGTTGTACTTTGACATGTACCAAGTGTATAGGGGTTGTTGTACTTTGACATGTACCAAGTTTATAGGGATTGTTGTACTTTGACATGTACCAAGTTTATAGGGGTTGTTGTGTGTCATGATCTTATGGTTGTTGTACTTTGACATGTACCAAGTTTAAAGGGGTTGTTGTACTTTGACATGTACCAAGTTTATAGGGTTTGTTGTACTTTGACATGTACCAAGTTTATAGGGGTTGTTGTACTTTGACATGTACCAAGTTTATAGGGGTTGTTGTGTGTCATGATCTTATGGTTGTTGTACTTTGACATGTACCAAGTTTAAAGGGGTTGTTGTACTTTAATATATACCAAGTTTATAGGGTTTGTTGTACTTTGACATGTACCAAGTTTATAGGGGTTGTTGTACTTTGACATGTACCAAGTTTATAGGGGTTGTTGTGTGTCATGATCTTATGGTTGTTGTACTTTGACATGTACCAAGTTTATAGGGGTTGTTGTACTTTAACATATACCAAGTTTATAGGGTTTGTTGTACTTTGACATATACCAAGTTTATAGGGGTTGTTGTACTTTGATATGTACCAGGTTTATAGGGATTGTTGTACTTTGACATATACCAAGTTTATAGGGATTGTTATACTTTGACATGTACCAAGTTTATAGGGGTTGTTGTGGTCATGATCTTATGGTTGTTGTACTTTGACATGTACCAAGTTTATAGGGGTTGTTTTACTTTGACATGTACCAAGTTTATAGGGGTTGTTGTACTTTGACATGTACCAAGTTTATAGGGATTGTTGTACTTTGACATGTACCAAGTTTAAAGGGGTTGTCGTACTTTGACATGTACCAAGTTTATAGGGGTTGTTGTACTTTGACATGTACCAAGTTTATAGGGATTGTTGTACTTTGACATGTACCAAGTTTATAGGGGTTGTTGTACTTTGACATGTACCAAGTGTATAGGGGTTGTTGTACTTTGACATGTACCAAGTTTATAGGGATTGTTGTACTTTGACATGTACCAAGTTTATAGGGGTTGTTGTGTGTCATGATCTTATGGTTGTTGTACTTTGACATGTACCAAGTTTAAAGGGGTTGTTGTACTTTGACATGTACCAAGTTTATAGGGTTTGTTGTACTTTGACATGTACCAAGTTTATAGGGGTTGTTGTACTTTGACATGTACCAAGTTTATAGGGGTTGTTGTGTGTCATGATCTTATGGTTGTTGTACTTTGACATGTACCAAGTTTAAAGGGGTTGTTGTACTTTAATATATACCAAGTTTATAGGGTTTGTTGTTCTTTGACATATACCAAGTTTATAGGGGTTGTTGTACTTTGACATGTACCAAGTTTATAGGAGTTGTTGTACTTTGACATATACCAAGTTTATAGGGGTTGTTGTACTTTGACATGTACCAAGTTTATAGGGATTGTTGTACTTTGACATATACCAAGTTTATAGGGGTTGTTGTACTTTGACATGTACCAAATTTATAGGGGTTGTTGTACTTTGACATGTACCAAGTTTATAGGGTTTGTTGTACTTTGACATGTACCAAGTTTATAGGGGTTGTTGTACTTTGACATGTACCAAGTTTATAGGGGTTGTTGTACTTTGACATGTACCAAGTTTATAGGGATTGTTGTACTTTGACATGTACCAAGTTTAAAGGGGTTGTCGTACTTTGAAATGTACCAAGTTTATAGGGGTTGTTGTACTTTGACATGTACCAAGTTTATAGGGGTTGTTTTACTTTGACATGTACCAAGTTTATAGGGGTTGTTGTACTTTGACATGTACCAGGTTTATAGGGATTGTTGTACTTTGACATATACCAAGTTTATAGGGATTGTTATACTTTGACATGTACCAAGTTTATAGGGGTTGTTGTGGTCATGATCTTATGGTTGTTGTACTTTGACATGTACCAAGTTTATAGGGGTTGTTGTGTGTCATGATCTTATGGTTGTTGTACTTTGACATGTACCAAGTTTATAGGGGTTGTTGTGTGTCATGATCTTATGGTTGTTGTACTTTGACATGTACCAAGTTTATAGGGGTTGTTGTACTTTGACATGTACCAAGTTTATAGGGGTTGTTTTACATTGACATGTACCAAGTTTATAGGGGTTGTTTTACTTTGACATGTACCAAGTTTATAGGGGTTGTTGTACTTTGACATGTACCAAGTTTATAGGGATTGTTGTACTTTGACATGTACCAAGTTTAAAGGGGTTGTCGTACTTTGACATGTACCAGTTTATAGGGGTTGTTGTACTTTGACATGTACCAAGTTTATAGGGATTGTTGTACTTTGACATGTACCAAGTTTATAGGGGTTGTTGTACTTTGACATGTACCAAGTGTATAGGGGTTGTTGTACTTTGACATGTACCAAGTTTATAGGGATTGTTGTACTTTGACATGTACCAAGTTTATAGGGGTTGTTGTGTGTCATGATCTTATGGTTGTTGTACTTTGACATGTACCAAGTTTAAAGGAGTTGTTGTACTTTGACATGTACCAAGTTTATAGGGTTTGTTGTACTTTGACATGTACCAAGTTTATAGGGGTTGTTGTACTTTGACATGTACCAAGTTTATAGGGGTTGTTGTGTGTCATGATCTTATGGTTGTTGTACTTTGACATGTACCAAGTTTAAAGGGGTTGTTGTACTTTAATATATACCAAGTTTATAGGGATTGTTGTACTTTGACATGTACCAAGTTTATAGGGGTTGTTGTACTTTGACATGTACCAAGTTTATAGGGGTTGTTGTGTGTCATGATCTTATGGTTGTTGTACTTTGACATGTACCAAGTTTATAGGGGTTGTTGTACTTTAACATATACCAAGTTTATAGGGTTTGTTGTACTTTGACATATACCAAGTTTATAGGGGTTGTTGTACTTTGACATGTACCAAGTTTATAGGGGTTGTTGTACTTTGACATGTACCAAGTTTATAGGGGTTGTTTTACTTTGACATGTACCAAGTTTATAGGGGTTGTTGTACTTTGACATGTACCAGGTTTATAGGGATTGTTGTACTTTAACATATACCAAGTTTATAGGGATTGTTGTACTTTGACATATACCAAGTTTATAGGGGTTGTTGTACTTTGACATATACCAAGTTTATAGGGATTGTTATACTTTGACATGTACCAAGTTTATAGGGGTTGTTGTGGTCATGATCTTATGGTTGTTGTACTTTGACATGTACCAAGTTTATAGGGGTTGTTGTGTGTCATGATCTTATGGTTGTTGTACTTTGACATGTACCAAGTTTATAGGGGTTGTTGTACTTTGACATGTACCAAGTTTATAGGGGTTGTTGTACTTTGACATGTACCAAGTTTATAGGGGTTGTTTTACTTTGACATGTACCAAGTTTATAGGGGTTGTTTTACTTTGACATGTACCAAGTTTATAGGGGTTGTTGTACTTTGACATGTACCAAGTTTATAGGGGTTGCTGTACTTTGACATGTACCAAGTTTATAGGGATTGTTGTACTTTGACATGTACCAAGTTTATAGGGGTTGTTGTACTTTGACATGTACCAAGTGTATAGGGGTTGTTGTACTTTGACATGTACCAAGTTTATAGGGATTGTTGTACTTTGACATGTACCAAGTTTATAGGGGTTGTTGTGTGTCATGATCTTATGGTTGTTGTACTTTGACATGTACCAAGTTTAAAGGGGTTGTTGTACTTTGACATGTACCAAGTTTATAGGGTTTGTTGTACTTTGACATGTACCAAGTTTATAGGGGTTGTTGTACTTTGACATGTACCAAGTTTATAGGGGTTGTTGTACTTTGACATGTACCAAGTTTATAGGGGTTGTTGTGTGTCATGATCTTATGGTTGTTGTACTTTGACATGTACCAAGTTTATAGGGGTTGTTGTACTTTGACATGTACCAAGTTTAAAGGGGTTGTTGTGTGTCATGATCTTATGGTTGTTGTACTTTGACATGTACCAAGTTTATAGGGGTTGTTGTACTTTAACATATACCAAGTTTATAGGGTTTGTTGTACTTTGACATATACCAAGTTTATAGGGGTTGTTGTACTTTGATATGTACCAGGTTTATAGGGATTGTTGTACTTTGACATATACCAAGTTTATAGGGGTTGTTGTGTGTCATGATCTTATGGTTGTTGTACTTTGACATGTACCAAGTTTAAAGGGGTTGTTGTACTTTGACATGTACCAAGTTTATAGGGTTTGTTGTACTTTGACATGTACCAAGTTTATAGGGGTTGTTGTACTTTGACATGTACCAAGTTTATAGGGGTTGTTGTGTGTCATGATCTTATGGTTGTTGTACTTTGACATGTACCAAGTTTATAGGGGTTGTTGTACTTTGACATGTACCAAGTTTATAGGGGTTGTTGTGTGTCATGATCTTATGGTTGTTGTACTTTGACATGTACCAAGTTTATAGGGGTTGTTGTACTTTAACATATACCAAGTTTATAGGGTTTGTTGTACTTTGACATATACCAAGTTTATAGGGGTTGTTGTACTTTGATATGGACCAGGTTTATAGGGATTGTTGTACTTTGACATATACCAAGTTTATAGGGATTGTTATACTTTGACATGTACCAAGTTTATAGGGGTTGTTGTGGTCATGATCTTATGGTTGTTGTACTTTGACATGTACCAAGTTTATAGGGTTTGTTTTACTTTGACATGTACCAAGTTTATAGGGGTTGTTGTACTTTGACATGTACCAAGTTTATAGGGATTGTTGTACTTTGACATGTACCAAGTTTAAAGGGGTTGTCGTACTTTGACATGTACCAAGTTTATAGGGGTTGTTGTACTTTGACATGTACCAAGTTTATAGGGATTGTTGTACTTTGACATGTACCAAGTTTATAGGGGTTGTTGTACTTTGACATGTACCAAGTGTATAGGAGATGTTGTACTTTGACATGTACCAAGTTTATAGGGATTGTTGTACTTTGACATGTACCAAGTTTATAGGGGTTGTTGTGTGTCATGATCTTATGGTTGTTGTACTTTGACATGTACCAAGTTTAAAGGGGTTGTTGTACTTTGACATGTACCAAGTTTATAGGGTTTGTTGTACTTTGACATGTACCAAGTTTATAGGGGTTGTTGTACTTTGACATGTACCAAGTTTATAGGGGTTGTTGTGTGTCATGATCTTATGGTTGTTGTACTTTGACATGTACCAAGTTTAAAGGGGTTGTTGTACTTTAATATATACCAAGTTTATAGGGTTTGTTGTACTTTGACATATACCAAGTTTATAGGGGTTGTTGTACTTTGAAATATACCAAGTTTATAGAGGTTATTGTACTTTGACATGTACCAAGTTTATAGGGGTTGTTGTACTTTGACATGTACCAAGTTTATAGGGGTTGTTGTACTTTGACATGTACCAAGTTTATAGGGGTTGTTGTAATTTGACATGTACCAAGTTTATAGGGATTGTTGTACTTTGACATGTACCAAGTTTATAGGGGTTGTTGTACTTTGACATGTACCAAGTTTATAGGGGTTGTTGTACTTTGACATATACCAAGTTTATAGGGGTTGTTGTACTTTGACATGTACCAAGTTTATAGGGGTTGTTGTACTTTGACATGTACCAGGTTTATAGGGATTGTTGTACTTTGACATATACCAAGTTTATAGGGATTGTTATACTTTGACATGTACCAAGTTTATAGGGGTTGTTGTGGTCATGATCTTATGGTTGTTGTACTTTGACATGTACCAAGTTTATAGGGGTTGTTGTGTGTCATGATCTTATGGTTGTTGTACTTTGACATGTACCAAGTTTATAGGGGTTGTTGTGTGTCATGATCTTATGGTTGTTGTACTTTGACATGTACCAAGTTTATAGGGGTTGTTGTACTTTGACATGTACCAAGTTTATAGGGGGTTGTTGTACTTTGACATATACCAAGTTTATAGGGGTTGTTGTACTTTGACATGTACCAAGTTTATAGGGGTTGTTTTACTTTGACATGTACCATGTTTATAGGGGTTGTTGTACTTTGACATGTACCAAGTTTATAGGGATTGTTGTACTTTGACATGTACCAAGTTTATAGGGGTTGTCGTACTTTGACATGTACCAAGTTTATAGGGGTTGTTGTACTTTGACATGTACCAAGTTTATAGGGATTGTTGTACTTTGACATGTACCGAGTTTATAGGGGTTGTTGTACTTTGACATGTACCAAGTGTATAAGGGTTGTTGTACTTTGACATGTACCAAGTTTATAGGGATTGTTGTACTTTGACATGTACCAAGTTTATAGGGTTTGTTGTACTTTGACATGTACCAAGTTTATAGGGGTTGTTGTACTTTGACATGTACCAAGTTGATAGGGGCTGTTGTACTTTGACATATACCAAGTTTATAGGGGTTGTTGTACTTTGACATGTACCAAGTTTATAGGGATTGTTGTACTTTGACATGTACCAAGTTTATAGGGATTGTTATACTTTGGCATGTACCAAGTTTATAGGGGTTGTTGTGGTCATGATCTTATGGTTGTTGTACTTTGACATGTACCAAGTTTATAGGGGTTGTTGTGTGTCATGATCCTATGGTTGTTGTACTTTGACATGTACCAAGTTTATAGGGGTTGTTGTGAGTCATGATCTTATGGTTGTTGTACTTTGACATGTACCAAGTTTATAGGGGTTGTTGTGTGTCATGATCTTATGGTTGTTGTACTTTGACATGTACCAAGTTTATAGGGGTTGTTGTACTTTGACATGTACCAAGTTTATAGGGGGTTGTTGTACTTTGACATATACCAAGTTTATAGGGGTTGTTGTACTTTGACATGTACCAAGTTTATAGGGGTTGTTTTACTTTGACATGTACCATGTTTATAGGGGTTGTTGTACTTTGACATGTACCAAGTTTATAGGGGTTGTTGTACTTTGACATGTACCAAGTTTATAGGGGTTGTTGTACTTTGACATGTACCAAGTTTATAGGGGTTGTTGTACTTTGACATGTACCAAGTTTATAGGGGTTGTTGTGTGTCATGATCTTATGGTTGTTGTACTTTGACATGTACCAAGTTTATAGGGGTTGTTGTACTTTAACATATACCAAGTTTATAGGGGTTGTTGTACTTTGATATGTACCAGGTTTATAGGGATTGTTGTACTTTGACATATACCAAGTTTATAGGGGTTGTTGTGTGTCATGATCTTATGGTTGTTGTACTTTGACATGTACCAAGTTTAAAGGGGTTGTTGTACTTTGACATGTACCAAGTTTATAGGGTTTGTTGTACTTTGACATGTACCAAGTTTATAGGGGTTGTTGTACTTTGACATGTACCAAGTTTATAGGGGTTGTTGTGTGTCATGATCTTATGGTTGTTGTACTTTGACATGTACCAAGTTTATAGGGGTTGTTGTACTTTGACATGTACCAAGTTTATAGGGGTTGTTGTGTGTCATGATCTTATGGTTGTTGTACTTTGACATGTACCAAGTTTATAGGGGTTGTTGTACTTTAACATATACCAAGTTTATAGGGTTTGTTGTACTTTGACATATACCAAGTTTATAGGGGTTGTTGTACTTTGATATGTACCAGGTTTATAGGGATTGTTGTACTTTGACATATACCAAGTTTATAGGGATTGTTATACTTTGACATGTACCAAGTTTATAGGGGTTGTTGTGGTCATGATCTTATGGTTGTTGTACTTTGACATGTACCAAGTTTATAGGGGTTGTTTTACTTTGACATGTACCAAGTTTATAGGGGTTGTTGTACTTTGACATGTACCAAGTTTATAGGGATTGTTGTACTTTGACATGTACCAAGTTTAAAGGGGTTGTCGTACTTTGACATGTACCAAGTTTATAGGGGTTGTTGTACTTTGACATGTACCAAGTTTATAGGGATTGTTGTACTTTGACATGTACCAAGTTTATAGGGGTTGTTGTACTTTGACATGTACCAAGTGTATAGGAGATGTTGTACTTTGACATGTACCAAGTTTATAGGGATTGTTGTACTTTGACATGTACCAAGTTTATAGGGGTTGTTGTGTGTCATGATCTTATGGTTGTTGTACTTTGACATGTACCAAGTTTAAAGGGGTTGTTGTACTTTGACATGTACCAAGTTTATAGGGTTTGTTGTACTTTGACATGTACCAAGTTTATAGGGGTTGTTGTACTTTGACATGTACCAAGTTTATAGGGGTTGTTGTGTGTCATGATCTTATGGTTGTTGTACTTTGACATGTACCAAGTTTAAAGGGGTTGTTGTACTTTAATATATACCAAGTTTATAGGGTTTGTTGTACTTTGACATATACCAAGTTTATAGGGGTTGTTGTACTTTGAAATATACCAAGTTTATAGAGGTTATTGTACTTTGACATGTACCAAGTTTATAGGGGTTGTTGTACTTTGACATGTACCAAGTTTATAGGGGTTGTTGTACTTTGACATGTACCAAGTTTATAGGGGTTGTTGTAATTTGACATGTACCAAGTTTATAGGGATTGTTGTACTTTGACATGTACCAAGTTTATAGGGGTTGTTGTACTTTGACATGTACCAAGTTTATAGGGGTTGTTGTACTTTGACATATACCAAGTTTATAGGGGTTGTTGTACTTTGACATGTACCAAGTTTATAGGGGTTGTTGTACTTTGACATGTACCAGGTTTATAGGGATTGTTGTACTTTGACATATACCAAGTTTATAGGGATTGTTATACTTTGACATGTACCAAGTTTATAGGGGTTGTTGTGGTCATGATCTTATGGTTGTTGTACTTTGACATGTACCAAGTTTATAGGGGTTGTTGTGTGTCATGATCTTATGGTTGTTGTACTTTGACATGTACCAAGTTTATAGGGGTTGTTGTGTGTCATGATCTTATGGTTGTTGTACTTTGACATGTACCAAGTTTATAGGGGTTGTTGTACTTTGACATGTACCAAGTTTATAGGGGGTTGTTGTACTTTGACATATACCAAGTTTATAGGGGTTGTTGTACTTTGACATGTACCAAGTTTATAGGGGTTGTTTTACTTTGACATGTACCATGTTTATAGGGGTTGTTGTACTTTGACATGTACCAAGTTTATAGGGATTGTTGTACTTTGACATGTACCAAGTTTATAGGGGTTGTCGTACTTTGACATGTACCAAGTTTATAGGGGTTGTTGTACTTTGACATGTACCAAGTTTATAGGGATTGTTGTACTTTGACATGTACCGAGTTTATAGGGGTTGTTGTACTTTGACATGTACCAAGTGTATAAGGGTTGTTGTACTTTGACATGTACCAAGTTTATAGGGATTGTTGTACTTTGACATGTACCAAGTTTATAGGGTTTGTTGTACTTTGACATGTACCAAGTTTATAGGGGTTGTTGTACTTTGACATGTACCAAGTTGATAGGGGCTGTTGTACTTTGACATATACCAAGTTTATAGGGGTTGTTGTACTTTGACATGTACCAAGTTTATAGGGATTGTTGTACTTTGACATGTACCAAGTTTATAGGGATTGTTATACTTTGGCATGTACCAAGTTTATAGGGGTTGTTGTGGTCATGATCTTATGGTTGTTGTACTTTGACATGTACCAAGTTTATAGGGGTTGTTGTGTGTCATGATCCTATGGTTGTTGTACTTTGACATGTACCAAGTTTATAGGGGTTGTTGTACTTTGACATGTACCAAGTTTATAGGGGTTGTTGTGAGTCATGATCTTATGGTTGTTGTACTTTGACATGTACCAAGTTTATAGGGGTTGTTGTGTGTCATGATCTTATGGTTGTTGTACTTTGACATGTACCAAGTTTATAGGGGTTGTTGTACTTTGACATGTACCAAGTTTATAGGGGGTTGTTGTACTTTGACATATACCAAGTTTATAGGGGTTGTTGTACTTTGACATGTACCAAGTTTATAGGGGTTGTTTTACTTTGACATGTACCATGTTTATAGGGGTTGTTGTACTTTGACATGTACCAAGTTTATAGGGGTTGTTGTACTTTGACATGTACCAAGTTTATAGGGGTTGTTGTACTTTGACATGTACCAAGTTTATAGGGATTGTTGTACTTTGACATGTACCAAGTTTATAGGGATTGTTGTACTTTGACATGTACCAAGTTTATAGGGGTTGTTGTACTTTGACATGTACCAAGTTTATAGGGGTTGTTGTACTTTGACATGTACCAAGTTTATAGGGGTTATTGTACTTTGACATGTACCAAGTTTATAGGGGTTGTTGTACTTTGACATGTACCAAGTTTATAGGGATTGTTGTACTTTGACATGTACCAAGTTTATAGGGATTGTTGTACTTTGACATGTACCAAGTTTATAGGGATTGTTGTACTTTGACATGTACCAAGTTTATAGGGATTGTTGTACTTTGACATGTACCAAGTTTATAGGGGTTGTTGTACTTTGACATGTACCAAGTTTATAGGGGTTGTTGTACTTTGACATGTACCAAGTTTATAGGGGTTGTTGTACTTTGACATGTACCAAGTTTATAGAGGTTGTTGTACTTTGACATGTACCAAGTTTATAGGGGTTGTTGTGGTCATGATCTTATGGTTGTTGTACTTTGACATGTACCAAGTTTATAGGGTTTGTTGTACTTTGACATGTACCAAGTTTATAGGGATTGTTGTACTTTGACATGTACCAAGTTTATAGGGGTTGTTGTACTTTGACATGTACCAAGTTTATAGGGGTTGTTGTACTTTGACATGTACCAAGTTTATAGGGATTGTTGTACTTTGACATGTACCAAGTTTATAGGGGTTGTTGTACTTTGACATGTACCAAGATTATAGGGGTTGTTGTACTTTGACATGTACCAAGATTATAGGGGTTGTTGTACTTTGACATGTACCAAGATTATAGGGATTGTTGTACTTTGACATATACCAAGTTTATAGGGGTTGCTGTACTTTGATATGTACCAAGTTTATAGGGTTGTTGTACTTTGACATGTACCAAGTTTATAGGGATTGTTGTACTTTGACATGTACCAAGTTTATAGGGATTGTTATACTTTGACATGTACCAAGTTTATAGGGGTTGTTGTGGTCATGATCCTATGGTTGTTGTACTTTGACATGTACCAAGTTTATAGGGGTTGTTGTGTGTAATGATCTTATGGTTGTTGTACTTTGACCTGTACCTAGTTTATAGGGGTTGTTGTACTTTGACATGTACCAAGTTTATAGGGGTTGTTGTACTTGGACATGTACAAAGTTAATAGGGGTTTTTGTGGTCATGATCTTATGGTTGTTGTACTTTGACCTGTACCTAGTTTATAGGGGTTGTTGTACTTTGACATGTACCTAGTTTATAGGGGTTGTTGTACTTTGACATATACCTAGTTTATAGGGGTTGTTGTATTTTGACATGTACCAAGTTTATAGGGGTTGTTGTACTTTGACATGTACCAAGTTTATAGGGGTTGTCGTACTTTGACATGTACCAAGTTTATAGGGATTGTTGTACTTTGACATATACCAAGTTTATAGGGGTTGTTGTACTTTGACATGTACCAAGTGTATAGGGTTTGTTGTACTTTGACATGTACCAAGTTTATAGGGGTTGTTGTACTTTGACATGTACCAAGTTTATAGGGGTTGTTGTGTGTCATGATCTTATGGTTGTTGTACTTTGACATGTACCAAGTTTATAGTGGTTGTTGTACTTTAACATATACCAAGTTTATAGGGTTTGTTGTACTTTGACATATACCAAGTTTATAGGGGTTGTTGTACTTTGACCTATACCAAGTTTATAGAGGTTGTTGTACTTTGACGTGTACCAAGTTTATAGGGGTTGTTGTACTTTGACATGTACCAAGTTTATAGGGGTTGTTGTACTTTGACATGTACCAAGTTTATAGGGGTTGTTGTAATTTGACATGTACCAAGTTTATAGGGATTGTTGTACTTTGACATGTACCAAGTTTATAGGGGTTGTTGTACTTTGACATGTACCAAGTTTATAGGGGTTGTTGTACTTTGACATGTACCAAGTTTATAGGGATTGTTGTACTTTGACATGTACCAAGTTTATAGGGGTTGTTGTACTTTGACATGTACCAAGTTTATAGGGGTTGTTGTACTCTGACATGTACCAATTTATAGGGTTTGTTGTACTCTGACATGTACCAAGTTTATAGGAGTTGTTGTACTTTGACATGTACCAAATTTATAGGGTTTTTTGTACTCTGACATGTACCAAGTTTATAGGGGTTGTTGTACTTTGACATGTACCAAGTTTATAGGGGTTGTTGTGTGTCATGATCTTATGGTTGTTGTACTTTGACATGTACCAAGTTTATAGTGGTTGTTGTACTTTAACATATACCAAGTTTATAGGGTTTTTTGTACTTTGACATATACCAAGTTTATAGGGGTTGTTGTACTTTGACCTATACCAAGTTTATAGAGGTTGTTGTACTTTGACGTGTACCAAGTTTATAGGGGTTGTTGTACTTTGACATGTACCAAGTTTATAGGGGTTGTTGTACTTTGACATGTACCAAGTTTATAGGGGTTGTTGTAATTTGACATGTACCAAGTTTATAGGGATTGTTGTACTTTGACATGTACCAAGTTTATAGGGGTTGTTGTACTTTGACATGTACCAAGTTTATAGGGGTTGTTGTACTTTGACATGTACCAAGTTTATAGGGATTGTTGTACTTTGACATGTACCAAGTTTATAGGGGTTGTTGTACTTTGACATGTACCAAGTTTATAGGGGTTGTTGTACTCTGACATGTACCAATTTATAGGGTTTGTTGTACTCTGACATGTACCAAGTTTATAGGAGTTGTTGTACTTTGACATGTACCAAATTTATAGGGTTTTTTGTACTCTGACATGTACCAAGTTTATAGGGTTTGTTGTACTCTGACATGTACCAAGTTTATAGGAGTTGTTGTACTTTGACATGTACCAAGTTTATAGGAGTTGTTGTACTTTGACATATACCAAGTTTATAGGGGTTGTTGTACTTTGACATGTACCAGATTTATAGGGGTTGTTGTACTTTGACATGTACCAAGTTTATAGGGGTTGTTGTACTTTGACATGTACCAAGTTTATAGGGGTTGTTGTACTTTGACATGTACCAAGTTTATAGGGATTGTCGTACTTTGACATGTACCAAGTTTATAGGGATTGTTGTACTTTGACATGTACCAAGTTTATAGGGGTTGTTGTACTTTGACATATACCAAGTTTATAGGGGTTGTCGTACTTTGACATTTACCAAGTTTATAGGGATTGTTGTACTTTGACATGTACCAAGTCTATAGGGATTGTTGTACTTTGACATGTACCAAGTTTATAGGGGTTGTTGTACTTTGACATATACCAAGTTTATAGGGATTGTCGTACTTTGACATGTACCAAGTTTATAGGGTTTGTTATACTTTGACATGTACCAGGTTTATAGGGATTGTTGTACTTTGACATATACCAAGTTTATAGGGATTGTTATACTTTGTCATGTACCAAGTTTATAGGGGTTGTTGTGGTCATGATCTTATGATTGTTGTACTTTGACATGTACCAAGTTTATAGGGGTTGTTGTACTTTGACATGTACCAAGTTTATAGGGGTTGTTGTACTTTGACATATACCAAGTTTATAAGGGTTGTTGTACTTTGACATGTATCAAGTTTATAGGGGTTGTTGTACTTTGACATGTACCAAGTTTATAGGGGTTGTTGTACTTTGACATATACCAAGTTTATAGGGGTTGTTGTACTTTGACATGTACCAAGTTTATAGGGGTTGTTGTACTTTGACATGTACCAGGTTTATAGGGATTGTTGTACTTTGACATATACCAAGTTTATAGGGATTGTTATACTTTGACATGTACCATGTTTATAGGGGTTGTTGTGTGTCATGATCTTATGGTTGTTGTACTTTGACATGTACCAAGTTTATAGGGGTTGTTGTGTGTCATGATCTTATGGTTGTTGTACTTTGACGTGTACCAAGTTTATAGGGGTTGTTGTACTTTGACATGTACCAAGTTTATAGGGTTGTTGTACTTTGACATGTACCAAGTTTAAAGGGGTTGTTGTACTTTGACATGTACCAAGTTTATAGGGGTTGTTGTACTTTGACATGTACCAAGTTTATAGGGGTTGTTGTACTTTGACATATACCAAGTTTATAGGGTTTGTTCTACTTTGACATATACCAAGTTTATAGGGGTTGTTGTACTTTGACATGTACCAAGTTTATAGGGGTTGTTTTACTTTGACATGTACCAAGTTTATAGGGATTGTTGTACTTTGACATGTACCAAGTTTATAGGGGTTGTTGTACTTTGACATGTACCAAGTTTATAGGGGTTGTTGTACTCTGACATGTACCAAGTTTATAGGGTTTGTTGTACTCTGACATGTACCAAGTTTATAGGAGTTGTTGTACTTTGACATGTACCAAATTTATAGGGTTTGTTGTACTCTGACATGTACCAAGTTTATAGGGTTTGTTGTACTCTGACATGTACCTAGTTTATAGGAGTTGTTGTACTTTGACATGTACCAAGTTTATAGGGGTTGTTGTACTTTGACATGTACCAAGTTTATAGGGGTTGTTGTACTTTGACATATACCAAGTTTATAGGGGTTGTTGTACTTTGACAAGTACCAGATTTATAGGGGTTGTTGTACTTTGACATGTACCAAGTTTATAAGGTTTGTTGTAATTTGACATGTACCAAGTTTATAGGGGTTGTTGTACTCTGACATGTACCAAGTTTATAGGGTTTGTTGTACTCTGACATGTACCAAGTTTATAGGAGTTGTTGTATTTTGACATGTACCAAATTTATAAGGTTTGTTGTAATTTGACATATACCAAGTTTATAGGGGTTGTTGTACTCTGACATATACCAAGTTTATAGGGTTTGTTGTACTCTGACATGTACCAAGTTTATAGGGGTTGTTGTACTTTGACATGTACCAAGTTTATAGGGGTTGTTGTACTTTGACATATACCAAGTTTATAGGGGTTGTCGTACTTTGACATGTACCAAGTTTATAGGGATTGTTGTACTTTGACATGTACCAAGTTTATAGGGATTGTTGTACTTTGACATGTACCAAGTTTATAGGGGTTGTTGTACTTTGACATATACCAAGTTTATAGGGGTTGTTGTGTGTCATGATCTTATGGTTGTTGTACTTTGACATGTACCAAGTTTAAAGGGGTTGTTGTACTTTAATATATACCAAGTTTATAGGGTTTGTTGTACTTTGACATATACCAAGTTTATAGGGGTTGTTGTACTTTGAAATATACCAAGTTTATAGAGGTTATTGTACTTTGACATGTACCAAGTTTATAGGGGTTGTTGTACTTTGACATGTACCAAGTTTATAGGGGTTGTTGTACTTTGACATGTACCAAGTTTATAGGGGTTGTTGTAATTTGACATGTACCAAGTTTATAGGGATTGTTGTACTTTGACATGTACCAAGTTTATAGGGGTTGTTGTACTTTGACATGTACCAAGTTTATAGGGGTTGTTGTACTTTGACATATACCAAGGTTATAGGGGTTGTTGTACTTTGACATGTACCAAGTTTATAGGGGTTGTTGTACTTTGACATGTACCAGGTTTATAGGGATTGTTGTACTTTGACATATACCAAGTTTATAGGGATTGTTATACTTTGACATGTACCAAGTTTATAGGGGTTGTTGTGGTCATGATCTTATGGTTGTTGTACTTTGACATGTACCAAGTTTATAGGGGTTGTTGTGTGTCATGATCTTATGGTTGTTGTACTTTGACATGTACCAAGTTTATAGGGGTTGTTGTGTGTCATGATCTTATGGTTGTTGTACTTTGACATGTACCAAGTTTATAGGGGTTGTTGTACTTTGACATGTACCAAGTTTATAGGGGGTTGTTGTACTTTGACATATACCAAGTTTATAGGGGTTGTTGTACTTTGACATGTACCAAGTTTATAGGGGTTGTTTTACTTTGACATGTACCATGTTTATAGGGGTTGTTGTACTTTGACATGTACCAAGTTTATAGGGATTGTTGTACTTTGACATGTACCAAGTTTATAGGGGTTGTCGTACTTTGACATGTACCAAGTTTATAGGGGTTGTTGTACTTTGACATGTACCAAGTTTATAGGGATTGTTGTACTTTGACATGTACCGAGTTTATAGGGGTTGTTGTACTTTGACATGTACCAAGTGTATAAGGGTTGTTGTACTTTGACATGTACCAAGTTTATAGGGATTGTTGTACTTTGACATGTACCAAGTTTATAGGGTTTGTTGTACTTTGACATGTACCAAGTTTATAGGGGTTGTTGTACTTTGACATGTACCAAGTTGATAGGGGCTGTTGTACTTTGACATATACCAAGTTTATAGGGGTTGTTGTACTTTGACATGTACCAAGTTTATAGGGATTGTTGTACTTTGACATGTACCAAGTTTATAGGGATTGTTATACTTTGGCATGTACCAAGTTTATAGGGGTTGTTGTGGTCATGATCTTATGGTTGTTGTACTTTGACATGTACCAAGTTTATAGGGGTTGTTGTGTGTCATGATCCTATGGTTGTTGTACTTTGACATGTACCAAGTTTATAGGGGTTGTTGTACTTTGACATGTACCAAGTTTATAGGGGTTGTTGTGAGTCATGATCTTATGGTTGTTGTACTTTGACATGTACCAAGTTTATAGGGGTTGTTGTGTGTCATGATCTTATGGTTGTTGTACTTTGACATGTACCAAGTTTATAGGGGTTGTTGTACTTTGACATGTACCAAGTTTATAGGGGGTTGTTGTACTTTGACATATACCAAGTTTATAGAGGTTGTTGTACTTTGACATGTACCAAGTTTATAGGGGTTGTTTTACTTTGACATGTACCAAGTTTATAGGGGTTGTTGTACTTTGACATGTACCAGGTTTATAGGGATTGTTGTACTTTGACATATACCAAGTTTATAGGGATTGTTATACTTTGACATGTACCAAGTTTATAGGGGTTGTTGTGGTCATGATCTTATGGTTGTTGTACTTTGACATGTACCAAGTTTATAGGGGTTGTTGTGTGTCATGATCTTATGGTTGTTGTACTTTGACATGTACCAAGTTTATAGGGGTTGTTGTGTGTCATGATCTTATGGTTGTTGTACTTTGACATGTACCAAGTTTATAGGGGTTGTTGTACTTTGACATGTACCAAGTTTATAGGGGTTGTTTTACTTTGACATGTACCAAGTTTATAGGGGTTGTTTTACTTTGACATGTACCAAGTTTATAGGGGTTGTTGTACTTTGACATGTACCAAGTTTATAGGGATTGTTGTACTTTGACATGTACCAAGTTTAAAGGGGTTGTCGTACTTTGACATGTACCAAGTTTATAGGGGTTGTTGTACTTTGACATGTACCAAGTTTATAGGGATTGTTGTACTTTGACATGTACCAAGTTTATAGGGGTTGTTGTACTTTGACATGTACCAAGTGTATAGGGGTTGTTGTACTTTGACATGTACCAAGTTTATAGGGATTGTTGTACTTTGACATGTACCAAGTTTATAGGGGTTGTTGTGTGTCATGATCTTATGGTTGTTGTACTTTGACATGTACCAAGTTTAAAGGGGTTGTTGTACTTTGACATGTACCAAGTTTATAGGGTTTGTTGTACTTTGACATGTACCAAGTTTATAGGGGTTGTTGTACTTTGACATGTACCAAGTTTATAGGGGTTGTTGTGTGTCATGATCTTATGGTTGTTGTACTTTGACATGTACCAAGTTTAAAGGGGTTGTTGTACTTTAATATATACCAAGTTTATAGGGTTTGTTGTACTTTGACATGTACCAAGTTTATAGGGGTTGTTGTACTTTGACATGTACCAAGTTTATAGGGGTTGTTGTGTGTCATGATCTTATGGTTGTTGTACTTTGACATGTACCAAGTTTATAGGGGTTGTTGTACTTTAACATATACCAAGTTTATAGGGTTTGTTGTACTTTGACATATACCAAGTTTATAGGGGTTGTTGTACTTTGATATGTACCAGGTTTATAGGGATTGTTGTACTTTGACATATACCAAGTTTATAGGGATTGTTATACTTTGACATGTACCAAGTTTATAGGGGTTGTTGTGGTCATGATCTTATGGTTGTTGTACTTTGACATGTACCAAGTTTATAGGGGTTGTTTTACTTTGACATGTACCAAGTTTATAGGGGTTGTTGTACTTTGACATGTACCAAGTTTATAGGGATTGTTGTACTTTGACATGTACCAAGTTTAAAGGGGTTGTCGTACTTTGACATGTACCAAGTTTATAGGGGTTGTTGTACTTTGACATGTACCAAGTTTATAGGGATTGTTGTACTTTGACATGTACCAAGTTTATAGGGGTTGTTGTACTTTGACATGTACCAAGTGTATAGGGGTTGTTGTACTTTGACATGTACCAAGTTTATAGGGATTGTTGTACTTTGACATGTACCAAGTTTATAGGGGTTGTTGTGTGTCATGATCTTATGGTTGTTGTACTTTGACATGTACCAAGTTTAAAGGGGTTGTTGTACTTTGACATGTACCAAGTTTATAGGGTTTGTTGTACTTTGACATGTACCAAGTTTATAGGGGTTGTTGTACTTTGACATGTACCAAGTTTATAGGGGTTGTTGTGTGTCATGATCTTATGGTTGTTGTACTTTGACATGTACCAAGTTTAAAGGGGTTGTTGTACTTTAATATATACCAAGTTTATAGGGTTTGTTGTTCTTTGACATATACCAAGTTTATAGGGGTTGTTGTACTTTGACATGTACCAAGTTTATAGGAGTTGTTGTACTTTGACATATACCAAGTTTATAGGGGTTGTTGTACTTTGACATGTACCAAGTTTATAGGGATTGTTGTACTTTGACATATACCAAGTTTATAGGGGTTGTTGTACTTTGACATGTACCAAATTTATAGGGGTTGTTGTACTTTGACATGTACCAAGTTTATAGGGTTTGTTGTACTTTGACATGTACCAAGTTTATAGGGGTTGTTGTACTTTGACATGTACCAAGTTTATAGGGGTTGTTGTACTTTGACATGTACCAAGTTTATAGGGATTGTTGTACTTTGACATGTACCAAGTTTAAAGGGGTTGTCGTACTTTGAAATGTACCAAGTTTATAGGGGTTGTTGTACTTTGACATGTACCAAGTTTATAGGGGTTGTTTTACTTTGACATGTACCAAGTTTATAGGGGTTGTTGTACTTTGACATGTACCAGGTTTATAGGGATTGTTGTACTTTGACATATACCAAGTTTATAGGGATTGTTATACTTTGACATGTACCAAGTTTATAGGGGTTGTTGTGGTCATGATCTTATGGTTGTTGTACTTTGACATGTACCAAGTTTATAGGGGTTGTTGTGTGTCATGATCTTATGGTTGTTGTACTTTGACATGTACCAAGTTTATAGGGGTTGTTGTGTGTCATGATCTTATGGTTGTTGTACTTTGACATGTACCAAGTTTATAGGGGTTGTTGTACTTTGACATGTACCAAGTTTATAGGGGTTGTTTTACTTTGACATGTACCAAGTTTATAGGGGTTGTTTTACTTTGACATGTACCAAGTTTATAGGGGTTGTTGTACTTTGACATGTACCAAGTTTATAGGGATTGTTGTACTTTGACATGTACCAAGTTTAAAGGGGTTGTCGTACTTTGACATGTACCAGTTTATAGGGGTTGTTGTACTTTGACATGTACCAAGTTTATAGGGATTGTTGTACTTTGACATGTACCAAGTTTATAGGGGTTGTTGTACTTTGACATGTACCAAGTGTATAGGGGTTGTTGTACTTTGACATGTACCAAGTTTATAGGGATTGTTGTACTTTGACATGTACCAAGTTTATAGGGGTTGTTGTGTGTCATGATCTTATGGTTGTTGTACTTTGACATGTACCAAGTTTAAAGGAGTTGTTGTACTTTGACATGTACCAAGTTTATAGGGTTTGTTGTACTTTGACATGTACCAAGTTTATAGGGGTTGTTGTACTTTGACATGTACCAAGTTTATAGGGGTTGTTGTGTGTCATGATCTTATGGTTGTTGTACTTTGACATGTACCAAGTTTAAAGGGGTTGTTGTACTTTAATATATACCAAGTTTATAGGGATTGTTGTACTTTGACATGTACCAAGTTTATAGGGGTTGTTGTACTTTGACATGTACCAAGTTTATAGGGGTTGTTGTGTGTCATGATCTTATGGTTGTTGTACTTTGACATGTACCAAGTTTATAGGGGTTGTTGTACTTTAACATATACCAAGTTTATAGGGTTTGTTGTACTTTGACATATACCAAGTTTATAGGGGTTGTTGTACTTTGACATGTACCAAGTTTATAGGGGTTGTTGTACTTTGACATGTACCAAGTTTATAGGGGTTGTTTTACTTTGACATGTACCAAGTTTATAGGGGTTGTTGTACTTTGACATGTACCAGGTTTATAGGGATTGTTGTACTTTAACATATACCAAGTTTATAGGGATTGTTGTACTTTGACATATACCAAGTTTATAGGGGTTGTTGTACTTTGACATATACCAAGTTTATAGGGATTGTTATACTTTGACATGTACCAAGTTTATAGGGGTTGTTGTGGTCATGATCTTATGGTTGTTGTACTTTGACATGTACCAAGTTTATAGGGGTTGTTGTGTGTCATGATCTTATGGTTGTTGTACTTTGACATGTACCAAGTTTATAGGGGTTGTTGTACTTTGACATGTACCAAGTTTATAGGGGTTGTTGTACTTTGACATGTACCAAGTTTATAGGGGTTGTTTTACTTTGACATGTACCAAGTTTATAGGGGTTGTTTTACTTTGACATGTACCAAGTTTATAGGGGTTGTTGTACTTTGACATGTACCAAGTTTATAGGGGTTGCTGTACTTTGACATGTACCAAGTTTATAGGGATTGTTGTACTTTGACATGTACCAAGTTTATAGGGGTTGTTGTACTTTGACATGTACCAAGTGTATAGGGGTTGTTGTACTTTGACATGTACCAAGTTTATAGGGATTGTTGTACTTTGACATGTACCAAGTTTATAGGGGTTGTTGTGTGTCATGATCTTATGGTTGTTGTACTTTGACATGTACCAAGTTTAAAGGGGTTGTTGTACTTTGACATGTACCAAGTTTATAGGGTTTGTTGTACTTTGACATGTACCAAGTTTATAGGGGTTGTTGTACTTTGACATGTACCAAGTTTATAGGGGTTGTTGTGTGTCATGATCTTATGGTTGTTGTACTTTGACATGTACCAAGTTTATAGGGGTTGTTGTACTTTGACATGTACCAAGTTTAAAGGGGTTGTTGTGTGTCATGATCTTATGGTTGTTGTACTTTGACATGTACCAAGTTTATAGGGGTTGTTGTACTTTAACATATACCAAGTTTATAGGGTTTGTTGTACTTTGACATATACCAAGTTTATAGGGGTTGTTGTACTTTGATATGTACCAGGTTTATAGGGATTGTTGTACTTTGACATATACCAAGTTTATAGGGGTTGTTGTGTGTCATGATCTTATGGTTGTTGTACTTTGACATGTACCAAGTTTAAAGGGGTTGTTGTACTTTGACATGTACCAAGTTTATAGGGTTTGTTGTACTTTGACATGTACCAAGTTTATAGGGGTTGTTGTACTTTGACATGTACCAAGTTTATAGGGGTTGTTGTGTGTCATGATCTTATGGTTGTTGTACTTTGACATGTACCAAGTTTATAGGGGTTGTTGTACTTTGACATGTACCAAGTTTATAGGGGTTGTTGTGTGTCATGATCTTATGGTTGTTGTACTTTGACATGTACCAAGTTTATAGGGGTTGTTGTACTTTAACATATACCAAGTTTATAGGGTTTGTTGTACTTTGACATATACCAAGTTTATAGGGGTTGTTGTACTTTGATATGGACCAGGTTTATAGGGATTGTTGTACTTTGACATATACCAAGTTTATAGGGATTGTTATACTTTGACATGTACCAAGTTTATAGGGGTTGTTGTGGTCATGATCTTATGGTTGTTGTACTTTGACATGTACCAAGTTTATAGGGTTTGTTTTACTTTGACATGTACCAAGTTTATAGGGGTTGTTGTACTTTGACATGTACCAAGTTTATAGGGATTGTTGTACTTTGACATGTACCAAGTTTAAAGGGGTTGTCGTACTTTGACATGTACCAAGTTTATAGGGGTTGTTGTACTTTGACATGTACCAAGTTTATAGGGATTGTTGTACTTTGACATGTACCAAGTTTATAGGGGTTGTTGTACTTTGACATGTACCAAGTGTATAGGAGATGTTGTACTTTGACATGTACCAAGTTTATAGGGATTGTTGTACTTTGACATGTACCAAGTTTATAGGGGTTGTTGTGTGTCATGATCTTATGGTTGTTGTACTTTGACATGTACCAAGTTTAAAGGGGTTGTTGTACTTTGACATGTACCAAGTTTATAGGGTTTGTTGTACTTTGACATGTACCAAGTTTATAGGGGTTGTTGTACTTTGACATGTACCAAGTTTATAGGGGTTGTTGTGTGTCATGATCTTATGGTTGTTGTACTTTGACATGTACCAAGTTTAAAGGGGTTGTTGTACTTTAATATATACCAAGTTTATAGGGTTTGTTGTACTTTGACATATACCAAGTTTATAGGGGTTGTTGTACTTTGAAATATACCAAGTTTATAGAGGTTATTGTACTTTGACATGTACCAAGTTTATAGGGGTTGTTGTACTTTGACATGTACCAAGTTTATAGGGGTTGTTGTACTTTGACATGTACCAAGTTTATAGGGGTTGTTGTAATTTGACATGTACCAAGTTTATAGGGATTGTTGTACTTTGACATGTACCAAGTTTATAGGGGTTGTTGTACTTTGACATGTACCAAGTTTATAGGGGTTGTTGTACTTTGACATATACCAAGTTTATAGGGGTTGTTGTACTTTGACATGTACCAAGTTTATAGGGGTTGTTGTACTTTGACATGTACCAGGTTTATAGGGATTGTTGTACTTTGACATATACCAAGTTTATAGGGATTGTTATACTTTGACATGTACCAAGTTTATAGGGGTTGTTGTGGTCATGATCTTATGGTTGTTGTACTTTGACATGTACCAAGTTTATAGGGGTTGTTGTGTGTCATGATCTTATGGTTGTTGTACTTTGACATGTACCAAGTTTAAAGGGGTTGTTGTACTTTGACATGTACCAAGTTTATAGGGTTTGTTGTACTTTGACATGTACCAAGTTTATAGGGGTTGTTGTACTTTGACATGTACCAAGTTTATAGGGGTTGTTGTGTGTCATGATCTTATGGTTGTTGTACTTTGACATGTACCAAGTTTATAGGGGTTGTTGTACTTTGACATGTACCAAGTTTATAGGGGTTGTTGTGTGTCATGATCTTATGGTTGTTGTACTTTGACATGTACCAAGTTTATAGGGGTTGTTGTACTTTGACATGTACCAAGTTTATAGGGGGTTGTTGTACTTTGACATATACCAAGTTTATAGGGGTTGTTGTACTTTGACATGTACCAAGTTTATAGGGGTTGTTTTACTTTGACATGTACCATGTTTATAGGGGTTGTTGTACTTTGACATGTACCAAGTTTATAGGGGTTGTTGTACTTTGACATGTACCAAGTTTATAGGGGTTGTTGTACTTTGACATGTACCAAGTTTATAGGGGTTGTTGTACTTTGACATGTACCAAGTTTATAGGGGTTGTTGTGTGTCATGATCTTATGGTTGTTGTACTTTGACATGTACCAAGTTTATAGGGGTTGTTGTACTTTAACATATACCAAGTTTATAGGGGTTGTTGTACTTTGATATGTACCAGGTTTATAGGGATTGTTGTACTTTGACATATACCAAGTTTATAGGGGTTGTTGTGTGTCATGATCTTATGGTTGTTGTACTTTGACATGTACCAAGTTTAAAGGGGTTGTTGTACTTTGACATGTACCAAGTTTATAGGGTTTGTTGTACTTTGACATGTACCAAGTTTATAGGGGTTGTTGTACTTTGACATGTACCAAGTTTATAGGGGTTGTTGTGTGTCATGATCTTATGGTTGTTGTACTTTGACATGTACCAAGTTTATAGGGGTTGTTGTACTTTGACATGTACCAAGTTTATAGGGGTTGTTGTGTGTCATGATCTTATGGTTGTTGTACTTTGACATGTACCAAGTTTATAGGGGTTGTTGTACTTTAACATATACCAAGTTTATAGGGTTTGTTGTACTTTGACATATACCAAGTTTATAGGGGTTGTTGTACTTTGATATGTACCAGGTTTATAGGGATTGTTGTACTTTGACATATACCAAGTTTATAGGGATTGTTATACTTTGACATGTACCAAGTTTATAGGGGTTGTTGTGGTCATGATCTTATGGTTGTTGTACTTTGACATGTACCAAGTTTATAGGGGTTGTTTTACTTTGACATGTACCAAGTTTATAGGGGTTGTTGTACTTTGACATGTACCAAGTTTATAGGGATTGTTGTACTTTGACATGTACCAAGTTTAAAGGGGTTGTCGTACTTTGACATGTACCAAGTTTATAGGGGTTGTTGTACTTTGACATGTACCAAGTTTATAGGGATTGTTGTACTTTGACATGTACCAAGTTTATAGGGGTTGTTGTACTTTGACATGTACCAAGTGTATAGGAGATGTTGTACTTTGACATGTACCAAGTTTATAGGGATTGTTGTACTTTGACATGTACCAAGTTTATAGGGGTTGTTGTGTGTCATGATCTTATGGTTGTTGTACTTTGACATGTACCAAGTTTAAAGGGGTTGTTGTACTTTGACATGTACCAAGTTTATAGGGTTTGTTGTACTTTGACATGTACCAAGTTTATAGGGGTTGTTGTACTTTGACATGTACCAAGTTTATAGGGGTTGTTGTGTGTCATGATCTTATGGTTGTTGTACTTTGACATGTACCAAGTTTAAAGGGGTTGTTGTACTTTAATATATACCAAGTTTATAGGGTTTGTTGTACTTTGACATATACCAAGTTTATAGGGGTTGTTGTACTTTGAAATATACCAAGTTTATAGAGGTTATTGTACTTTGACATGTACCAAGTTTATAGGGGTTGTTGTACTTTGACATGTACCAAGTTTATAGGGGTTGTTGTACTTTGACATGTACCAAGTTTATAGGGGTTGTTGTAATTTGACATGTACCAAGTTTATAGGGATTGTTGTACTTTGACATGTACCAAGTTTATAGGGGTTGTTGTACTTTGACATGTACCAAGTTTATAGGGGTTGTTGTACTTTGACATATACCAAGTTTATAGGGGTTGTTGTACTTTGACATGTACCAAGTTTATAGGGGTTGTTGTACTTTGACATGTACCAGGTTTATAGGGATTGTTGTACTTTGACATATACCAAGTTTATAGGGATTGTTATACTTTGACATGTACCAAGTTTATAGGGGTTGTTGTGGTCATGATCTTATGGTTGTTGTACTTTGACATGTACCAAGTTTATAGGGGTTGTTGTGTGTCATGATCTTATGGTTGTTGTACTTTGACATGTACCAAGTTTATAGGGGTTGTTGTGTGTCATGATCTTATGGTTGTTGTACTTTGACATGTACCAAGTTTATAGGGGTTGTTGTACTTTGACATGTACCAAGTTTATAGGGGGTTGTTGTACTTTGACATATACCAAGTTTATAGGGGTTGTTGTACTTTGACATGTACCAAGTTTATAGGGGTTGTTTTACTTTGACATGTACCATGTTTATAGGGGTTGTTGTACTTTGACATGTACCAAGTTTATAGGGATTGTTGTACTTTGACATGTACCAAGTTTATAGGGGTTGTCGTACTTTGACATGTACCAAGTTTATAGGGGTTGTTGTACTTTGACATGTACCAAGTTTATAGGGATTGTTGTACTTTGACATGTACCGAGTTTATAGGGGTTGTTGTACTTTGACATGTACCAAGTGTATAAGGGTTGTTGTACTTTGACATGTACCAAGTTTATAGGGATTGTTGTACTTTGACATGTACCAAGTTTATAGGGTTTGTTGTACTTTGACATGTACCAAGTTTATAGGGGTTGTTGTACTTTGACATGTACCAAGTTGATAGGGGCTGTTGTACTTTGACATATACCAAGTTTATAGGGGTTGTTGTACTTTGACATGTACCAAGTTTATAGGGATTGTTGTACTTTGACATGTACCAAGTTTATAGGGATTGTTATACTTTGGCATGTACCAAGTTTATAGGGGTTGTTGTGGTCATGATCTTATGGTTGTTGTACTTTGACATGTACCAAGTTTATAGGGGTTGTTGTGTGTCATGATCCTATGGTTGTTGTACTTTGACATGTACCAAGTTTATAGGGGTTGTTGTACTTTGACATGTACCAAGTTTATAGGGGTTGTTGTGAGTCATGATCTTATGGTTGTTGTACTTTGACATGTACCAAGTTTATAGGGGTTGTTGTGTGTCATGATCTTATGGTTGTTGTACTTTGACATGTACCAAGTTTATAGGGGTTGTTGTACTTTGACATGTACCAAGTTTATAGGGGGTTGTTGTACTTTGACATATACCAAGTTTATAGGGGTTGTTGTACTTTGACATGTACCAAGTTTATAGGGGTTGTTTTACTTTGACATGTACCATGTTTATAGGGGTTGTTGTACTTTGACATGTACCAAGTTTATAGGGGTTGTTGTACTTTGACATGTACCAAGTTTATAGGGGTTGTTGTACTTTGACATGTACCAAGTTTATAGGGATTGTTGTACTTTGACATGTACCAAGTTTATAGGGATTGTTGTACTTTGACATGTACCAAGTTTATAGGGGTTGTTGTACTTTGACATGTACCAAGTTTATAGGGGTTGTTGTACTTTGACATGTACCAAGTTTATAGGGGTTATTGTACTTTGACATGTACCAAGTTTATAGGGGTTGTTGTACTTTGACATGTACCAAGTTTATAGGGATTGTTGTACTTTGACATGTACCAAGTTTATAGGGATTGTTGTACTTTGACATGTACCAAGTTTATAGGGATTGTTGTACTTTGACATGTACCAAGTTTATAGGGATTGTTGTACTTTGACATGTACCAAGTTTATAGGGGTTGTTGTACTTTGACATGTACCAAGTTTATAGGGGTTGTTGTACTTTGACATGTACCAAGTTTATAGGGGTTGTTGTACTTTGACATGTACCAAGTTTATAGAGGTTGTTGTACTTTGACATGTACCAAGTTTATAGGGGTTGTTGTGGTCATGATCTTATGGTTGTTGTACTTTGACATGTACCAAGTTTATAGGGTTTGTTGTACTTTGACATGTACCAAGTTTATAGGGATTGTTGTACTTTGACATGTACCAAGTTTATAGGGGTTGTTGTACTTTGACATGTACCAAGTTTATAGGGGTTGTTGTACTTTGACATGTACCAAGTTTATAGGGATTGTTGTACTTTGACATGTACCAAGTTTATAGGGGTTGTTGTACTTTGACATGTACCAAGATTATAGGGGTTGTTGTACTTTGACATGTACCAAGATTATAGGGGTTGTTGTACTTTGACATGTACCAAGATTATAGGGATTGTTGTACTTTGACATATACCAAGTTTATAGGGGTTGCTGTACTTTGATATGTACCAAGTTTATAGGGTTGTTGTACTTTGACATGTACCAAGTTTATAGGGATTGTTGTACTTTGACATGTACCAAGTTTATAGGGATTGTTATACTTTGACATGTACCAAGTTTATAGGGGTTGTTGTGGTCATGATCCTATGGTTGTTGTACTTTGACATGTACCAAGTTTATAGGGGTTGTTGTGTGTAATGATCTTATGGTTGTTGTACTTTGACCTGTACCTAGTTTATAGGGGTTGTTGTACTTTGACATGTACCAAGTTTATAGGGGTTGTTGTACTTGGACATGTACAAAGTTAATAGGGGTTTTTGTGGTCATGATCTTATGGTTGTTGTACTTTGACCTGTACCTAGTTTATAGGGGTTGTTGTACTTTGACATGTACCTAGTTTATAGGGGTTGTTGTACTTTGACATATACCTAGTTTATAGGGGTTGTTGTATTTTGACATGTACCAAGTTTATAGGGGTTGTTGTACTTTGACATGTACCAAGTTTATAGGGGTTGTCGTACTTTGACATGTACCAAGTTTATAGGGATTGTTGTACTTTGACATATACCAAGTTTATAGGGGTTGTTGTACTTTGACATGTACCAAGTGTATAGGGTTTGTTGTACTTTGACATGTACCAAGTTTATAGGGGTTGTTGTACTTTGACATGTACCAAGTTTATAGGGGTTGTTGTGTGTCATGATCTTATGGTTGTTGTACTTTGACATGTACCAAGTTTATAGTGGTTGTTGTACTTTAACATATACCAAGTTTATAGGGTTTGTTGTACTTTGACATATACCAAGTTTATAGGGGTTGTTGTACTTTGACCTATACCAAGTTTATAGAGGTTGTTGTACTTTGACGTGTACCAAGTTTATAGGGGTTGTTGTACTTTGACATGTACCAAGTTTATAGGGGTTGTTGTACTTTGACATGTACCAAGTTTATAGGGGTTGTTGTAATTTGACATGTACCAAGTTTATAGGGATTGTTGTACTTTGACATGTACCAAGTTTATAGGGGTTGTTGTACTTTGACATGTACCAAGTTTATAGGGGTTGTTGTACTTTGACATGTACCAAGTTTATAGGGATTGTTGTACTTTGACATGTACCAAGTTTATAGGGGTTGTTGTACTTTGACATGTACCAAGTTTATAGGGGTTGTTGTACTCTGACATGTACCAATTTATAGGGTTTGTTGTACTCTGACATGTACCAAGTTTATAGGAGTTGTTGTACTTTGACATGTACCAAATTTATAGGGTTTTTTGTACTCTGACATGTACCAAGTTTATAGGGGTTGTTGTACTTTGACATGTACCAAGTTTATAGGGGTTGTTGTGTGTCATGATCTTATGGTTGTTGTACTTTGACATGTACCAAGTTTATAGTGGTTGTTGTACTTTAACATATACCAAGTTTATAGGGTTTTTTGTACTTTGACATATACCAAGTTTATAGGGGTTGTTGTACTTTGACCTATACCAAGTTTATAGAGGTTGTTGTACTTTGACGTGTACCAAGTTTATAGGGGTTGTTGTACTTTGACATGTACCAAGTTTATAGGGGTTGTTGTACTTTGACATGTACCAAGTTTATAGGGGTTGTTGTAATTTGACATGTACCAAGTTTATAGGGATTGTTGTACTTTGACATGTACCAAGTTTATAGGGGTTGTTGTACTTTGACATGTACCAAGTTTATAGGGGTTGTTGTACTTTGACATGTACCAAGTTTATAGGGATTGTTGTACTTTGACATGTACCAAGTTTATAGGGGTTGTTGTACTTTGACATGTACCAAGTTTATAGGGGTTGTTGTACTCTGACATGTACCAATTTATAGGGTTTGTTGTACTCTGACATGTACCAAGTTTATAGGAGTTGTTGTACTTTGACATGTACCAAATTTATAGGGTTTTTTGTACTCTGACATGTACCAAGTTTATAGGGTTTGTTGTACTCTGACATGTACCAAGTTTATAGGAGTTGTTGTACTTTGACATGTACCAAGTTTATAGGAGTTGTTGTACTTTGACATATACCAAGTTTATAGGGGTTGTTGTACTTTGACATGTACCAGATTTATAGGGGTTGTTGTACTTTGACATGTACCAAGTTTATAGGGGTTGTTGTACTTTGACATGTACCAAGTTTATAGGGGTTGTTGTACTTTGACATGTACCAAGTTTATAGGGATTGTCGTACTTTGACATGTACCAAGTTTATAGGGATTGTTGTACTTTGACATGTACCAAGTTTATAGGGGTTGTTGTACTTTGACATATACCAAGTTTATAGGGGTTGTCGTACTTTGACATTTACCAAGTTTATAGGGATTGTTGTACTTTGACATGTACCAAGTCTATAGGGATTGTTGTACTTTGACATGTACCAAGTTTATAGGGGTTGTTGTACTTTGACATATACCAAGTTTATAGGGGTTGTCGTACTTTGACATGTACCAAGTTTATAGGGTTTGTTATACTTTGACATGTACCAGGTTTATAGGGATTGTTGTACTTTGACATATACCAAGTTTATAGGGATTGTTATACTTTGTCATGTACCAAGTTTATAGGGGTTGTTGTGGTCATGATCTTATGATTGTTGTACTTTGACATGTACCAAGTTTATAGGGGTTGTTGTACTTTGACATGTACCAAGTTTATAGGGGTTGTTGTACTTTGACATATACCAAGTTTATAAGGGTTGTTGTACTTTGACATGTATCAAGTTTATAGGGGTTGTTGTACTTTGACATGTACCAAGTTTATAGGGGTTGTTGTGCTTTGACATATACCAAGTTTATAGGGGTTGTTGTACTTTGACATGTACCAAGTTTATAGGGGTTGTTGTACTTTGACATGTACCAGGTTTATAGGGATTGTTGTACTTTGACATATACCAAGTTTATAGGGATTGTTATACTTTGACATGTACCATGTTTATAGGGGTTGTTGTGTGTCATGATCTTATGGTTGTTGTACTTTGACATGTACCAAGTTTATAGGGGTTGTTGTGTGTCATGATCTTATGGTTGTTGTACTTTGACGTGTACCAAGTTTATAGGGGTTGTTGTACTTTGACATGTACCAAGTTTATAGGGTTGTTGTACTTTGACATGTACCAAGTTTAAAGGGGTTGTTGTACTTTGACATGTACCAAGTTTATAGGGGTTGTTGTACTTTGACATGTACCAAGTTTATAGGGGTTGTTGTACTTTGACATATACCAAGTTTATAGGGTTTGTTCTACTTTGACATATACCAAGTTTATAGGGGTTGTTGTACTTTGACATGTACCAAGTTTATAGGGGTTGTTTTACTTTGACATGTACCAAGTTTATAGGGATTGTTGTACTTTGACATGTACCAAGTTTATAGGGGTTGTTGTACTTTGACATGTACCAAGTTTATAGGGTTTGTTGTACTCTGACATGTACCAAGTTTATAGGAGTTGTTGTACTTTGACATGTACCAAATTTATAGGGTTTGTTGTACTCTGACATGTACCAAGTTTATAGGGTTTGTTGTACTCTGACATGTACCTAGTTTATAGGAGTTGTTGTACTTTGACATGTACCAAGTTTATAGGGGTTGTTGTACTTTGACATGTACCAAGTTTATAGGGGTTGTTGTACTTTGACATATACCAAGTTTATAGGGGTTGTTGTACTTTGACAAGTACCAGATTTATAGGGGTTGTTGTACTTTGACATGTACCAAGTTTATAAGGTTTGTTGTAATTTGACATGTACCAAGTTTATAGGGGTTGTTGTACTCTGACATGTACCAAGTTTATAGGGTTTGTTGTACTCTGACATGTACCAAGTTTATAGGAGTTGTTGTATTTTGACATGTACCAAATTTATAAGGTTTGTTGTAATTTGACATATACCAAGTTTATAGGGGTTGTTGTACTCTGACATATACCAAGTTTATAGGGTTTGTTGTACTCTGACATGTACCAAGTTTATAGGGGTTGTTGTACTTTGACATGTACCAAGTTTATAGGGGTTGTTGTACTTTGACATATACCAAGTTTATAGGGGTTGTCGTACTTTGACATGTACCAAGTTTATAGGGATTGTTGTACTTTGACATGTACCAAGTTTATAGGGATTGTTGTACTTTGACATGTACCAAGTTTATAGGGGTTGTTGTACTTTGACATATACCAAGTTTATAGGGGTTGTCGTACTTTGACATGTACCAAGTTTATAGGGGTTGTTATACTTTGACATGTACCAGGTTTATAGGGATTGTTGTACTTTGACATATACCAAGTTTATAGGGATTGTTATACTTTAACATGTACCAAGTTTATAGGGGTTGTTGTGGTCATGATCTTATGATTGTTGTACTTTGACATGTACCAAGTTTATAGGGGTTGTTGTACTTTGACATGTACCAAGTTTATAGGGGATGTTGTACTTTGACATATACCAAGTTTATAGGGGTTGTTGTACTTTGACATGTATCAAGTTTATAGGGGTTGTTGTACTTTGACATGTACCAAGTTTATAGGGTTTGTTGTACTTTGACATATACCAAGTTTATAGGGGTTGTTGTACTTTGACATGTACCAAGTTTATAGGGGTTGTTGTACTTTGACATGTACCAGGTTTATAGGGATTGTTGTACTTTGACATATACCAAGTTTATAGGGATTGTTATACGTTGACATGTACCAAGTTTATAGGGGTTGTTGTGTGTCATGATCTTATGGGTGTTGTACTTTGACATGTACCAAGTTTATAGGGGTTGTTGTGTGTCATGATCTTATGGTTGTTGTACTTTGACATGTACCAAGTTTATAGGGGTTGTTGTACTTTGACATGTACCAAGTTTATAGGGTTGTTGTACTTTGACATGTACCAAGTTTATAGGGGTTGTTGTACTTTGACATGTACCAAATTTATAGGGGTTGTTGTACTTTGACATGTACCAAGTTTATAGGGGTTGTTGTACTTTGACATATACCAAATTTATAGGGTTTGTTCTACTTTGACATATACCAAGTTTATAGGGGTTGTTGTACTTTGACATGTACCAAGTTTATAGGGGTTGTTGTACTATGACATGTACTAAGTTTATAGGGATTGTTGTACTTTGACATGTACCAAGTTTATAGGGGTTGTTGTACTTTGACATGTACCAAGTTTATAGGGGTTGTTGTACTCTGACATGTACCAAGTTTATAGGGTTTGTTGTACTCTGACATGTACCAAGTTTATAGGAGTTGTTGTACTTTGACATGTACCAAATTTATAGGGTTTGTTGTACTCTGACATGTACCAAGTTTATAGGGTTTGTTGTACTCTGACATGTACCAAGTTTATAGGAGTTGTTGTACTTTGACATGTACCAAGTTTATAGGGGTTGTTGTACTTTGACATGTACCAAGTTTATAGGGGTTGTTGTACTTTGACATGTACCAAGTTTATAGGGGTTGTTGTACTTTGACATGTACCAGATTTATAGGGGTTGTTGTACTTTGACATGTACCAAGTTTATAGGGTTTGTTGTAATTTGACATGTACCAAGTTTATAGGGGTTGTTGTACTCTGACATGTACCAAGTTTATAGGGTTTGTTGTACTCTGACATGTACCAAGTTTATAGGAGTTGTTGTACTTTGACATGTACCAAATTTATAGGGTTTGTTGTACTCTGACATGTACCAAGTTTATAGGGTTTGTTGTACTCTGACATGTACCAAGTTTATAGGAGTTGTTGTACTTTGACATGTACCAAGTTTATAGGGGTTGTTGTACTTTGACATGTACCAAGTTTATAGGGGTTGTTGTACTTTGACATGTACCAAGTTTATAGGGGTTGTTGTACTTTGACATGTACCAGATTTATAGGGGTTGTTGTACTTTGACATGTACCAAGTTTATAGGGTTTGTTGTAATTTGACATGTACCAAGTTTATAGGGGTTGTTGTACTCTGACATGTACCAAGTTTATAGGGTTTGTTGTACTCTGACATGTACCAAGTTTATAGGAGTTGTTGTATTTTGACATGTACCAAATTTATAGGGTTTGTTGTACTCTTACATGTACCAAGTTTATAGGGTTTGTTGTACTCTGACATGTACCAAGTTTATAGGAGTTGTTGTATTTTGACATGTACCAAATTTATAGGGTTTGTTGTACTCTGACATGTACCAAGTTTATAGGAGTTGTTGTACTTTGACATATACCAAGTTTATAGGGGTTGTTGTACTTTGACATGTACCAATTTTATAGAGGTTGTTGTACTTTGACATATACCAAGTTTATAGGGGTTGTCGTACTTTGACATGTACCAAGTTTATAGGGATTGTTGTACTTTGACATGTACCAAGTTTATAGGGATTGTTGTACTTTGACATGTACCAAGTTTATAGGGGTTGTTGTACTTTGACATATACCAAGTTTATAGGGGTTGTCGTACTTTGACATGTACCAAGTTTATAGGGGTTGTTATACTTTGACATGTACCAGGTTTATAGGGATTGTTGTACTTTGACATATACCAAGTTTATAGGGATTGTTATACTTTGACATGTACCAAGTTTATAGGGGTTGTTGTGGTCATGATCTTATGATTGTTGTACTTTGACATGTACCAAGTTTATAGGGGTTGTTGTACTTTGACATGTACCAAGTTTATAGAGGTTGTTGTACTTTGACATATACCAAGTTTATAGGGGTTGCTGTACTTTGACATGTATCAAGTTTATAGGGGTTGTTGTACTTTGACAAGTACCAAGTTTATAGGGTTTGTTGTACTTTGACATATACCAAGTTTATAGGGGTTGTTGTACTTTGACATATACCAAGTTTATAGGGGTTGTTGTACTTTGACATGTACCAGGTTTATAGGGATTGTTGTACTTTGACATATACCAAGTTTATAGGGATTGTTATACGTTGACATGTACCAAGTTTATAGGGGTTGTTGTGTGTCATGATCTTATGGGTGTTGTACTTTGACATGTACCAAGTTTATAGGGGTTGTTGTGTGTCATGATCTTATGGTTGTTGTACTTTGACATGTACCAAGTTTATAGGGGTTGTTGTACTTTGACATGTACCAAGTTTATAGGGTTGTTGTACTTTGACATGTACCAAGTTTATAGGGGTTGTTGTACTTTGACATGTACCAAATTTATAGGGGTTGTTGTACTTTGACATGTACCAAGTTTATAGGGGTTGTTGTACTTTGACATATACCAAGTTTATAGGGTTTGTTCTACTTTGACATATACCAAGTTTATAGGGGTTGTTGTACTTTGACATGTACCAAGTTTATAGGGGTTGTTGTACTTTGACATGTACCAAATTTATAGGGATTGTTGTACTTTGACATGTACCAAGTTTATAGGGGTTGTTGTACTTTGACATGTACCAAGTTTATAGGGGTTGTTGTACTCTGACATGTACCAAGTTTATAGGGTTTGTTGTACTCTGACATGTACCAAGTTTATAGGAGTTGTTGTACTTTGACATGTACCAAATTTATAGGGTTTGTTGTACTCTGACATGTACCAAGTTTATAGGGTTTGTTGTACTCTGACATGTACCAAGTTTATAGGAGTTGTTGTACTTTGACATGTACCAAGTTTATAGGGGTTGTTGTACTTTGACATGCACCAAGTTTATAAGGGTTGTTGTACTTTGACATATACCAAGTTTATAGGGGTTGTTGTACTTTGACATGTACCAGATTTATAGGGGTTGTTGTACTTTGACATGTACCAAGTTTATAGGGTTTGTTGTAATTTGACATGTACCAAGTTTATAGGGGTTGTTGTACTCTGACATGTACCAAGTTTATAGGGTTTGTTGTACTCTGACATGTACCAAGTTTATAGGAGTTGTTGTATTTTGACATGTACCAAATTTATAGGGTTTGTTGTACTCTGACATGTACCAAGTTTATAGGGTTTGTTGTACTCTGACATGTACCAAGTTTATAGGAGTTGTTGTATTTTGACATGTACCAAATTTATAGGGTTTGTTGTACTCTGACATGTACCAAGTTTATAGGGTTTGTTGTACTCTGACATGTACCAAGTTTATAGGAGTTGTTGTACTTTGACATGTACCAAGTTTATAGGGGTTGTTGTACTTTGACATGTACCAATTTTATAGAGGTTGTTGTACTTTGACATGTACCAAGTTTATAGGGATTGTTGTACTTTGACATGTACCAAGTTTATAGGGGTTGTTGTACTTTGACATATACCAAGTTTATAGGGGTTGTCGTACTTTGACATGTACCAAGTTTATAGGGGTTGTTATACTTTGACATGTACCAGGTTTATAGGGATTGTTGTACTTTGACATATACCAAGTTTATAGGGATTGTTATACTTTGACATGTACCAAGTTTATAGGGGTTGTTGTGGTTATGATCTTATGATTGTTGTACTTTGACATGTACCAAGTTTATAGGGGTTGTTGTACTTTGACATGTACCAAGTTTATAGGGGTTGTTGTACTTTGACATATACCAAGTTTATAGGGGTTGTTGTACTTTGACATGTATCAAGTTTATAGGGGTTGTTGTACTTTGACCTGTACCAAGTTTATAGGGTTTGTTGTACTTTGACATATACCAAGTTTATAGGGGTTGTTGTACTTTGACATGTACCAAGTTTATAGGGGTTGTTGTACTTTGACATGTACCAGGTTTATAGGGATTGTTGTACTTTGACATATACCAAGTTTATAGGGATTGTTATACGTTGACATGTACCAAGTTTATAGGGGTTGTTGTGTGTCATGATCTTATGGGTGTTGTACTTTGACATGTACCAAGTTTATAGGGGTTGTTGTGTGTCATGATCTTATGGTTGTTGTACTTTGACATGTACCAAGTTTATAGGGGTTGTTGTACTTTGACATGTACCAAGTTTATAGGGTTGTTGTACTTTGACATGTACCAAGTTTATAGGGGTTGTTGTACTTTGACATGTACCAAGTTTATAGGGGTTGTTGTACTTTGACATGTACCAAGTTTATAGGGGTTGTTGTACTTTGACATATACCAAGTTTATAGGGGTTGTTGTACTTTGACATGTACCAAGTTTATAGGGGTTGTTGTACTCTGACATGTACCAAGTTTATAGGGTTTGTTGTACTCTGACATGTACCAAGTTTATAGGAGTTGTTGTACTTTGACATGTACCAAATATATAGGGTTTGTTGTACTCTGACATGTACCAAGTTTATAGGGTTTGTTGTATTCTGACATGTACCAAGTTTATAGGAGTTGTTGTACTTTGACATGTACCAAGTTTATAGGGGTTGTTGTACTTTGACATGTACCAACTTTATAGGGGTTGTTGTACTTTGACATATACCAAGTTTATAGGGGTTGTTGTACTTTGACATGTACCAGATTTATAGGGGTTGTTGTACTTTGACATGTACCAAGTTTATAGGGTTTGTTGTACTTTGACATGTACCAAGTTTATAGGGGTTGTTGTACTCTGACATGTACCAAGTTTATAGGGTTTGTTGTACTCTGACATGTACCAAGTTTATAGGAGTTGTTGTACTTTGACATGTACCAAATTTATAGGGTTTGTTGTACTCTGACATGTACCAAGTTTATAGGGTTTGTTGGACTCTGACATGTACCAAGTTTATAGGAGTTGTTGTACTTTGACATGTACCAAGTTTATAGGGGTTGTTGTACTTTGACATGTACCAAGTTTATAGGGATTGTTGTACTTTGACATATACCAAGTTTATAGTCAGCATGTCGCACCACTCAGAGACATTATCCTGATTCCAAGCCAACAAGACTTTGCTCTTTCTCCTTAATGCTGCATGCTTAGTGGAAAAGCAATGAATATCAATTTTATAGTCTTTGGTTTGATCCGACTGGGGCTTGAACCTACATTCTACCACACTCAAGGAAATATTGTTGAAAGTGGTGTTAAGCACACATAATCCTAAGCTATATTTAGAAATTTACATGTATATGAGTGATAAAGATAGTAGAATTTATCAATCTTATTCATGTGTAAGGAAAAAAATGAATAAAAAAAAAATGTAGAACAATAATTTAAATGATATTTCAAATTAAATACTAATACAATGAAACCTGCTTTAGTGACCACCTCTGTTTAACAGTCACTTGAACTATGTGACCTTAATTTTATTTTCCCCTCACAGTGCATTTCATATAAATTTAACCTGTATTAAGATTTGATTTATGATTTTGATTTTTGGTGTGTTAACGCCACTTTCAGCAATATTTCAGCTGTATCATGGTGACCAGATTTAGTGGTGGAAGAAGCCAGAGTACCTAGAGAGAACCACCGACCATGGGAAGCAACTGGTAAACTTTATCACTTGCGGCTGCGAGTCGAATGCACCCTTTTTTGTAATTTACAAAGATGGGCGCGAACACACGCCGTATTGGTGATAGGCTTGTATGAGTTGTTAGGTATTCCAACTACGTAACTCATTGAGTGACCCGGGTCCTACCTGTATTAAGTATGTGATCATATTTCAAAGTTTCCTTGGACATATTTGACTGTACACTTAGTTCTTGGTTTGGTTTGACTTATGGTGTTTAACACCACTTTTGACAATTATTTCAGTTATATTGTGGCGATCAGTATTATTGGTGGAGGAAACCAGAGTACCCTGAGAAAACCACCGGCCTGTCACAAGTCACTGACAAACTTTATCACATAATGTTGTGTTGAGTACACTTCGCAATGAACGGAATTCAAACTCACAACTTTAGTGGCGATAGGCACTAATTGCACAGGTAGTTGTAAACCCAACTACCATACGATCATGACCACGACTGTCCCTCACTTAGTTCTTGTATATATTTTACAGAATGCTCACGGGTTGCAAGCTGTTCTGATCTGTTAAGAGAACTAGATAAAGACAGTCTGGAGATCGTACAGAATACAATACAGAGAAAATTATCAACTGACACGTAAACCAGAGAGAGAAAACAGTTACCGATTCAGATACAAATGTTTGATCCAGCCACATTTGCTTGTAGAAATTCCAATCTCATTAAAATCAGCAGTTATAATACACTACACTCCCCCTAACATCTGACAGAACCCAGTTGGAGGTCATATTCAGATTAACTTTCTTATATCAATACTTATTTTTTTAAATAACCAATCAGAGAGCTTTATGTTTGTGATTCAATAATAAAGCGTGAAAGATGGTGTTCAGATTTTTCCAGTGACGTTTTCATTGGCTGGTCATGGGTTCATCTGAACATGATCTCTAATCGGGTTCTGTCAGATGTTAGGGGAGGATATTATAATAGATGATTTTAATTAGATAGATTTCTGATATTGATTCTGCTTGTAATAATAAAAAAATAAGGTTACCATTTCTTCATGTTAGTACATTGGATATAAATAGAAATATGTTTTTTTTAAATTTTTTTGTGTGAGGCCACCCTTTCAAAATGTTAGTTTGTCTAAGCCCAAGCCATGCTAAGTAGGTAGGGATTTTTTCTTCTTTTAAGATGTAGAATGAAGTACCTTATTTCTTCCGTAAATGGTCGTTTTCGGGTTGAGACGACCAAGTTAAGATGAGTGCACGTGCACTCGTCTCTACTCGTTGTGACATCCAATCAGAATGCCTCTAACAAGAAAAAAATTGTTTAAATATATATCCTAAGCCGGGAATGTCACATTATATACCCTGTCTGATAGCTGAATAACAGATATATTATGGATTTAACCATTGTTTTTTTTCTTCAGAAGGTTGTGTCGGTGCAAACAAACAATTTATTGATTATGGCCGAGGTGTGATGAAATTTAGATATTTGCTTCATAAAATTAAAAAATTCTTCATTAAAAATTTTAAAATCATAAATGTGGAAACCTCATGAAAATGATTGAAAATCTTGTTTTCATGATTGAACTAGGGGGGGATAATTCAGTCTTGAAATATTGAAATAAAATATTGACACCTATATTTAGGGGAGATGATTCAGTCTTGAAACATTGAAATCAAATATTAGTTTAAACATATTTTATTAATTAATAAATATAGTACAATATGATAAATTTCAATATGATACAATACAAATAATTAAAGGGATTCGAAAACAAGTTTAGAAAAACTTATATTAACTTGTTTCCAAATATTGACACCTATATTTTGGGGAAAAGCATGGTTATCTATTTATATACATGTAGTTGCTAGATGTACATGAAGAAGAATAGTGCTTGGACTACATTCTCCCAAAAATATGGAATTTCTGTCATTCAGATTTTTATTTGTATGAAATAATTTTTTTTTTTTTCCCAGTGTGGCATCCCCATTTTATCCTAGTATTTTTATCATAGTACCACAAAGGCAAGTAAGACTCAGGAAAAACACATCCACAATAATTATTATACCACCATTACAATTCTGTCAACCATTGTTTGTCTTTGTGACCTTTTTCTCTTGGCCATTGTATTGTAATATTTTGTCTGCCCTTTGACCTTTTTCTCTTGGCCATTGTATTGTAATGTTTTGTCTGTCCTTTGACCTTTTTCTCTTGGCCATTGCATTGTAATGTTTTGTCTGCCCTTTGACCTTTTTCTCTTGGCCATTGTATTGTAATGTTTTGTCTGCCCTTTGACCTTTTTCTCTTGGCCATTGTATTGTAATGTTTTGTCTGTCCTGTGATCTTTTTCTCTTGGCCATTGTATTGTAATGTTTTGTCTGTCCTGTGATCTTTTTCTCTTGGCCATTGTATTGTAATGTTTTGTCTGCCCTTTGACCTTTTTCTCTTGGCCATTGTATTGTAATGTTTTGTCTGTCCTGTGATCTTTTTCTCTTGGCCATTGCATTGTAATGTTTTGTCTGCCCTTTGACCTTTTTCTCTTGGCCATTGTATTGTAATGGTTTGTCTGTGTCCTTTGAATTTGTATAGCTTTTAATTACCCCTTTTGGCATCTTCAAATCATATTTTTATGGCTATCATAACAAATACACAACATAATTACAAATATTGTAAATAATTATGGAAAACATTGGTTCACCAGAAAATGGCAATACATATTTTACTTATTCTACTCTGACATGCCTCACTGGTTCCCCATATTTGACTTATTCTCTAAGAATACTCCGATATGCTTCAGTGGTTGCACAGAAAATTATTAGCCATATTTTACATATTATCTAAGAATACTTTGACATGCTTCACAGGTTCCTTAGAGAATGATCAGCCACATGTCACTTATTCACTATGAATACTCTGACATGCTTCACTGGTTTCTTAGAGAATGATCAGCCACATGTCACTTATTCACTATGAATACTCTGACATGCTTCACTGGTTTCTTAGAGAATGATCAGCCACATGTCACTTATTCACTATGAATACTCTGACATGCTTCACTGGTTTCTTAGAGAATGATCAGCCACATGTCACTTATTCCCAAAGAATACTCTGACCTGCTTCACTGATTTCTCAGAGTGATTAGCTATATTTCACAGATTCCCAAAGAATACTCTGACATGCTTCACCGGTTTCTCAGAGAATTATTAGCCATATTTCACATATTCTCTTAGAATATACCTGTTGTATACATGTTTTTATATATATATATATGGAGAGCCTCAAGATTGTTTGATCCAGAGTCGGACTCTATAATGGAAGAAGAATACTTTGACATGCTTCACTGGTTCCCCATATTTCACTTATTCCCTAAGCATCCTCTGACATGCTTTACTTGTTTCCTAGAGAATGTTTTGACATGTTACACTGGTTCTAAAGAAAAGACTAAGGCATAATATATACATGTACATTATATAATTTCATAAGTTTAAATATTTATTGGTTTAAATGCTAAAATGATACAGTTATTTCTGAGTTCAGAGTTCAGAGTTGCAATAACAGAAGTTGAGTACCACAAATGTACAAAATACCATGGAAACCATTAAACTAAAAAAATATGATATGATAAAATTATTGTATATTTTCGTTTTGTCTATATATATCTTGGATGTTTTATTTTAAGTTATCAATTAATGTGATATGTGATAGCCTGTCATGAAAAAAGTTTTTTTTAAATATTATATTGAAAATTTAAGATATTTATTCATTGAAATGGGACATAAATGATCAAGTTTAGTCTAGTTGTCACTTTTTAGCAGGAAATGGGACATAAATGATCAAGTTTAGTCTAGTTGTCACTTTTTAGCAGGAAATGGGACATAAATGATCAAGTTTAGTCTAGTTGTCACTTTTTGGCAGGAAATGGGACATAAATGATCAAGTTTAGTCTAGTTGTCACTTTTTGGCAGGAAATGGGACATAAATGATCAAGTTTAGTCTAGTTGTCACTTTTTGGCAGGAAATAGGACATAAATGATCAAGTTTAGTCTAGTTGTCACTTTTTGGCAGGAAATAGGACATAAATGATCAAGTTTAGTCTAGTTGTCACTTTTTGGCAGGAAATAGGACATAAATGATCAAGTTTAGTCTAGTTGTCACTTTTTGGCGGGAAATAGGACATAAATGATCAAGTTTAGTCTAGTTGTCACTTTTTGGCAGGAAATAGAACATAAATGTCAATGATCAAGTTTAATCTAGTTGTCACTTTTTGTCAGGAAACAGGATATCAATGTCAATGATCAAGTTTAATCTAGTTGTCACTTTTTGGCAGGAAATAGGACATAAATGATCAAGTTTAGTCTAGTTGTCACTTTTTGGCAGGAAATAGGACATAAGTGATCAAGTTTAATCTAGTTGTCACTTTTTGGCAGGAAATAGGACATAAATGATCAAGTTCAGTCTAGTTGTCACATTTTGGCAGGAAATAGGGCATAAATGATCAAGTTCAGTCTAGTTGTCACTTTTTGGCAGGAAATAGGACATAAATGATCAAGTTTAGTCTAGTTGTCACTTTTTGGCAGGAAATAGGACATAAATGATCAAGTTTAGTCTAGTTGTCACTTTTTGGCAGGAAATAGGAATAAATGATCAAGTTTAGTCTAGTTGTCACTTTTTGGCAGGATATAGGACATAAATGATCAAGTTTAGTCTAGTTGTCACTTTTTGGCAGGAAATAGGACATAAATGATCAAGTTTATTCTAGTTGTCACTTTTTGGCAGGAAATAGGACATAAATGATCAAGTTTATTCTAGTTGTCACTTTTTGGCAGGAAATAGGCATAAATTATCAAATTTAATCTAGTTGTCACTTTTTGGCAGGAAATGGGATATAAATGATCAAGTTTAATCTAGTTGTCACTTTTTGACAGGAAATAGGACATAAATGATCAAGTTTAGTCTAGTTGTCACTTTTTGCAGTTTTAAGAGTTTCTGACATGTCTATATAGCTAGGATCTCTCTCCTTCTTCATCTCCTCTGATGTTGATTCTGGCATATCTGTTGTTATCTCCTCAATAAGTGACGGCATGGATTGTGCTTGAAGTAGTTTGATACCTATAAATGTCTTGCCAAAAACTGCATGTGAGGTGGCAGAACGAAATTCTTTGTTTTTGTCTTGATTTGGGGTTTGGTCAGGTTTTTGTCCAACTACTGTTTTCTTTCCGAAGGATGAAAGTTGGTTTTCTGTGTTGATATGCTTAACTGGTTTTTGGGGAACTCCTATTCTGACGTCCTCGGAAGTAGTTGGCTGAATACGTTTTTCCCGGTCATCGAAATCCACATGCTGCACTTCCATTTCGTTTTTCTTATTTCTTTTCTTTGTCTTACTTCCATTTCTTTCTGGTTTTGGGGCGATCGATCTGTTTACAATTTCATCTATTGACAAAATATCTTCTCCTACTATTTGAATATGCATATCCGTCGGATCACGTGTCGTCTGCTCATCCGAAGTTCTGGCTGGACTACGGTCACCAGGAGCTCTACCGCAGCAACAACACCAGTATTCATTATTGTCGTGCGTTTGGATGTTTCGTCTGTATGTTTTAATGTCATCATATATAAACTCCTCTTGTTCGGACAAATCAAAAGTATCTGTGCTGCTGCGTGGAGTTTCAAAGGCAAATATTTTCGAAACTCTAGTTTTGAATTCTTTTGCGGCATTTTTAAAGCGTATGTATTCGGAACGCCTTGACACTTTAGGCGGAAGTTTGTTCTCAATATCAGCAGGGGCATTTGACTGATTAGATGTCTGTTGTGTGATTGGTTTCTGTTGATCTGTTCCTATTTTACTCTTTCTGAATCGACGTTCCAGACGCTTTAATCTGCAAGTAAAACAGATATATTATACATAATGTGTTACTGAAAAATCGTGCCAGGTCTTTTGCGTGCTTGGATTTACAACTACCCATGCAATCAGTACTAGTGCCTATTACCACTAACGTTGTGAGTTCGAATCCCGCTCATGGTGACGCGAGGTGTGATAAAGTTTGTCAGTGACTTACGTCAGATCGGTAGATTTCTCCGGGTACCCCGGTTTCCTTAACCAATCAAACTGACCTACAAGATATAACTGATATATTGTTGAAAGTGGCGTTAAGCACCATAATCCTGCCACTCTTTGTACCTATCCCAAACCATGATCTGGATTTCCAAGGTCATATGTCGTGGTCTTTTTTGTGTTCGGTGTGTAAATGTGAGAGGTGATTGTTCGTTTTGGTGATATTGGTGGAATTGTTGACTATCGCTGTTTTAACTTTCATTTCATAACAATCAGAGATAGTACAACTAAATGTACCTTTTTGGGGGGCGATTTACCAAAAATATCCTTGCATGGAATAAAAATGGAGACTTGCCTTTTTCTTACATTCACCAGAATACACAGGACAGCCATCAATAAAACAACACAAAATAGTGACAATCCTGCTCCACCTTAAATTACAAAACAAAAAAACATGATGAAATAAGTAAAAGTTCAAGCTTGTGTAAAAATTATAAATTATGAAACTTGTGCAAGTGTGCATAGCAGATTACCCATTTTGCATTTTTTAAATTGAATTCAATTTGATATTATAAAAGATCAATGTTGGCAGGGCCGGAATTAAGCCAATTGGACCCCACGCTGGAGTTATCGGGAACAGCATTGGGCTCCGTACCTCCTAAGGCCGGCCCTGAATATTAGATATACAAAGCCAGAATACTTATTTATAAATGATGCAAGTGCGTGCATTGTTTATTTCGATATAATAAATTTTAAATTTGTGCAAGTGTTCGTTTTACTCTTTTACTTGACGTACCAATAGGTTCATCAGTTGTCTAATTTGATCCGATTGGTTGATTTTATTCCTTTATGTGACGTACCAATAGGTTCACCAGTTGTCTAATTTGATCCGATTGGTTGATTTTATTCCTTTATGTGACGTACCAATAGGTTCATCAGTCGTCTAATTTGATCCCATTGGTTGATTTTATTCCTTTATGTGAAGTACCAATAGGTTCATCAGTTGTCTAATTTGATCCCATTGGTTGATTTTATTCCTTTACGTGACGTACCAATAGGTTCACCAGTTGTCTAATTTGATCCGATTGGTTGATTTTATTCCTTTATGTGACGTACCAATATGTTCATCAGTTGTTTAATTTGATCCGATTGGTGGATTGTATTCCTTTATGTGACGTATCAATAGGCAAATCATTGTCTACTTTGATTCGATTGGTTAATTTTTATTCTTTTATGTGACGTACCAATAGGTACATTATTGTCTACTTTGATCCGATTGGTGGATTTGATTCTTTTCTGTGACGTAAAAATACGTTCATCAGTTGTCTTCTTTTAAATCTGATTGTTAATATGTATACCAACTTTGAAAATGTACAAGAGGGTGTATACAAGATAAAATACATTTAACTCCAAAATGCTTGTCTTGTTGAGAATTCATTTTTATACCCTTTGACTTTGTTTGAGAAATTCTATGTCTGAAATATACAGCAACACTATGATATATTTATCTATTAATTATATTGTACATAATGCTTACCTAAAGTGGCTATAAATTCAAAGTTCAATAGTCCATTTTCTGTAATAAACCAAAGATGTATGTTAAGTCCCCTTCTTACATAATAACGAATGCAAACTGACAAAACATGATTAAATTTAGCTAACTCGGCACAGCTAATTATCAGTTGAGTGTAGTTAAATCAGTTGGGCCAACAACAAAATTACCTGTTTTCGCTAACCCTATCAATTTGAATTTTCCAAGCTTCACTAATGTTTCATTGTCAGATTTTTGGAGAAACATTGTTTAAAATCCTTGCCCTGTACAACCTGGGTAAGAAAAAAGTTTTATTTATCTACCTCCCCTAATTGCTTTTTCAAGAATTTTAGCAGGAACAGTGAGGACGTCGTTGTCGTGATCGTATGGTAGTTGGATTTACAACTACATGTGCAATCAGTGCCTATCACCACTAAATTTGTGAGTTCGAACCCCGTTCATGGCGAGGTGTACTCGATACAACATTATGCGATAAAGTTTGTCGGTGCCTTGCGGCAGGTCAGTGGTTTTCTCCGTGTACTCCGGTTTTCTCCACCAATAAAACTGACCGCCATGATATAAATGAAATGTTGTTGAAAGGGGCGTTAAACACAATAAACCATGAACCAACAACCATAGCGGAAACACGGGTCTTTTTTCTTGGTCTTAATGTTTGTCCAGAAGAAGTTGATTTACACTGATGCAATGTAATGGAAGCCTTTGCTTTCACTTGCCCAGTGAACTGGAAGCAATATATGTTCACTGATATAATGTTATTAAAGTGTTCACTAATACAATGTAGCGGTGTACTATTTATGTTGTGCGCCCCCCCCCCCCCCCTAACTTGAAATCCTGGATCCGCCCCTGGAAAGTATTACTATTCGTGGAGTACCAATTTTCATGGATTTCGTAGTTTACTAAAAGCGCACGAAATATTACACCCAACGAAATACAACATGTCTGTATTATTATTTTTAAACAAGCATGAAACTACGAAAATTGGTATCCACGAATATTAGTACTTCCACACTATCCGTCTTCGCCTTTTTTATACAGGTGCCCAGTGCCGGATTTCCCTATAGGCTCGATAGGCTGAAGCCTAGGGTCTCAAAGGTTAGGGGACCTCCGGCCAAGGTGTATAATATTTTTAACACTGTTATAATTGGACTTTCACACTTATTCTGTCATAACGTAGTGTACTTTCAAAACAACCCTTCAGTAATTTTCCTTACACAGTTACCCTCCATTTCAGAATATTGCAGAATTTTAAACACCCCTCATTATCTTCGCCTTTATTGAAATTGATTAACCACACTTCCTGCCTCCACTCGTGAAGGTGGGGAATTAGGAGGGGCCTCACAAGAGGAATAGCCTAGGGCCTCACTTTGTCTAAATCCGGCACTGCAGATGCCTAACTATCTCCTACTAAAATAAAAATAAAAATAAAAACGTAGGTATCATGTAGTACGTTTCAGGAATAACATTCATCATGCAGGTACGCTCAAAATCGAAATATTAAAAGGCCAAATAAGATAAAGATACAACCGACGGTCCTAAACAGGATAGCCAAATTCGGCTAAGATCACATATGCCTGAGGGAGTAGAACCTTAGTTGTGATAATAATTACATTAATTAGGAACTGTACATTTCAATAATAACACTGACTATTGTGTGGTTGATACCCTCTGGGACTAATGGTCCATCAGCAGAGGTACCCAGTGACATGATACCCTCTAGGGCTAATGGTCCATCAGCAGAGGTACCCAGTGACATGATACCCTCTGGGACTAATGGTCCATCAGCAGAGGTACCCAGTGACATGATACCCTCTAGGACTAATGGTCCTTCAGCAGAGGTACCCAGTGACATGATACCCTCTATGACTAATGGTCCATCAGCAGAGGTACCCAGTGACATGATACCCTCTAGGACTAATGGTCCATCAGCAGAGGTACCCAGTGACATGATACCCTCTAGGACTAATGGTCCATCAGCAGAGGTACCCAGTGACATGATACCCTCTAGGACTAATGGTCCATCAGCAGAGGTACCCAGTGACATGATACCCTCTAGGACTAATGGTCCATCAGCAGAGGTACCCAGTGACATGATACCCTCTATGACTAATGGTCCATCAGCAGAGGTACCCAGTGACATGATACCCTCTAGGACTAATGGTCCATCAGCAGAGGTACCCAGTGACATGATACCCTCTAGGACTAATGGTCCATCAGCAGAGGTACCCAGTGACATGATACCCTCTAGGACTAATGGTCCATCAGCAGAGGTACCCAGTGACATGATACCCTCTAGGACTAATGGTCCATCAGCAGAGGTACCCAGTGACATGATACCCTCTAGGACTAATGGTCCATCAGCAGAGGTACCCAGTGACAGTAATAAAAAGGTAGATATCAAGTTTAGTGCACACAACACGTTTCTGGAATAACCTTCATCAGTACGCTTAAAATCGAAAAATTTAAATGCAAGATAAGATAATGGTGTTTGGGAGCAATAAAAACTAAGGGCCTAAACAAGATCGCCAAAATCGGCTAAGGTCTCATCTGCCTGAGGGAGGGGAACCTTAGTTTTGATAATAATTACATTATTTAGGAATTATAAATTTCAATAATAAATATATCTAATAAACTATGTCAGTGCCGATATACTGATAACTGGGAGGATGATACCCATGAGGATTAATAGTCCACCAACAGAGATCTAAATCTTACCTGGAGTGGTGAGATCTGTTCTATTTGTAGCTGCTGAAATTAGATAAAGAGAATCGTCCATTTTGTCCACTCTTTTTTGTTGGTTTTTGTTTTTGTTATTTTGGGGGCAGGGAGGGGGAGGGCTTATAATATGATACAATTTAAAGGACATTAAAACATTTCTGTCAATCAAAATATGAATTATTGTGACCGTCGACGTCTCATGTTCATCTTTAGTTTTCTGTGTAGTGTTTTGTAGATCATTGTTTGTCCGTCTAGCCTGTTTCTGTTGGTCATTGTATTGTCTGTTCTTCTTCGAATTGCGGCTTCTGATTACCCAGCCATGGTATCTTCAAACTCCGCTTGACATTTGACGTCAAGAGGGTGGGTGATATTTTATCTAGATCCATGGCGATAATACGACCAGACACAACTAAATCACCTTTATCTATTTGTCAGTCAGGAACGAGGGGATAGAAACGTACTCATGTATTGCAAATTTAGTGGGCACAACGCGTTTCTACAACCTTCATCAGGTACGGTCTATGTCGAAAAATTAAAAGGTCAAATAAGATAAAGATGTTTGAGAGCAATAAAACCAAAGGGCCTTTAAACAGGATAGCCAAAATCGGCAATGGTCACCTATGCCTGAGGGAGGAGAACCTTAGTTTTAATACTAATTACATGTACATTAGTTTGGAACTGTAAGTCTCAATAATAAATATATATAATAAACCATGCATGGGGTGAATATATCTAAAATGTTGAAATATTTTACGAGTACAAAAAAAAACCCAAACGACCCTCTAAAATTAGTGAGTACTTCGCTTAACAATTCAACATGCATAATTAACATTGATATGTTCCATTTGTCGTCTTCACAGTCCTCTCCTTTCCTCATTCGTGACTTATCACCAGGTGTGTAATAAGAGTAACACGACGGGTGCTACTAATAGAGCAGGAACTACTTCCACTTCCGGAGCATATGATTTCACCCTGCTTCTACTTCCGGAGCATATGATTTCACCCCCGTTTTAAAGGGTCGTGTTGTTCAATGTTTAATTTTCTGTATAGTGTAATGTCGACCATTATTTGTCTTTTTGTCATCTTTCTTTTGGCCATTGTATTGTCTGTCCTTCGAATTGCGGTTTCTTAGGATACCCCTTTGATCTAATGGCTAGTAATCAGTTCATTACGAGCATTTTCTTCAGCCTGCTATAGACCTTTTCATTCTTAAAAACATGGGCGCGGCCATTATCGACTTCCGAGTGTGTCCGCCATTAGTAAAGTGTCAAAATATTATGTTCTCGGGATTTATCGATACGCTAATGTATGGTTTCTCTAGTACAGGTGTCACAATATACTGTTATTTCGTCTTGAAATTCAATGATAACACCTGCTGCGAAGTGATTTGTAAACGGAGATATAATGACAATGATATAATGACAACAAATAAATTACCTGGTATGTATTATTTTTTTTTAATTACCGTTATATTCCCCATATAAAATCAGTATAAATCCTACTTGATAAAAAAACTGCATGCACTTTTTTTCCTTTTTTGTTTTTTTTTTGTTGCTTTTCAAGCATAAGAAAAAAGGGGTAATCAAATTAATATTTTGTATGAAATTAAAAAGTAAATATATAAATTATAATATACGCTTTTTGAAATTATTACTATACGATTTAAAGTGAAGTAATAATAATGATAAAAAGTGTGCCTAACTTATAAGAAATAACTTAATGTGACATCTTAAGGTGCATTTTTCAACTCTGTTTTATTTTTATTTATTTTTTGTTTGTTAAATTGTAAGACAAATTAAAACTTTTTGTCGGTCAATTTCTGTAGTGAAGATGAAAAGGAATTTAAGTTTTATCAAATTAAAACATCGGAATATCTGAATTTCTTTATCTGAAAAAAAAGTTTCATGGGGAACCTAATATAACTATTTGCTCCCAGGTTTCAGATACGTGAACCGGACGGGCATTTTTCACCCCATTTGTCTTCTTTTTTAAATTTCTTTGCTAGGATTTCATAGTTTTATATTGATTTATTCTTTAATTTTATATGTTTTTGAAGATTAATTAAAATTTAATATTGACGTGTTAATGAAGTGGTAGCGCTTTCTAGACTTGTAGTCTGCTGAAGGTCGACCGTGTCAACAGCGATGCGATGCTTCCCGGGTTTGGCACTTAGGGGAATAGACAGTCGTGTCATTTTGTAACAAAGGTGTTAAATTCATATTGTAGAAAGATAACTATCATTATAACTGATAGTTAACTGTGTATTGCATAACAAGTTATAGCAAAGACATCACTAAAACACAAAAAAATAATTTATGTATTGGGTTGATTCTTAAATGTATTTGATTTGCAATATGACAGTTAAACTCTAACCCCTTCCCACAAAGGGTTAAAAATGATAAAAATATATATAACTGAATTATAATGACAAAAAACTAAAAGAAAAAAAAATCGCCGAAATTTGTTGCAGGACATCATGTCGTTCATTTTTACTTCTTACAGAATCAAGATTTATTTCAAGATTTATCTACAGAAAGGTGATGCCTCTTTGTAAATTGTTAATTATTTTATGCTGCTTCTACCTGAAAAACAATAATTCCTACACTGCTCACTTTGTCCCCGTTCCCTTTGTTTATATTATTTAAACTTTCATTTAAGACAACATTTAACTCAGTTTTTTTCCCTTTCTATGTTATCCTCTATCGCATACGGAAGGAACATTATTCCTCCACATATTTGCTACTCTATCATTGTGCAAATGATTGATGTTTTGGTCAATTGCACAAGTGCTCCCTACATCATAAAAATATGCGACTTTGTGAAGTGAAGACAATATTCGAAGGGAACTTAGTTCTTTTGTACAAAATATATACCGTTAGTAAAAAAATGTGTGTTGATGGTTTCCATACCTACCGTTTTTTTTTTGTTGCGTACCCCGTTTTGTATTGAAATTCTGCCACATAAGCAAGGTTAAAATCTGAATAGCTACAGATCGATCTGTTAGCCCACATCTGGCAAAATGACTAGCTAATTCTTTAATCTTGATAATATTGATGACCGTATAGATTTGTCCGACCTGGTCCTGAACTTTGTGATTCTGAACAATTTAAACAATAACCGTTTAAGTTCAATTCAATAATCCATATTTCGAAATATTCGGCCAAAATCACGGGAATAAGCCTTACAATATTAACTGAAGCGTGTTTATCTAATCCAATTATGAATACTGATTAATCGTAGCTAGTGTAAACAACCGATTGTTACACTTTCGTAATGGCGGACGATAGTAACACCACCTAGCGTCTACGAACGATAACTAGGTAATCACCGATTTCTGAAAACGTCTATTGTACCATCAATGCTTATGTTGTCTTTCATTTTCATGATAGTGTGTGGTCTTTTGAGTGGAAGCAAATTTCGCAGTTTAAAAAAATAAAATATTCGTTTATATCTTTATTGCCGATATATATCCAATTAATAAGAGCGGTGAGGTTTAAGGATTGAGATCCCATTAACCGGTTTAAACCCGCCGCATTTGTGTGCCTGTCCAAAGCCAGGATATCCATTTCCATTGGCACAAACCGTGGTTATTTTTGTTTTCAATGATTTGATCTGAGAGGTAGTTGTGCGTTTTGTTTATTGATAATTTGAAGGAATTGTTGAACACCACTGTTTAAGCATTCTCTTCATAACACATGGTTATAAGATTGAAAGGGGACCGTCGTGGTCATGATTGTAGGGCAGTTGGATTTATAACTACCTATGCAATCAGTGCCTATCACCACTAACGTTGTGAGTCAAGTTCGAAACCCGTTCATGGTGAGGTGTACTTGATACAACAGTATGTGATAAACCTTGTCAGTGACTTGCGGCAGGTCGGTGGTTTTCTCCGGGTACTCTTGTTTCCTCCACCAATAAAACTGACCACTACGATATAGCTGAAATATTATTAAAAGCGGTGTTAAACACCACAACCCCTAGCCCTGTAAGATTAAAACAAATATACCAAGCTCTCGGAGGTTCAAAAGAGGATTTGACTTGTGAGAGTTGTAAGGGAACGACCATTTAACTTGAAGGGGGGGGGGGGGGGTTATGGTTTTTTTCTAAAAAAATATTCTGATTCCCAATGTTGCTGAAAAAAATATTCTGATTTTGGTGGAGGAAAAAAATAATAATCTGATTCCGAGTTTTTGTCATATAACCTAATGTTAACTTCTGGAAAAAAAATTAGCGCCTTGCGCGAAAAAAAATAAATATTCTATATCTTGTATTGTCCGAAAAAAAAATTCTGAACTAAACAAAAAACCATAACCCCCCCCCCCTTCAAGTTAAATAGTCGGTCCCTAACCGTTTACTGTTACAGTTTCCTTTCTTATGAGCGTTTTTCGTATCATAAAAACATAGATATATACTTTAGTCCACACGACGCGCTCCTGGAACAACCTTCATCATATAATAAGTTAAAAGAACTGAAAACTAAATAAGTGTATGTGATGACAAATCCTAGAAACATACGTGGGTTATACAACAGCGAGGAACAAACATCAATAGAATTGACTAATCCTAGAAACATACGTGGGTTATACAACAGCGAGGAACAAACATAAATAGAATTGATTAATCCTAGAAACATACGTGGGTTATACAACAGCGAGGAACAAACATCAATAGAATTGACTAATCCTAGAAACATACGTGGGTAATACAACAGCGAGGAACAAACATCAATAGTATTGACTAATCCTAGAAACATACGTGGGTTATACAACAGCGAGGAACAAACATCAATAGAATTGACTAATCCAAGAAACATACGTGGGTTATAAAACAGCGAGGAACAAACATCAATAGAATTGACTAATCCTAGAAACATACGTGGGTTATACAACAGCGAGGAACAAACATCAATAGAATTGACTAATCCTAGAAACATACGTGGGTTATACAACAGCGAGGAACAAAAATCAATAGAATTGACTAATCCTAGACACACGTGGGTTATACAACAGCGAGGAACAAACATCAATAGAATTGACTAATCCTAGACACACGTGGGTTATACAACAGCGAGGATCAAACATCAATAGAATTGACTAATCTTAGAAACACCTGGGTTATACAACAGCGAGGAACAAACATCAATAGAATTGACTAATCCTAGACACACGTGGGTTATACAACAGCGAGGAACAAACATCAATAGAACTGACTAATCCTAGAAACATACGTGGGTTATACAACAGCGAGGAACAAACAACAATAGAATTGACTAATCCTAGAAACATACGTAGGTTATACAACAGCGAGGAACAAACATCAATAGAATTGACTAATCCTAGAAACATACGTGGGTTATACAACAGCGAGGAACAAACATGAATAGAATTGACTAATCCTAGAAACATACGTGGGTTATACAACAGCGAGGAACAAACATCAATAGAATTGACTAATCCTAGAAACATACGTGGGTAATACAACAGCGAGGAACAAACATCAATAGAATTGACTAATCCTAGACACACGTGGGTTATACAACAGCGAGGAACAAACATCAATAGAATTGACTAATCCTAGAAACATACGTGGGTTATACAACAGCGAGGAACAAACATCAATAGAATTGACTAATCCTAGAAACATACGTGGGTAATATAACAGCGAGGAACAAACATCAATAGAATTGACTAATCCTAGAAACATATGGGTTATACAACAGCGAGGAACAAACATCAATAGAATTGACTAATCCTAGACACACGTGGGTTATACAACAGCGAGGAACAAACATCAATAGAACTGACTAATCCTAGAAACATACGTGGGTTATACAACAGCGAGGAACAAACAACAATAGAATTGACTAATCCTAGAAACATACGTAGGTTATACAACAGCGAGGAACAAACATCAATAGAATTAACTAATCCTAGAAACATACGTGGGTTATACAACAGCGAGGAACAAACATGAATAGAATTGACTAATCCTAGAAACATACGTGGGTTATACAACAGCGAGGAACAAACATCAATAGAATTGACTAATCCTAGAAACATACGTGGGTAATACAACAGCGAGGAACAAACATGAATAGAATTGACTAATCCTAGACACACGTGGGTTATACAACAGCGAGGAACAAACATCAATAGAATTGACTAATCCTAGAAACATACGTGGGTTATACAACAGCGAGGAACAAACATCAATAGAATTGACTAATCCTAGAAACATACGTGGGTAATATAACAGCGAGGAACAAACATCAATAGAATTGACTAATCCTAGAAACATACGTGGGTTATACAACAGCGAGGAACAAACATGAATAGAATTGACTAATCCTAGAAACATACGTGGGTTATACAACAGCGAAGAACAAACATCAATAGAATTGAATTATCCTAGGAACACGAGGGTTATACAACAGCGAGGAACAAACATCAATAGAATTGACTAATCCTAGAAACATACGAGGGTTATACAACAGCGAGGAACAAACATCAATAGAATTGACTAATCCTAGAAACATACGTGGGTTATACAACAGCGAAGAACCAACATCAATAGAATTGACTAATCCTAGGAACACGTGGGTTATACAACAGCGAGGAACAAACATCAATAGAATTGACTAATCCTAGACACACGTGGGTTATACAACAGCGAGGAACAAACATCAATAGAATTGACTAATCCTAGAAACATACGTGGGTTATACAACAGCGAGGAACAAACATCAATAGAATTGACTAATCCTAGAAACATACGTGGGTTATACAACAGCGAGGAACAAACATCAATAGAATTGACTAATCCTAGAAACACCTGGGTTATACAACAGCGAGGAACAAACATCAATGGAATTGACTAATCCTAGACACACGTGGGTTATACAACAGCGAGGAACAAACATCAATAGAATTGATTAATCCTAGAAACATACGTGGGTTATACAACAGCGAGGAACAAACAACAATAGAATTGACTAATCCTAGAAACATACGTAGGTTATACAACAGCGAGGAACAAACATCAATAGAATTGACTAATCCTAGAAACATACGTGGGTTATACAACAGCGAGGAACAAACATCAATAGAATTGACTAATCCTAGAAACATACGTGGGTTATACAACAGCGAGGAACAAACATCAATAGAATTGACTAATCCTAGAAACATACGTGGGTAATATAACAGCGAGGAACAAACATCAATAGAATTGACTAATCCTAGAAACATATGGGTTATACAACAGCGAGGAACAAACATCAATAGAATTGACTAATCCTAGACACACGTGGGTTATACAACAGCGAGGAACAAACATCAATAGAACTGACTAATCCTAGAAACATACGTGGGTAATACAACAGCGAGGAACAAACATCAATAGTATTGACTAATCCTAGAAACATACGTGGGTTATACAACAGCGAGGAACAAACATCAATAGAATTGACTAATCCAAGAAACATACGTGGGTTATATAACAGCGAGGAACAAACATCAATAGAATTGACTAATCCTAGAAACATACGTGGGTTATACAACAGCGAGGAACAAACATCAATAGAATTGACTAATCCTAGAAACATACGTGGGTTATACAACAGCGAGGAACAAAAATCAATAGAATTGACTAATCCTAGACACACGTGGGTTATACAACAGCGAGGAACAAACATCAATAGAATTGACTAATCCTAGACACACGTGGGTTATACAACAGCGAGGATCAAACATCAATAGAATTGACTAATCTTAGAAACACCTGGGTTATACAACAGCGAGGAACAAACATCAATAGAATTGACTAATCCTAGACACACGTGGGTTATACAACAGCGAGGAACAAACATCAATAGAACTGACTAATCCTAGAAACATACGTGGGTTATACAACAGCGAGGAACAAACAACAATAGAATTGACTAATCCTAGAAACATACGTAGGTTATACAACAGCGAGGAACAAACATCAATAGAATTGACTAATCCTAGAAACATACGTGGGTTATACAACAGCGAGGAACAAACATGAATAGAATTGACTAATCCTAGAAACATACGTGGGTTATACAACAGCGAGGAACAAACATCAATAGAATTGACTAATCCTAGAAACATACGTGGGTAATACAACAGCGAGGAACAAACATCAATAGAATTGACTAATCCTAGACACACGTGGGTTATACAACAGCGAGGAACAAACATCAATAGAATTGACTAATCCTAGAAACATACGTGGGTTATACAACAGCGAGGAACAAACATCAATAGAATTGACTAATCCTAGAAACATACGTGGGTAATATAACAGCGAGGAACAAACATCAATAGAATTGACTAATCCTAGAAACATATGGGTTATACAACAGCGAGGAACAAACATCAATAGAATTGACTAATCCTAGACACACGTGGGTTATACAACAGCGAGGAACAAACATCAATAGAACTGACTAATCCTAGAAACATACGTGGGTTATACAACAGCGAGGAACAAACAACAATAGAATTGACTAATCCTAGAAACATACGTAGGTTATACAACAGCGAGGAACAAACATCAATAGAATTAACTAATCCTAGAAACATACGTGGGTTATACAACAGCGAGGAACAAACATGAATAGAATTGACTAATCCTAGAAACATACGTGGGTTATACAACAGCGAGGAACAAACATCAATAGAATTGACTAATCCTAGAAACATACGTGGGTAATACAACAGCGAGGAACAAACATGAATAGAATTGACTAATCCTAGACACACGTGGGTTATACAACAGCGAGGAACAAACATCAATAGAATTGACTAATCCTAGAAACATACGTGGGTTATACAACAGCGAGGAACAAACATCAATAGAATTGACTAATCCTAGAAACATACGTGGGTAATATAACAGCGAGGAACAAACATCAATAGAATTGACTAATCCTAGAAACATACGTGGGTTATACAACAGCGAGGAACAAACATGAATAGAATTGACTAATGCTAGAAACATACGTGGGTTATACAACAGCGAAGAACAAACATCAATAGAATTGAATTATCCTAGGAACACGAGGGTTATACAACAGCGAGGAACAAACATCAATAGAATTGACTAATCCTAGAAACATACGAGGGTTATACAACAGCGAGGAACAAACATCAATAGAATTGACTAATCCTAGAAACATACGTGGGTTATACAACAGCGAAGAACCAACATCAATAGAATTGACTAATCCTAGGAACACGTGGGTTATACAACAGCGAGGAACAAACATCAATAGAATTGACTAATCCTAGACACACGTGGGTTATACAACAGCGAGGAACAAACATCAATAGAATTGACTAATCCTAGAAACATACGTGGGTTATACAACAGCGAGGAACAAACATCAATAGAATTGACTAATCCTAGGAACATACGTGGGTTATACAACAGCGAGGAACAAACATCAATAGAATTGACTAATCCTAGAAACACCTGGGTTATACAACAGCGAGGAACAAACATCAATGGAATTGACTAATCCTAGACACACGTGGGTTATACAACAGCGAGGAACAAACATCAATAGAATTGATTAATCCTAGAAACATACGTGGGTTATACAACAGCGAGGAACAAACAACAATAGAATTGACTAATCCTAGAAACATACGTAGGTTATACAACAGCGAGGAACAAACATCAATAGAATTGACTAATCCTAGAAACATACGTGGGTTATACAACAGCGAGGAACAAACATGAATAGAATTGACTAATCCTAGAAACATACGTGGGTTATACAACAGCGAGGAACAAACATGAATAGAATTGACTAATCCTAGAAACATACGTGGGTTATACAACAGCGGGGAACAAACATCAATAGAATTGATTAATCCTAGAAACATACGTGGGTTATACAACAGCGAGAAACAAACATAAATAGAACTGACTAATCCTAGAAACATACGTGGGTAATACAACAGCGAGGAACAAACATGAATAGAATTGACTAATCCTAGAAACATACGTGGGTTATACAACAGCGAGGAACAAACATCAATAGAATTGACTAATCCTAGAAACATACGTGGGTTATACAACAGCGAGGAACAAACATCAATAGAATTGACTAATCCTAGAAACATACGTGGGTTATACAACAGCGAGGAACAAACATGAATAGAATTGATTAATCCTAGAAACATACGTGGGTTATACAACAGCGAGGAACAAACATGAATAGAACTGACTAATCCTAGAAACATACGTGGATTATACAACAGCGAGGAACAAACATCAATAGAATTGATTAATCCTAGAAACATACGTGGGTTATACAACAGCGAGGAACAAACATCAATAGAATTGATTAATCCTAGAAACATACGTGGGTTATACAACAGCGAGGAACAAACATCAATAGAATTGACTAATCCTAGAAACATACGTGGGTAATACAACAGCGAGGAACAAACATCAATAGAATTGACTAATCCTAGAAACATACGTGGGTTATACAACAGCGAGGAACAAACATCAATAGAATTGACTAATCCTAGAAACATACGTGGGTAATACAACAGCGAGGAACAAACATCAATAGAATTGACTATTCCTAGAAACATACGTGGGTTATACAACAGCGAGGAACAAACATCAATAGAATTGACTAATCCTAGAAACATACGTGGGTAATACAACAGCGAGGAACAAACATGAATAGAATTGACTAATCCTAGAAACATACGTGGGTTATACAACAGCGAGAAACAAGCATAAATAGAACTGACTAATCCTAGAAACATACGTGGGTAATACAACAGCGAGGAACAAACATGAATAGAATTGACTAATCCTAGAAACATACGTGGGTTATACAACAGCGAGGAACAAACATCAATAGAATTGACTAATCCTAGAAACATACGTGGGTTATACAACAGCGAGAAACAAACATAAATAGAACTGACTAATCCTAGAAACATACGTGGGTAATACAACAGAGAAGAACAAACATGAATAGAATTGACTAATCCTAGAAACATACGTGGGTTATAAAACAGCGAGGAACAAACATTAATAGAACTGACTAATCCTAGAAACATACGTGGGTTATACAACAGCGAGGAACAAACATCAATAGAATTGAATTATCCTAGGAACACGAGGGTTATACAACAGCGAGGAACAAACATCAATAGAATTGACTAATCCTAGAAACATACGAGGGTTATACAACAGCGAGGAACAAACATCAATAGAATTGACTAATCCTAGAAACATACGTGGGTTATACAACAGCGAAGAACAAACATCAATAGAATTGACTAATCCTAGGAACACGTGGGTTATACAACAGCGAGGAACAAACATCAATAGAATTGACTAATCCTAGACACACGTGGGTTATACAACAGCGAGGAACAAACATCAATAGAATTGACTAAACCTAGAAACATACGTGGGTTATACAACAGCGAGGAACACACATCAATAGAATTGACTAATCCTAGAAACATACGTGGGTAATACAACAGCGAGGAACAAACATCAATAGAATTGACTAATCCTAGAAACATACGTGGGTTATACAACAGCGAGGAACAAACATCAATAGAATTGACTAATCCTAGAAACACCTGGGTAATACAACAGCGAGGAACAAACATCAATAGAATTGACTAATCCTAGACACACGTGGGTTATACAACAGCGAGGAACAAACATCAATAGAATTGATTAATCCTAGAAACATACGTGGGTTATACAACAGCGAGGAACAAACAACAATAGAATTGACTAATCCTAGAAACATACGTAGGTTATACAACAGCGAGGAACAAACATCAATAGAATTGACTAATCCTAGAAACATACGTGGGTTATACAACAGCGAGGAACAAACATGAATAGAATTGACTAATCCTAGAAACATACGTGGGTTATACAACAGCGAGGAACAAACATCAATAGAATTGACTAATCCTAGAAACATACGTGGGTTATACAACAGCGGGGAACAAACATCAATAGAATTGATTAATCCTAGAAACATACGTGGGTTATACAACAGCGAGAAACAAACATAAATAGAACTGAATAATCCTAGAAACATACGTGGGTAATACAACAGCGAGGAACAAACATGAATAGAATTGACTAATCCTAGAAACATACGTGGGTTATACAACAGCGAGGAACAAACATCAATAGAATTGACTAATCCTAGAAACATACGTGGGTTATACAACAGCGAGGAACAAACATCAATAGAATTGACTAATCCTAGAAACATACGTGGGTTATACAACAGCGAGGAACAAACATCAATAGAATTGACTAATCCTAGAAACATACGAGGGTTATACAACAGCGAGGAACAAACATCAATAGAATTGACTAATCCTAGAAACATACGTGGGTTATACAACAGCGAAGAACAAACATCAATAGAATTGACTAATCCTAGGAACACGTGGGTTATACAACAGCGAGGAACAAACATCAATAGAATTGACTAATCCTAGACACACGTGGGTTATACAACAGCGAGGAACAAACATCAATAGAATTGACTAAACCTAGAAACATACGTGGGTTATACAACAGCGAGGAACACACATCAATAGAATTGACTAATCCTAGAAACATACGTGGGTAATACAACAGCGAGGAACAAACATCAATAGAATTGACTAATCCTAGAAACATACGTGGGTTATACAACAGCGAGGAACAAACATCAATAGAATTGACTAATCCTAGAAACACCTGGGTTATACAACAGCGAGGAACAAACATCAATAGAATTGACTAATCCTAGACACACGTGGGTTATACAACAGCGAGGAACAAACATCAATAGAATTGATTAATCCTAGAAACATACGTGGGTTATACAACAGCGAGGAACAAACAACAATAGAATTGACTAATCCTAGAAACATACGTAGGTTATACAACAGCGAGGAACAAACATCAATAGAATTGACTAATCCTAGAAACATACGTGGGTTATACAACAGCGAGGAACAAACATGAATAGAATTGACTAATCCTAGAAACATACGTGGGTTATACAACAGCGAGGAACAAACATGAATAGAATTGACTAATCCTAGAAACATACGTGGGTTATACAACAGCGGGGAACAAACATCAATAGAATTGATTAATCCTAGAAACATACGTGGGTTATACAACAGCGAGAAACAAACATAAATAGAACTGACTAATCCTAGAAACATACGTGGGTAATACAACAGCGAGGAACAAACATGAATAGAATTGACTAATCCTAGAAACATACGTGGGTTATACAACAGCGAGGAACAAACATCAATAGAATTGACTAATCCTAGAAACATACGTGGGTTATACAACAGCGAGGAACAAACATCAATAGAATTGACTAATCCTAGAAACATACGTGGGTTATACAACAGCGAGGAACAAACATCAATAGAATTGACTAATCCTAGAAACATACGTGGGTTATACAACAGCGAGGAACAAACATAAATAGAACTGACTAATCCTAGAAACTTACGTGGGTTATACAACAGCGAAGAACAAACATCAATAGAATTGACCAATCCTAGGAACATGTGGGTTATACAACAGCGAGGAACAAACATCAATAGAATTGACTAATCCTAGAAACATACGAGGGTTATACAACAGCGAGGAACAAACATGAATAGAATTGACTAATCCTAGAAACATACGTGGGTTATACAACAGCGAGGAACAAACATCAATAGAATTGACTAATCCTAGAAACATACGTGGGTTATACAACAGCGAGGAACAAACATCAATAGAATTGATTAATCCTAGAAACATACGTGGGTTATACAACAGCGAGGAACAAACATCAATAGAATTGATTAATCCTAGAAACATACGTGGGTTATACAACAGCGAGGAACAAACATCAATAGAATTGACTAATCCTAGAAACATACGTGGGTAATACAACAGCGAGGAACAAACATCAATAGAATTGACTAATCCTAGAAACATACGTGGGTTATACAACAGCGAGGAACAAACATCAATAGAATTGACTAATCCTAGAAACATACGTGGGTAATACAACAGCGAGGAACAAACATCAATAGAATTGACTAATCCTAGAAACATACGTGGGTTATACAACAGCGAGGAACAAACATCAATAGAATTGACTAATTCTAGAAACATACGTGGGTAATACAACAGCGAGGAACAAACATGAATAGAATTGACTAATCCTAGAAACATACATGGGTTATACAACAGCGAGGAACAAACATGAATAGAATTGACTAATCCTAGAAACATACGTGGGTTATACAACAGCGGGGAACAAACATCAATAGAATTGATTAATCCTAGAATCATACGTGGGTTATACAATAGCGAGAAACAAACATAAATAGAACTGACTAATCCTAGAAACATACGTGGGTAATACAACAGCGAGGAACAAACATGAATAGAATTGACTAATCCTAGAAACATACGTGGGTTATACAACAGCGAGGAACAAACATCAATAGAATTGACTAATCCTAGAAACATACGTGGGTTATACAACAGCGAGGAACAAAAATCAATAGAATTGACTAATCCTAGAAACATACGTGGGTTATACAACAGCGAGGAACAAACATCAATTGAATTGACTAATCCTAGAAACATACGTAGGTTATACAACAGAGGGGAACAAACATCAATAGAATTGATTAATCCTAGAAACATACGTGGGTTATAAAACAGCGAGGAACAAACATCAATAGAATTGACTAATCCTAGAAACATACGTGGGTTATACAACAGCGAAGAACAAACATCAATAGAATTGAATTATCCTAGGAACACGAGGGTTATACAACAGCGAGGAACAAACATCAATAGAATTGACTAATCCTAGAAACATACGAGGGTTATACAACAGCGAGGAACAAACATCAATAGAACTGACTAATCCTAGAAACTTACGTGGGTTATACAACAACGAAGAACAAACATCAATAGAATTGACTAATCCTAGGAACATATGGGCTATACAACAGCGAGGAACAAACATCAATAGAATTGACTAATCCTAGAAACATACGTGGGTTATACAACAGCGAGGAACAAACATCAATAGAATTGACTAATCCTAGAAACATACGTGGGTTATACAACAGCGAGGAACAAACATCAATAGAATTGACTAATCCTAGCAACATACGTGGGTTATACAACAGCGAGGAACAAACATCAATAGAATTGACTAATTCTAGAAACATACGTGGGTAATACAACAGCGAGGAACAAACATGAATAGAATTGACTAATCCTAGAAACATACGTGGGTTATACAACAGCGAGGAACAAACATGAATAGAATTGACTAATCCTAGAAACATACGTGGGTTATACAACAGCGGGGAACAAACATCAATAGAATTGATTAATCCTAGAATCATACGTGGGTTATACAATAGCGAGAAACAAACATAAATAGAACTGACTAATCCTAGAAACATACGTGGGTAATACAACAGCGAGGAACAAACATGAATAGAATTGACTAATCCTAGAAACATACGAGGGTTATACAACAGCGAGGAACAAACATCAATAGAATTGACTAATCCTAGAAACATACGTGGGTTATACAACAGCGAGGAACAAAAATCAATAGAATTGACTAATCCTAGAAACATACGTGGGTTATACAACAGCGAGGAACAAACATCAATTGAATTGACTAATCCTAGAAACATACGTAGGTTATACAACAGAGGGGAACAAACATCAATAGAATTGATTAATCCTAGAAACATACGTGGGTTATAAAACAGCGAGGAACAAACATCAATAGAATTGACTAATCCTAGAAACATACGTGGGTTATACAACAGCGAAGAACAAACATCAATAGAATTGAATTATCCTAGGAACACGAGGGTTATACAACAGCGAGGAACAAACATCAATAGAATTGACTAATCCTAGAAACATACGAGGGTTATACAACAGCGAGGAACAAACATCAATAGAACTGACTAATCCTAGAAACTTACGTGGGTTATACAACAACGAAGAACAAACATCAATAGAATTGACTAATCCTAGGAACATATGGGCTATACAACAGCGAGGAACAAACATCAATAGAATTGACTAATCCTAGAAACATACGTGGGTTATACAACAGCGAGGAACAAACATGAATAGAATTGACTAATCCTAGAAACATACGTGGGTTATACAACAGCGAAGAACAAACATCAATAGAATTGACTAATCCTAGAAACATACGTGGGTAATACAACAGCGAGGAACAAACATCAATAGAATTGACTAATCCTAGACACACGTGGGTTATACAACAGCGAGGAACAAACATCAATAGAATTGACTAATCCTAGAAACATACGTGGGTAATACAACAGCGAGGAACAAACATCAATAGAATTAACTAATCCTAGTAACATACGTGGGTTATACAACAGCGAGGAACAAACATGAATAGAATTAACTAATCCTAGAAACATACGTGGGTTATATAACAGCGAGGAACAAACATCAATAGAATTGACTAATCCTAGAAACATACGTGGGTTATACAACAGCGAGGAACAAACATCAATAGAATTGACTAATCCTAGAAACATACGTGGGTTATACAACAGCGAGGAACAAACATCAATAGAATTGACTAATCCTAGGAACACGTGGGTAATATAACAGCGAGGAACAAACATCAATAGAATTGACTAATCCTAGAAACATACGTGGGTTATACAACAGCGAGGAACAAACATCAATAGAATTGACTAATCCTAGGAACACGAGGGTTATACAACAGCGAGGAACAAACATCAATAGAATTGACTAATCCTAGACACATACGTGGGATATACAACAGCGAGGAACAAACATCAATAGAATTGACTAATCCTAGAAACATACGTGGGTAATATAACAGCGAGGAACAAACATCAATAGAATTGACTAATCCTAGAAACATACGTGGGTAATACAACAGCGAGGAACAAACATCAATAGAATTGACTAATCCTAGAAACATACGTGGGTTATACAACAGCGAGGAACAAACATCAATAGAATTGACTAATCCTAGAAACATACGTGGGTTATACAACAGCGAGGAACAAACATCAATAGAATTGACTAATCCTAGAAACATACGTGGGTAATACAACAGCGAGGAACAAACATCAATAGAATTGACTAATCCTAGAAACATACGTGGGTAATAGAACAGCGAGGAAAAAACATGAATAGAATTGACTAATCCTAGAAACATACGTGGGTTATACAACAGCGAGGAACAAACATCAATAGAACAGACTAATCCTAGAAACATACGTGGGTTATACAACAGCGAAAAACAAACATCAATAGAATTGAATAATCCTAGGAACACGAGGGCTATACAACAGCGAGGAACAAACATCAATAGAATTGACTAATCCTTGAAACATACGTGGGTAATACAACAGCGAGGAACAAACATCAATAGAATAGACTAATCCTAGAAACATACGTGGGTTATACAACAGCGAGGAACAAACATCAATAGAATTGACTAATCCTAGAAACATACGTGGGTAATACAACAGCGAGGAACAAACATCAATAGAATTGACTAATCCTAGAAACATACGTGGGTTATACAACAGCGAGGAACAAACATCAATAGAATTGACTAATTCTAGAAACATACGTGGGTAATACAACAGCGAGGAACAAACATGAATAGAATTGACTAATCCTAGAAACATACGTGGGTTATACAACAGCGAGGAACAAACATGAATAGAATTGACTAATCCTAGAAACATACGTGGGTTATACAACAGCGGGGAACAAACATCAATAGAATTGATTAATCCTAGAATCATACGTGGGTTATACAATAGCGAGAAACAAACATAAATAGAACTGACTAATCCTAGAAACATACGTGGGTAATACAACAGCGAGGAACAAACATGAATAGAATTGACTAATCCTAGAAACATACGTGGGTTATACAACAGCGAGGAACAAACATCAATAGAATTGACTAATCCTAGAAACATACGTGGGTTATACAACAGCGAGGAACAAAAATCAATAGAATTGACTAATCCTAGAAACATACGTGGGTTATACAACAGCGAGGAACAAACATCAATTGAATTGACTAATCCTAGAAACATACGTAGGTTATACAACAGAGGGGAACAAACATCAATAGAATTGATTAATCCTAGAAACATACGTGGGTTATAAAACAGCGAGGAACAAACATCAATAGAATTGACTAATCCTAGAAACATACGTGGGTTATACAACAGCGAAGAACAAACATCAATAGAATTGAATTATCCTAGGAACACGAGGGTTATACAACAGCGAGGAACAAACATCAATAGAATTGACTAATCCTAGAAACATAGGAGGGTTATACAACAGCGAGGAACAAACATCAATAGAACTGACTAATCCTAGAAACTTACGTGGGTTATACAACAACGAAGAACAAACATCAATAGAATTGACTAATCCTAGGAACATATGGGCTATACAACAGCGAGGAACAAACATCAATAGAATTGACTAATCCTAGAAACATACGTGGGTTATACAACAGCGAGGAACAAACATGAATAGAATTGACTAATCCTAGAAACATACGTGGGTTATACAACAGCGAGGAACAAACATCAATAGAATTGACTAATCCTAGAAACATACGTGGGTTATACAACAGCGAGGAACAAACATCAATAGAATTGACTAATTCTAGAAACATACGTGGGTAATACAACAGCGAGGAACAAACATGAATAGAATTGACTAATCCTAGAAACATACGTGGGTTATACAACAGCGAGGAACAAACATGAATAGAATTGACTAATCCTAGAAACATACGTGGGTTATACAACAGCGGGGAACAAACATCAATAGAATTGATTAATCCTAGAATCATACGTGGGTTATACAATAGCGAGAAACAAACATAAATAGAACTGACTAATCCTAGAAACATACGTGGGTAATACAACAGCGAGGAACAAACATGAATAGAATTGACTAATCCTAGAAACATACGTGGGTTATACAACAGCGAGGAACAAACATCAATAGAATTGACTAATCCTAGAAACATACGTGGGTTATACAACAGCGAGGAACAAAAATCAATAGAATTGACTAATCCTAGAAACATACGTGGGTTATACAACAGCGAGGAACAAACATCAATTGAATTGACTAATCCTAGAAACATACGTAGGTTATACAACAGAGGGGAACAAACATCAATAGAATTGATTAATCCTAGAAACATACGTGGGTTATAAAACAGCGAGGAACAAACATCAATAGAATTGACTAATCCTAGAAACATACGTGGGTTATACAACAGCGAAGAACAAACATCAATAGAATTGAATTATCCTAGGAACACGAGGGTTATACAACAGCGAGGAACAAACATCAATAGAATTGACTAATCCTAGAAACATACGAGGGTTATACAACAGCGAGGAACAAACATCAATAGAACTGACTAATCCTAGAAACTTACGTGGGTTATACAACAACGAAGAACAAACATCAATAGAATTGACTAATCCTAGGAACATATGGGCTATACAACAGCGAGGAACAAACATCAATAGAATTGACTAATCCTAGAAACATACGTGGGTTATACAACAGCGAGGAACAAACATGAATAGAATTGACTAATCCTAGAAACATACGTGGGTTATACAACAGCGAAGAACAAACATCAATAGAATTGACTAATCCTAGAAACATACGTGGGTAATACAACAGCGAGGAACAAACATCAATAGAATTGACTAATCCTAGACACACGTGGGTTATACAACAGCGAGGAACAAACATCAATAGAATTGACTAATCCTAGAAACATACGTGGGTAATACAACAGCGAGGAACAAACATCAATAGAATTAACTAATCCTAGTAACATACGTGGGTTATACAACAGCGAGGAACAAACATGAATAGAATTAACTAATCCTAGAAACATACGTGGGTTATATAACAGCGAGGAACAAACATCAATAGAATTGACTAATCCTAGAAACATACGTGGGTTATACAACAGCGAGGAACAAACATCAATAGAATTGACTAATCCTAGAAACATACGTGGGTTATACAACAGCGAGGAACAAACATCAATAGAATTGACTAATCCTAGGAACACGTGGGTAATATAACAGCGAGGAACAAACATCAATAGAATTGACTAATCCTAGAAACATACGTGGGTTATACAACAGCGAGGAACAAACATCAATAGAATTGACTAATCCTAGGAACACGAGGGTTATACAACAGCGAGGAACAAACATCAATAGAATTGACTAATCCTAGACACATACGTGGGATATACAACAGCGAGGAACAAACATCAATAGAATTGACTAATCCTAGAAACATACGTGGGTAATATAACAGCGAGGAACAAACATCAATAGAATTGACTAATCCTAGAAACATACGTGGGTAATACAACAGCGAGGAACAAACATCAATAGAATTGACTAATCCTAGAAACATACGTGGGTTATACAACAGCGAGGAACAAACATCAATAGAATTGACTAATCCTAGAAACATACGTGGGTTATACAACAGCGAGGAACAAACATCAATAGAATTGACTAATCCTAGAAACATACGTGGGTAATACAACAGCGAGGAACAAACATCAATAGAATTGACTAATCCTAGAAACATACGTGGGTAATAGAACAGCGAGGAAAAAACATGAATAGAATTGACTAATCCTAGAAACATACGTGGGTTATACAACAGCGAGGAACAAACATCAATAGAATTGACTAATCCTAGAAACATACGTGGGTTATACAACAGCGAGGAACAAACATCAATAGAATTGACTAATCCTAGGAACACATGGGTAATACAACAGCGAGGAACAAACATCAATAGAATTGACTAATCCTAGAAACATACGTGGGTTATACAACAGCGAGGAACAAACATAAATAGAACTGACTAATCCTAGAAACATACGTGGGTTATACAACAGCGAGGAACAAACATCAATAGAATTGACTAATCCTAGAAACATACGTGGGTTATACAACAGCGAGGAACAAACATCAATAGAATTGACTAATCCTAGAAACATACGTGGGATATACAACAGCGAAGAACAAACATCAATAGAATTTACTAATCCTAGGAACACGTGGGTTATACAACAGCGAGGAACAAACATCAATAGAATTGACTAATCCTAGAAACATGCGTGGGTTATACAACAGCGAAGAACAAACATCAATAGAATTGACTAATCCTAGGAACACGAGGGTTATACAACAGCGAGGAACAAACATCAATAGAATTGAATAATCCTAGAAACATACGTGGGTTATACAACAGCGAGAAACAAACATCAATAGAATTGACTAATCCTAGACACACGTGGGTTATACAACAGCGAGGAACAAACATCAATAGAATTGACTAATCCTAGACACACGTGGGTTATACAACAGCGAGGAACAAACATCAATAGAATTGATTAATCCTAGAAACATACGTGGGTTATACAACAGCGAGGAACAAACATCAATAGAATTGACTAATCCTAGAAACATACGTGGGTTATACAACAGCGAGGAACAAACATCAATAGAATTGACTAATCCTAGAAACATACGTGGGTTATATAACAGCGAGGAACAAACATCAATAGAATTGACTAATCCTAGAAACATACGTGGGTTATACAACAGCGAGGAACAAACATGAATAGAATTGACTAATCCTAGAAACATACGTGGGTTATACAACAGCGAAGAAAAAACATCAATAGAATTGATTAATCCTAGAAACATACGTGGGTTATACAACAGCGAAGAACAAACATGAATAGAATTGACTAATCCTAGAAACATACGTGGGTTATACAACAGCGAGGAACAAACATCAATAGAATTGACTAATCCTAGAAACATACGTGGGTTATACAACAGCGAGGAACAAACATCAATAGAATTGATTAATCCTAGAAACATACGTGGGTTATACAACAGCGAGGAACAAACATCAATATAATTGACTAATCCTAGACACACGTGGGTTATACAACAGCGAGGAACAAACATCAATAGAATTGACTAATCCTAGACACACGTGGGTTATACAACAGCGAAGAACAAACATCAATAGAATTGATTAATCCTAGAAACATACGTGGGTTATATAACAGCGAGGAACAAACATCAATAGAATTGACTAATCCTAGAAACATACGTGGGTTATACAACAGCGAGGAACAAACATCAATAGAATTGACTAATCCTAGAAACATACGTGGGTTATGTAACAGCGAGGAACAAACATCAATAGAATTGACTAATCCTAGAAACATACGTGGGTTATACAACAGCGAGGAACAAACATGAATAGAATTGACTAATCCTAGAAACATACGTGGGTTATACAACAGCGAAGAAAAAACATCAATAGAATTGATTAATCCTAGAAACATACGTGGGTTATAAAACAGCGAGGAACAAACATCAATAGAATTGACTAATCCTAGAAACATACGTGGGTTATATAACAGCGAGGAACAAACATCAATAGAATTGACTAATCCTAGAAACATACGTGGGTTATACAACAGCGAGGAACAAACATGAATAGAATTGACTAATCCTAGAAACATACGTGGGTTATACAACAGCGAAGAAAAAACATCAATAGAATTGATTAATCCTAGAAACATACGTGGGTTATAAAACAGCGAGGAACAAACATCAATAGAATTGACTAATCCTAGAAACATACGTGGGTTATACAACAGCGAAGAACAAACATCAATAGAATTGAATTATCCTAGGAACACGAGGGTTATACAACAGCGAGGAACAAACATCAATAGAATTGACTAATCCTAGAAACATACGAGGGTTATACAACAGCGAGGAACAAACATCAATAGAACTGACTAATCCTAGAAACTTACGTGGGTTATACAACAGCGAAGAACAAACATAAATAGAATTGACTAATCCTAGGAACATATGGGCTATACAACAGCGAGGAACAAACATCAATAGAATTGACTAATCCTAGAAACATACGTGGGTTATACAACAGCGAGGAACAAACATGGATAGAATTGACTAATCCTAGAAACATACGTGGGTTATACAACAGCGAAGAAGAAACATCAATAGAATTGACTAATCCTAGGAACACGTGGGTTATACAACAGCGAGGAACAAACATCAATAGAATTGACTAATCCTAGACACACGTGGGTTATACAACAGCGAGGAACAAACATCAATAGAATTGACTAATCCTAGAAACATACGTGGATAATACAACAGCGAGGAACAAACATCAATAGAATTAACTAATCCTAGTAACATACGTCGGTTATACAACAGCGAGGAACAAACATGAATAGAATTGACTAATCCTAGAAACATACGTGGGTTATATAACAGCGAGGAACAAACATCAATAGAATTGACTAATCCTAGAAACATACGTGGGTTATACAACAGCGAGGAACAAACATCAATAGAATTGACTAATCCTAGGAACACGTGGGTAATATAACAGCGAGGAACAAACATCAATAGAATTGACTAATCCTAGAAACATACGTGGGTTATACAACAGCGAGGAACAAACATCAATAGAATTGACTAATCCTAGAAACATACGTGGATTATACAACAGCGAGGATCAAACATCAATAGAATTGACTAATCCTAGAAACATACGTGGGATATACAACAGCGAGGAACAAACATGAATAGAATTGACTAATCCTAGGAACACGTGGGTTATACAACAGCGAGGAACAAACATGAATAGAATTGACTAATCCTAGAAACATACGTGGGTTATACAACAGCGAAGAACAAACATCAATAGAATTGACTAATCCTAGGAACACGAGGGTTATACAACAGCGAGGAACAAACATCAATAGAATTGACTAATCCTAGACACATACGTGGGATATACAACAGCGAGGAACAAACATCAATAGAATTGACTAATCCTAGAAACATACGTGGGTAATATAACAGCGAGGAACAAACATCAATAGAATTGACTAATCATAGAAACATACGTGGGTAATACAACAGCGAGGAACAAACATCAATAGAATTGACTAATCCTAGAAACATACGTGGGTTATACAACAGCGAGGAACAAACATCAATAGAATTGACTAATCCTAGAAACATACGTGGGTTATACAACAGCGAGGAACAAACATCAATAGAATTGACTAATCCTAGAAACATACGTGGTTAATACAACAGCGAGGAACAAACATCAATAGAATTGACTAATCCTAGAAACATACGTGGGTTATATAACAGCGAGGAACAAACATGAATAGAATTGACTAATCCTAGAAACATACGTGGGTTATACAACAGCGAGGAACAAACATCAATAGAATTGACTAATCCTAGAAACATACGTGGGTTATACAACAGCGAGGAACAAACATCAATAGAATTGACTAATCCTAGGAACACATGGGTAATACAACAGCGAGGAACAAACATCAATAGAATTGACTAATCCTAGAAACATACGTGGGTTATACAACAGCGAGGAACAAACATAAATAGAACTGACTAATCCTAGAAACATACGTGGGTTATACAACAGCGAGGAACAAACATCAATAGAATTGACTAATCCTAGAAACATACGTGGGTTATACAACAGCGAGGAACAAACATCAATAGAATTGACTAATCCTAGAAACATACGTGGGATATACAACAGCGAAGAACAAACATCAATAGAATTTACTAATCCTAGGAACACGTGGGTTATACAACAGCGAGGAACAAACATCAATAGAATTGACTAATCCTAGAAACATGCGTGGGTTATACAACAGCGAAGAACAAACATCAATAGAATTGACTAATCCTAGGAACACGAGGGTTATACAACAGCGAGGAACAAACATCAATAGAATTGACTAATCCTAGAAACATACGTGGGTTATACAACAGCGAGGAACAAACATCAATAGAATTTATTAATCCTAGAAACATACGTGGGTTATACAACAGCGAGGAACAAACATGAATATAATTGACTAATCCTAGAAACACACGTGGGTAATACAACAGCGAGGAACAAACATCAATAGAATTGACTAATCCTAGAAACATACGTGGGTTATACAACAACGAGGAACAAATATCAATAGAATTGACTAATCCTAGAAAAATACGTGGGTTATACAACAGCGAGGAACAAACATCAATAGAATTGACTAATCCTAGGAACATACGTGGGTTATACAACAGCGAGGAACAAACATCAATAGAATTGACTAATCCTAGAAACATACGTGGGTTATATAACAGCGAGTAACAAACATCAATAGAATTGACTAATCCTGGAAACATACGTGGGTTATACAACAGCGAGGAACAAACATCAATAGAATTGACTAATCCTAGAAACATACGTGGGTTATACAACAGCGAGGAACAAACATCAATAGAATTGATTAATCCTAGAAACATACGTGGGTTATACAACAGCGAGGAACAAACATCAATAGAATTGACTAATCCTAGAAACATACGTGGGTTATATAACAGCGAGGAACAAACATCAATAGAATTGACTAATCCTAGAAACATACGTGGGTTATACAACAGCGAGGAACAAACATCAATAGAATTGACTAATCCTAGAAACATACGTGGGTTATACAACAGCGAAGAAAAAACATCAATAGAATTGATTAATCCTAGAAACATACGTGGGTTATACAACAGCGAAGAACAAACATCAATAGAATTGACTAATCCTAGAAACATACGTGGGTTATACAACAGCGAGGAACAAACATCAATAGAATTGACTAATCCTAGAAACATACGTGGGTTATACAACAGCGAGGAACAAACATCAATAGAATTGATTAATCCTAGAAACATACGTGGGTTATACAACAGCGAGGAACAAACATCAATAGAATTGACTAATCCTAGACACACGTGGGTTATACAACAGCGAGGAACAAACATCAATAGAATTGACTAATCCTAGACACACGTGGGTTATACAACAGCGAGGAACAAACATCAATAGAATTGATTAATCCTAGAAACATACGTGGGTTATATAACAGCGAGGAACAAACATCAATAGAATTGACTAATCCTAGAAACATACGTGGGTTATACAACAGCGAGGAACAAACATCAATAGAATTGACTAATCCTAGAAACATACGTGGGTTATGTAACAGCGAGGAACAAACATCAATAGAATTGACTAATCCTAGAAACATACGTGGGTTATACAACAGCGAGGAACAAACATGAATAGAATTGACTAATCCTAGAAACATACGTGGGTTATACAACAGCGAAGAAAAAACATCAATAGAATTGATTAATCCTAGAAACATACGTGGGTTATAAAACAGCGAGGAACAAACATCAATAGAATTGACTAATCCTAGAAACATACGTGGGTTATATAACAGCGAGGAACAAACATCAATAGAATTGACTAATCCTAGAAACATACGTGGGTTATACAACAGCGAGGAACAAACATGAATAGAATTGACTAATCCTAGAAACATACGTGGGTTATACAACAGCGAAGAAAAAACATCAATAGAATTGATTAATCCTAGAAACATACGTGGGTTATAAAACAGCGAGGAACAAACATCAATAGAATTGACTAATCCTAGAAACATACGTGGGTTATACAACAGCGAAGAACAAACATCAATAGAATTGAATTATCCTAGGAACACGAGGGTTATACAACAGCGAGGAACAAACATCAATAGAATTGACTAATCCTAGAAACATACGAGGGTTATACAACAGCGAGGAACAAACATCAATAGAACTGACTAATCCTAGAAACTTACGTGGGTTATACAACAGCGAAGACCAAACATAAATAGAATTGACTAATCCTAGGAACATATGGGCTATACAACAGCGAGGAACAAACATCAATAGAATTGACTAATCCTAGAAACATACGTGGGTTATACAACAGCGAGGAACAAACATGGATAGAATTGACTAATCCTAGAAACATACGTGGGTTATACAACAGCGAAGAAGAAACATCAATAGAATTGACTAATCCTAGGAACACGTGGGTTATACAACAGCGAGGAACAAACATCAATAGAATTGACTAATCCTAGAAACATACGTGGGTTATACAACAGCGAGGAACAAACATCAATAGAATTGACTAATCCTAGAAACATACGTGGATTATACAACAGCGAGGATCAAACATCAATAGAATTGACTAATCCTAGAAACATACGTGGGATATACAACAGCGAGGAACAAACATGAATAGAATTGACTAATCCTAGGAACACGTGGGTTATACAACAGCGAGGAACAAACATGAATAGAATTGACTAATCCTAGAAACATACGTGGGTTATACAACAGCGAAGAACAAACATCAATAGAATTGACTAATCCTAGGAACACGAGGGTTATACAACAGCGAGGAACAAACATCAATAGAATTGACTAATCCTAGACACATACGTGGGATATACAACAGCGAGGAACAAACATCAATAGAATTGACTAATCCTAGAAACATACGTGGGTAATATAACAGCGAGGAACAAACATCAATAGAATTGACTAATCATAGAAACATACGTGGGTAATACAACAGCGAGGAACAAACATCAATAGAATTGACTAATCCTAGAAACATACGTGGGTTATACAACAGCGAGGAACAAACATCAATAGAATTGACTAATCCTAGAAACATACGTGGGTTATACAACAGCGAGGAACAAACATCAATAGAATTGACTAATCCTAGAAACATACGTGGGTAATACAACAGCGAGGAACAAACATCAATAGAATTGACTAATCCTAGAAACATACGTGGGTTATATAACAGCGAGGAACAAACATGAATAGAATTGACTAATCCTAGAAACATACGTGGGTTATACAACAGCGAGGAACAAACATCAATAGAATTGACTAATCCTAGAAACATACGTGGGTTATACAACAGCGAGGAACAAACATCAATAGAATTGACTAATCCTAGGAACACATGGGTAATACAACAGCGAGGAACAAACATCAATAGAATTGACTAATCCTAGAAACATACGTGGGTTATACAACAGCGAGGAACAAACATAAATAGAACTGACTAATCCTAGAAACATACGTGGGTTATACAACAGCGAGGAACAAACATCAATAGAATTGACTAATCCTAGAAACATACGTGGGTTATACAACAGCGAGGAACAAACATCAATAGAATTGACTAATCCTAGAAACATACGTGGGATATACAACAGCGAAGAACAAACATCAATAGAATTTACTAATCCTAGGAACACGTGGGTTATACAACAGCGAGGAACAAACATCAATAGAATTGACTAATCCTAGAAACATGCGTGGGTTATACAACAGCGAAGAACAAACATCAATAGAATTGACTAATCCTAGGAACACGAGGGTTATACAACAGCGAGGAACAAACATCAATAGAATTGACTAATCCTAGAAACATACGTGGGTTATACAACAGCGAGGAACAAACATCAATAGAATTTATTAATCCTAGAAACATACGTGGGTTATACAACAGCGAGGAACAAACATCAATAGAATTGACTAATCCTAGGAACATACGTGGGTTATACAACAGCGAGGAACAAACATCAATAGAATTGACTAATCCTAGAAACATACGTGGGTTATATAACAGCGAGTAACAAACATCAATAGAATTGACTAATCCTGGAAACATACGTGGGTTATACAACAGCGAGGAACAAACATCAATAGAATTGACTAATCCTAGAAACATACGTGGGTTATACAACAGCGAGGAACAAACATCAATAGAATTGATTAATCCTAGAAACATACGTGGGTTATACAACAGCGAGGAACAAACATCAATAGAATTGACTAATCCTAGACACACGTGGGTTATACAACAGCGAGGAACAAACATCAATAGAATTGACTAATCCTAGACACACGTGGGTTATACAACAGCGAGGAACAAACATCAATAGAATTGACTAATCCTAGAAACATACGTGGGTTATACAACAGCGAGGAACAAACATCAATAGAATTGACTAATCCTAGAAACATACGTGGGTTATATAACAGCGAGGAACAAACATCAATAGAATTGACTAATCCTAGAAACATACGTGGGTTATACAACAGCGAGGAACAAACATGAATAGAATTGACTAATCCTAGAAACATACGTGGGTTATACAACAGCGAATAAAAAACATCAATAGAATTGATTAATCCTAGAAACATACGTGGGTTATACAACAGCGAAGAACAAACATGAATAGAATTGACTAATCCTAGAAACATACGTGGGTTATACAACAGCGAGGAACAAACATCAATAGAATTGACTAATCCTAGAATAATACGTGGGTTATACAACAGCGAGGAACAAACATCAATAGAATTGATTAATCCTAGAAACATACGTGGGTTATACAACAGCGAGGAACAAACATCAATAGAATTGACTAATCCTAGACACACGTGGGTTATACAACAGCGAGGAACAAACATCAATAGAATTGACTAATCCTAGACACACGTGGGTTATACAACAACGAGGAACAAACATCAATAGAATTGATTAATCCTAGAAACATACGTGGGTTATACAACAGCGAGGAACAAACATGAATAGAATTGACTAATCCTAGAAACATACGTGGGTTATACAACAGCGAGGAACAAACATCAATAGAATTGACTAATCCTAGAAACATACGTGGGTTATATAACAGCGAGGAACAAACATCAATAGAATTGACTAATCCTAGAAACATACGTGGGTTATACAACAGCGAGGAACAAACATGAATAGAATTGACTAATCCTAGAAACATACGTGGGTTATACAACAGCGAAGAAAAAACATCAATAGAATTGATTAATCCTAGAATCATACGTGGGTTATACAACAGCGAAGAACAAACATGAATAGAATTGACTAATCCTAGAAACATACGTGGGTTATACTACAGCGAGGAACAAACATCAATAGAATTGACTAATCCTAGAAACATACGTGGGTAATACAACAGCGAGGAACAAACATGAATAGAATTGACTAATCCTAGACACATGTGGGTTATACAATAGCGAGGAACAAACATCAATAGAATTGACTAATCCTAGAAACATACGTGGGTTATACAACAGCGAGGAACAAACATCAATTGAATTGACTAATCCTAGAAACATACGTGGGTAATATAACAGCGAGGAACAAACATCAATAGAATTGACTAATCCTAGAAACATACGTGGGTTATACAACAGCGAGGAACAAACATGAATAGAATTGACTAATCCTAGAAACATACGTGGGTTATACAACAGCGAAGAAAAAACATCAATAGAATTGATTAATCCTAGAAACATACGTGGGTTATACAACAGCGAGAAACAAACATAAATAGAACTGACTAATCCTAGAAACATACGTGGGTAATACAACAGCGAAGAACAAACATGAATAGAATTGACTAATCCTTGAAACATACGTGGGTTATCCAACAGCGAGGAACAAACATCAATAGAACTGACTAATCCTAGAAACATACGTGGGTTATACAACAGCGAAGAACAAACATCAATAGAATTGAATAATCCTAGGAACACGAGGGTTATACAACTGCGAGGAACAAACATCAATAGAATTGACTAATCCTAGAAACATACGTGGGTTATACAACAGCGAGGAACAAACATCAATAGAATTGACTAATCCTAGAAACATACGTGGGTTATACAACAGCGAAGAACAAACATCAATAGAATTGACTAATCCTAGGAACACGTGGGTTATACAACAGCGAGGAACAAACATCAATAGAATTGACTAATCCTAGACACACGCGGGTTATACAACAGCGAGGAACAAACATCAATAGAATTGACTAATCCTAGAAACATACGTGGGTTATACAACAGCGAGGAACAAACATCAATAGAATTGACTAATCCTAGAAACATACGTGGGTAATACAACAGCGAGGAACAAACATCAATAGAATTGACTAATCCTAGAAACATACGTGGGTTATACAACAGCGAGGAACAAACATCAATAGAATTGACTAATCCTAGAAACATACGTGGGTAATACAACAGCGAGGAACAAACATGAATAGAATTGACTAATCCTAGAAACATACGTGGGTTATACAACAGCGAGGAACAAACATGAATAGAATTGACTAATCCTGGAAACATACGTGGGTTATACAACAGCGGGGAACAAACATCAATAGAATTGATTAATCCTAGAAACATACGTGGGTTATACAACAGCGAGAAACAAACATAAATAGAACTGACTAATCCTAGAAACATACATGGGTAATACAACAGCGAGGAACAAACATCAATAGAATTGACTAATCCTAGAAACATACGTGGGTTATACAACAGCGAGGAACAAACATCAATAGAATTGACTAATCCTAGAAACATACGTGGGTTATACAACAGCGAGGAACAAACATCAATAGAATTGACTAATCCTAGAAACATACGTGGGTTATACAACAGCGAGGAACAAACATCAATTGAATTGACTAATCCTAGAAACATACGTGGGTTATACAACAGCGGGGAACAAACATCAATAGAATTGATTAATCCTAGAAACATACGTGGGTTATAAAAAAGCGAGGAACAAACATCAATAGAATTGACTAATCCTAGAAACATACGTGGGTTATACAACAGCGAGGAACAAACATAAATAGAACTGACTAATCCTAGAAACATACGTGGGTTATACAACAGCGAAGAGCAAACATCAATAGAATTGACCAATCCTAGGAACATGTGGGATATAAAACAGCGAGGAACAAACATCAATAGAATTGACTAATCCTAGAAACATACGTGGGTAATACAACAGCGAGGAAAAAACATGAATAGTATTGACTAATCCTAGAAACATACGTGGGTTATACAACAGCGAAGAACAAACATCAATAGAATTGACTAATCCTAGGAACACGTGGGTTATACAACAGCGAGGAACAAACATCAATAGAATTGACTAATCCTAGAAACATACGTGGGTTATACAACAGCGAGGAACAAACATCAATAGAATTGATTAATCCTAGAAACATACGTGGTTTATACAACAGCGAGGAAGAAACATCAATAGAATTGACTAATCCTAGACACACGTGGGTTATACAACAGCGAGAAACAAACATCAATAGAATTGACTAATCCTAGACACACGTGGGTTATACAACAGCGAGGAACAAACATCAATAGAATTGATTAATCCCAGAAACATACGTGGGTTATACAACAGCGAGGAACAAACATCAATAGAATTGACTAATCCTAGACACACGTGGGTTATACAACAGCGAGGAACAAACATCAATAGAATTGACTAATCCTAGACACACGTGGGTTATACAACAGCGAGGAACAAACATGAATAGAATTGACTAATCCTAGAAACATACGTGGGTTATACAACAGCGAGGAACAAACATCAATAGAATTGACTAATCCTAGAAACATACGTGGGTTATACAACAGCGAGGAACAAACATCAATAGAATTGACTAATCCTAGAAACATACGTGGGTTATACAACAGTGAAGAACAAACATGAATAGAATTGACTAATCCTAGAAACATACGTGGGTTATACAACAGCGAGGAACAAACATCAATAGAATTGACTAATCCTAGAAACATACGTGGGTAATACAACAGCGAGGAACAAACATCAATAGAATTGACTAATCCTAGACACACGTGGGTTAAACAACAGCGAGGAACAAACATCAATAGAATTGACTAATCCTAGAAACATACGTGGGTTATACAACAGCGAGGAACAAACATCAATAGAATTGACTAATCCTAGAAACATACGTGGGTAATATAACAGCGAGGAACAAACATCAATAGAATTGACTAATCCTAGAAACATACGTGGGTTATATAACAGCGAGGAACAAACATGAATAGAATTGACTAATCCTAGAAACATACGTGGGTTATACAACAGCGAAGAACAAACATCAATAGAATTGATTAATCCTAGAAACATACGTGGGTTATACAACAGCGAGAAACAAACATAAATAGAACTGACTAATCCTAGAAACATACGTGGGTAATACAACAGCGAAGAACAAACATGAATAGAATTGACTAATCCTAGAAACATACGTGGGTTATACAACAGCGAGGAATAAAAATAAATAGAACTGACTAATCCTAGAAACATACGTGGGTTATACAACAGCGAAGAACAAACATCAATAGAATTGAATAATCCTAGGAACACGAGGGTAATACAACAGCGAGGAACAAACATCAATAGAATTGACTAATCCTAGAAACATACGTGGGTTATACAACAGCGAGGAACAAACATCAATAGAATTGACTAATCCTAGAAACATACGTGGGCTATACAACAGCGAAGAACAAACATCAATAGAATTGACTAATCCTAGAAACATACGTGGGTTATACAACAGCGAGGAACAAACATCAATAGAATTGACTAATCCTAGACACACGTGGGTTATACAACAGCGAGGAACAAACATCAATAGAATTGACTAATCCTAGACACACGTGGGTTATACAACAGCGAGGAACAAACATCAATAGAATTGACTAATCCTAGAAACATACGTGGGTTATACAACAGCGAGGAACAAACATCAATAGAATTGACTAATCCTAGAAACATACGTGGGTTATATAACAGCGAGGAACAAACATCAATAGAATTGACTAATCCTAGAAACATACGTGGGTTATACAACAGCGAGGAACAAACATGAATAGAATTGACTAATCCTAGAAACATACGTGGGTTATACAACAGCGAATAAAAAACATCAATAGAATTGATTAATCCTAGAAACATACGTGGGTTATACAACAGCGAAGAACAAACATGAATAGAATTGACTAATCCTAGAAACATACGTGGGTTATACAACAGCGAGGAACAAACATCAATAGAATTGACTAATCCTAGAATAATACGTGGGTTATACAACAGCGAGGAACAAACATCAATAGAATTGATTAATCCTAGAAACATACGTGGGTTATACAACAGCGAGGAACAAACATCAATAGAATTGACTAATCCTAGACACACGTGGGTTATACAACAGCGAGGAACAAACATCAATAGAATTGACTAATCCTAGACACACGTGGGTTATACAACAACGAGGAACAAACATCAATAGAATTGATTAATCCTAGAAACATACGTGGGTTATACAACAGCGAGGAACAAACATGAATAGAATTGACTAATCCTAGAAACATACGTGGGTTATACAACAGCGAGGAACAAACATCAATAGAATTGACTAATCCTAGAAACATACGTGGGTTATATAACAGCGAGGAACAAACATCAATAGAATTGACTAATCCTAGAAACATACGTGGGTTATACAACAGCGAGGAACAAACATGAATAGAATTGACTAATCCTAGAAACATACGTGGGTTATACAACAGCGAAGAAAAAACATCAATAGAATTGATTAATCCTAGAAACATACGTGGGTTATACAATAGCGAAGAACAAACATCAATAGAATTGATTAATCCTAGAAACATACGTGGGTTATACAACAGCGAGAAACAAACATAAATAGAATTGACTAATCCTAGAAACATACGTGGGTAATACAACAGCGAGGAACAAACATCAATAGAATTGACTAATCCTAGAAACATACGTGGGTTATACAACAGCGAGGAACAAACATGAATAGAATTGACTAATCCTAGAAACATACGTGGGTTATACAACAGCGAGGAACAAACATCAATAGAATTGACTAATCCTAGAAACATACGTTGGTTATACAACAGCGAGGAACAAACATCAATTGAATTGACTAATCCTAGAAACATACGTGGGTTATACAACAGCGGGGAACAAACATCAATAGAATTGATTAATCCTAGGAACATGTGGGTTATACAACAGCGAGGAACAAACATCAATAGAATTGACTAATCCTAGAAACATACGTGGGTAATACAACAGCGAGGAACAAACATGAATAGAATTGACTAATCATAGAAACATGCGTGGGTTATACAACAGCGAGGAACAAACATCAATAGAATTGACTAATCCTAGACACACGTGGGTTATAAAACAGCGAGGAACAAACATCAATAGAATTGACTAATCCTAGAAACATACGTGGGTAATACAACATCAAGGAACAAACATCAATAGAATTAACTAATCCTAGCAACATACGTGGGTTATATAACAGCGAGGAACAAACATGAATAGAATTGACTAATCCTAGAAACATACGTGGGTTATATAACAGCGAGGAACAAACATCAATAGAATTGATTAATCCTAGAAACATACGTGGGTTATACAACAGCGAGGAAGAAACATCAATAGAATTGACTAATCCTAGACACACGTGGGTTATACAACAGCGAGAAACAAACATCAATAGAATTGACTAATCCTAGACACACGTGGGTTATACAACAGCGAGGAACAAACATCAATAGAATTGATTAATCCCAGAAACATACGTGGGTTATACAACAGCGAGGAACAAACATCAATAGAATTGACTAATCCTAGACACACGTGGGTTATACAACAGCGAGGAACAAACATCAATAGAATTGACTAATCCTAGACACACGTGGGTTATACAACAGCGAGGAACAAACATGAATAGAATTGACTAATCCTAGAAACATACGTGGGTTATACAACAGCGAGGAACAAACATCAATAGAATTGACTAATCCTAGAAACATACGTGGGTTATACAACAGCGAGGAACAAACATCAATAGAATTGACTAATCCTAGAAACATACGTGGGTTATACAACAGCGAAGAACAAACATGAATAGAATTGACTAATCCTAGAAACATACGTGGGTTATACAACAGCGAGGAACAAACATCAATAGAATTGACTAATCCTAGAAACATACGTGGGTAATACAACAGCGAGGAACAAACATCAATAGAATTGACTAATCCTAGACACACGTGGGTTATACAACAGCGAGGAACAAACATCAATAGAATTGACTAATCCTAGAAACATACGTGGGTTATACAACAGCGAGGAACAAACATCAATAGAATTGACTAATCCTAGAAACATACGTGGGTAATATAACAGCGAGGAACAAACATGAATAGAATTGACTAATCATAGAAACATACGTGGGTTATATAACAGCGAGGAACAAACATCAATAGAATTGACTAATCCTAGAAACATACGTGGGTTATACAACAGCGAAGAACAAACATCAATAGAATTGATTAATCCTAGAAACATACGTGGGTTATACAACAGCGAAGAACAAACATGAATAGAATTGACTAATCCTAGAAACATACGTGGGTTATACAACAGCGAGGAATAAAAATAAATAGAACTGACTAATCCTAGAAACATACGTGGGTTATACAACAGCGAAGAACAAACATCAATAGAATTGAATAATCCTAGGAACACGAGGGTAATACAACAGCGAGGAACAAACATCAATAGAATTGACTAATCCTAGAAACATACGTGGGTTATACAACAGCGAGGAACAAACATCAATAGAATTGACTAATCCTAGAAACATACGTGGGCTATACAACAGCGAAGAACAAACATCAATAGAATTGACTAATCCTAGGAACACGTGGGTTATACAACAGCGAGGAACAAACATCAATAGAATTGATTAATCCTAGACACACGTGGGTTATACAACAGCGAGGAACAAACATCAATAGAATTGACTAATCCTAGAAACATACGTGGGTTATACAACAGCGAGGAACAAACATCAATAGAATTGACTAATCCTAGAAACATACGTGGGTAATACAACAGCGGGGAACAAACATCAATAGAATTGACTAATCCTAGAAACATACGTGGGTTATACAACAGCGAGGAACAAACATCAATATAATTGACTAATCCTAGAAACATACGTGGGTAATACAACAGCGAGGAACAAACATCAATAGAATTGACTAATCCTAGAAACATACGTGGGTTATACAACAGCGAGGAACAAACATGAATAGAATTGACTAATCCTAGAAACATACGTGGGTTATACAATAGCGAAGAACAAACATCAATAGAATTGATTAATCCTAGAAACATACGTGGGTTATACAACAGCGAGAAACAAACATAAATAGAATTGACTAATCCTAGAAACATACGTGGGTAATACAACAGCGAGGAACAAACATCAATAGAATTGACTAATCCTAGAAACATACGTGGGTTATACAACAGCGAGGAACAAACATCAATAGAATTGACTAATCCTAGAAACATACGTGGGTTATACAACAGCGGGGAACAAACATCAATAGAATTGATTAATCCTAGGAACATGTGGGTTATACAACAGCGAGGAACAAACATCAATAGAATTGACTAATCCTAGAAACATACGTGGGTAATACAACAGCGAGGAACAAACATGAATAGAATTGACTAATCCTAGAAACATACGTGGGTTATACAACAGCGAAGAACAAACATCAATAGAATTGACTAATCCTAGGAACACGTGGGTTATACAACAGCGAGGAACAAACATCAATAGAATTGACTAATCCTAGACACACGTGGGTTATAAAACAGCGAGGAACAAACATCAATAGAATTGACTAATCCTAGAAACATACGTGGGTTATACAACAGCGAGGAACAAACATGAATAGAATTGACTAATCCTAGAAACATACGTGGGTTATACAATAGCGAAGAACAAACATCAATAGAATTGATTAATCCTAGAAACATACGTGGGTTATACAACAGCGAGAACCAAACATAAATAGAATTGACTAATCCTAGAAACATACGTGGGTAATACAACAGCGAGGAACAAACATCAATAGAATTGACTAATCCTAGAAACATACGTGGGTTATACAACAGCGAGGAACAAACATGAATAGAATTGACTAATCCTAGAAACATACGTGGGTTATACAACAGCGAGGAACAAACATCAATAGAATTGACTAATCCTAGAAACATACGTTGGTTATACAACAGCGAGGAACAAACATCAATTGAATTGACTAATCCTAGAAACATACGTGGGTTATACAACAGCGGGGAACAAACATCAATAGAATTGATTAATCCTAGGAACATGTGGGTTATACAACAGCGAGGAACAAACATCAATAGAATTGACTAATCCTAGAAACATACGTGGGTAATACAACAGCGAGGAACAAACATGAATAGAATTGACTAATCATAGAAACATGCGTGGGTTATACAACAGCGAGGAACAAACATCAATAGAATTGACTAATCCTAGACACACGTGGGTTATAAAACAGCGAGGAACAAACATCAATAGAATTGACTAATCCTAGACACACGTGGGTTATACAACAGCGAGGAACAAACATCAATAGAATTGATTAATCCTAGAAACATACGTGGGTTATACAACAGCGAGGAACAAACATCAATAGAATTGACTAATCCTAGACACACGTGGGTTATACAACAGCGAGGAACAAACATCAATAGAATTGACTAATCCTAGACACACGTGGGTTATACAACAGCGAGGAACAAACATGAATAGAATTGACTAATCCTAGAAACATACGTGGGTTATACAACAGCGAGGAACAAACATCAATAGAATTGATTAATCCTAGAAACATACGTGGGTTATACAACAGCGAGAAACAAACATAAATAGAATTGACTAATCCTAGAAACATACGTGGGTAATACAACAGCGAGGAACAAACATCAATAGAATTGACTAATCCTAGAAACATACGTGGGTTATACAACAGCGAGGAACAAACATCAATAGAATTGACTAATCCTAGAAACATACGTGGGTTATACAACAGCGGGGAACAAACATCAATAGAATTGATTAATCCTAGGAACATGTGGGTTATACAACAGCGAGGAACAAACATCAATAGAATTGACTAATCCTAGAAACATACGTGGGTAATACAACAGCGAGGAACAAACATGAATAGAATTGACTAATCCTAGAAACATACGTGGGTTATACAACAGCGAAGAACAAACATCAATAGAATTGACTAATCCTAGGAACACGTGGGTTATACAACAGCGAGGAACAAACATCAATAGAATTGACTAATCCTAGACACACGTGGGTTATAAAACAGCGAGGAACAAACATCAATAGAATTGACTAATCCTAGAAACATACGTGGGTTATACAACAGCGAGGAACAAACATGAATAGAATTGACTAATCCTAGAAACATACGTGGGTTATACAATAGCGAAGAACAAACATCAATAGAATTGATTAATCCTAGAAACATACGTGGGTTATACAACAGCGAGAACCAAACATAATTGAATTGACTAATCCTAGAAACATACGTGGGTAATACAACAGCGAGGAACAAACATCAATAGAATTGACTAATCCTAGAAACATACGTGGGTTATACAACAGCGAGGAACAAACATGAATAGAATTGACTAATCCTAGAAACATACGTGGGTTATACAACAGCGAGGAACAAACATCAATAGAATTGACTAATCCTAGAAACATACGTTGGTTATACAACAGCGAGGAACAAACATCAATTGAATTGACTAATCCTAGAAACATACGTGGGTTATACAACAGCGGGGAACAAACATCAATAGAATTGATTAATCCTAGGAACATGTGGGTTATACAACAGCGAGGAACAAACATCAATAGAATTGACTAATCCTAGAAACATACGTGGGTAATACAACAGCGAGGAACAAACATGAATAGAATTGACTAATCATAGAAACATGCGTGGGTTATACAACAGCGAGGAACAAACATCAATAGAATTGACTAATCCTAGACACACGTGGGTTATAAAACAGCGAGGAACAAACATCAATAGAATTGACTAATCCTAGACACACGTGGGTTATACAACAGCGAGGAACAAACATCAATAGAATTGATTAATCCTAGAAACATACGTGGGTTATACAACAGCGAGGAACAAACATCAATAGAATTGACTAATCCTAGACACACGTGGGTTATACAACAGCGAGGAACAAACATCAATAGAATTGACTAATCCTAGACACACGTGGGTTATACAACAGCGAGGAACAAACATGAATAGAATTGACTAATCCTAGAAACATACGTGGGTTATACAACAGCGAGGAACAAACATCAATAGAATTGACTAATCCTAGAAACATACGTGGGTTATACAACAGCGAGGAACAAACATCAATAGAATTGACTAATCCTAGAAACATACGTGGGTTATACAACAGCGAAGAACAAACATGAATAGAATTGACTAATCCTAGAAACATACGTGGGTTATACAACAGCGAGGAACAAACATCAATAGAATTGACTAATCCTAGAAACATACGTGGGTAATACAACAGCGAGGAACAAACATCAATAGAATTGACTAATCCTAGACACACGTGGGTTATACAACAGCGAGGAACAAACATCAATAGAATTGACTAATCCTAGAAACATACGTGGGTTATACAACAGCGAGGAACAAACATCAATAGAATTGACTAATCCTAGAAACATACGTGGGTAATATAACAGCGAGGAACAAACATCAATAGAATTGACTAATCCTAGAAACATACGTGGGTTATATAACAGCGAGGAACAAACATCAATAGAATTGACTAATCCTAGAAACATACGTGGGTTATACAACAGCGAAGAACAAACATCAATAGAATTGATTAATCCTAGAAACATACGTGGGTTATACAACAGCGAGAAACAAACATAAATAGAACTGACTAATCCTAGAAACATACGTGGGTAATACAGCAGCGAAGAACAAACATGAATAGAATTGACTAATCCTAGAAACATACGTGGGTTATACAACAGCGAGGAATAAAAATAAATAGAACTGACTAATCCTAGAAACATACGTGGGTTATACAACAGCGAAGAACAAACATCAATAGAATTGAATAATCCTAGGAACACGAGGGTAATACAACAGCGAGGAACAAACATCAATAGAATTGACTAATCCTAGAAACATACGTGGGTTATACAACAGCGAGGAACAAACATCAATAGAATTGACTAATCCTAGAAACATACGTGGGCTATACAACAGCGAAGAACAAACATCAATAGAATTGACTAATCCTAGGAACACGTGGGTTATACAACAGCGAGGAACAAACATCAATAGAATTGATTAATCCTAGACACACGTGGGTTATACAACAGCGAGGAACAAACATCAATAGAATTGACTAATCCTAGAAACATACGTGGGTTATACAACAGCGAGGAACAAACATCAATAGAATTGACTAATCCTAGAAACATACGTGGGTAATACAACAGCGGGGAACAAACATCAATAGAATTGACTAATCCTAGAAACATACGTGGGTTATACAACAGCGAGGAACAAACATCAATATAATTGACTAATCCTAGAAACATACGTGGGTAATACAACAGCGAGGAACAAACATCAATAGAATTGACTAATCCTAGAAACATACGTGGGTTATACAACAGCGAGGAACAAACATGAATAGAATTGACTAATCCTAGAAACATACGTGGGTTATACAATAGCGAAGAACAAACATCAATAGAATTGATTAATCCTAGAAACATACGTGGGTTATACAACAGCGAGAAACAAACATAAATAGAATTGACTAATCCTAGAAACATACGTGGGTAATACAACAGCGAGGAACAAACATCAATAGAATTGACTAATCCTAGAAACATACGTGGGTTATACAACAGCGAGGAACAAACATCAATAGAATTGACTAATCCTAGAAACATACGTGGGTTATACAACAGCGGGGAACAAACATCAATAGAATTGATTAATCCTAGGAACATGTGGGTTATACAACAGCGAGGAACAAACATCAATAGAATTGACTAATCCTAGAAACATACGTGGGTAATACAACAGCGAGGAACAAACATGAATAGAATTGACTAATCCTAGAAACATACGTGGGTTATACAACAGCGAAGAACAAACATCAATAGAATTGACTAATCCTAGGAACACGTGGGTTATACAACAGCGAGGAGCAAACATCAATAGAATTGACTAATCCTAGACACACGTGGGTTATAAAACAGCGAGGAACAAACATCAATAGAATTGACTAATCCTAGAAACATACGTGGGATATACAACAGCGAGGAACAAACATGAATAGAATTGACTAATCCTAGAAACATACGTGGGTTATACAATAGCGAAGAACAAACATCAATAGAATTGATTAATCCTAGAAACATACGTGGGTTATACAACAGCGAGAAACAAACATAAATAGAATTGACTAATCCTAGAAACATACGTGGGTAATACAACAGCGAGGAACAAACATCAATAGAATTGACTAATCCTAGAAACATACGTGGGTTATACAACAGCGAGGAACAAACATGAATAGAATTGACTAATCCTAGAAACATACGTGGGTTATACAACAGCGAGGAACAAACATCAATAGAATTGACTAATCCTAGAAACATACGTTGGTTATACAACAGCGAGGAACAAACATCAATTGAATTGACTAATCCTAGAAACATACGTGGGTTATACAACAGCGGGGAACAAACATCAATAGAATTGATTAATCCTAGGAACATGTGGGTTATACAACAGCGAGGAACAAACATCAATAGAATTGACTAATCCTAGAAACATACGTGGGTAATACAACAGCGAGGAACAAACATCAATAGAATTGACTAATCATAGAAACATGCGTGGGTTATACAACAGCGAGGAACAAACATCAATAGAATTGACTAATCCTAGACACACGTGGGTTATAAAACAGCGAGGAACAAACATCAATAGAATTGACTAATCCTAGAAACATACGTGGGTAATACAACATCAAGGATCAAACATCAATAGAATTAACTAATCCTACCAACATACGTGGGTTATATAACAGCGAGGAACAAGCATGAATAGAATTGACTAATCCTAGAAACATACGTGGGTTATATAACAGCGAGGAACAAACATCAATAGAATTGACTAATCCTAGAAACATACGTGGGTTATACAACAGCGAGGAACAAACATCAATAGAATTGATTAATCCTAGAAACATACGTGGGTTATACAACAGCGAGGAACAAACATCAATAGAATTGATTAATCCTAGAAACATACGTGGGTTATACAACAGCGAGGAACAAACATCAATAAAATTGACTAATCCTAGACACACGTGGGTTATACAACAGCGAGGAACAAACATCAATAGAATTGATTAATCCTAGAAACATACGTGGGTTACACAACAGCGAGGAACAAACATCAATAGAATTGACTAATCCTAGAAACATACGTGGGTTATACAACAGCGAGGAACAAACATCAATAGAATTGACTAATCCTAGAAACATACGTGGGTTATACAACAGCGAAGAACAAACATGAATAGAATTGACTAATCCTAGAAACATACGTGGGTAATACAACTGCGAGGAACAAACATCAATAGAATTGACTAATCCTAGAAACATACGTGGGTAATACAACAGCGAGGAACAAACATGAATAGAATTGACTAATCCTAAACACACGTGGGTTATACAACAGCGAGGAACAAACATCAATAGAATTGACTAATCCTAGAAACATACGTGGGTTATACAACAGCGAGGAAAAAACATCAATAGAATTGACTAATCCTAGAAACATACGTGGGTAATACAACAGCGAGGAACAAACATGAATAGAATTGACTAATCATAGAAACATGCGTGGGTTATACAACAGCGAAGAACAAACATCAATAGAATTGACTAATCCTAGGAACACGTGGGTTATACAACAGCGAGGAACAAACATCAATAGAATTGACTAATCCTAGACACACGTGGGTTATAAAACAGCGAGGAACAAACATCAATAGAATTGACTAATCCTAGAAACATACGTGGGTAATACAACATCAAGGAACAAACATCAATAGAATTAACTAATCCTAGCAACATACGTGGGTTATATAACAGCGAGGAACAAACATGAATAGAATTGACTAATCCTAGAAACATACGTGGGTTATATAACAGCGAGGAACAAACATCAATAGAATTGACTAATCCTAGAAACATACGTGGGTTATACAACAGCGAGGAACAAACATCAATAGAATTGATTAATCCTAGAAACATACGTGGGTTATACAACAGCGAGGAACAAACATCAATAGAATTGATTAATCCTAGAAACATACGTGGGTTATACAACAGCGAGGAACAAGCATCAATAGAATTGACTAATCCTAGACACACGTGGGTTATACAACAGCGAGGAACAAACATCAATAAAATTGGTTAATCCTAGACACACGTGGGTTATACAACAGCGAGGAACAAACATCAATAGAATTGATTAATCCTAGAAACATACGTGGGTTATACAACAGCGAGGAACAAACATCAATAGAATTGACTAATCCTAGAAACATACGTGGGTTATACAACAGCGAAGAACAAACATGAATAGAATTGACTAATCCTAGAAACATACGTGGGTAATACAACTGCGAGGAACAAACATCAATAGAATTGACTAATCCTAGAAACATACGTGGGTAATACAACAGCGAGGAACAAACATGAATAGAATTGACTAATCCTAAACACACGTGGGTTATACAACAGCGAGGAACAAACATCAATAGAATTGACTAATCCTAGAAACATACGTGGGTTATACAACAGCGAGGAACAAACATCAATAGAATTGACTAATCCTAGAAACATACGTGGGTAATATAACAGCGAGGAACAAACATCAATAGAATTGACTAATCCTAGAAACATACGTGGGTTATACAACAGCGAGGAACAAACATCAATAGAATTGACTAATCCTAGAAACAAACGTGGGTTATACAACAGCGAAGAACAAACATCAATAGAATTGATTAATCCTAGAAACATACGTGGGTTATACAACAGCGAGAAACAAACATAAATAGAACTGACTAATCCTAGAAACATACGTGGGTAATACAACAGCGAAGAACAAACATCAATAGAATTGAATAATCTTAGGAACACGAGGGTTATACAACAGCGAGGAACAAACATCAATAGAATTGACTAATCCTAGAAACATACGTGGGTTATACAACAGCGAGGAACAAACATCAATAGAATTGACTAATCCTAGAAACACGTGGGTTATACAACAGCGAGGAACAAACATCAATAGAATTGACTAATCCTAGAAACATACGTGGGTTATACAACAGCGAGGAACAAACATGAATAGAATTGACTAATCCTAGGAACACGTGGGTTATACAACAGCGAGGAACAAACATCAATAGAATTGACTAATCCTAGAAACATACGTGGGTTATACAACAGCGAGGAACAAACATCAATAGAATTGACTAATCCTAGAAACATACGTGGGTAATACAACAGCGAGGAACAAACATCAATAGAATTGACTAATCCTAGAAACATACGTGGGTTATCCAACAGTGAGGAACAAACATCAATAGAATTGACTAATCCTAGAAAAATACGTGGGTAATACAACAGCGAGGAACAAACATGAATAGAATTGACTAATCCTAGAAACATACGTGGGTTATACAACAGCGAGGAACAAACATCAATAGAATTGACTAATCCTAGAAACATACGTGGGTTATACAACAGCGAGAAACAAACATAAATAGAACTGACTAATCCTAGAAACATACGTGGGTAATACAACAGCGAGGAACAAACATCAATAGAATTGACTAATCCTAGAAACATACGTGGGTTATACAACAGCGAGGAACAAACATCAATTGAATTGACTAATCCTAGAAACATACGTGGGTTATACAACAGCGGGGAACAAACATCAATAGAATTGATTAATCCTAGAAACATACGTGGGTTATAAAACAGCGAGGAACAAACATCAATAGAATTGACTAATCCTAGAAACATACGTGGGTTATACAACAGCGAGGAACAAACATAAATAGAACTGACTAATCCTAGAAACTTACGTGGGTTATACAACAGCGAAGAACAAACATCAATAGAATTGACTAATCCTAGGAACATGTGGGTTATACAACAGCGAGGAACAAACATCAATAGAATTGACTAATCCTAGAAACATACGTGGGTTATACAACAGCGAAGAACAAACATCAATAGAATTGACTAATCCTAGGAACACGTGGGTTATACAACAGCGAGGAACAAACATCAATAGAATTGACTAATCCTAGAAACATACGTGGGTTATACAACAGCGAAGAACAAACATCAATAGAATTGATTAATCCTAGAAACATACGTGGGTTATACAACAGCGAGGAACAAACATCAATAGAATTGACTAATCCTAGACACACGTGGGTTATACAACAGCGAGGAACAAACATCAATAGAATTGACCAATCCTAGACACACGTGGGTTATACAACAGAGAGGAACAAACATCAATAGAATTGATTAATCCTAGAAACATACGTGGGTTATACAACAGCGAGGAACAAACATCAATAGAATTGACTAATCCTAGACACACGTGGGTTATACAACAGCGAGGAACAAACATCAATAGAATTGACTAATCCTAGACACACGTGGGTTATACAACAGCGAGGAACTAACATCAATAGAATTGATTAATCCTAGAAACATACGTGGGTTATACAACAGTGAGGAACAAACATCAATAGAATTGACTAATCCTAGAAACATACGTGGGTTATACAACAGCGAGGAACAAACATCAATAGAATTGACTAATCCTAGAAACATACGTGGGTTATACAACAGCGAAGAACAAACATGAATAGAATTGACTAATCCTAGAAACATACGTGGGTTATACAACAGCGAGGAACAAACATCAATAGAATTGACTAATCCTAGAAACATACGTGGGTAATACAACAGCGAGGAACAAACATGAATAGAATTGACTAATCCTAGACACACGTGGGTTACACAACAGCGAGGAACAAACATCAATAGAATTGACTAATCCTAGAAACATACATGGGTTATACAACAGCGAGGAACAAACATCAATAGAATTGACTAATCCTAGAAACATACGTGGGTAATATAACAGCGAGGAACAAACATCAATAGAATTGACTAATCCTAGAAACATACGTGGGTTATACAACAGCGAGGAACAAACATCAATAGAATTGACTAATCCTAGAAACATACGTGGGTTATACAACAGCGAGGAACAAACATAAATAGAACTGACTAATCCTAGAAACTTACGTGGGTTATACAACAGCGAAGAACAAACATCAATAGAATTGACTAATCCTAGGAACATGTGGGTTATACAACAGCGAGGAACAAACATCAATAGAATTGACTAATCCTAGAAACATACGTGGGTTATACAACAGCAAGGAACAAACATGAATAGAATTGATTAATCCTAGAAACATACGTGGGTTATACAACAGCGAAGAACAAACATCAATAGAATTGACTAATCCTAGGAACACGTGGGTTATACAACAGCGAGGAACAAACATCAATAGAATTGACTAATCCTAGAAACATACGTGGGTTATACAACAGCGAAGAACAAACATCAATAGAATTGATTAATCCTAGAAACATACGTGGGTTATACAACAGCGAGGAACTAACATCAATAGAATTGATTAATCCTAGAAACATACGTGGGTTATACAACAGTGAGGAACAAACATCAATAGAATTGACTAATCCTAGAAACATACGTGGGTTATACAACAGCGAGGAACAAACATCAATAGAATTGACTAATCCTAGAAACATACGTGGGTTATACAACAGCGAAGAACAAACATGAATAGAATTGACTAATCCTAGAAACATACGTGGGTAATACAACTGCGAGGAACAAACATCAATAGAATTGACTAATCCTAGAAACATACGTGGGTAATACAACAGCGAGGAACAAACATGAATAGAATTGACTAATCCTAAACACACGTGGGTTATACAACAGCGAGGAACAAACATCAATAGAATTGACTAATCCTAGAAACATACGTGGGTTATACAACAGCGAGGAACAAACATCAATAGAATTGACTAATCCTAGAAACATACGTGGGTAATATAACAGCGAGGAACAAACATCAATAGAATTGACTAATCCTAGAAACATACGTGGGTTATACAACAGCGAGGAACAAACATCAATAGAATTGACTAATCCTAGAAACAAACGTGGGTTATACAACAGCGAAGAACAAACATCAATAGAATTGATTAATCCTAGAAACATACGTGGGTTATACAACAGCGAGAAACAAACATAAATAGAACTGACTAATCCTAGAAACATACGTGGGTAATACAACAGCGAAGAACAAACATCAATAGAATTGAATAATCCTAGGAACACGAGGGTTATACAACAGCGAGGAACAAACATCAATAGAATTGACTAATCCTAGAAACATACGTGGGTTATACAACAGCGAGGAACAAACATGAATAGAATTGACTAATCCTAGAAACACGTGGGTTATACAACAGCGAGGAACAAACATCAATAGAATTGACTAATCCTAGAAACATACGTGGGTTATACAACAGCGAGGAACAAACATGAATAGAATTGACTAATCCTAGGAACACGTGGGTTATACAACAGCGAGGAACAAACATCAATAGAATTGACTAATCCTAGAAACATACGTGGGTTATACAACAGCGAGGAACAAACATCAATAGAATTGACTAATCCTAGAAACATACGTGGGTAATACAACAGCGAGGAACAAACATCAATAGAATTGACTAATCCTAGAAACATACGTGGGTTATCCAACAGTGAGGAACAAACATCAATAGAATTGACTAATCCTAGAAAAATACGTGGGTAATACAACAGCGAGGAACAAACATGAATAGAATTGACTAATCCTAGAAACATACGTGGGTTATACAACAGCGAGGAACAAACATCAATAGAATTGACTAATCCTAGAAACATACGTGGGTTATACAACAGCGAGAAACAAACATAAATAGAACTGACTAATCCTAGAAACATACGTGGGTAATACAACAGCGAGGAACAAACATCAATAGAATTGACTAATCCTAGAAACATACGTGGGTTATACAACAGCGAGGAACAAACATCAATTGAATTGACTAATCCTAGAAACATACGTGGGTTATACAACAGCGGGGAACAAACATCAATAGAATTGATTAATCCTAGAAACATACGTGGGTTATAAAACAGCGAGGAACAAACATCAATAGAATTGACTAATCCTAGAAACATACGTGGGTTATACAACAGCGAGAAACAAACATAAATAGAACTGACTAATCCTAGAAACTTACGTGGGTTATACAACAGCGAAGAACAAACATCAATAGAATTGACTAATCCTAGGAACATGTGGGTTATACAACAGCGAGGAACAAACATCAATAGAATTGACTAATCCTAGAAACATACGTGGGTTATACAACAGCAAGGAACAAACATGAATAGAATTGATTAATCCTAGAAACATACGTGGGTTATACAACAGCGAAGAACAAACATCAATAGAATTGACTAATCCTAGGAACACGTGGGTTATACAACAGCGAGGAACAAACATCAATAGAATTGACTAATCCTAGAAACATACGTGGGTTATACAACAGCGAAGAACAAACATCAATAGAATTGATTAATCCTAGAAACATACGTGGGTTATACAACAGCGAGGAACAAACATCAATAGAATTGACTAATCCTAGACACACGTGGGTTATACAACAGCGAGGAACAAACATCAATAGAATTGACCAATCCTAGACACACGTGGGTTATACAACAGAGAGGAACAAACATCAATAGAATTGATTAATCCTAGAAACATACGTGGGTTATACAACAGCGAGGAACAAACATCAATAGAATTGACTAATCCTAGACACACGTGGGTTATACAACAGCGAGGAACAAACATCAATAGAATTGACTAATCCTAGACACACGTGGGTTATACAACAGCGAGGAACTAACATCAATAGAATTGATTAATCCTAGAAACATACGTGGGTTATACAACAGTGAGGAACAAACATCAATAGAATTGACTAATCCTAGAAACATACGTGGGTTATACAACAGCGAGGAACAAACATCAATAGAATTGACTAATCCTAGAAACATACGTGGGTTATACAACAGCGAAGAACAAACATGAATAGAATTGACTAATCCTAGAAACATACGTGGGTTATACAACAGCGAGGAACAAACATCAATAGAATTGACTAATCCTAGAAACATACGTGGGTAATACAACAGCGAGGAACAAACATGAATAGAATTGACTAATCCTAGAAACATACATGGGTTATACAACAGCGAGGAACAAACATCAATAGAATTGACTAATCCTAGAAACATACGTGGGTAATATAACAGCGAGGAACAAACATCAATAGAATTGACTAATCCTAGAAACATACGTGGGTTATACAACAGCGAGGAACAAACATCAATAGAATTGACTAATCCTAGAAACATACGTGGGTTATACAACAGCGAGGAACAAACATAAATAGAACTGACTAATCCTAGAAACTTACGTGGGTTATACAACAGCGAAGAACAAACATCAATAGAATTGACTAATCCTAGGAACATGTGGGTTATACAACAGCGAGGAACAAACATCAATAGAATTGACTAATCCTAGAAACATACGTGGGTTATACAACAGCAAGGAACAAACATGAATAGAATTGATTAATCCTAGAAACATACGTGGGTTATACAACAGCGAAGAACAAACATCAATAGAATTGACTAATCCTAGGAACACGTGGGTTATACAACAGCGAGGAACAAACATCAATAGAATTGACTAATCCTAGAAACATACGTGGGTTATACAACAGCGAAGAACAAACATCAATAGAATTGATTAATCCTAGAAACATACGTGGGTTATACAACAGCGAGGAACAAACATCAATAGAATTGACTAATCCTAGACACACGTGGGTTATACAACAGCGAGGAACAAACATCAATAGAATTGACCAATCCTAGACACACGTGGGTTATACAACAGAGAGGAACAAACATCAATAGAATTGATTAATCCTAGAAACATACGTGGGTTATACAACAGCGAGGAACAAACATCAATAGAATTGACTAATCCTAGACACACGTGGGTTATACAACAGCGAGGAACAAACATCAATAGAATTGACTAATCCTAGACACACGTGGGTTATACAACAGCGAGGAACTAACATCAATAGAATTGATTAATCCTAGAAACATACGTGGGTTATACAACAGTGAGGAACAAACATCAATAGAATTGACTAATCCTAGAAACATACGTGGGTTATACAACAGCGAGGAACAAACATCAATAGAATTGACTAATCCTAGAAACATACGTGGGTTATACAACAGCGAGGAACAAACATCAATAGAATTGACTAATCCTAGAAACATACGTGGGTTATACAACAGCGAAGAACAAACATGAATAGAATTGACTAATCCTAGAAACATACGTGGGTTATACAACAGCGAGGAACAAACATCAATAGAATTGACTAATCCTAGAAACATACGTGGGTAATACAACAGCGAGGAACAAACATGAATAGAATTGACTAATCCTAGACACACGTGGGTTACACAACAGCGAGGAACAAACATCAATAGAATTGACTAATCCTAGAAACATACATGGGTTATACAACAGCGAGGAACAAACATCAATAGAATTGACTAATCCTAGAAACATACGTGGGTAATATAACAGCGAGGAACAAACATCAATAGAATTGACTAATCCTAGAAACATACGTGGGTTATACAACAGCGAGGAACAAACATCAATAGAATTGACTAATCCTAGAAACATACGTGGGTTATACAACAGCGAAGAACAAACATCAATAGAATTGACTAATCCTAGGAACACGTGGGTTATGCAACAGCGAGGAACAAACATCAATAGAATTGACTATTCCTAGACACACGTGGGTTATACAACAGCGAGGAACAAACATCAATAGAATTGACTGATCCTAGAAACATACGTGGGTTATACAACAGCGAGGAACAAACATCAATAGAATTGACTAATCCTAGAAACATACGTGGGTAATACAACAGCGAGGAACAAACATCAATAGAATTGACTAATCCTAGAAACATACGTGGGTTATACAACAGCGAGGAACAAACATCAATAGAATTGACTAATCCTAGAAACATACGTGGGTAATACAACAGCGAGGAACAAACATGAATAGAATTGACTAATCCTAGAAACATACGTGGGTTATACAACAGCGAGGAACAAACATGAATAGAATTGACTAATCCCAGAAACATACGTGGGTTATACAACAGCGGGGAACAAACATCAATAGAATTGATTAATCCTAGAAACATACGTGGGGTATACAACAGCGAGAAACAAACATAAATAGAACTGACTAATCCTAGAAACATACGTGGGTTATACAACAGCGTGGAACAAACATCAATAGAATTGACTAATCCTAGAAACATACGTGGGTTATACAACAGCAAGGAACAAACATCAATTGAATTGACTAATCCTAGAAACATACGTGGGTTATACAACAGCGGGGAAAAAACATGAATAGAATTGATTAATCCTAGAAACATACGTGGGTTATAAAACAGCGACGAACAAACATCAATAGAATTGACTAATCCTAGAAACATACGTGGGTTATACAACAGCGAGGAACAAACATAAATAGAACTGACTAATCCTAGAAACTTACTTGGGTTATACAACAGCGAAGAACAAACATCAATAGAATTGACCAATCCTAGGAACATGTGGGTTATGCAACAGCGAGGAACAAACATCAATAGAATTGACTAATCCTAGAAACATACGTGGGTTATACAACAGCGAGGAACAAACATCAATAGAATTGACTAATCCTAGAAACATACGTGGGTTATACAACAGCGAAGAACAAACATCAATAGAATTGACTAATCCTAGGAACACGTGGGTTATACAACAGCGAGGAACAAACATCAATAGAATTGACTAATCCTAGACACACGTGGGTTATACAACAGCGAGGAACAAACATCAATAGAATTTACTAATCCTAGAAACATACGTGGGTAATACAACAGCGAGGAACAAACATCAATAGAATTAACTAATCCTAGCAACATACGTGGGTTATACAACAGCGAGGAACAAACATCAATAGAATTGACTAATCCTAGAAACATACGTGGGTTATATAACAGCGAGGAACAAACATCAATAGAATTGACTAATCCTAGAAACATACGTGGGTTATACAACAGCGAGGAACAAACATCAATAGAATTGACTAATCCTAGAAACATACGTGGGTTATACAACAGCGAGGAACAAACATCAATAGAATTGACTAATCCTAGGAACACGTGGGTAATACAACAGTGAGGAACAAACATCAATAGAATTGACTAATCCTAGAAACATACGTGGGTTATACAACAGCGAGGAACAAACATCAATAGAATTGACTAATCCTAGAAACATACGTGGGTTATACAACAGCGAGGAACAAACATCAATAGAATTGATTAATCCTAGAAACATACGTGGGTTATACAACAGCGAGGAACAAACATAAATAGAACTGACTAATCCTAGAAACATACGTGGGTTATACAACAGCGAGGAACAAACATCAATAGAATTGACTAATCCTAGAAACATACGTGGGTTATACAACAGCGAGGATCAAACATCAATAGAATTGACTAATCCTAGAAACATACGTGGGATATACAACAGCGAGGAACAAACATGAATAGAATTGACTAATCCTAGGAACACGTGGGTTATTCAACAGCGAGGAACAAACATGAATAGAATTGACTAATCCTAGAAACATACGTGGGTTATACAACAGCGAAGAACAAACATCAATAGAATTGACTAATCCTAGGAACACGAGGGTTATACAACAGCGAGGAACAAACATCAATAGAATTGACTAATCCTAGACACACGTGGGTTATACAACAGCGAAGAACAAACATCAATAGAATTGACTAATCATAGAAACATACGTGGGTTATACAACAGCGAGGAACAAACATCAATAGAATTGACTAATCCTAGAAACATACGTGGGTAATACAACAGCGAGGAACAAACATCAATAGAATTGACTAATCCTAGAAACATACGTGGGTTATACAACAGCGAGGAACAAACATCAATAGAATAGACTAATCCTAGAAACATACGTGGGTTATACAACAGCGAGGAACAAACATCAATAGAATTGACTAATCCTAGAAACATACGTGGGTAATACAACAGCGAGGAACAAACATCAATAGAATTGACTAATCCTAGAAACATACGTGGGTTATACAACAGCGAGGAACAAACATCAATAGAATTGACTAATCCTAGAAACATACGTGGGTTATACAACAGCGAGGAACAAACATCAATTAATAGAATTGACTAATCCTAGAAACATACGTGGGTTATACAACAGCGAGGAACAAACATGAATAGAATTGACTAATCCTAGAAACATACGTGGGTTATATAACAGCGAGGAACAAACATCAATAGAATTGACTAATCCTAGAAACATACGTGGGTTATACAACAGCGAGGAACAAACATCAATAGAATTGACTAATCCTAGAAACATACGTGGGTTATATAACAGCGAGGAACAAACATCAATAGAATTGACTAATCCTAGAAACATACGTGGGTTATACAACAGCGAGGAACAAACATCAATAGAATTGACTAATCCTAGAAACATACGTGGGTTATACAACAGCGAGGAACAAACATCAATAGAATTGACTAATCCTAGGAACACGTGGGTAATACAACAGCGAGGAACAAACATCAATAGAATTGACTAATCCTAGAAACATACGTGGGTTATACAACAGCGAGGAACAAACATCAATAGAATTGACTAATCCTAGAAACATACGTGGGTTATACAACAGCGAGGAACAAACATCAATAGAATTGATTAATCCTAGAAACATACGTGGGTTATACAACAGCGAGGAACAAACATAAATAGAAATGACTAATCCTAGAAACATACGTGGGTTATACAACAGCGAGGAACAAACATCAATAGAATTGACTAATCCTAGAAACATACGTGGGTTATACAACAGCGAGGATCAAACATCAATAGAATTGACTAATCCTAGAAACATACGTGGGATATACAACAGCGAGGAACAAACATGAATAGAATTGACTAATCCTAGGAACACGTGGGTTATACAACAGCGAGGAACAAACATGAATAGAATTGACTAATCCTAGAAACATACGTGGGTTATACAACAGCGAAGAACAAACATCAATAGAATTGACTAATCCTAGGAACACGAGGGTTATACAACAGCGAGGAACAAACATCAATAGGATTGACTAATCCTAGACACACGTGGGTTATACAACAGCGAAGAACAAACATCAATAGAATTGACTAATCATAGAAACATACGTGGGTTATACAACAGCGAGGAACAAACATCAATAGAATTGACTAATCCTAGAAACATACGTGGGTAATACAACAGCGAGGAACAAACATCAATAGAATTGACTAATCCTAGAAACATACGTGGGTTATACAACAGCGAGGAACAAACATCAATAGAATTGACTAATCCTAGAAACATACGTGGGTAATACAACAGCGAGGAACAAACATGAATAGAATTGACTAATCCTAGAAACATACGTGGGTTATACAACAGCGAGGAACAAACATGAATAGAATTGACTAATCCCAGAAACATACGTGGGTTATACAACAGCGGGGAACAAACATCAATAGAATTGATTAATCCTAGAAACATACGTGGGGTATACAACAGCGAGAAACAAACATAAATAGAACTGACTAATCCTAGAAACATACGTGGGTTATACAACAGCGGGGAAAAAACATGAATAGAATTGATTAATCCTAGAAACATACGTGGGTTATAAAACAGCGACGAACAAACATCAATAGAATTGACTAATCCTAGAAACATACGTGGGTTATACAACAGCGAGGAACAAACATAAATAGAACTGACTAATCCTAGAAACTTACTTGGGTTATACAACAGCGAAGAACAAATATCAATAGAATTGACCAATCCTAGGAACATGTGGGTTATGCAACAGCGAGGAACAAACATCAATAGAATTGACTAATCCTAGAAACATACGTGGGTTATACAACAGCGAGGAACAAACATCAATAGAATTGACTAATCCTAGAAACATACGTGGGTTATACAACAGCGAAGAACAAACATCAATAGAATTGACTAATCCTAGGAACACGTGGGTTATACAACAGCGAGGAACAAACATCAATAGAATTGACTAATCCTAGACACACGTGGGTTATACAACAGCGAGGAACAAACATCAATAGAATTTACTAATCCTAGAAACATACGTGGGTAATACAACAGCGAGGAACAAACATCAATAGAATTAACTAATCCTAGCAACATACGTGGGTTATACAACAGCGAGGAACAAACATCAATAGAATTGACTAATCCTAGAAACATACGTGGGTTATATAACAGCGAGGAACAAACATCAATAGAATTGACTAATCCTAGAAACATACGTGGGTTATACAACAGCGAGGAACAAACATCAATAGAATTGACTAATCCTAGAAACATACGTGGGTTATACAACAGCGAGGAACAAACATCAATAGAATTGACTAATCCTAGGAACACGTGGGTAATACAACAGTGAGGAACAAACATCAATAGAATTGACTAATCCTAGAAACATACGTGGGTTATACAACAGCGAGGAACAAACATCAATAGAATTGACTAATCCTAGAAACATACGTGGGTTATACAACAGCGAGGAACAAACATCAATAGAATTGATTAATCCTAGAAACATACGTGGGTTATACAACAGAGAGGAACAAACATAAATAGAACTGACTAATCCTAGAAACATACGTGGGTTATACAACAGCGAGGAACAAACATCAATAGAATTGACTAATCCTAGAAACATACGTGGGTTATACAACAGCGAGGATCAAACATCAATAGAATTGACTAATCCTAGAAACATACGTGGGATATACAACAGCGAGGAACAAACATGAATAGAATTGACTAATCCTAGGAACACGTGGGTTATTCAACAGCGAGGAACAAACATGAATAGAATTGACTAATCCTAGAAACATACGTGGGTTATACAACAGCGAAGAACAAACATCAATAGAATTGACTAATCCTAGGAACACGAGGGTTATACAACAGCGAGGAACAAACATCAATAGAATTGACTAATCCTAGACACACGTGGGTTATACAACAGCGAAGAACAAACATCAATAGAATTGACTAATCATAGAAACATACGTGGGTTATACAACAGCGAGGAACAAACATCAATAGAATTGACTAATCCTAGAAACATACGTGGGTAATACAACAGCGAGGAACAAACATCAATAGAATTGACTAATCCTAGAAACATACGTGGGTTATACAACAGCGAGGAACAAACATCAATAGAATAGACTAATCCTAGAAACATACGTGGGTTATACAACAGCGAGGAACAAACATCAATAGAATTGACTAATCCTAGAAACATACGTGGGTAATACAACAGCGAGGAACAAACATCAATAGAATTGACTAATCCTAGAAACATACGTGGGTTATACAACAGCGAGGAACAAACATAAATAGAATTGACTAATCCTAGAAACATACGTGGGTTATACAACAGCGAGGAACAAACATCAATTAATAGAATTGACTAATCCTAGAAACATACGTGGGTTATACAACAGCGAGGAACAAACATGAATAGAATTGACTAATCCTAGAAACATACGTGGGTTATATAACAGCGAGGAACAAACATCAATAGAATTGACTAATCCTAGAAACATACGTGGGTTATACAACAGCGAGGAACAAACATCAATAGAATTGACTAATCCTAGAAACATACGTGGGTTATATAACAGCGAGGAACAAACATCAATAGAATTGACTAATCCTAGAAACATACGTGGGTTATACAACAGCGAGGAACAAACATCAATAGAATTGACTAATCCTAGAAACATACGTGGGTTATACAACAGCGAGGAACAAACATCAATAGAATTGACTAATCCTAGGAACACGTGGGTAATACAACAGCGAGGAACAAACATCAATAGAATTGACTAATCCTAGAAACATACGTGGGTTATACAACAGCGAGGAACAAACATCAATAGAATTGACTAATCCTAGAAACATACGTGGGTTATACAACAGCGAGGAACAAACATCAATAGAATTGATTAATCCTAGAAACATACGTGGGTTATACAACAGCGAGGAACAAACATAAATAGAAATGACTAATCCTAGAAACATACGTGGGTTATACAACAGCGAGGAACAAACATCAATAGAATTGACTAATCCTAGAAACATACGTGGGTTATACAACAGCGAGGATCAAACATCAATAGAATTGACTAATCCTAGAAACATACGTGGGATATACAACAGCGAGGAACAAACATGAATAGAATTGACTAATCCTAGGAACACGTGGGTTATACAACAGCGAGGAACAAACATGAATAGAATTGACTAATCCTAGAAACATACGTGGGTTATACAACAGCGAAGAACAAACATCAATAGAATTGACTAATCCTAGGAACACGAGGGTTATACAACAGCGAGGAACAAACATCAATAGGATTGACTAATCCTAGACACACGTGGGTTATACAACAGCGAAGAACAAACATCAATAGAATTGACTAATCATAGAAACATACGTGGGTTATACAACAGCGAGGAACAAACATCAATAGAATTGACTAATCCTAGAAACATACGTGGGTAATACAACAGCGAGGAACAAACATCAATAGAATTGACTAATCCTAGAAACATACGTGGGTTATACAACAGCGAGGAACAAACATCAATAGAATTGACTAATCCTAGAAACATACGTGGGTTATACAACAGCGAGGAACAAACATCAATAGAATTGACTAATCCTAGAAACATACGTGGGTAATACAACAGCGAGGAACAAACATCAATAGAATTGACTAATCCTAGAAACATACGTGGGTTATACAACAGCGAGGAACAAACATAAATAGAATTAACTAATCCTAGAAACATACGTGGGTTATACAACAGCGAGTAACAAACATCAATTAATAGAATTTACTAATCCTAGAAACATACGTGGGTTATACAACAGCGAGGAACAAACATCAATAGAATTGACTAATCCTAGAAACATACGTGGGTTATATAACAGCGAGGAACAAACATCAATAGAATTGACTAATCCTAGAAACATACGTGGGTTATACAACAGCTAGGAACAAACATCAATAGAATTGACTAATCCTAGAAACATACGTGGGTTATACAACAGCGAAGAACAAACATCAATAGAATTGACTAATCCTAGGAACACGTGGGTAATACAACAGCGAGGAACAAACATCAATAGAATTGACTAATCCTAGAAACATACGTGGGTTATACAACAGCGAGGAACAAACATAAATAGAACTGACTAATCCTAGAAACATACGTGGGTTATACAACAGCGAGGAACAAACATCAATAGAATTGACTAATCCTAGAAACATACGTGGGTAAAACAACAGCGAGGAACAAACATCAATAGAATTGACTAATCCTAGAAACATACGTGGGTTATACAACAGCGAGGAACAAACATCAATAGAATTTACTAATCCTAGAAACATACGTGGGTTATACAACAGCGATGAACAAACATCAATAGAATTGACTAATCCGAGAAACATACGTGGGTTATACAACAGCGAAGAACAAACATCAATAGAATTGACTAATCCTAGGAACACGAGGGTTATAAAACAGCGAGGAACAAACATCAATAGAATTGACTAATCCTAGACACACGTGGGTTATACAACAGCAAGGAACAAACATCAATAGAATTGACTAATCCTAGAAACATACGTGGGTTATACAACAGCGAGGAACAAACATCAATAGAATTGACTAATCCTAGAAATATACATGGGTTATACAACAGCAAAGAACAAACATCAATAGAATTGACTTATCCTAGAAACATACGTGGGTTATACAACAGCGAAGAACAAACATCAATAGAATTGACTAATCCTAGGAACACGTGGGTTATACAACATCGAGGAACAAACATCAATAGAATTGATTAATCCTAGAAACATACGTGGGTTATACAACAGCGAGGAACAAACATCAATAGAATTGATTAATCCTAGAAACATACGTGGGTTATACAACAGAGAAGAACAAACATCAATAGAATTGATTGATCCTAGAAACATACGTGGGTTATACAACAGCGAGGAACAAACATCAATAGAATTGATTGATCCTAGAAACATACGTGGGTTATACAACAGCGAGGAACAAACATCAATAGAATTGACTAATCCTAGAAACATACGTGGGTTATACAACAGCGAGGAACAAACATCAATTGAATTAACTAATCCTAGAAACATACGTGGGTTATACAACAGCGAAGAACAAACATCAATAGAATTGACCAATCCTAGGAACATGTGGGTTATACAACAGCGAGGAACAAACATCAATAGAATTAACTAATCCTAGAAACATACGTGGGTTATACAACAGCGAAGAACAAACATCAATAGAATTGACTAATCCTAGGAACACGTGGGTTATACAACAGCGAGGAACAAACATCAATAGAATTGACTAATCCTAGAAACATACGTGGGTTATACAACAGCGAAGAACAAACATCAATAGAATTGATTAATCCTAGAAACATACGTGGGTTATACAACAGCGAGGAACAAACATCAATAGAATTGACTAATCCTAGACAGACGTGGGTTATACAACAGCGAGGAACAAACATCAATAGAATTGACTAATCCTAGACACACGTGGGTTATACAACAGCGAGGAACAAACATCAATAGAATTGACTAATCCTAGAAACATACGTGGGTTATACAACAGCGAGGAACAAACATCAATAGAATTGACTAATCCTAGACACACGTGGGTTATACAACAGAAAGGAACAAACATCAATAGAATTGACTAATCCTAGACACACGTGGGTTATACAACAGCGAGGAACAAACATCAATAGAATTGATTAATCCTAGAAACATACGTGGGTTATACAACAGCGAGGAACAAACATGAATAGAATTGACTAATCCTAGAAACATACGTGGGTTATACAACAGCGAGGAACAAACATCAATAGAATTGACTAATCCTAGAAACATACGTGGGTTATACAACAGCGAAGAACAAACATGAATAGAATTGACTAATCCTAGAAACATACGTGGGTTATACAACAGCGAGGAACAAACATCAATAGAATTGACTAATCCTAGAAACATACGTGGGTAATACAACAGCGAGGAACAAACATGAATAGAATTGACTAATCCTAAACACACGTGGGTTATACAACAGCGAGGAACAAACATCAATAGAATTGACTAATCCTAGAAACATACGTGGGTTATACAACAGCGAGGAACAAACATCAATAGAATTGACTAATCCTAGAAACATACGTGGGTAATATAACAGCGAGGAACAAACATCAATAGAATTGACTAATCCTAGAAACATACGTGGGTTATACAACAGCGAGGAACAAACATCAATAGAATTGACTAATCCTAGAAACATACGTGGATTATACAACAGCGAGGAACAAACATCAATAGAACTGACTAATCCTAGAAACATACGTGGGTTATACAACAGCGAGAAACAAACATAAATAGAATTGAATAATCCTAGGAACACGAGGGTTATACAACAGCGAGGAACAAACATCAATAGAATTGACTAATCCTAGAAACATACGTGGGTTATACAACAGCGAGGAACAAACATGAATAGAATTGACTAATCCTAGAAACATACGTGGGTTATACAACAGCGAAGAACAAACATCAATAGAATTGACTAATCCTAGGAACACGTGGGTTATACAACAGCGAGGAACAAACATCAATAGAATTGACTAATCCTAGACACACGTGGGTTATACAACAGCGAGGAACAAACATCAATAGAATTGACTAATCCTAGAAACATACGTGGGTTATACAACAGCGAGGAACAAACATCAATAGAATTGACTAATCCTAGAAACATACGTGGGTAATACAACAGCGAGGTACAAACATCAATAGAATTGACTAATCCTAGAAACATACGTGGGTTATACAACAGCGAGGAACAAACATCAATAGAATTGACTAATCCTAGAAACATACGTGGGTAATACAACAGCGAGGAACAAACATCAATAGAATTGACTAATCCTAGAAACATACGTGGGTTATACAACAGCGAGGAACAAACATGAATAGAATTGACTAATCCTAGAAACATACTTGGGTTATACAACAGCGGGAAACAAACATCAATAGAATTGATTAATCCTAGAAACATACGTGGGTTATACAACAGCGAGAAACAAACATAAATAGAACTGACTAATCCTAGAAACATACATGCGTAATACAACAGCGAGGAACAAACATCGATAGAATTGATTAATCCTAGAAACATAGGTGGGTTATACAACAGCGAGGAACAAACATCAATAGAATTGACTAATCCTAGAAACATACGTGGGTTATACAACAGCGAGGAACAAACATCAATAGAATTGACTAATCCTAGAAACATACGTGGGTTATACAACAGCGAGGAACAAACATCAATTGAATTGACTAATCCTAGAAACATACGTGGGTTATACAACAGCGGGGAACAAACATAAATAGAATTGATTAATCCTAGAAACATACGTGGGTTATAAAACAGCGAGGAACAAACATCAATAGAATTGACTAATCCTAGAAACATACGTGGGTTATACAACAGCGAGGAACACACATGAATAGAATTGACTAATCCTAGAAACATACGTGAGTTATACAACAGCGAAGAACAAACATCAATAGAATTGACCAATCCTAGGAACATGTGGGTTATACAACAGCGAGGAACAAACATCAATAGAATTGACTAATCATAGAAACATACGTGGGTTATACAACAGCGAGGAACACACATGAATAGAATTGACTAATCCTAGAAACATACGTGAGTTATACAACAGCGAAGAACAAACATCAATAGAATTGACTAATCTTAGGAACACGTGGGTCATACAACAGCGAGGAACAAACATCAATAGAATTGACTAATCCTAGACACACGTGGGTTATACAACAGCCAGGAACAAACATCAATAGAATCTACTAATCCTAGAAACATACGTGGGTAATACAACAGCGAGGAACAAACATCAATAGAATTAACTAATCCTAGCAACATACGTGGGTTATACAACAGCGAGGAACAAACATTAATAGAATTGACTAATCCTAGAAACATACGTGGGTTATATAACAGCGAGGAACAAACATCAATAGAATTGACTAATCCTAGAAACATACGTGGGTTATACAACAGCGAGAAACAAACATAAATAGAACTGACTAATCCTAGAAACATACGTGGGTAATACAACAGCGAGGAACAAACATCGATAGAATTGACTAATCCTAGAAACATACGTGGGTTATACAACAGCGAGGAACAAACATCAATAGAATTGATTAATCCTAGAAACATACGTGGGTTATACAACAGCGAGGAACAAACATCAATAGAATTGACTAATCCTAGAAACATACGTGGGTTATACAACAGCGAGGAACAAACATCAATTGAATTGACTAATCCTAGAAACATACGTGGGTTATACAACAGCGGGGAACAAACATCAATTGAATTGACTAATCCTAGAATCATACGTGGGTTATACAACAGCGGGGAACAAACATGAATAGAATTGATTAATCCTAGAAACAGACGTGGGTTATAAAACAGCGAGGAACAAACATCAATAGAATTGACTAATCCTAGAAACATACGTGGGTTATACAACAGCGAGGAACAAACATAAATAGAACTGACTAATCCTAGAAACTTACGTGGGTTATACAACAGCGAAGAACAAACATCAATAGAATTGACCAATCCTAGGAACATGTGGGTTATACAACAGCGAGGAACAAACATCAATAGAATTGACTAATCCTAGAAACATACGTGGGTTATACAACAGCGAAGAACAAACATGAATAGAATTGACTAATCCTAGAAACATACGTGGGCTATACAACAGCGAAGAACAAACATCAATAGAATTGACTAATCCTAGGAACACGTGGGTTATACAACAGCGAGGAACAAACATCAATAGAATTGACTAATCCTAGACACACGTGGGTTATACAACAGCCAGGAACAAACATCAATAGAATTTACTAATCCTAGAAACATACGTGGGTAATACAACAGCGAGGAACAAACATCAATAGAATTGATTAATCCTAGCAACATACGTGGGTTATACAACAGCGAGGAACAAACATGAATAGAATTGACTAATCCTAGAAACATACGTGGGTTATATAACAGCGAGGAACAAACATCAATAGAATTGACTAATCCTAGAAACATACGTGGGTTATACAACAGCGAGGAACAAACATCAATAGAATTGACTAATCCTAGAAACATACGTGGGTTATACAACAGCGAGGAACAAACATCAATAGAATTGACTAATCCTAGGAACACGTGGGTAATACAACAGCGAGGAACAAACATCAATAGAATTGACTAATCCTAGAAACATACGTGGGTTATACAACAGCGAGGAACAAACATAAATAGAACTGACTAATCCTAGAAACTTACGTGGGTTATACAACAGCGAAGAACAAACATCAATAGAATTGACCAATCCTAGGAACATGTGGGTTATACAACAGCGAGGAACAAACATCAATAGAATTGACTAATCCTAGAAACATACGTGGGTAATACAACAGCGAGGAACAAACATCAATAGAATTGACTAATCCTAGAAACATACGTGGGTTATACAACAGCGAGGAACAAACATGAATAGAATTGACTAATCCTAGAAACATACTTGGGTTATACAACAGCGGGAAACAAACATCAATAGAATTGATTAATCCTAGAAACATACGTGGGTTATACAACAGCGAGAAACAAACATAAATAGAACTGACTAATCCTAGAAACATACATGCGTAATACAACAGCGAGGAACAAACATCGATAGAATTGACTAATCCTAGAAACATAGGTGGGTTATACAACAGCGAGGAACAAACATCAATAGAATTGACTAATCCTAGAAACATACGTGGGTTATACAACAGCGAGGAACAAACATCAATAGAATTGACTAATCCTAGAAACATACGTGGGTTATACAACAGCGAGGAACAAACATCAATTGAATTGACTAATCCTAGAAACATACGTGGGTTATACAACAGCGGGGAACAAACATAAATAGAATTGATTAATCCTAGAAACATACGTGGGTTATAAAACAGCGAGGAACAAACATCAATAGAATTGACTAATCCTAGAAACATACGTGGGTTATACAACAGCGAGGAACACACATGAATAGAATTGACTAATCCTAGAAACATACGTGAGTTATACAACAGCGAAGAACAAACATCAATAGAATTGACCAATCCTAGGAACATGTGGGTTATACAACAGCGAGGAACAAACATCAATAGAATTGACTAATCATAGAAACATACGTGGGTTATACAACAGCGAGGAACACACATGAATAGAATTGACTAATCCTAGAAACATACGTGAGTTATACAACAGCGAAGAACAAACATCAATAGAATTGACTAATCTTAGGAACACGTGGGTCATACAACAGCGAGGAACAAACATCAATAGAATTGACTAATCCTAGACACACGTGGGTTATACAACAGCCAGGAACAAACATCAATAGAATCTACTAATCCTAGAAACATACGTGGGTAATACAACAGCGAGGAACAAACATCAATAGAATTAACTAATCCTAGCAACATACGTGGGTTATACAACAGCGAGGAACAAACATGAATAGAATTGACTAATCCTAGAAACATACGTGGGTTATATAACAGCGAGGAACAAACATCAATAGAATTGACTAATCCTAGAAACATACGTGGGTTATACAACAGCGAGAAACAAACATAAATAGAACTGACTAATCCTAGAAACATACGTGGGTAATACAACAGCGAGGAACAAACATCGATAGAATTGACTAATCCTAGAAACATACGTGGGTTATACAACAGCGAGGAACAAACATCAATAGAATTGATTAATCCTAGAAACATACGTGGGTTATACAACAGCGAGGAACAAACATCAATAGAATTGACTAATCCTAGAAACATACGTGGGTTATACAACAGCGAGGAACAAACATCAATTGAATTGACTAATCCTAGAAACATACGTGGGTTATACAACAGCGGGGAACAAACATCAATTGAATTGACTAATCCTAGAATCATACGTGGGTTATACAACAGCGGGGAACAAACATGAATAGAATTGATTAATCCTAGAAACAGACGTGGGTTATAAAACAGCGAGGAACAAACATCAATAGAATTGACTAATCCTAGAAACATACGTGGGTTATACAACAGCGAGGAACAAACATAAATAGAACTGACTAATCCTAGAAACTTACGTGGGTTATACAACAGCGAAGAACAAACATCAATAGAATTGACCAATCCTAGGAACATGTGGGTTATACAACAGCGAGGAACAAACATCAATAGAATTGACTAATCATAGAAACATACGTGGGTTATACAACAGCGAGGAACAAACATGAATAGAATTGACTAATCCTAGAAACATAAGTGGGCTATACAACAGCGAAGAACAAACATCAATAGAATTGACTAATCCTAGGAACACGTGGGTTATACAACAGCGAGGAACAAACATCAATAGAATTGACTAATCCTAGACACACGTGGGTTATACAACAGCCAGGAACAAACATCAATAGAATTTACTAATCCTAGAAACATACGTGGGTAATACAACAGCGAGGAACAAACATCAATAGAATTGATTAATCCTAGCAACATACGTGGGTTATACAACAGCGAGGAACAAACATGAATAGAATTGACTAATCCTAGAAACATACGTGGGTTATATAACAGCGAGGAACAAACATCAATAGAATTGACTAATCCTAGAAACATACGTGGGTTATACAACAGCGAGGAACAAACATCAATAGAATTGACTAATCCTAGAAACATACGTGGGTTATACAACAGCGAGGAACAAACATCAATAGAATTGACTAATCCTAGGAACACGTGGGTAATACAACAGCGAGGAACAAACATCAATAGAATTGACTAATCCTAGAAACATACGTGGGTTATACAACAGCGAGGAACAAACATAAATAGAACTGACTAATCCTAGAAACTTACGTGGGTTATACAACAGCGAAGAACAAACATCAATAGAATTGACCAATCCTAGGAACATGTGGGTTATACAACAGCGAGGAACAAACATCAATAGAATTGACTAATCCTAGAAACATACGTGGGTTATACAACAGCGAGGAACAAACATAAATAGAATTGACTAATCCTAGAAACATACGTGGGTTATACAACAGCGAAGAACAAACATCAATAGAATTGACTAATCCTAGGAACACGTGGGTTATACAACAGCGAGGAACAAACATCAATAGAATTGACTAATCCTAGACACACGTGGGTTATACAACAGCCAGGAACAAACATCAATAGAATTTACTAATCCTAGAAACATACGTGGGTAATACAACAGCGAGGAACAAACATCAATAGAATTAACTAATCCTAGCAACATACGTGGGTTATACAACAGCGAGGAACAAACATGAATAGAATTGACTAATCCTAGAAACATACGTGGGTTATATAACAGCGAGGAACAAACATCAATAGAATTGACTAATCCTAGAAACATACGTGGGTTATACAACAGCGAGGAACAAACATCAATAGAATTGACTAATCCTAGAAACATACGTGGGTTATACAACAGCGAGGAACAAACATCAATAGAATTGACTAATCCTAGAAACATACGTGGGTTATACAACAGCGAGGAACAAACATCAATAGAATTGATTAATCCTAGAAACATACGTGGGTTATACAACAGCGAGGAACAAACATAAATAGAACTGACTAATCCTAGAAACATACGTGGGTTATACAACAGCGAGGAACAAACATCAATAGAATTGACTAATCCTAGAAACATACGTGGGTTATACAACAGCGAGGATCAAACATCAATAGAATTGACTAATCCTAGAAACATACGTGGGATATACAACAGCGAGGAACAAACATCAATAGAATTGACTAATCCTAGGAACACGTGGGTTATACAACAGCGAGGAACAAACATGAATAGAATTGACTAATCCTAGAAACATACGTGGGTTATACAACAGCGAAGAACAAACATCAATAGAATTGACTAATCCTAGGAACACGAGGGTTATACAACAGCGACGAACAAACATCAATAGAATTGACTAATCCTAGACACACGTGGGTTATATAACAGCGAGGAACAAACATCAATAGAATTGACTAATCATAGAAACATACGTGGGTTATACAACAGCGAGGAACAAACATCAATAGAATTGACTAATCCTAGAAACATACGTGGGTAATACAACAGCGAGGAACAAACATCAATAGAATTGACTAATCCTAGAAACATACGTGGGTTATACAACAGCGAGGAACAAACATCAATAGAATTGACTAATCCTAGAAACATACGTGGGTTATACAACAGCGAGGAACAAACATCAATAGAATTGACTAATCCTAGAAACATACGTAGGTAATACAACAGCGAGGAACAAACATCAATAGAATTGACTAATCCTAGAAACATACGTGGGTTATACAACAGCGAGGAACAAACATAAATAGAATTGACTAATCCTAGAAACATACGTGGGTTATACAACAGCGAGGAACAAACATCAATAGAATTGACTAATCCTAGAAACATACGTGGGTAATACAACAGCGAGGAACAAACATCAATAGAATTGACTAATCCTAGCAACATACGTGGGTTATACAACAGCGAGGAACAAACATGAATAGAATTGACTAATCCTAGAAACATACGTGGGTTATATAACAGCGAGGAACAAACATCAAGAGAATTGACTAATCCTAGAAACATACGTGGGTTATACAACAGCGAGGAACAAACATCAATAGAATTGACTAATCCTAGAAACATACGTGGGTTATACAACAGCGAGGAACAAACATCAATAGAATTGACTAATCCTAGGAACACGTGGGTAATACAACAGCGAGGAACAAACATCAATAGAATTGACTAATCCTAGAAACATACGTGGGTTATACAACAGCGAGGAACAAACATAAATAGAACTGACTAATCCTAGAAACATACATGGGTTATACAACAGCGAGGAACAAACATGAATAGAATTGACTAATCCTAGAAACATACGTGGGTTATACAACAGCGAGGAACAAACATCAATAGAATTGACTAATCCTAGAAACATACGTGGGTAATACAACAGCGAGGAACAAACATCAATAGAATTGACTAATCCTAGAAACATACGTGGGTTATACAACAGCGAGGAACAAACATCAATAGAATTGACTAATCCTAGAAATATACGTGGGTTATACAACAGCGAGGAACAAACATCAATAGAATTGACTAATCCTAGAAACATACGTGGGTTATACAACAGCGATGAACAAACATCAATAGAATTGACTAATCCTAGAAACATACGTGGGTTATACAACAGCGAAGAACAAACATCAATAGAATTGACTAATCCTAGGAACACGAGGGTTATACAACAGCGAGGAACAAACATCAATAGAATTGGCTAATCCTAGACACACGTGGGTTATACAACAGCGAGGAACAAACATTAATAGAATTGACTAATCATAGAAACATACGTGGGTTATACAACAGCGAGGAACAAACATCAATAGAATTGACTAATCCTAGAAATATACATGGGTTATACAACAGCAAAGAACAAACATCAATAGAATTGACTTATCCTGGAAACATACGTGGGTTATACAACAGCGAAGAACAAACATCAATAGAATTGACTAATCCTAGGAACACGTGGGTTATACAACAGCGAGGAACAAACATCAATAGAATTGATTAATCCTAGAAACATACGTGGGTTATACAACAGTGAGGAACAAACATCAATAGAATTGATTAATCCTAGAAACATACGTGGGTTATACAACAGCGAGGAACAAACATGAATAGAATTGACTAATCCTAGAAACATACGTGGGTTATACAACAGCGAGGAACAAACATCAATAGAATTGATTAATCCTAGAAACATACGTGGGTTATACAACAGCGAGGAACAAACATCAATAGAATTTACTAATCATAGAAACATACGTGGGTTATACAACAGCGAAGAACAAACATCAATAGAATTGATTAATCCTAGAAACATACGTGGGTTATACAACAGCGAGGAACAAACATCAATAGAATTGACTAATCCTAGAAACATACGTGGGTTATACAACAGCGAGGAACAAACATCAATTGAATTGACTAATCCTAGAAACATACGTGGGTTATACAACAGCGAGGAACAAACATCAATAGAATTGACTAATCCTAGAAACATACGTGGGTTATACAACAGCGAGGAACAAACATCAATAGAATTGACTAATCATAGAAACATACGTGGGTTATACAACAGCGAGGAACAAACATCAATATAATTCATAATTAATGAAAGCAAATGTATTTATTCAGAATTGTTTGCATCTTTATTTAATCCGTGAACTTTCCTTCATGTTCATCCAAATCTTTACATATTACAGGGGCATAGGAGCCGGGTGGCAAGTACCGCATATTCCAATATTTGCTAGTTCAATTTTAATTTATAAACAGTTAGGCTGGGAATCATTGGCAGAAAGAAGAAAAAGAAGAAAATTACAAATGTTTTATAATATACAAAATAATAATGCACCCATGTATCTTTGTGACTTAATTCCACCATCAATTCAAAGTACAACCGTTTATCCATTGCGTAATGGAAGTGATATTATAATGCCATTTTGTAGACTATCGAATACTTATGATTCATTTATTCCTTCAACTATACGTCAATGGAATAGCTTAGATCCATCTCTTCGAAATGTGGATTATATTGCAAAATTTAAAGCTGAATTAAGAAAGCGGAAAGATATTAGCCAAGTTCCTAAACATTACGAAATTGGACCTCGAAAACTTAATATTATTTTAACCCAGCTTCGATGTTTTGCTTCTTTTTTGAATTACGATTTGTTCCAAGTAAATATAGTCTCAGATCCGTCTTGTCATTGTGGTGCCAATCGCGAAGATTCCTATCATTTCTTCTTCGATTGTTCCCATTATTCAAATATAAGACATACATTGTTTCAAAATCTCAACTGGCTACCTAATTATTGTGATTTAGACCTTACACTTTTGACCTGTGGTAATCCTACATTCCCATATGAACAGAACGAAATTATTTTTAAGCATGTGTTTGAATATATAAAGAGGTTTGAAAGGTTTCTTGTTGTCTAGTTGTTCACCAAAACAACAATTGCACACATCATCACCACTAACCCTCTCTCTCATTCCTTTCTTCATTCTCTGTTTTAGTTCAATCTACACATATTAATGTAAGAAATATTTATATACATGCATGCTCTATCAAATAATGTTGTAACCTATTGTATATAGGAGAAGACTTCATAAGTTTGTTTAACTTGTGTCTTATCCTTTTTGCACATTTGAGCAAATAAAATATGTTTAAGCTACAAAAGTACCGCACATGCCCCCACCCCCACTGTTTTGGCCAAAATTTAGAAAAAAGTTGAATTGTAAGCCTGGAAGCCAACAGTTTTCAATAATATCAAGAGTTAAAAGGGTATGTTTGCAGTCAAATATCCTCTTACAAAGCCATCCCCCACCTTTGGAATTCCCCCGCCCCACACACACACACACACTTTTGAACGACTTCTTTCCAACTGTATTAAATCTTAGAAGCTTACCACATAAGGCATAACTAACATCCACAACTATCAATATAAAAACTTGATCCACATGAAACGTCATTGTGTTTAACGCCACTTTCAACAATATTTAAGTTGCATCGGTTCAGAATCAGAATATCACAAATAATGTCGGTGCAATCAAACAAGGAAATTATTCAAATGAATTGAGTTATAGCGGAAATCATAGGATGCTCGGTATTAGTGTTAAATTCCGATTTATTGTTGAAATTGCGGAAATACATGCATACATGTATAATATGTTTAATTCATTAATTAAACAAAATGTGGAATATTTGTTTTACAATGAATTGAAATTACTCGGAAGTAAGCAATTCTAATCTTAGCACACACAAAAATAATAATAAAGGAAACCGATTTTATATACCCTAATTTGCATAAATATATGTATATACCCAATACCCTTCTTTGCATAAAACCGTAGTTTACGTAATTTATAGAACCCTATATTTGCATTTGTACAATAATAACCCCAGCAATGCTATTGTAAATTCGGCCTCTAATATCAGTTTGTAGACCGCTGTTAGAGGTCGCTGATACAGGCCGATGTACACATGTTTCTGCAGTTCTTTTTATGAACGTGCTTAATAATTTGCCCAATGTTGTGATAGAAAAATTAGGCAAACTGTTCTCACGACCTTTTTTATTTTATAAATTATAACATCATTATTGTACAAGTTAGATACATAACTATTGAAACAAAAGAGGTTTCCCGTATTGGATATAACGGGTTTCTTTTTCCGCATTTGTACTCAGGTGAAGACCTTAAGCTTGGTACTACGCACCTCGACCTTCACCTGACATGAGTACTTATGCCGAAAAATAAAACCGTTATTCCAATACTGGCCGCTTCTTTTATTTCAGTAGTAATGTAATATGTGTATTTTAATTGATTGGTTTATTGTGTTTAACGCACGTTCAGCAATATTTCAACTATATCATATAGCGACCAGTTTTAGTGGTGGAAGAAGCCGGAGTACGCGGAGAGAGCCACGGACCATGGGCAAACAACTTGTAAACGTTATCACTTGCGGCTGTGAGTCGAGTGCACCTTTTTTGTAATTTACAAAGCCGGGCGCGAACCCACGCCGTATTGGTGATAGGCTTGTATTAGTTGTTAGGTAATCCAACTACCTAACTCATTGAGACACCCGGGCCCTTGTGTATTTTATATATAAACCTAATACTCATATTTGTATTAACGAAACAATCGTATTCCGACATTTTTGTGAAAAGAAAGGTTATGGACCATCTTGAACTTTGATTGAAGAAAGCATTCTAAGTATACAATACCAAAGGAAAATTCAATGATTCTCAATTCCAGGAGGGCTGTCGTATGGTAGTTGGATCTATAACTACCTATGCAATCAGTGCCTATCACCACTAACGTTGTGAGTTCGAATCCCACTCAGGCGATACAACATTATGTGATCGTGGTCGTGATCGTATGGTAGTTGGATTTACAACTACGTATGCAATTAGTGCCTATCACCACTAAAGTTGACAGTTCGAATCCTGTTCATGGCGAGGTGTACTCGATACAACATAATGTGATAAAGTTTGTCAGTTACTTAGTCTTACGACAGGTCGGTTGTCTTCTCCGGTTTCCTCCTCCAATAAAACTGTTGAAAGTGGCGTTAAACACCATAAACCACACCAAACCATCAATTCCAGGATCTCTTGAAATATTTTTAAACCGATCATTGTTGGAGATCTCCATTTAATATTGAGATTAACAATTTCCCAAGCAATTCAATTTCATAAATATCATTTCACATGTGTTCGTGTTACTTATTTTACATGTGTTGGTGTTGCTCATTTCACATGTGTTGTGTTGCTCATTTCACATGTGTTCGTGTTGCTCGTTTCACATGTGTTCGTGTTGCTCATTTCACATGTGTTCGTGTCGCTCGTTTCACATGCGTTCGTGTTGCTCATTTCACATGTGTTCGTGTTGCTCATTTCCATGTGTTGTGTTGCTCATTTTCATGTGTTCGTGCTGCTCATTTCTCATGTGTTCGTGTTGCTCGTTTCGCATGTGTTCGTGTTGCTCATTTCACATGTGTTGTGTTGTTCATTTTACATGTGTTCGTGTTGCTCGTTTCACATGTGTTCGTGTTGCTCATTTCACATGTGTTGTGTTGCTCATTTCACATGTGTTCGTGTTGCTAATTTCACATGTGTTGTGTTGCTCATTTCCATGTGTTCGTGTTGCTCATTTCACATGTGTTCGTGTTGCTCGTTTCACATGTGTTGTGTTGCTTATTTCACATGTGTTGTATTGCTCATTTCCATGTGTTCGTGTTGCTCATTTCACATGTGTTCGTGTTGCTCGTTTCACATGTGTTGTGTTGCTCATTACCATGTGTTCGTGTTGCTCATTTCACATGTGTTCGTGTTGCTCGTTTCACATGTGTTCGTGTTGCTCATTTCACATCTGTTGTGTTGTTCATTTCACATGTGTTCGTGTTGCTCATTTCACATGTGTTGTGTTGCTCATTTCACATGTGTTCGTGTTGCTCATTTCACATGTGTTCGTGTTGCTCATTTCCATGTGTTGTGTTGCTCATTTTCATGTGTTCGTGTTGCTCATTTCTCATGTGTTCGTGTTGCTCGTTTCACATGTGTTCGTGTTGCTCATTTCACATGTGTTGTGTTGCTCATTTCACATGTGTTCGTGTTGTTCGCTTTGCTCATTTCACATGTGTTCGTGTTGCTAATTTCACATGTGTTGTGTTGCTCATTTCCATGTGTTCGTGTTGCTCATTTCACATGTGTTCGTGTTGCTCGTTTCACATGTGTTGTGTTGCTCATTTCCATGTGTTCGTGTTGCTCATTTCAATGTGTTCGTGTTGCTCATTTCACCTGTGTTGTGTTGTTCATTTTACATGTGTTGTGTTGCTCGTTTCACATGTGTTCGTGTTGCTCATTTCACATGTGTTGTGTTGCTCATTTCACATGTGTTCGTGTTGTTCGCTTTGCTCATTTCACATGTGTTCGTAATGCTCATTTCACATGTGTTGTGTTGCTCATTTCCATGTGTTCGTGTTGCTCATTTCACATGTGTTCGTGTTGCTCGTTTCACATGTGTTGTGTTGCTCATTTCCATGTGTTCGTGTTGCTCATTTCACATGTGTTCGTGTTGCTCGTTTCACATATGTTCGTGTTGCTCATTTCACATGTGTTGTGTTGTTCATTTCACATGTGTTCGTGTTGCTCATTTCACATGTGTTCGTGTTGCTCATTTCACATGTGTTGTGTTGCTCATTTCACATGTGTTCGTGTTGCTCATTTCACATGTGTTCGTGTTGCTCATTTCTCATGTGTTTGTGTTGCTCGTTTCACATGTGTTCGTGTTGCTCATTTCACATGTGTTGTGTTGCTCATTTCACATGTGTTCGTGTTGCTCATTTCACATGTGTTCGTAATGCTCGTTTCACATGTGTTCGTGTTGCTCATTTCACATGTGTTGTGTTGCTCATTTCACATGTGTTCGTGTTGCTCGTTTCACATGTGTTCGTGTTGCTAATTTCACATGTGTTGTGTTGCTCATTTCCATGTGTTCGTGTTGCTCATTTCACATGTGTTCGTGTTGCTCGTTTCACATGTGTTGTGTTGCTCATTTCCATGTGTTCGTGTTGCTCATTTCACATGTGTTCGTGTTGCTCGTTTCACATATGTTCGTGTTGCTCATTTCACATGTGTTGTATTGTTCATTTCACATGTGTTCGTGTTGCTCATTTCACATGTGTTGTGTTGCTAATTTCACATGTGTTCGTGTTGCTCATTTCACATGTGTTCGTGTTGCTCATTTCTCATGTGTTCGTGTTGCTCGTTTCACATGTGTTCGTGTTGCTCATTTCACATGTGTTCGTGTTGCTCATTTCCATGTGTTCGTGTTGCTCATTTCACATGTGTTCGTGTTGCTCGTTTCACATGTGTTCGTGTTGCTCATTTCACATGTGTTGTGTTGCTCATTTCACATATGTCCGTGTTGCTAATTTCACATGTGTTCGTGTTGCTTATTTCCATGTGTTCGTGTTGCTCATTTCACATGTGTTCGTGTTGCTCGTTTCACATATGTTGTGTTGTTCATTTCCATGTGTTCGTGTTGCTCATTTCACATGTGTTCGTGTTGCTCGTTTCACATGTGTTCGTGTTGCTCATTTCACATGCGTTGTGTTGTTGATTTAAACTTATTTTATTGTTCATAATAACAACAAATGGATCAGACACAAGTTTTACAACTTAGAAATGTCTTCTCCGCTAGTTACATCAATTTACATATAATCAGAACAGCATTAATTACATAATAATAACATATTTGTTCAGAATATGAAGACGAATAAAAAATAAATAAAAAATAGAATAGAACGAAAAATGCAAATTTCAAATGTCGATGAAACATACTGTGTGCTAAGGTATAATATATGGCAAGTCGAGCACACCTCAAAGACCATTCTTAAACACGTGGTGTATGTGTGTTGCATACTTGGATCGTATTACGATTAGACATAGTTTATATGTTGGGATTTAATTAATTCATGGAGATATTGCATAGGTAAGTACAATTTGAACTGAATAACACATTTATATTTCATCGACCTTTGACACGCCAATCAATCAATACCCCACAGCGCGACCAAGAAAAGAATATACATACATGTAGAAGTACATAATGTTGACAATTGTCAATAACGTTATACATGTTGACTTGTTAGTTCAAGCGAAACGCCGTGTATCTTTTATGTATGTTTGTACACATGAAAATATAAACGTGTTTATTTCTACAGACAGGTCATCATTTCCAAATAACAAAATATCGATATTTACCGGTAGACCCCCCATATCAAGCATGTTTAATTCAATGATCATGTTATTTCTAAGTAAATTGAATTTATTACAATATAATAGAAAATGCTCGGAACACTCGTTTTTATATCCACATGAACAAGAAGCACTAGGCACCAACTTCGATTTAAATAAATCGCTGTTCAGAGAACTACATTTATTTCTAAGCCTAGCATGCAATACACTAAGATATCGGTCTCCAAAAGAAAAGTAAGAAGGTACAGTTTTCGGTTGAAAATATTTTTGTTGCAATTTGGATTTAAAAGACGGGAGTGTCGGCAGTTGACGAAGGTTCAGATCTAGAGTGTTCCATAATTTAATCGTAGTGGGAAAATAAGACTGTTGATATGTAGATAATCGGTATGATGGTTGTGAAATATTAAGTCTGTTCCTTAAATTATAATTATTAGTGTCAGCAACTGTAGGTGGTACTAATTCTGTTAAATAATCAGGTACTTGACCGTTGACGATTTTATAAAATAGCACCAATTTTCTTACCTCCCTTCTAGTTTTCAACTTTTCCCACCCCGTCTCGATATAAATAGAATGTATACTGGCAAACGATGGTAATCCCGTAACAATACGCGCAGCTTCAAGTTGTACTTTTTCTAATCTGTCCGAATTTGTTTGTCCACAATTATCCCACACTTCAGATGCATATTCCAATACAGGTCTAATAAATGTTAAATAAATTTTTTCTAAGTAATTTCTGTTAAGACGGTATTTTAATTTTCTGAGTACATTAAGTTGTTTCGAAGCTGATTCAATTAATTTGTCTATGTGCTTAGTCCACTTACAGTCGCTGCTGAATACAATCCCTAAATGTTTGTGTGTATGTACTGGATCAATAGTTGTTTGGTCAAAATTAAATGTTGCTCATTTCACATGTGTTGTGTTGCTCGTTTCACATGTGTTCGTGTTGCTCGTTTCACATGTGTTCGTGTTGCTCATTTCACATGTGTTCGTGTTGCTCGTTTCACATGTGTTCGTGTTGCTCGTTTCACATGTGTTCGTGTTGCTCATTTCACATGTGTTCGTGTTGTTCATTTCACATGTGTTCGTGTTGCTCATTTCCATGTGTTGTGTTGCTCATTTCCATGTGTTCGTGTTGCTCATTTCACATGTGTTCGTGTTGCTCATTTCACATGTGTTGTGTTGCTCGTGTCACATGTGTTCGTGTTGCTCATTTCACATGTGTTCGTGTTGCTCATTTCCATGTGTTCATGTTGCTCGTTTCGCATGTGTTCGTGTTGCTCATTTCACATGTGTTCGTGTTGCTCATTTCACATGTGTTCGTGTTGCTCATTTCCATGTGTTGTGTTGCTCATTTCCATGTGTTCGTGTTGCTCATTTCACATGTGTTCGTGTTGCTCATTTCACATGTGTTCGTGTTGCTCGTTTCACATGTGTTCGTGTTGCTCATTTCACATGTGTTGTGTTGCTCATTTCACATGTGTTCGTGTTGCTCGTTTCACATGTGTTCGTGTTGCTAATTTCACATGTGTTGTGTTGCTCATTTCCATGTGTTCGTGTTGCTCATTTCACATGTGTTCGTGTTGCTCGTTTCACATGTGTTGTGTTGCTCATTTCCATGTGTTCGTGTTGCTCATTTCACATGTGTTCGTGTTGCTCGTTTCACATATGTTCGTGTTGCTCATTTCACATGTGTTGTGTTGTTCATTTCACATGTGTTCGTGTTGCTCATTTCACATGTGTTGTGTTGCTAATTTCACATGTGTTCGTGTTGCTCATTTCACATGTGTTCGTGTTGCTCATTTCTCATGTGTTCGTGTTGCTCGTTTCACATGTGTTCGTGTTGCTCATTTCACATGTGTTGTGTTGCTCATTTCCATGTGTTCGTGTTGCTCATTTCACATGTGTTCGTGTTGCTCGTTTCACATGTGTTCGTGTTGCTCATTTCACATGTGTTGTGTTGCTCATTTCACATGTGTCCGTGTTGCTAATTTCACATGTGTTCGTGTTGCTCATTTCCATGTGTTCGTGTTGCTCATTTCACATGTGTTCGTGTTGCTCGTTTCACATATGTTGTGTTGCTCATTTCCATGTGTTCGTGTTGCTCATTTCACATGTGTTCGTGTTGCTCGTTTCACATGTGTTCGTGTTGCTCATTTCACATGCGTTGTGTTGTTCATTTCACATGTGTTCGTGTTGCTCATTTCACATGTGTTGTGTTGCTCATTTCCATGTGTTCGTATTGCTCATTTCACATGTGTTCGTGTTGCTCGTTTCACATGTGTTCGTGTTGCTCATTTCACATGTGTTGTGTTGCTCATTTCACATGTGTTGTGTTGTTCATTTCACATGTGTTCGTGTTGCTCATTTCACATGTGTTGTGTTGCTCGTTTCACATGTGTTCGTGTTGCTCGTTTCACATGTGTTCGTGTTGCTCATTTCACATGTGTTCGTGTTGTTCATTTCACATGTGTTCGTGTTGCTCATTTCACATGTGTTCGTGTTGCTCATTTCCATGTGTTCGTGTTGCTCGTTTCGCATGTGTTCGTGTTGCTCATTTCACATGTGTTCGTGTTGCTCATTTCACATGTGTTCGTGTTGCTCATTTCCATGTGTTGTGTTGCTCATTTCCATGTGTTCGTGTTGCTCATTTCACATGTGTTCGTGTTGCAAGTTTCACATGTGTTCGCGTTGCTCGGTCTTTAATTTTTTGTGTAATGTTTTGTAGATCGTTGTTTGTCCTTTTTATTTTGGCCATATATGCGCATTGTATTGTCTGTCCGTCAGTTTACGGATTTTGGCTACCCCTTTTTGGTATCTTCAAACCCTTCTTATTCCATACAATAGATAAACAATTGATTTAGTATTAAATTTATTTATAAAGTAAAGTACAAATAATTGTCCCAACGAAGCTATGGAGGGCATGGTAACCCATTAATATATTAGACATACTGAAAAAAACCCACAGGTAGATCAATTTTGCACCTTATCATTCTGAAATATAACATATCTATAGAAGACTTTGTCTTGGCAATAATGAAGCTGCATGGTTGTAGTAGAAATATTACCCATTAATATATCATAGAGCATAAAAATCCCCACACATTGATATATTGAAGTGGACAATTTATGACCCAATCATATATTTGAAAGCTGAAAAAGGTCTACCCTTTCTAGCGGCACGTTTGAATATATCTGTATATAGAAAGTGGCCCCTCCCATTGAAATACAATCATGATGCTACGTTCTTGTAATATGTGAATTGCATACTAGTATAATACATAATTATGCATGCTATCATGCGAAATCCCAACAGGAAAGTCCAGCAGTGAACATGTGCTATGCAAATCCCAAGGCCAAGCAAGACATTCGAATATGTTTTCCAGCATTGTCGTAAACTCTTATGTTATTTGTTTTCATCCTAGATTTTCTACGCGGACCGCCCATGAAATAGTTATTCTCATAACATAGGTGTAATATGCTTCCATCCGATCCAGATATATCAACAGAATTTTTAAGAATGTATTCCAAGACGGCGCAAACTTTCGTGTATTCGTTGTTTCTCGGTGCAATGCTTTGTAACTGTGTTGCACACACACGACTTAGCAGTGATATAACTGTATTGTCACATATTGTATCTGTGTTAAATGATAATAAAACACAAATTTCGCATTCGCTCACCAATTCATTAGATGAAAAATTGTCTTCAACTACGTGAAAGCAATCGGGGTTCTTTATTAATTTAATTTCAAAAATATTCAGTAATTCTTCTTGAGATACCGGTATATCATTCATCATTCTTGATATGTCAAACATATTTTCAGCATTAGATTTCGATGCAAAGATAATCTTTGCCTGAACAGACATGCGATCAAATTGCTCAACAAGACCATTTACCTCTTGTAATGGAGAAATTACGGATAAGGTAGAACGAATGTGGCTACTGAGAGATTCCAGAAAACGGTCTATCCAGAAACACAGATCTCTGCTGACATCAAGGCATACCAGTTGTTGTAATATGTCTGGGATATGCCGGAGTTGTAGATTATATAACAAAGGCATCACCATTATGCCTTGGTGGTAGAAGTGACAAGCTATGTCGAGGTCTTTCATACAAAAAGAACTGTTTAAAAATTCCTTTGAAATCCACGGTACAATGACAACGGCACTTTTAATGCAGGTTTCCACGTTATAAAGGTATGATTTTCCAATGATAAAATCTTCCTCGTGGATACCACAAATGTATCCTTTAGTTTGGAGTGTGTTCTTTAGTTGGAGCATGAAATTCCTGGAAGAGTCTTCTGTACGATATAAGAAAAATACATGTTGCTTCCTGCCAGCTGGCAAAGGTTTGGAAACCATTTTAAGTCAAAGTTGGAAAATCCTGAAAAAATAATAAGATATAAAATATAAGATATAAGATTTTATTGGTCCAAATTAGAGGGCCCACGAAGGGGCATGTAAACATAATAAAACATAAGGTGATTGCATAAAATATCAAATAAATTGTAAATACAAGAATGAGAGACGCGACTGTAGTGTTAAAATATGAGATACCAGCTACTATCCGAAACAGTGCCTTTTTAACAGGAAATCACACATGCATATTAAAGTATCTTTACTTTCTGAGTTTAAAAGCCATATAAATTTATCCCCAAATGATAATTCTTCAAAATTAGAATGATTAATGTTATTCTTAATTGTTTCAAGAAGCTTGCGGCTGGAAGTATAGTAAAAAGAACATTTTAATAGAAGGTGTTCTTCAGATTCTATTTCATCTGAAACACATTTTTCGCAAATGCGGTTCTCTAAAGGTGTTATAGGTTTTGAATATCTGCCAGTTTCAATCTTTAATTTATGGTTACCGATTCTAAATTTGGTGAAAGATTTTGCTTGATTAAAATCTGATAAAATATGAAGATAATTTTAGAATCCGAAATTGCATTTGAGTTTTAGATAGGTTCGCAGTTTGCCGTTTTCATCTAGAAGTTTATTTCTTTTAGCATACCATTTATTTTTATAAAAGGCTTTTGCATAAACTTAAATTTTTCTGTTAAATGTATTATGCGTATATTTAAGCATATTGTGAATTCCTGTATTGTTATCAAATATTCTAAAAAGTCTCTGTAGACCAGAATATCAAGTGTCAACCCTGTGAGTGTATGTATTTATTTTCAATGTATGCACTCTTAAGTAAACCAGAGGCTCTCAAGAGCCTGTATCGTTCCCCTGGTAATAAAAAAAACCAATTGGTCCTATGTAAAAACTATGTCCTGCAGTGGTAGTCATCTTGGAATTACGATCAACATAATAAACACAAAGTTTGTAAAGGACCTTCCAATGATTGATGCACAGTTTAGGTTCAATCAGAGCAATAGCTTCAGAGAAGAAGATATTTCTGTATTTTCCCGATATAGTCCTGTGTTAATACTATGACCTGTGGTGGCAGCCATCTTGGATTTCCGATCGGCATAAAAAACAGATGACCTTCCTATGATCATTCCCGGGAAGTTTGGTTTCAGAGAAGAAGCGTTTTGGAACATTTTTCCCATAGGGTCCAATGTTAAACAAGTCCTGCTGTAGCCGCCATTTTGAATTTCATATTAGAACAAAAAACGTAAAGTTTGTAGAGGACCATGCAATGAACATTCGTGTACAGTTTGGCTTTAATCATATTTGTAGTTTCTGAGAAGAAGGCATTTGAATATTTTCCCATAGGGTCCAATGCTAATCTATGTTCTGCGGTGGCGGCTATCTTGGATTTCCGATCGGCATAAAAATCACACACCTTGTAGAGGACCTTCCAATGATCATTCCTGGGCAGTTTGGTTCCAATTATCCAAGTGGTTTCAGAGAAGAAGCGTTTTGAAACATTTTCCCCATAGGGTCCAATGTTAAACTAAGTCCTGCCGTAGCCGCCATTTTGAATTTCATATCGGAACAAAAAACGCAAATTTTGTAGAGGACTATCCAATGAACATTCATGTACAGTTTGGCTTTAATCATATTTGTAGTTTCTGAGAAGAAGGCATTTGAACATTTTCCGATAGGGTCCAATGTTAATCTATGTATTGCGGTGGCGGCCATCTTGGATTTCCGATCGGCATAAAAAACATACAATTTGTAGAGGACCTACCAACGATCATTCCTGGGCAGTTTGGTTTCAACTGTCCAAGTGATTTTAGAGAAGAAGCGTTTTGAAACATTTTCCCCATAGGGTCCAATGTTAAACTAAGTCCTGCCGTAGCCGCCATTTTGAATTTCATATCGGAACAAAAAACGTAAAGTTTGTAGAGGATCATCCAATGAACATTCATGTACAGTTTGGCTTTAATCATATTTGTAGTTTCTGAGAAGAAGGCATTTGAACATTTTCCCATAGGGTCCAATGTTAATTTATGTATTGCGGTGGTGGCCATCTTGGATTTGCGATCGACATAAAAAACATAAACTTTGTAGACGACCTTCCAATGATCATTCCTGGGCAGTTTGGTTTCAATTGTCCAAGTGGTTTCAGAGAAGAAGCGTTTTGAAACAGTTTCCCCATAGGGTCCAATGTTAAACTAAGTCCTGCCGTAGCCGCCATTTTGAATTTCATATCGGAACAAAAAACGTAAAGTTTGTAGAGGATCATCCAATGAACATTCATGTACAGTTTGGCTTTAATCATATTTGTAGTTTCTGAGAAGAAGGCATTTGAACATTTTCCCATAGGGTCCAATGTTAATCTATGTATTGCGGTGGTGGCCATCTTGGATTTGCGATCGACATAAAAAACATAAACTTTGTAGACGACCTTCCAATGATCATTCCTGGGCAGTTTGGTTTCAATTGTCCAAGTGGTTTCAGAGAAGAAGCGTTTTGAAACAGTTTCCCCATAGGGTCCAATGTTAAATTAAGTCCTGCCGTAGCCGCCATTTTGAATTTCATATCGGAACAAAAAACGTAAAGTTTGTAGAGGACCATCTAATGAACATTCATGTACAGTTTGGCTTTAATCATATTTGTAGTTTCTGAGAAGAAGGCATTTGAATATTTTCCCATAGGGTCCAATGTTAATCTATGTCCTGCGGTGGCGGCCATCTTGGATTTCCGATCGGCATAAAAAACAGAAACTTTGTAGAGGACCTTCCAATGATCATTCCTGGGCAGTTTGGTTTCAATTGTCTAAGTGGTTTCAGAGGAGAAGCGTCTTGAAACATTTTTCCCATAGGGTCCAATGTTAAACTAAGTTCTGCCGTAGCCGCCATTTTGAATTTCATATCGGAACAAAAAACCTTAAGATTGTATAGGACCATCCAATGAACATTCATGTACAGTTTGGCTTTAATCATATTTGTAGTTTCTGAGAAGAAGGCATTTGAATATTTTCCCATAGGGTCCAATGTTAATCTATGTATTGCGGTGGCGGCCATCTTGGATTTCCGATCGGCATAAAAAAAACATAAACTTTGTAGAGGACCTTCCAATGATCATTCCTGGGCAGTTTGGTTTCAATTGTCCAAGTGGTTTCAGAGGAGAAGCGTCTTGAAACATTTTCACCATAGGGTCCAATGTTAAACTAAGTCCTGCCGTAGCCGCCATTTTGAATTTCATATCGGAACAAAAAACGTAAAGTTTGTAGAGGACCATCCAATGAACATTCATGTACAGTTTGGCTTTAATAATATTTGTAGTTTCTGAGAAGAAGGCATTTGAACATTTTCCCATAGGGTCCAATGTTAATCTATGTCCTGCGGTGGCGGCCATCTTGGATTTCCGATCGGCATAAAAAGCATAAAATTTGTAGAGGACCTTCCAATGATCATTCCTGGGCAGTTTGGTTTCAACTGTCCAAGTGGTTTCAGAGAAGAAGCGTTTTGAAACATTTTTCCCATAGGGTCCAATGTTAAACTAAGTCCTGCCGTAGCCGCCATTTTGAATTTCATACCGGAACAAAAAACGTAAAGTTTGTAGAGGACCATCCAATGAACATTCATGTACAGTTTGGCTTTAATCATATTTGTAGTTTCTGAGAAGAAGGCATTTGAACATTTTCCCATAGGGTCCAATGTTAATCTATGTATTGCGGTGGCGGCCATCTTGGATTTCCGATCGGCATAAAAAACATTAAATTTGTAGAGGACCTACCAACGATCATTCCTGGGCAGTTTGGTTTCAACTGTCCAAGTGGTTTCAGAGAAGAAGCGTTTTGAAACATTTTTCCCATAGGGTCCAATGTTAAACTAAGTCCTGCCGTAGCCGCCATTTTGAATTTCATATCGGAACAAAAAACGTAAAGTTTGTAGAGGATCATCCAATGAACATTCATGTACAGTTTGGCTTTAATCATATTTGTAGTTTCTGAGAAGAAGGCATTTGAACATTTTCCGATAGGGTCCAATGTTAATCTATGTATTGCGGTGGTGGCCATCTTGGATTTGCGATCGACATAAAAAACATAACCTTTGTAGACGACCTTCCAATGATCATTCCTGGGCAGTTTGGTTTCAATTGTCCAAGTGGTTTCAGAGAAGAAGCGTTTTGAAACATTTTTCCCATAGGGTCCAATGTTAAACTAAGTCCTGCCGTAGCCGCCATTTTGAATTTCATACCGGAACAAAAAACGTAAAGTTTGTAGAGGACCATCCAATGAACATTCATGTACAGTTTGGCTTTAATCATATTTGTAGTTTCTGAGAAGAAGGCATTTGAATATTTTCCCATAGGGTCCAATGTTAATCTATGTATTACGGTGGCGGCCATCTTGAATTTTCGATCGGCATAAAAAAAACATAAACTTTGTAGAGGACCTTCCAATGACTATTCCTGGGCAGTTTGGTTTCAATTGTCCAAGTGGTTTCAGAGAAGAAGCGTTTTGAAACATTTTCCCCATAGGGTCCAATGTTAAACTAAGTCCTGCCGTAGCCGCCATTTTGAATTTCATATCGGAACAAAAAACGTAAAGTTTGTAGAGGATCATCTAATGAACATTCATGTACAGTTTGGCTTTAATCATATTTGTAGTTTCTGAGAAGAAGGCATTTGAACATTTTCCCATAGGGTCCAATGTTAATCTATGTATTGCGGTGGTGGCCATCTTGGATTTGCGATCGACATAAAAAACATAAACTTTGTAGACGACCTTCCAATGATCATTCCTGGGCAGTTTGGTTTCAATTGTCCAAGTGGTTTCAGAGAAGAAGCGTTTTGAAACAGTTTCCCCATAGGGTCCAATGTTAAATTAAGTCCTGCCGTAGCCGCCATTTTGAATTTCATATCGGAACAAAAAACGTAAAGTTTGTAGAGGACCATCTAATGAACATTCATGTACAGTTTGGCTTTAATCATATTTGTAGTTTCTGAGAAGAAGGCATTTGAATATTTTCCCATAGGGTCCAATGTTAATCTATGTCCTGCGGTGGCGGCCATCTTGGATTTCCGATCGGCATAAAAAACAGAAACTTTGTAGAGGACCTTCCAATGATCATTCCTGGGCAGTTTGGTTTCAATTGTCTAAGTGGTTTCAGAGGAGAAGCGTCTTGAAACATTTTTCCCATAGGGTCCAATGTTAAACTAAGTTCTGCCGTAGCCGCCATTTTGAATTTCATATCGGAACAAAAAACCTTAAGATTGTAGAGGACCATCCAATGAACATTCATGTACAGTTTGGCTTTAATCATATTTGTAGTTTCTGAGAAGAAGGCATTTGAATATTTTCCCATAGGGTCCAATGTTAATCTATGTATTGCGGTGGCGGCCATCTTGGATTTCCGATCGGCATAAAAAAAACATAAACTTTGTAGAGGACCATCCAATGATCATTCCTGGGCAGTTTGGTTTCAATTGTCCAAGTGGTTTCAGAGGAGAAGCGTCTTGAAACATTTTCACCATAGGGTCCAATGTTAAACTAAGTCCTGCCGTAGCCGCCATTTTGAATTTCATATCGGAACAAAAAACGTAAAGTTTGTAGAGGACCATCCAATGAACATTCATGTACAGTTTGGCTTTAATAATATTTGTAGTTTCTGAGAAGAAGGCATTTGAACATTTTCCCATAGGGTCCAATGTTAATCTATGTCCTGCGGTGGCGGCCATCTTGGATTTCCGATCGGCATAAAAAGCATAAAATTTGTAGAGGACCTTCCAATGATCATTCCTGGGCAGTTTGGTTTCAACTGTCCAAGTGGTTTCAGAGAAGAAGCGTTTTGAAACATTTTTCCCATAGGGTCCAATGTTAAACTAAGTCCTGCCGTAGCCGCCATTTTGAATTTCATACCGGAACAAAAAACGTAAAGTTTGTAGAGGACCATCCAATGAACATTCATGTACAGTTTGGCTTTAATCATATTTGTAGTTTCTGAGAAGAAGGCATTTGAACATTTTCCCATAGGGTCCAATGTTAATCTATGTATTGCGGTGGCGGCCATCTTGGATTTCCGATCGGCATAAAAAACATTAAATTTGTAGAGGACCTACCAACGATCATTCCTGGGCAGTTTGGTTTCAACTGTCCAAGTGGTTTCAGAGAAGAAGCGTTTTGAAACATTTTCCCCATAGGGTCCAATGTTAAACTAAGTCCTGCCGTAGCCGCCATTTTGAATTTCATATCGGAACAAAAAACGTAAAGTTTGTAGAGGATCATCCAATGAACATTCATGTACAGTTTGGCTTTAATCATATTTGTAGTTTCTGAGAAGAAGGCATTTGAACATTTTCCGATAGGGTCCAATGTTAATCTATGTATTGCGGTGGTGGCCATCTTGGATTTGCGATCGACATAAAAAACATAACCTTTGTAGACGACCTTCCAATGATCATTCCTGGGCAGTTTGGTTTCAATTGTCCAAGTGGTTTCAGAGAAGAAGCGTTTTGAAACATTTTTCCCATAGGGTCCAATGTTAAACTAAGTCCTGCCGTAGCCGCCATTTTGAATTTCATACCGGAACAAAAAACGTAAAGTTTGTAGAGGACCATCCAATGAACATTCATGTACAGTTTGGCTTTAATCATATTTGTAGTTTCTGAGAAGAAGGCATTTGAATATTTTCCCATAGGGTCCAATGTTAATCTATGTATTACGGTGGCGGCCATCTTGAATTTTCGATCGGCATAAAAAAAACATAAACTTTGTAGAGGACCTTCCAATGACTATTCCTGGGCAGTTTGGTTTCAATTGTCCAAGTGGTTTCAGAGAAGAAGCGTTTTGAAACATTTTTCCCATAGGGTCCAATGTTAAACTAAGTCCTGCCGTAGCCGCCATTTTGAATTTCATATCGGAACAAAAAACCTAAAGTTTGTAGAGGACCATCTAATGAACATTCATGTACAGTTTGGCTTTAATCATATTTGTAGTTTCTGAGAAGAAGGCATTTGAATATTTTCCCATAGGGTCCAATGTTAATCTATGTCCTGCGGTGGCGGCCATCTTGGATTTCCGATCGGCATAAAAAACAGAAACTTTGTAGAGGACCTTCCAATGATCATTCCTGGGCAGTTTGGTTTCAATTGTCCAAGTGGTTTCAGAGGAGAAGCGTCTTGAAACATTTTTCCCATAGGGTCCAATGTTAAACTAAGTCCTGTCATAGCCGCCATTTTGAATTTCATATCGGAACAAAAAACCTTAAGATTGTAGAGGACCATCCAATGAACATTCATGTACAGTTTGGCTTTAATCATATTTGTAGTTTCTGAGAAGAAGGCATTTGAATATTTTCCCATAGGGTCCAATGTTAATCTATGTATTGCGGTGGCGGCCATCTTGGATTTCCGATCGGCATAAAAAAACATAAACCTTGTAGAGGACCTTCCAATGACTATTCCTGGGCAGTTTGGTTTCAATTGTCCAAGTGGTTTCAGAGGAGAAGCGTTTTGAAACATTTTCCCCATAGGGTCCAATGTTAAACTAAGTCCTGCCGTAGCCGCCATTTTGAATTTCATATCGGAACAAAAAACGTAAAGTTTGTAGAGGACCATCCAATGAACATTCATGTACAGATTGGCTTTAATAATATTTGTAGTTTCTGAGAAGAAGGCATTTGAATATTTTCCCATAGGGTCCAATGTTAATCTATGTATTGCGGTGGCGGCCATCTTGGATTTCCGATCGGCATAAAAAGCATAAAATTTGTAGAGGACCTTCCAATGATCATTCCTGGGCAGTTTGGTTTCAACTGTCCAAGTGGTTTCAGAGAAGAAGCGTTTTGAAACATTTTTCCCATAGGGTACAATGTTAAACTAAGTCCTGCCGTAGCCGCCATTTTGAATTTCATATCGGAACAAAAAACGTAAAGTTTGTAGAGGATCATCCAATGAACATTCATGTACAGTTTGGCTTTAATCATATTTGTAGTTTCTGAGAAGAAGGCATTTGAACATTTTCCCATAGGGTCCAATGTTAATCTATGTATTGCGGTGGTGGCCATCTTGGATTTGCGATCGACATAAAAAACATAAACTTTGTAGACGACCTTCCAATGATCATTCCTGGGCAGTTTGGTTTCAATTGTCCTGGTGGTTTCAGAGAAGAAGCGTTTTGAAACATTTTTCCCATAGGGTCCAATGTTAAACTAAGTCCTGCCGTAGCCGCCATTTTGAATTTCATACCGGAACAAAAAACGTAAAGTTTGTAGAGGACCATCTAATGAACATTCATGTACAGTTTGGCTTTAATCATATTTGCAGTTTCTGAGAAGCAGGCATTTGAATATTTTCCCATAGGGTCCAATGTTAATCTATGTCCTGCGGTGGCGGCCATCTTGGATTTCCGATGGGCATAAAAAACATAAACTTTGTAGAGGACCTTCCAATGATCATTCCTGGGCAGTTTGGTTTCAATTGTCCAAGTGGTTTCAGAGAAGAAGCGTTTTGAAACATTTTTCCCATAGGGTCCAATGTTAAACTAAGTCCTGCCGTAGCCGCCATTTTGAATTTCATACCGGAACAAAAAACGTAAAGTTTGTAGAGGACCATCCAATGAACATTCATGTACAGTTTGGCTTTAATAATATTTGTAGTTTCTGAGAAGAAGGCATTTGAACATTTTCCCATAGGGTCCAATGTTAATCTATGTATTGCGGTGGCGGCCATCTTGGATTTCCGATCGGCATAAAAAGCATAAAATTTGTAGAGGACCTTCCAATGATCATTCCTGGGCAGTTTGGTTTCAACTGTCCAAGTGGTTTCAGAGAAGAAGCGTTTTGAAACATTTTTTCCATAGGGTACAATGTTAAACTAAGTCCTGCCGTAGCCGCCATTTTGAATTTCATATCGGAACAAAAAACGTAAAGTTTGTAGAGGACCATCCAATGAACATTCATGTATAGTTTGGCTTTAATAATATTTGTAGTTTCTGAGAAGAAGGCATTTGAACATTTTCCGATAGGGTCCAATGTTAATCTATGTATTGCGGTGGCGGCCATCTTGGATTTCCGATCGGCATAAAAAACATAAAATTTGTAGAGGACCTACCAACGATCATTCCTGGGCAGTTTGGTTTCAACTGTCCAAGTGGTTTCAGAGAAGAAGCGTTTTGAAACATTTTCCCCATAGGGTCCAATGTTAAACTAAGTCCTGCCGTAGCCGCCATTTTGAATTTCATATCGGAACAAAAAACGTAAAGTTTGTAGAGGATCATCCAATGAACATTCATGTACAGTTTGGCTTTAATCATATTTGTAGTTTCTGAGAAGAAGGCATTTGAATATTTTCCCATAGGGTCCAATGTTAATCTATGTATTGCGGTGGCGGCCATCTTGGATTTCCGATCGGCATAAAAAAAACATAAACCTTGTAGAGGACTTCCAATGACTATTCCTGGGCAGTTTGGTTTCAATTGTCCAAGTGGTTTCAGAGGAGAAGCGTCTTGAAACATTTTTCCCATAGGGTCCAATGTTAAACTAAGTCCTGCCGTAGCCGCCATTTTGAATTTCATATCGGAACAAAAAACGTAAAGTTTGTAGAGGACCATCCAATGAACATTCATGTACAGTTTGGCTTTAATAATATTTGTAGTTTATGAGAAGAAGGCATTTGAACATTTTCCCATAGGGTCCAATGTTAATCTATGTATTGCGGTGGCGGCCATCTTGGATTTCCGATCGGCATAAAAAGCATAAAATTTGTAGAGGACCTTCCAATGATCATTCCTGGGCAGTTTGGTTTCAACTGTCCAAGTGGTTTCAGAGAAGAAGCGTTTTGAAACATTTTTCCCATAGGGTACAATGTTAAACTAAGTCCTGCCGTAGCCGCCATTTTGAATTTCATATCGGAACAAAAAACGTAAAGTTTGTAGAGGACCATCCAATGAACATTCATGTACAGTTTGGCTTTAATAATATTTGTAGTTTCTGAGAAGAAGGCATTTGAACATTTTCCGATAGGGTCCAATGTTAATCTATGTATTGCGGTGGCGGCCATCTTGGATTTCCGATCGGCATAAAAAACAAAAAATTTGTAGAGGACCTACCAACGATCATTCCTGGGCAGTTTGGTTTCAACTGTCCAAGTGGTTTCAGAGAAGAAGCGTTTTGAAACATTTTCCCCATAGGGTCCAATGTTAAACTAAGTCCTGCCGTAGCCGCCATTTTGAATTTCATATCGGAACAAAAAACGTAAAGTTTGTAGAGGATCATCCAATGAACATTCATGTACAGTTTGGCTTTAATCATATTTGTAGTTTCTGAGAAGAAGGCATTTGAATATTTTCCCATAGGGTCCAATGTTAATCTATGTATTGCGGTGGCGGCCATCTTGGATTTCCGATCGGCATAAAAAAAACATAAACCTTGTAGAGGACCTTCCAATGACTATTCCTGGGCAGTTTGGTTTCAATTGTCCAAGTGGTTTCAGAGGAGAAGCGTCTTGAAACATTTTTCCCATAGGGTCCAATGTTAAACTAAGTCCTGCCGTAGCCGCCATTTTGAATTTCATATCGGAACAAAAAACGTAAAGTTTGTAGAGGACCATCCAATGAACATTCATGTACAGTTTGGCTTTAATAATATTTGTAGTTTCTGAGAAGAAGGCATTTGAACATTTTCCCATAGGGTCCAATGTTAATCTATGTATTGCGGTGGCGGCCATCTTGGATTTCCGATCGGCATAAAAAGCATAAAATTTGTAGAGGACCTTCCAATGATCATTCCTGGGCAGTTTGGTTTCAACTGTCCAAGTGGTTTCAGAGAAGAAGCGTTTTGAAACATTTTTCCCATAGGGTACAATGTTAAACTAAGTCCTGCCGTAGCCGCCATTTTGAATTTCATATCGGAACAAAAAACGTAAAGTTTGTAGAGGACCATCCAATGAACATTCATGTACAGTTTGGCTTTAATAATATTTGTAGTTTCTGAGAAGAAGGCATTTGAACATTTTCCCATAGGGTCCAATGTTAATCTATGTATTGCGGTGGTGGCCATCTTGGATTTGCGATCGACATAAAAAACATAAACTTTGTAGACGACCTTCCAATGATCATTCCTGGGCAGTTTGGTTTCAATTGTCCAAGTGGTTTCAGAGAAGAAGCGTTTTGAAACAGTTTCCCCATAGGGTCCAATGTTAAATTAAGTCCTGCCGTAGCCGCCATTTTGAATTTCATATCGGAACAAAAAACGTAAAGTTTGTAGAGGACCATCTAATGAACATTCATGTACAGTTTGGCTTTAATCATATTTGTAGTTTCTGAGAAGAAGGCATTTGAATATTTTCCCATAGGGTCCAATGTTAATCTATGTCCTGCGGTGGCGGCCATCTTGGATTTCCGATCGGCATAAAAAACAGAAACTTTGTAGAGGACCTTCCAATGATCATTCCTGGGCAGTTTGGTTTCAATTGTCTAAGTGGTTTCAGAGGAGAAGCGTCTTGAAACATTTTTCCCATAGGGTCCAATGTTAAACTAAGTTCTGCCGTAGCCGCCATTTTGAATTTCATATCGGAACAAAAAACCTTAAGATTGTAGAGGACCATCCAATGAACATTCATGTACAGTTTGGCTTTAATCATATTTGTAGTTTCTGAGAAGAAGGCATTTGAATATTTTCCCATAGGGTCCAATGTTAATCTATGTATTGCGGTGGCGGCCATCTTGGATTTCCGATCGGCATAAAAAAAACATAAACTTTGTAGAGGACCTTCCAATGATCATTCCTGGGCAGTTTGGTTTCAATTGTCCAAGTGGTTTCAGAGGAGAAGCGTCTTGAAACATTTTCACCATAGGGTCCAATGTTAAACTAAGTCCTGCCGTAGCCGCCATTTTGAATTTCATATCGGAACAAAAAACGTAAAGTTTGTAGAGGACCATCCAATGAACATTCATGTACAGTTTGGCTTTAATAATATTTGTAGTTTCTGAGAAGGCATTTGAACATTTTCCCATAGGGTCCAATGTTAATCTATGTCCTGCGGTGGCGGCCATCTTGGATTTCCGATCGGCATAAAAAGCATAAAATTTGTAGAGGACCTTCCAATGATCATTCCTGGGCAGTTTGGTTTCAACTGTCCAAGTGGTTTCAGAGAAGAAGCGTTTTGAAACATTTTTCCCATAGGGTCCAATGTTAAACTAAGTCCTGCCGTAGCCGCCATTTTGAATTTCATACCGGAACAAAAAACGTAAAGTTTGTAGAGGACCATCCAATGAACATTCATGTACAGTTTGGCTTTAATCATATTTGTAGTTTCTGAGAAGAAGGCATTTGAACATTTTCCCATAGGGTCCAATGTTAATCTATGTATTGCGGTGGCGGCCATCTTGGATTTCCGATCGGCATAAAAAACATTAAATTTGTAGAGGACCTACCAACGATCATTCCTGGGCAGTTTGGTTTCAACTGTCCAAGTGGTTTCAGAGAAGAAGCGTTTTGAAACATTTTCCCCATAGGGTCCAATGTTAAACTAAGTCCTGCCGTAGCCGCCATTTTGAATTTCATATCGGAACAAAAAACGTAAAGTTTGTAGAGGATCATCCAATGAACATTCATGTACAGTTTGGCTTTAATCATATTTGTAGTTTCTGAGAAGAAGGCATTTGAACATTTTCCGATAGGGTCCAATGTTAATCTATGTATTGCGGTGGTGGCCATCTTGGATTTGCGATCGACATAAAAAACATAACCTTTGTAGACGACCTTCCAATGATCATTCCTGGGCAGTTTGGTTTCAATTGTCCAAGTGGTTTCAGAGAAGAAGCGTTTTGAAACATTTTTCCCATAGGGTCCAATGTTAAACTAAGTCCTGCCGTAGCCGCCATTTTGAATTTCATACCGGAACAAAAAACGTAAAGTTTGTAGAGGACCATCCAATGAACATTCATGTACAGTTTGGCTTTAATCATATTTGTAGTTTCTGAGAAGAAGGCATTTGAATATTTTCCCATAGGGTCCAATGTTAATCTATGTATTACGGTGGCGGCCATCTTGAATTTTCGATCGGCATAAAAAAAACATAAACTTTGTAGAGGACCTTCCAATGACTATTCCTGGGCAGTTTGGTTTCAATTGTCCAAGTGGTTTCAGAGAAGAAGCGTTTTGAAACATTTTTCCCATAGGGTCCAATGTTAAACTAAGTCCTGCCGTAGCCGCCATTTTGAATTTCATATCGGAACAAAAAACCTAAAGTTTGTAGAGGACCATCTAATGAACATTCATGTACAGTTTGGCTTTAATCATATTTGTAGTTTCTGAGAAGAAGGCATTTGAATATTTTCCCATAGGGTCCAATGTTAATCTATGTCCTGCGGTGGCGGCCATCTTGGATTTCCGATCGGCATAAAAAACAGAAACTTTGTAGAGGACCTTCCAATGATCATTCCTGGGCAGTTTGGTTTCAATTGTCCAAGTGGTTTCAGAGGAGAAGCGTCTTGAAACATTTTTCCCATAGGGTCCAATGTTAAACTAAGTCCTGTCATAGCCGCCATTTTGAATTTCATATCGGAACAAAAAACCTTAAGATTGTAGAGGACCATCCAATGAACATTCATGTACAGTTTGGCTTTAATCATATTTGTAGTTTCTGAGAAGAAGGCATTTGAATATTTTCCCATAGGGTCCAATGTTAATCTATGTATTGCGGTGGCGGCCATCTTGGATTTCCGATCGGCATAAAAAAACATAAACCTTGTAGAGGACCTTCCAATGACTATTCCTGGGCAGTTTGGTTTCAATTGTCCAAGTGGTTTCAGAGGAGAAGCGTTTTGAAACATTTTCCCCATAGGGTCCAATGTTAAACTAAGTCCTGCCGTAGCCGCCATTTTGAATTTCATATCGGAACAAAAAACGTAAAGTTTGTAGAGGACCATCCAATGAACATTCATGTACAGATTGGCTTTAATAATATTTGTAGTTTCTGAGAAGAAGGCATTTGAATATTTTCCCATAGGGTCCAATGTTAATCTATGTATTGCGGTGGCGGCCATCTTGGATTTCCGATCGGCATAAAAAGCATAAAATTTGTAGAGGACCTTCCAATGATCATTCCTGGGCAGTTTGGTTTCAACTGTCCAAGTGGTTTCAGAGAAGAAGCGTTTTGAAACATTTTTCCCATAGGGTACAATGTTAAACTAAGTCCTGCCGTAGCCGCCATTTTGAATTTCATATCGGAACAAAAAACGTAAAGTTTGTAGAGGATCATCCAATGAACATTCATGTACAGTTTGGCTTTAATCATATTTGTAGTTTCTGAGAAGAAGGCATTTGAACATTTTCCGATAGGGTCCAATGTTAATCTATGTATTGCGGTGGTGGCCATCTTGGATTTGCGATCGACATAAAAAACATAAACTTTGTAGACGACCTTCCAATGATCATTCCTGGGCAGTTTGGTTTCAATTGTCCTGGTGGTTTCAGAGAAGAAGCGTTTTGAAACATTTTTCCCATAGGGTCCAATGTTAAACTAAGTCCTGCCGTAGCCGCCATTTTGAATTTCATACCGGAACAAAAAACGTAAAGTTTGTAGAGGACCATCTAATGAACATTCATGTACAGTTTGGCTTTAATCATATTTGCAGTTTCTGAGAAGCAGGCATTTGAATATTTTCCCATAGGGTCCAATGTTAATCTATGTCCTGCGGTGGCGGCCATCTTGGATTTCCGATGGGCATAAAAAACATAAACTTTGTAGAGGACCTTCCAATGATCATTCCTGGGCAGTTTGGTTTCAATTGTCCAAGTGGTTTCAGAGAAGAAGCGTTTTGAAACATTTTTCCCATAGGGTCCAATGTTAAACTAAGTCCTGCCGTAGCCGCCATTTTGAATTTCATACCGGAACAAAAAACGTAAAGTTTGTAGAGGACCATCCAATGAACATTCATGTACAGTTTGGCTTTAATAATATTTGTAGTTTCTGAGAAGAAGGCATTTGAACATTTTCCCATAGGGTCCAATGTTAATCTATGTATTGCGGTGGCGGCCATCTTGGATTTCCGATCGGCATAAAAAGCATAAAATTTGTAGAGGACCTTCCAATGATCATTCCTGGGCAGTTTGGTTTCAACTGTCCAAGTGGTTTCAGAGAAGAAGCGTTTTGAAACATTTTTTCCATAGGGTACAATGTTAAACTAAGTCCTGCCGTAGCCGCCATTTTGAATTTCATATCGGAACAAAAAACGTAAAGTTTGTAGAGGACCATCCAATGAACATTCATGTATAGTTTGGCTTTAATAATATTTGTAGTTTCTGAGAAGAAGGCATTTGAACATTTTCCGATAGGGTCCAATGTTAATCTATGTATTGCGGTGGCGGCCATCTTGGATTTCCGATCGGCATAAAAAACATAAAATTTGTAGAGGACCTACCAACGATCATTCCTGGGCAGTTTGGTTTCAACTGTCCAAGTGGTTTCAGAGAAGAAGCGTTTTGAAACATTTTCCCCATAGGGTCCAATGTTAAACTAAGTCCTGCCGTAGCCGCCATTTTGAATTTCATATCGGAACAAAAAACGTAAAGTTTGTAGAGGATCATCCAATGAACATTCATGTACAGTTTGGCTTTAATCATATTTGTAGTTTCTGAGAAGAAGGCATTTGAATATTTTCCCATAGGGTCCAATGTTAATCTATGTATTGCGGTGGCGGCCATCTTGGATTTCCGATCGGCATAAAAAAAACATAAACCTTGTAGAGGACTTCCAATGACTATTCCTGGGCAGTTTGGTTTCAATTGTCCAAGTGGTTTCAGAGGAGAAGCGTCTTGAAACATTTTTCCCATAGGGTCCAATGTTAAACTAAGTCCTGCCGTAGCCGCCATTTTGAATTTCATATCGGAACAAAAAACGTAAAGTTTGTAGAGGACCATCCAATGAACATTCATGTACAGTTTGGCTTTAATAATATTTGTAGTTTATGAGAAGAAGGCATTTGAACATTTTCCCATAGGGTCCAATGTTAATCTATGTATTGCGGTGGCGGCCATCTTGGATTTCCGATCGGCATAAAAAGCATAAAATTTGTAGAGGACCTTCCAATGATCATTCCTGGGCAGTTTGGTTTCAACTGTCCAAGTGGTTTCAGAGAAGAAGCGTTTTGAAACATTTTTCCCATAGGGTACAATGTTAAACTAAGTCCTGCCGTAGCCGCCATTTTGAATTTCATATCGGAACAAAAAACGTAAAGTTTGTAGAGGACCATCCAATGAACATTCATGTACAGTTTGGCTTTAATAATATTTGTAGTTTCTGAGAAGAAGGCATTTGAACATTTTCCGATAGGGTCCAATGTTAATCTATGTATTGCGGTGGCGGCCATCTTGGATTTCCGATCGGCATAAAAAACAAAAAATTTGTAGAGGACCTACCAACGATCATTCCTGGGCAGTTTGGTTTCAACTGTCCAAGTGGTTTCAGAGAAGAAGCGTTTTGAAACATTTTCCCCATAGGGTCCAATGTTAAACTAAGTCCTGCCGTAGCCGCCATTTTGAATTTCATATCGGAACAAAAAACGTAAAGTTTGTAGAGGATCATCCAATGAACATTCATGTACAGTTTGGCTTTAATCATATTTGTAGTTTCTGAGAAGAAGGCATTTGAATATTTTCCCATAGGGTCCAATGTTAATCTATGTATTGCGGTGGCGGCCATCTTGGATTTCCGATCGGCATAAAAAAAACATAAACCTTGTAGAGGACCTTCCAATGACTATTCCTGGGCAGTTTGGTTTCAATTGTCCAAGTGGTTTCAGAGGAGAAGCGTCTTGAAACATTTTTCCCATAGGGTCCAATGTTAAACTAAGTCCTGCCGTAGCCGCCATTTTGAATTTCATATCGGAACAAAAAACGTAAAGTTTGTAGAGGACCATCCAATGAACATTCATGTACAGTTTGGCTTTAATAATATTTGTAGTTTCTGAGAAGAAGGCATTTGAACATTTTCCCATAGGGTCCAATGTTAATCTATGTATTGCGGTGGCGGCCATCTTGGATTTCCGATCGGCATAAAAAGCATAAAATTTGTAGAGGACCTTCCAATGATCATTCCTGGGCAGTTTGGTTTCAACTGTCCAAGTGGTTTCAGAGAAGAAGCGTTTTGAAACATTTTTCCCATAGGGTACAATGTTAAACTAAGTCCTGCCGTAGCCGCCATTTTGAATTTCATATCGGAACAAAAAACGTAAAGTTTGTAGAGGACCATCCAATGAACATTCATGTACAGTTTGGCTTTAATAATATTTGTAGTTTCTGAGAAGAAGGCATTTGAACATTTTCCCATAGGGTCCAATGTTAATCTATGTATTGCGGTGGCGGCCATCTTGGATTTCCGATCGGCATAAAAAACATAAAATTTGTAGAGGACCTACCAACGATCATTCCTGGGCAGTTTGGTTTCAACTGTCCAAGTGGTTTCAGAGAAGAAGCGTTTTGAAACATTTTCCCCATAGGGTCCAATGTTAAACTAAGTCCTGCCGTAGCCGCCATTTTGAATTTCATATCGGAACAAAAAACGTAAAGTTTGTAGAGGATCATCCAATGAACATTCATGTACAGTTTGGCTTTAATCATATTTGTAGTTTCTGAGAAGAAGGCATTTGAACATTTTCCGATAGGGTCCAATGTTAATCTATGTATTGCGGTGGTGGCCATCTTGGATTTGCGATCGACATAAAAAACATAAACTTTGTAGACGACCTTCCAATGATCATTCCTGGGCAGTTTGGATTCAATTGTCCTGGTGGTTTCAGAGAAGAAGCGTTTTGAAACATTTTTCCCATAGGGTCCAATGTTAAACTAAGTCCTGCCGTAGCCGCCATTTTGAATTTCATACCGGAACAAAAAACGTAAAGTTTGTAGAGGACCATCTAATGAACATTCATGTACAGTTTGGCTTTAATCATATTTGCAGTTTCTGAGAAGCAGGCATTTGAATATTTTCCCATAGGGTCCAATGTTAATCTATGTCCTGCGGTGGCGGCCATCTTGGATTTCCGATGGGCATAAAAAACATAAACTGTGTAGAGGACCTTCCAATGATCATTCCTGGGCAGTTTGGTTTCAATTGTCCAAGTGGTTTCAGAGAAGAAGCGTTTTGAAACATTTTTCCCATAGGGTCCAATGTTAAACTAAGTCCTGCCGTAGCCGCCATTTTGAATTTCATACCGGAACAAAAAACGTAAAGTTTGTAGAGGACCATCCAATGAACATTCATGTACAGTTTGGCTTTAATAATATTTGTAGTTTCTGAGAAGAAGGCATTTGAATATTTTCCGATAGGGTCCAATGTTAATCTATGTATTGCGGTGGCGGCCATCTTGGATTTCCGATCGGCATAAAAAACATAAAATTTGTAGAGGACCTACCAACGATCATTCCTGGGCAGTTTGGTTTCAACTGTCCAAGTGGTTTCAGAGAAGAAGCGTTTTGAAACATTTTCCCCATAGGGTCCAATGTTAAACTAAGTCCTGCCGTAGCCGCCATTTTGAATTTCATATCGGAACAAAAAACGTAAAGTTTGTAGAGGATCATCCAATGAACATTCATGTACAGTTTGGCTTTAATCATATTTGTAGTTTCTGAGAAGAAGGCATTTGAACATTTTCCGATAGGGTCCAATGTTAATCTATGTATTGCGGTGGTGGCCATCTTGGATTTGCGATCGACATAAAAAACATAAACTTTGTAGACGACCTTCCAATGATCATTCCTGGGCAGTTTGGTTTCAATTGTCCTGGTGGTTTCAGAGAAGAAGCGTTTTGAAACATTTTCCCCATAGGGTCCAATGTTAAACTAAGTCCTGCCGTAGCCGCCATTTTGAATTTCATATCGGAACAAAAAACCTAAAGTTTGTAGAGGACCATCTAATGAACATTCATGTACAGTTTGGCTTTAATCATATTTGCAGTTTCTGAGAAGCAGGCATTTGAATATTTTCCCATAGGGTCCAATGTTAATTTATGTCCTGCGGTGGCGGCCATCTTGGATTTCCGATGGGCATAAAAAACAAAAACTTTGTAGAGGACCTTCCAATGATCATTCCTGGGCAGTTTGGTTTCAATTGTCCAAGTGGTTTCAGAGAAGAAGCGTTTTGAAACATTTTTCCCATAGGGTCCAATGTTAAACTAAGTCCTGCCGTAGCCGCCATTTTGAATTTCATATCGGAACAAAAAACGTAAAGTTTGTAGAGGACCATCCAATGAACATTCATGTACAGTTTGGCTTTAATCATATTTGTAGTTTCTGAGAAGAAGGCATTTGAATATTTTCCCATAGGGTCCAATGTTAATCTATGCATTGCGGTGGCGGCCATCTTGGATTTCCGATCGGCATAAAAAAAACATAAACCTTGTAGAGGACCTTCCAATGACTATTCCTGGGCAATTTGGTTTCAATTGTCCAAGTGGTTTCAGAGGAGAAGCGTCTTGAAACATTTTTCCCATAGGGTCCAATGTTAAACTAAGTCCTGCCGTAGCCGCCATTTTGAATTTCATACCGGAACAAAAAACGTAAAGTTTGTAGAGGACCATCCAATGAACATTCATGTACAGTTTGGCTTTAATAATATTTGTAGTTTCTGAGAAGAAGGCATTTGAACATTTTTCCTTAGGGTCCAATGTTAATCTATGTATTGCGGTGGCGGCCATCTTGGATTTCCGATCGGCATAAAAAGCATAAAATTTGTAGAGGACCTTCCAATGATCATTCCTGGGCAGTTTGGTTTCAACTGTCCAAGTGGTTTCAGAGAAGAAGCGTTTTGAAAATTTTTTCCCATAGGGTACAATGTTAAACTAAGTCCTGCCGTAGCCGCCATTTTGAATTTCATATCGGAACAAAAAACGTAAAGTTTGTAGAGGACCATCCAATGAACATTCATGTACAGTTTGGCTTTAATAATATTTGTAGTTTCTGAGAAGAAGGCATTTGAACATTTTCCGATAGGGTCCAATGTTAATCTATGTATTGCGGTGGCGGCCATCTTGGATTTCCGATCGGCATAAAAAACATAAAATTTGTAGAGGACCTACCAACGATCATTCCTGGGCAGTTTGGTTTCAACTGTCCAAGTGGTTTCAGAGAAGAAGCGTTTTGAAACATTTTCCCCATAGGGTCCAATGTTAAACTAAGTCCTGCCGTAGCCGCCATTTTGAATTTCATATCGGAACAAAAAACGTAAAGTTTGTAGAGGATCATCCAATGAACATTCATGTACAGTTTGGCTTTAATCATATTTGTAGTTTCTGAGAAGAAGGCATTTGAACATTTTCCGATAGGGTCCAATGTTAATCTATGTATTGCGGTGGTGGCCATCTTGGATTTGCGATCGACATAAAAAACATAAACTTTGTAGACGACCTTCCAATGATCATTCCTGGGCAGTTTGGTTTCAATTGTCCTGGTGGTTTCAGAGAAGAAGCGTTTTGAAACATTTTTCCCATAGGGTCCAATGTTAAACTAAGTCCTGCCGTAGCCGCCATTTTGAATTTCATATCGGAACAAAAAACCTAAAGTTTGTAGAGGACCATCTAATGAACATTCATGTACAGTTTGGCTTTAATCATATTTGCAGTTTCTGAGAAGCAGGCATTTGAATATTTTCCCATAGGGTCCAATGTTAATCTATGTCCTGCGGTGGCGGCCATCTTGGATTTCCGATGGGCATAAAAAACAAAAACTTTGTAGAGGACCTTCCAATGATCATTCCTGGGCAGTTTGGTTTCAATTGTTCAAGTGGTTTCAGAGAAGAAGCGTTTTGAAACATTTTCCCCATAGGGTCCAATGTTAAACTAAGTCCTGCCGTAGCCGCCATTTTGAATTTCATATCGGAACAAAAAACGTAAAGTTTGTAGAGGACCATCCAATGAACATTCATGTACAGTTTGGCTTTAATCATATTTGTAGTTTCTGAGAAGAAGGCATTTGAATATTTTCCCATAGGGTCCAATGTTAATCTATGTATTACGGTGGCGGCCATTTTGAATTTTCGATCGGCATAAAAAAAACATAAACTTTGTAGAGGACCTTCCAATGACTATTCCTGGGCAGTTTGGTTTCAATTGTCCAAGTGGTTTCAGAGAAGAAGCGTTTTGAAACATTTTTCCCATAGGGTCCAATGTTAAACTAAGTCCTGCCGTAGCCGCCATTTTGAATTTCATATCGGAACAAAAAACCTAAAGTTTGTAGAGGACCATCTAATGAACATTCATGTACAGTTTGGCTTTAATCATATTTGTAGTTTCTGAGAAGAAGGCATTTGAATATTTTCCCATAGGGTCCAATGTTAATCTATGTATTGCGGTGGCGGCCATCTTGAATTTTCGATCGGCATAAAAAAAACATAAACTTTGTAAAGGACCTTCCAATGATCATTCCTGGGCAGTTTGGTTTCAATTGTCCAAGTGGTTTCAGAGAAGAAGCGTTTTGAAACATTTTTCCCATAGGGTCCAATGTTAAACTAAGTCCTGCCGTAGCCGCCATTTTGAATTTCATATCGGAACAAAAAACGTGAAGTTTGTAGAGAACCATCCAATGAACATTCATGTACAGTTTGGCTTTAATAATATTTGTAGTTTCTGAGAAGAAGGCATTTGAACATTTTCCCATATGGTCCAATGTTAATCTATGTATTGCGGTGGTGGCCATCTTGGATTTCCGATCGGCATAAAAAACATAAAATTTGTAGAGGACCTTCCAATGATCATTCCTGGGCAGTTTGGTTTCAACTGTCCAAGTGGTTTCAGAGAAGAAGCGTTTTGAAACATTTTCCCATAGGGTCCAATGTTAAACTAAGTCCTGCCGTAGCCGCCATTTTGAATTTCATATCGGAACAAAAAACGTAAAGTTTGTAGAGGACCATCCAATGAACATTCATGTACAGTTTGGCTTTAATCATATTTGTAGTTTCTGAGAAGAAGGCATTTGAACATTTTCCGATAGGGTCCAATGTTAATCTATGTATTGCGGTGGTGGCCATCTTGGATTTGCGATCGACATAAAAAACATAAACTTTGTAGAGGACCTTCCAATGATCATTCCTGGGCAGTTTGGTTTCAATTGTCCAAGTGGTTTCAGAGAAGAAGCGTTTTGAAACATTTTTCCCATAGGGTCCAATGTTAAACTAAGTCCTGCCGTAGCCGCCATTTTGAATTTCATACCGGAACAAAAAACCTAAAGTTTGTAGAGGACCATCTAATGAACATTCATGTACAGTTTGGCTTTAATCATATTTGCAGTTTCTGAGAAGCAGGCATTTGAATATTTTCCGATAGGGTCCAATGTTAATCTATGTCCTGCGGTGGCGGCCATCTTGGATTTCCGATGGGCATAAAAAACAAAAACTTTGTAGAGGACATTCCAATGATCATTCCTGGGCAGTTTGGTTTCAATTGTCCAAGTGGTTTCAGAGAAGAAGCGTTTTGAAACATTTTTCCCATAGGGTCCAATGTTAAACTAAGTCCTGCCGTAGCCGCCATTTTGAATTTCATATCGGAACAAAAACCGTAAAGTTTGTAGAGGACCATCCAATGAACATTCATGTACAGTTTGGCTTTAATCATATTTGTAGTTTCTGAGAAGAAGGCATTTGAATATTTTCCCATAGGGTCCAATGTTAATCTATGTATTACGGTGGCGGCCATCTTGAATTTTCGATCGGCATAAAAAAAACATAAACTTTGTAGAGGACCTTCCAATGACTATTCCTGGGCAGTTTGGTTTCAATTGTCCAAGTGGTTTCAGAGAAGAAGCGTTTTGAAACATTTTTCCCATAGGGTCCAATGTTAAACTAAGTCCTGCCGTAGCCGCCATTTTGAATTTCATATCGGAACAAAAAACCTAAAGTTTGTAGAGGACCATCTAATGAACATTCATGTACAGTTTGGCTTTAATCATATTTGTAGTTTCTGAGAAGAAGGCATTTGAATATTTTCCCATAGGGTCCAATGTTAATCTATGTATTGCGGTGGCGGCCATCTTGAATTTTCGATCGGCATAAAAAAAACATAAACTTTGTAAAGGACCTTCCAATGATCATTCCTGGGCAGTTTGGTTTCAATTGTCCAAGTGGTTTCAGAGAAGAAGCGTTTTGAAACATTTTTCCCATAGGGTCCAATGTTAAACTAAGTCCTGCCGTAGCCGCCATTTTCAATTTCATATCGGAACAAAAAACGTGAAGTTTGTAGAGAACCATCCAATGAACATTCATGTACAGTTTGGCTTTAATAATATTTGTAGTTTCTGAGAAGAAGGCATTTGAACATTTTCCCATATGGTCCAATGTTAATCTATGTATTGCGGTGGCGGCCATCTTGGATTTCCGATCGGCATAAAAAACATAAAATTTGTAGAGGACCTTCCAATGATCATTCCTGGGCAGTTTGGTTTCAACTGTCCAAGTGGTTTCAGAGAAGAAGCGTTTTGAAACATTTTCCCATAGGGTCCAATGTTAAACTAAGTCCTGCCGTAGCCGCCATTTTGAATTTCATATCGGAACAAAAAACGTAAAGTTTGTAGAGGACCATCCAATGAACATTCATGTACAGTTTGGCTTTAATCATATTTGTAGTTTCTGAGAAGAAGGCATTTGAACATTTTCCGATAGGGTCCAATGTTAATCTATGTATTGCGGTGGTGGCCATCTTGGATTTGCGATCGACATAAAAAACATAAACTTTGTAGAGGACCTTCCAATGATCATTCCTGGGCAGTTTGGTTTCAATTGTCCAAGTGGTTTCAGAGAAGAAGCGTTTTGAAACATTTTTCCCATAGGGTCCAATGTTAAACTAAGTCCTGCCGTAGCCGCCATTTTGAATTTCATACCGGAACAAAAAACCTAAAGTTTGTAGAGGACCATCTAATGAACATTCATGTACAGTTTGGCTTTAATCATATTTGCAGTTTCTGAGAAGCAGGCATTTGAATATTTTCCGATAGGGTCCAATGTTAATCTATGTCCTGCGGTGGCGGCCATCTTGGATTTCCGATGGGCATAAAAAACAAAAACTTTGTAGAGGACATTCCAATGATCATTCCTGGGCAGTTTGGTTTCAATTGTCCAAGTGGTTTCAGAGAAGAAGCGTTTTGAAACATTTTTCCCATAGGGTCCAATGTTAAACTAAGTCCTGCCGTAGCCGCCATTTTGAATTTCATATCGGAACAAAAACCGTAAAGTTTGTAGAGGACCATCCAATGAACATTCATGTACAGTTTGGCTTTAATCATATTTGTAGTTTCTGAGAAGAAGGCATTTGAATATTTTCCCATAGGGTCCAATGTTAATCTATGTATTACGGTGGTGGCCATCTTGAATTTTCGATCGGCATAAAAAAAACATAAACTTTGTAGAGGACCTTCCAATGACTATTCCTGGGCAGTTTGGTTTCAATTGTCCAAGTGGTTTCAGAGAAGAAGCGTTTTGAAACATTTTTCCCATAGGGTCCAATGTTAAACTAAGTCCTGCCGTAGCCGCCATTTTCAATTTCATATCGGAACAAAAAACCTAAAGTTTGTAGAGGACCATCTAATGAACATTCATGTACAGTTTGGCTTTAATCATATTTGTAGTTTCTGAGAAGAAGGCATTTGAATATTTTCCCATAGGGTCCAATGTTAATCTATGTCCTGCGGTGGCGGCCATCTTGGATTTCCGATCGGCATAAAAAACAGAAACTTTGTAGAGGACCTTCCAATGATCATTCCTGGGCAGTTTGGTTTCAATTGTCCAAGTGGTTTGAGAGGAGAAGCGTCTTGAAACATTTTTCCCATAGGGTCCAATGTTAAACTAAGTCCCGTCATAGCCGCCATTTTGAATTTCATATCGGAACAAAAACCTTAAGATTGTAGAGGACCATCCAATGAACATTCATGTACAGTTTGGCTTTAATCATATTTGTAGTTTCTGAGAAGAAGGCATTTGAATATTTTCCCATAGGGTCCAATGTTAATCTATGTATTGCGGTGGCGGCCATCTTGGATTTCCGATCGGCATAAAAAACATAAAATTTGTAGAGGACCTTCCAATGATCATTCCTGGGCAGTTTGGTTTCAACTGTCCAAGTGGTTTCAGAGAAGAAGCGTTTTGAAACATTTTCCCCATAGGGTCCAATGTTAAACTAAGTCCTGCCGTAGCCGCCATTTTGAATTTCATATCGGAACAAAAAACGTAAAGTTTGTAGAGGATCATCCAATGAACATTCATGTACAGTTTGGCTTTAATCATATTTGTAGTTTCTGAGAAGAAGGCATTTGAACATTTTCCCAAAGGGTCCAATGTTAATCTATGTATTGCGGTGGTGGCCATCTTGGATTTGCGATCGACATAAAAAACATAAAATTTGTAGACGACCTTCCAATGATCATTCCTGGGCAGTTTGGTTTCAATTGTCCAAGTGGTTTCAGAGAAGAAGTGTTTTGAAACATTTTTCCCATAGGGTCCAATGTTAAACTAAGTCCTGCCGTAGCCGCCATTTTGAATTTCATACCGGAACAAAAAACGTAAAGTTTGTAGAGGACCATCCAATGAACATTCATGTACAGTTTGGCTTTAATCATATTTGTAGTTTCTGAGAAGAAGGCATTTGAATATTTTCCCATAGGGTCCAATGTTAATCTATGTATTACGGTGGCGGCCATCTTGAATTTTCGATCGGCATAAAAAAAACATAAACTTTGTAGAGGACCTTCCAATGACTATTCCTGGGCAGTTTGGTTTCAATTGTCCAAGTGGTTTCAGAGAAGAAGCGTTTTGAAACATTTTTCCCATAGGGTCCAATGTTAAACTAAGTCCTGCCGTAGCCGCCATTTTCAATTTCATATCGGAACAAAAAACCTAACGTTTGTAGAGGACCATCTAATGAACATTCATATACAGTTTGGCTTTAATCATATTTGTAGTTTCTGAGAAGAAGGCATTTGAATATTTTCCCATAGGGTCCAATGTTAATCTATGTCCTGCGGTGGCGGCCATCTTGGATTTCCGATCGGCATAAAAAACAGAAACTTTGTAGAGGACCTTCCAATGATCATTCCTGGGCAGTTTGGTTTCAATTGTCCAAGTGGTTTCAGAGGAGAAGCGTTTTGAAACATTTTTCCCATAGGGTCCAATGTTAAACAAAGTCCTGCCGTAGCCGTCATTTTGAATTTCATATAGGAACAAAAAACCTTAAGATTGTAGAGGGCCATCCAATGAACATTCATGTACAGTTTGGCTTTAATAATATTTGTAGTTTCTGAGAAGAAGGCATTTGAATATTTTCCCATAGGGTCCAATGTTAATCTATGTATTGCGGTGGCGGCCATCTTGGATTTCCGATCGGCATAAAAAACAAAAATGTTGTAGAGGACCTTCCAATGATCATTCCTGGGCAGTTTGGTTTCAACTGTCCAAGTGGTTTCAGAGAAGAAGCATTTTGAAACATTTTTCCCATAGGGTTCAATGTTAAACTAAGTCCTGCCGTAGCCGCCATTTTGAATTTCATATCGGAACAAAAAACCTTAAGATTGTAGAGGACCATCCAATGAACATTCATGTACAGTTTGGCTTTAATCATATTTGTAGTTTCTGAGAAGAAGGCATTTGAACATTTTCCCATAGGGTCCAATGTTAATCTATGTACTGCGATGGCGGCCATCTTGGATTTCCGATCGGCATAAAAAACAGTAACTTGGTAAAGGACATTCCAATGATCATTCATGTACAGTTTAGGTTCAGTCAGTTCATTGGTTTCAGAGAAGAAGATCTTTGAAATTTCAGCCAATCAGAGCATATTATTGACCTTGGCAGCCATATTGAATATCCGACTGGAACGAAAAACAGTAACTTTGTAGAGGACCATCCAAGGAACATTCCTGCTAAGTTTGGTTCCAATCGGCCCAGTGGTTTCGGAGAAGAAGCTTGAAATGTGAAAAGTTTACAGACGACAGACAACAGACAACAGACGACGGACGCCAAGTGATGGCAATAGTTCACCTGGACCTTCGGTCCAGGTGAACTAAACATTAGTAGAAGGATATAAACGATACCAGTATTTAAAAACTGAAGTAAAGCAATATAATGCAAATGGTATTCTTCCTAATTCACTCAATATTGCAAAGTTGGTGCTTGTTTTATTAGCACCCAGTATATATTTACAAAAATGAATATGTAATTTATCACAGGGAAGTACAGATGGTAATCTTGAATAGTCAAACATAAAGTTAAAGTCAGCTGATTTTGGTAAATAACAACCCCATATTTCTGAACAGTATAATAAAATAGGTTTGACAGTGTGGTCAAAGATATGTAGACTAGTTTTGGGCATTGGATACAATGATAATACATCTGCTTTCAGTTTGAATAAAGCTTTGACTGCTTTCTTGTAAAGTTCAGTTTTGGACTCTGTGAATGAGCCAGATGAGGAGAATGTTATCCCTAGATATTTGTAACTATTACAAGTCTAAAACTTTATTATTGAGTAGGAAATTTTGCTTAATGAATCTTCCAGATTTATTAAAGATTACAACTTTTGTTTTAGATATGTTGACTGACATACACCATTCTTTACAAAAAAGTTCAAGAGAGTCTAATTTGGACTGTAACCCTGTTTGTGAATTAGATAGAAGAATAACATCATCTGCATATAAAAGACAGTCAATTCTATTATTGTTAATATAAACTGGGTCAAATGAGTGTAAAAGGTAATCTGGAAGATCATTTATAAATTTTTTTAAAAGATTGGGCTTAATGCATCCCCCTGTCTAACACTAATAGATGATTCAAATGAGTCTGTGAAATTCTGGCCAACTTTCACGCAAACTGCAGAGATCTTATACATATCTTTGATTAGATTATAAAAAAGACCACCAACATTCATATCCAAGAGTTTAAGATAAATGTCTGTGTGGGCGACTGTATCAAAAGCTTTGCGAAAATCGACAAAGCATGCAAACAATTTTTCTTTCTTATGGAGGTATTTGTCTATAAGAGTTTTGAGGACAAACACATGATCAGAAGTTCGGGAATCTTTAGTGAAACCTATTTGGAATGGATTAATCAATTTGTGTTTAATTAAAAACAAATTCAAGTCTACTATTGAGTATAGAGTTAAGCGATTTGCTTAAGCAGCCAGTAATTGCTATTCCTCTATAGTTGTCTGGTTTGGATCTATCACCACTTTTGAATATTGGGAAGATATAGCCTCGAGACTAATTGTCAGGATATATTCCTGATATTAAAATTTTGTTGAATAGGAATGTTAATGAAGGTGCAAGTTGGAATTTACCTGCCATAAGTATATCATTTGTTATTAATTGTAATCCACCGGATTTATTCCTGTTAAGCTTTTTAATTGCAGATAGGACTTCGTCTTCAGAGATGTTGAAGTCCAATTCATTGAAATTTAAACTTTCCTTTTCTTTTATTAAAAGTTTTTGTTCAAGGTCTGTTGCTTAAACTCTTTTTGTGGAGCGTTTAATGATTTAAAATGGTTAAAAAAATCATCCTTACTGAGGGGTAATGAGTCATTACCTTTATCTTTTAAACTTTCAATAAGTTTCCAATACGCTTTAGGGTTGTTGTTGTTAAGGTTATCAAGCTGAGATAATATGGATTTCTTGAAGTTCTTCATTTTATATTTTATATTTTTGTTGTAAATTCTACGCAGTTTAAAATAAGGGACCGACCATTTAACTTGCAGGGGGGGGGGGGGTAATGGTTTTTTGTTTCGTCCAGAAATTAACATTAGGTTATATGACAAAAACTCTGAATCATATTATTTTTTTTTCCTCCACCAAATTCAGAATATGTTTTTCAGCAACATTTGGAATCAGAATACATGTATGTTTTTTGAAAAAACCATAACCCCCCCTTCAAGTTAAATGGTTCGTCCCTAACTGTTTTTGATGTTACGATCAAAAGGATAAATAGATAATGGGGCTCCTTTTCTATCCAGTTTCTTTCTTTGTTTTTCTTAGATCACAGTCATACCATTTTTTGTGTGAGAGACCTTTCCTTTTATTATTTTTTTAGTTTAGGGACCGACCATTTAACTTGAAGGGGGGGGGGGGGGGGGTTATGGTTTTTTGTTTCGTTCAGAATTTTTGCTTCGGACAACACAAGAGTTAGAATATTTATTTTTTTTGTCGCGCAAAGCGCGAATTTTTTTTTTCCATAACTTAACATTAGGTTATATGACAAAAACTCTGAATCAGATTTGATTTTTTTTTCCTCCACCAAAATCAGAATATTTTTTTCAGCAATATTGGGAATCAGAATATTTTTTAGAAAAAAACCATAACCCCTCCCTTCAAGTTAAATGGTCGTTCCCTTAGGTCTTTTTAAACATGAATCTGCAGCATCTGTTATAATATGTCCAAGTTTGCTGCAGGCATTATTAATGTTATTTCGAGTTAAGTCAATGTTGTCATGTATGAAGTCAGATATCTGTTTTTGGAAATGGGGATTTGAGAAGGTATTTTGGAACTTTATTTCAGAGGTATCATGATTCATCCCATATATATTGTTTGGGAAATGGAATATCAGTCGATGTATTAACTGATGGTAGATTCTTATACCTGGATTTAATTTCCCAGGATAATTTCCAATGAGTATCAGATAGTGTTGGGATAAAATTGGCAATGTTAAAAAGAGGTATTTCAAAAAGTAATGGTTCGGACACAATCACATAGTCCACAGTGTTTGAGCCATTGTATGTATGGTAGGAGAATTTCCCAAAAGAGTCCCCAGCAAATCTACCGTTTAAAATTCTAAGCTGGTTTCCAACACATATATCAATTAAGTGATTGTCTCGTGTATCGGTTATTTTATCTTGACTCATTCTAGGGCGAGCTGAGTCGGATACATAACAATCAAATGATGGATTAAAGTTATTATTATCTTTGGTGATAAAATAATTTTCACAGCCAACTCGTGCATTAAAGTCACCACACAACATTATATTACCATAGTCTTGGTGTTTAATAATGTCTTTTTCAATAAGATCAAGGATAGTGCAATCTTGGTTATGAAGGGTGGCAGATTGGACTGGAGGATAATAAACAAGACAAGTATAAATGTCTTTTTCAAGATTAAAAAAAATCCTTTTTAATGATAAACCAGTCAAAGTTAGAGTTCTGTTCATGATGGGTAATAATTTTATACCTGGTTTTAGTTCATCTTTGTATAGGATGGCTAAACCACCAAAATATCGACCATTTTTTGACTGATCTCTGCATATAGGAAAGTAACGATAGCCAGGAATATTCACAGCTTCCCCATAACCAACATGAGTCTCCGCAAGAAGAAATCGTGCTTAAAAATATGTTGTAGAAATATGGGGTCTGAAATTTTATTATGAGTTTTTGATTTAAGACCACCAATGTTCCAGAAACACAATTTGATATTTAGTCTATTCATGGTAAAGAAACAACTAGGTTTATACTAATAGATTAAAAAAAAAGTATAATCAGTATATATGACTTAGAAGTTGTTTCGTGATATGATAATATGGTGGTTATAATAAGTGACCTCTAGATATGATATACAAGCACCTATATAAGTAAGGTAAAAAACAAGCACTTCCTTTGCTTACTTGTTACTAAAAGGAAAAAATAAAAAATTTAAAAAAATAAAAAATTGTATCAAAAATCAAAAAATTAAAAGTGGTGATGAAATGAAAACTTTAAACTTTCAGACCTAAAAATGTATGTGGACACCAAAACTATTGGTGATTTTGTATCCAAAAAAAAGAGTAAAATAACCCCAAAACAAATCTTTGACTTTATGTAATTTAGATAGGAAGTAAAATCTTCAATTTTCAGACTTCTTTCAGATAAGATACAAATCATATTTTCACAATATGAAAAGAATAGATGTAAGCATGTAATAACGACATAGTTACCATCATAAGTACATTATAACTTGATATATTTGTTTTCTTCTTATAAGACATGAGAGTGAGAGGACTTAGGTTATTAAATTTAGTGTGCATGATTAGACATGTCATGAATAAATGGGTGTAAGTAGAAAATTATCATTACAAAAGTATACTGATGTCTATTCAATCACTGAGTTATTCCCAATAGATGTTGACAATGTTTGGCCAAACTTTTTTTTTTTTTTTTTTTTATGTTACAAGTTAAAATAAGGAAAAAGAGAAAATAAGGAAAAAGAGATGAAATAATAAAGAAATAAAGAAATTTTATTGAAAATAAATTTGTAAACAGAAAGTTAGAAAAAAGGGGGGTGGTAACTCCGTGCCACGAGCGCCTGTGGGTCTAACATGAAGATCTTGATGTTATTCCATGATTTTGACGTCATAGATTTGTCAATCATGTAATTTCTGTTACAAACCATATATACCATGGATCTTACTCGTGAACTTATTTAAACCAACTCATCCTTCGGATTCGTTGGTTTAAATAAGTTAATTCGTAAGATCCATGGTATATATAATACTTGTATTGATCATGTGCACCTTTATTTTGAACTTCCTTGCCGACAAGTTTGATTTACGTGTCAAAGAACTCGAAACAGAAGTTAGACCGATACTACAGAATCGCTACAAGACATGACAAGACCACAGGCGCTCGTGGCACGGAATTACAACCCCCTTTTTTAACTTTTTGTTTACATATTTATTTGCAATAACATTTCTTTATTTCTTTATTATTTCATCTCTTTTTCCTTATTTTAACTTGTTCGTGTCAATTTGCATACAATCTTATAAAAAGAGATGAAATAATAAAGAAATTTTATTGAAAATAAATATGCAAACAGAAAGTTAAAAAGGGGGGTGGTAATTCCGTGCCACGAGCACCTGTGGACAAGACAAATAGTTAAGTGCAGAGGCACTATCATTTATATTCGTAGCTAAAATTGAAGAGAAAAGTGGAAATTCCAAAATTACCTTTAATAATCAAATGACTATGCTTTTATGTGTCTTCAATCTATGCCAACATTTTGAAACATCATATACAAGGAGTAGTTTGATTTACAACTACCTATGCAATCAGTGCCTATCACCACTAATGTTGTGAGTTCGAATCCCGATCAGGCGAGATGTACAACATTATGTGATAAACTTTGTCAGTGACTTTCGACAGGTCGGTGGTTTTCCCCGGATCCTCCAGTTTCCTCCACCAATAAAACTGACCGCAGCGATATAGCTGAAATATTGTTGAAAGTGGCGTTAAACGCCATAAAACGAAACCAACCAAACCATATTCAAGGAATGACAACAAACATATTACAATAGGTGATTATTTAAATAACAATTAATGATAATTACAGGTGTGCTAATATCTGGTGAAATTGGATGGGTAGATCTCGAAGTCAAATATTGGAATAATTCTGTATCAGCAAAAATATACAAAATGTACAAGCTTTACAATCAATATTCATAATAAAAAAAAAATCACAAACATGAATTTAAGAAATGTGCAATTTAAAAATTTTTTTTTTGGTTAGATTCATCTAATCACCAAAATTTAAAATTATTATAATTTATATTTTTTTTTTATCAAATTTATGTTAATTTTTTTTTTGGCATTTTGTTATATGTGATGCTTGCACATAGTGCTTATTATATTCATATTTTTTGTTATTTACAGAAAATATGACAATAAAGTAGACCTTTACTTGTTTTACATTCAAAATTGATATTATTATTGTGGACATGGAGTACATTGATATCTCCCTTGATTCAATGGTTTGTTTTGATGGTGTTTAACGCCTCTTTCAACAATATTTCAGTTATATCGTGGCGGTCAGTTTTATTGGTAGAGGAAACCGGAGAAAACCGCCCACCTGTCACAAGTCACTAACAAACTTTATCACATAATTATCAATAAAAATGGGTTCATCTCCCTCAGACATAGGTTACCTTAGCCGATTATGGTTATCCTGTTTCGGTCTTTAGTTTTACTACTCCCACAACTTTAAATCATTTGGTTTTGCAATGCAGGGGCGGATCCAGGGGGGGGGGGGGGGCGCACTCGCCGCGCGCCTCACCAATTTTTTCAAGTGCGCCCCCCCTAACTTGAAATCCTGGATCCGCCCCTGCAATCTTCCGATTTTTAGCGTACATGATGGAAGGTTATTCCAGAAACGCGTCGTGCGCACTAAATTTGATATCTACGTTTTTATAAATAATACTTAACCTATTCAACATATTCCAACAATTTGTTTACCTTTTTATACTCTTTATTCTAAATGTTGGCTGAGGTTGAATGAACCGCCTTTAATGTCTGACGCGTGACTTTATAATCCTCAAATTAAGGACTAAAAACTAATTTTAAAGTCATATTCATATTGGCATTTAGGTGTCAAACCACAGGGGCTCGCAGTTATATTTTCACATCACCAGGTATGTATTAAAAGGAAGAAGGGAGGACACTTTTTGGGGGGCCAAAAGTGAAAGTAGAATTTCGGCACCTTTTTTCGCTTCAAAAACGGTATAGTCTTTGTTCTTCCCATAAAATTAATGCAAATATCGATGTTTTTTGCTGATTGACTGGTTTACAGTGGAATAACACTCGTTTTTAAATTCCAAGCGGTTTGGACAACTTCTTATCATACTCAATTCCGGTTTCTACGGACTTAATAATATTGATAGAAATAAAAAAATCGAAATATAATTTTAAAAAGTAGGAAAAAAGATAACTTAAATCTCTTGCATTAAAATATATGTTTTCCTTGTCTCAATCAATCTGGAAATATAGGAAGACAGCATTTTAAGAATATCTTTTGACAAGATGAGTAAATAATTTCCCGCAAAAATGCCAGTTTAAATCCTTCGACCAATGAAAACTCACTTTGATATTTAGTCCGTATAAACCGGAATTGAGTATGATAAGAAGTTGTCCAAACCGCTTGGAATTTAAAAACGAGAGTTATTCCACTGTAAACCAGTCAATCAGCAAAAAACATCGATATTTGCATTAATTTTATGGGAAGAACAAAGACTAAACCGTTTTTGAAGCGAAAAAAGGTGCCGAAACTCTACTTTCACTTTTGGCCCCCCAAAAAGTGTCTTCCCTTCTTCTTTTTAATACATACAGGTACCTGGTGATATGAAAATATAACTGCGAGCCCCTGTGTGTCAAACCACTAATTAATTTCTTTAAAGTTTTCTACTAAATTTGTGTTTTTTCGAGCCTACCTGGTCATTTTATCTTAAGTTTAACCTTTCCAAGACCATATATTTTCTGAAACGTACATGATTCCTCTACGTTCTGTCAAAATATGAGGGCATGTTTAAAATCTTGCAGTGAAATGCCATGCTACGGAAAACATCTACTCTAGAAATAGCTCGGTCATCCCCAAGAAATTCAGTATTTATAGGTCATGCATCAAATCCTCCATAGAGGTATTAAAATACAACTAAATCCATCAAATTTGGGCTCAAAATAATCCTTATTTATTTAACTTCAATTATCAATTTTAATTAGTCCATTCCATTCCGTCGTTTTCACAATACTACAAAGTGAAAGGAACTTTTTTCTTGAAAAGGGACTACTTTCGTATTTCGAACTTCCTCTTCCTTGTCCAAAATAAATGCCTGATTAAGTACCAAAGTACTCTGAATAGAATATCAATCGTTTTACCCCACAGTGATCACACTTCATATATTTAATTTGACTATCCCCCCCCCCCCCCCACACGAATACCGGTATGACAATCCTGTACTGTTATGTTACTTAAAGATATATTGAACTCGGTCAATATATCATATAATTCCAAAAATCCCCCTTTTTTTTCTCATTGTTTGTTATAAAATGTAATTATCATACATACATTATTACTTGCTGGTGCATGGAATATATAATTATACAATTGTATGTAAATATATGGAGAGGATCTTTGTAAGTTGGAATAACTTGTGTCCGATCCAAATGTTACAAGTTAACAAATATGTGGCAAAAAATATTGATTTGTATGTTTAATATTTTTATCAGTACATTACTTTAACATATCACTAGAAATTAAGGTATAGGATCGTGATGATTGAGGTTAAACCCTTCTCACTCAAATGTTATTAAAATGTAATAATAAAGCCGGTGAAATCGAAAGTAGAAATGAAAACATCTAACAATAATTTACAAACCAGTTAATATTGATGAAATTGTGGTCTGCGTTCGTCTCTGTGTGTTTATAATAATAAAAGCAACGTTTAATAACACATTGTAATGCAATCAACATGTATAAAAATTCATTACTTACCTTATGGTTACTAAAGAATAAGAATAAGAATCTATTTTTTGTTATTGCCATTTAATAAGGTCCCACAAGGGGCAAACAATTTAATACAATGATTGAAATGATTGGAGACATACAGAAATACATGTAAACACACACACACAAAAACAACAAAAAACAACATGAAAACATATTTATGTTCAGTGACCAGTGACTGCACGGCCAGATCAGAGCCTATCAAATACCACCATAAATCAATTCACATTTAATATAACATGTTAACTACAATAATTCACCTAGCCTAATGTAATGATACCCGCGTACCGGTAGCAGGGGCGGATCCAGAGAGGGGCGCACCCGGCGCCCCCCCCCCCCCCCCCTAAAATTGGAAAAAATATGATTTTTTGGCGTAAAATCGTGATTTTTCACACGAAATACCCCACAAATTTTCGCGCCTCCCTCCGCAATTGGAAAAAATAAGATTTTTTGCGTAAAATCGTGATTTTTCACACGAAATACCCCAAAAATTTTAGCGCCTCCCTCCGCTCGGCGCAATTTTTTTTAAGTGCGCCCCCCTCTAACTTGAAATCCTGGATCCGCCCCTGGGTAGGGTGTGTACAACCTGGTTGAGGTTATTTCGAATGAACCGAACAAATAATTTCGATCAATTGTTATAAATTAATTCAAACATTTTTTGTTATGATATTGAAAAATATATTTATTTTTTCAAAACAAGGCAAATAATCGGAAATAAATTTAAATAACCCCAAATGTGCCTCATTTAAAGAAAATCACTTGATGACAACGACGTCTATTTTCAGATTCAGTACATATGAAAATAACCTCGACTTTTTAAACCAATTAAAACACGTATAAAATGACATCTGCCTCTAAAAGTTAATTTATTGACTAATGGTTGTTATCTGGTTTTATTTAAAGAATATATAAAGGAATATAAATAGAAGTTGGATTTTTTAAAACGAATTGTTTGGTTTTATATACACTCTTGGGTTAAAAGTATTTCCACACTAATATACTTCCCTATATATTTCATATTAAACCACTTATTTTCAACACATTCTCCTGAAGTCATTCCTTGTCTGATTTTCATGATATTTTCAGCATTAAACCCAAAAATAAATATAATTTTTTCTTCTTATAATTTTCATAAAATTTTATTTATACTTTTCCTTATGACATGATTTAAACACAAAGTTAGATTTTTTTCATCAAATCTTGCTATATGATCATAGAAAATTGTGACGTCGAGATTTTGTTTGTTTAAATCATAAATGATTGTAAAAAAAGTTCAAAAAAATTACATGAACATATGTAAATAAACTCCAATCAATTCTGCTTTTAAAGGTGAAAATTTCAAGAAAATCTGATAAGGAATGACTTCAGGAGAATGTTTTGAAAATAAGTGGTTTTATATGAAATATAGGGAAATATCTTACTAGTGTGGAAATACTTTTGACCCGTGAATGTACCATCTTCGCTAGCCAAGGGTTACGATTCGGGTCCGCCTTCTCTCCACCCTTGGCAGATCTAGAATACATTTTGAGGATTCACGCTTTAATATTTCATTGGTTACGGCTACCAGTACACGTATCCAATCAGAAGACGTTTTACACGGAGCACATGTTATACGCGAAATGTAAACAAAAATGGCACCGGAATGCTCTCATATGACAACGATTTGCCACTTCCCGTTTTGGTTCCAATGAAAACATCTTTCCCGTCTGCCAAAGCTTTGAAACTTTCACTTGGTTGACAGTAAGTGCTTCCAAATTAAATTTATCACAAATAAGTTTTTATTCACTGGGCGCTGCCATTTTCAACTCTCCAACATACGTATAACAAAACGATTCTGATTGGCTGGCGATGACGACTATCTAAGGGGCGCAACTTCGATAAACCACCAGGTGGCATTGCGCGTGAATTTCAAAATGTATTCTAGATCCGCCAAGGGTGGAGAGAAGGGGGACCCGAATCGTAACCCTTGGCTAGCGAAGATGTGAATGTACATACATATTTGTGATATTAATAGATTATTTTATCATATACTTGTACTTGATAAAGCTAAAATTTTACCCTGTAATAAAACTTGAGTTTTGTTTAGAATAATAAGTGGAGTCGTGTTTATTTCACCCAGTTTCACAAGAATGGTTCAAGCTGGCTGATAAAGCAAGTTTCTGTCAATGTCCGTAAGTTCACTTCGTGAATTTCCGGAAAACTGTGTTTACAGACACGGCGGATTCAACTGTTCTATAAAATATTTGCTCAGAAAATTATTAACTACCAATTTCTCTCCTATGATATTGAAAGTGGTTAAAAAAACGTGCATTTATTGGATTTGTATATTAAAACAATAATGTTCTTGTTCTACAACTATATACAAATGTACATGTATTTAATTCTAGCCAAAATGACTAATTTACATTTTGATACAAATCAGTTATTTCCTCTGTTGAAGTATATGATAAACATATCATAGCATGTCATTTTTCATATCATACCCTTTATCAGCCCTCGTTCATATATCATCCATTGAGCCTATCGGCTCTCGGGCTGATATCATGACCTAGGGCTGATAAAGGGTATGATATGAAAAATGCCATGTAATAATCTATATATGACATTTTCCATATTCGTCCTGGTACCGGTATCAGCCCAAGATTACCATACCAAGCCCGACAGCGAAGCTGGGGGCTGATATGGGTTGAGGACTTATACCAGGAACGATATTAAGAGATTATTACATGACATTTTCCATATCGGTCCTGGTATCAACCCGAGACTCCCATATCATCAAGCCCGACAGCGAAGCTGGAGTGCTGATATTGGTCGAGGGCTGATACCAGGGATTATATGGAAAATTTCATGCCATTATATCTATTTATCACATATTTTGCATTGACTTTTCCCAAGCATTGACTTTTATATTGCAGACAATATTTTTGAACTGACAAATTGTGAAAATAAATCCTTAAGAGAGTTACCTTTGTTCAACTTGCAAATATTTTTGTTTCAAGTCTGGTTTCAAAAAGATATCAAACAATGTCGATCTGTACAATGACGTTAGAAAGTGTTTGTAAAATCTACCCAAGACTTTGACATTTGAAATGGAAATTCCTAATGCTATTCAACACGACGTATACATTTGAGCCAATTATTCCGTTACAAGTTACTTAAACTTTCTTACAATATTTTGAAATGTGTTAATTTGATTGAAATACCATTCTATGCACATTTTTATGCAGGCAAATCCAGAAAATCCCAAGCTATAGCAATTGGCAACAAAACACACAAACTCAATATAACTTTTATTTTAAATGGAAACAAGATTCATAAAATGTGACGATGAGGTAAAACTACTAGGAGTAGTATTCAAACTGGACTTTAGCACTCATATATCCAACATCTGTAAAAAAAAAAAAAAAAAAAAAAGAAAAAAAAAAAAAGCTGTATGTCAACTTAACGTTTTAAAAAGGATTGGAACACATTTAAACAGACTTGCTAAACTGACCATTTACCACTCTTTCATCATGTCAAATCTAAGCTAAGATCTGTCCTTTAACATGGCATTCATGAACCGAAAAAAACCACTAACAAAATCGAAAAAATTCAAGAACTATGACCACACCCTACAACCGGCTATCTGGACAACAGATGCTATCGGGAACTCAGATCATATCTACGTCACACGGAATGACAGGTAGGAATTTCTTTGATGTTTTTCTTCCATTTTATCTACTTTTTGGATTTTAAATTTATGTCTGATTTGTTGCACTACAACTGAGAAATTTGCATACCAAATATGACAGTATAGGTTTCAATATTTAGTAAGTTTTCAATCAATGAAGATAGAATTTGACATTTTCAACAGAGAATTCTTCAGAACATTAACGTTTTCTCTAAAATTTCAAAATAAAGCACAAGTTTCTATCATATACATGAAAAATATAGTGTTTCTTCTACCTTCCTGTACAACGGGAACTCGAAGTGTTATGTAGTAAGAATATTATTCGCAATTGCATTCCAATGGTCAAAATGTTTAGCAGGGCCGGGGAAAATATAATTTGAGTCTATTTTATTTCTAATTAATTTTAATTATTTTATATGTATTTATATTTTCATTTAGAGTTTAAAATATGCTGTATTCATATATTTTCAAAACGGACACTCGTGTAAATTTTTTTTGAATACAGCAACATTTACCTTTATTTTTTTTGTAAAAATAAATGATATTTAAACAAGAATATCCTTGAAACAGCCTCAATTTACAGGAATTGGTGGTTATACCTATATGTAATTGTGACACTAGACATGTTTATAACGGTTTAAGACAATATCTGATTAATTGGTATTTTGACAATACATTTATAAAAACTTCAAATAAACCCCAATAAAACTGACCACCACGATATAACTGAAATATTGTTGAAAGTGGCATTAAATACCATAAAACCAACCAAATCATATATTGTAACTGTATGTTTAAAATTAAAATCTTTCTTTTATTATCACATATTATTACATGATTACTCCCCTTATTTCATTTCCGCTCAATCAAATCGTTCAGAATCATCATGTCGGATAAAGAAAAGAAACCCGATTTAGGATTGTTGGAAGAAGACGACGAATTTGAAGAGTTTCCAGCAGAAGGTGGCTGTCCATTGCTTTCCTTTAATTTGTAACAAATATCTTAAAACCAGATTGATCATGATGTATAAAATAACACGCTTTAATTGCTATCCCAACATACTGATGATACTCATCCCAACTGACAGCAGAACTAGAAAATCACACACAATCAGACATTTAGGCTTATAACAAAACTAAAAGATACATACAAATGGTCATTTTTTCCACACACTATAGTACAATGGAACATCTTACCACAGCCAATTATCTCAAGTCCATCAATAGACTCTTTCAGAGAACAGCTAACACACGCTGTTCTCTTAAACATTTAAATTTCAAATACAATTGTACATAGTTTTAATTTTTTTGTTTTATTCACACTTTTGATTTCACTTTCATGAAATTTATGTAAATATTTTTGTAAATACCCATCAGGGACAGAAATTAACGATCGCCCATGGCGACTGAAACTTCAGCTGGGCGACTAAATAATACCTCAAAGGAGCCCAGCTGGCGACTAATAATTTTATATTTCCTTGTCGCAAGTTTGACGTTTGAAGCGAGTTGTTTACAATACGACGACGTGAAATATCATAAACATTTCACTGGTTCTGGTTTTTTCTACTTCTTCATACCTGTTAACCCTCCCCCTTTTCGTGGGAGTCTCCCGCGTAAGAGCCTTATCTCCCGCATGGACTGGGTCTCATGCACGGGAGACATTAATCTCCCGCACGCTCTCCCCCCAACAAAAAAATCAAGTACAATAAAATCTTGACCTACATTTTGCGATCAATATTTCTGGAAATTCCCCATTTGGAACTCCTGTGCTGATGAAAAACGCAGAGAAATACGAATGGTAAAGGTGTTTAAATGATATCCGGTTATTGATCTGTTTGAAACCTTTACAGGTAAATTGGGTCATGGAGATTAATTAAAGTGTTGATGATTATACAACAATTATCCACTGATTGACAGTTAATTGGGGATAAGGAAGTGGGTTTGTGGCACACGCTTAGATGATTAGAAGTGTGATAGCGGCAATTAAAAATAGTTATAAACCGTTGTGCAAACACGAGTCGGACAACCTTTGATGCCGAGGAAAACTTCTTATTTCGATCAAACGTGCAATGAATTCATCTCGGATTGAGTTGTTATGGCTTGTTTGGAACCAAAGCCGATCAAAGTATTATTTAAGGACTAAGTTCCAGGATGGAATTGATAAACCACAAAAATGCCAAAACGTATGCTATCAACCCAACGCACCAGCAGCAAAGTGACTTTTTAATTTTAGTGCTCTATGACTTTATTGTTCAGAGCATTCTGTCTTCATTGTTATTGCTTTGTTATAACCTTATGATTATGAATAAATTATAAATACAGTTTTTATCCTTCATTCATCATATGAAACACTACTAATAAGACAGAAATGTAAACAATATATATTGAAATGGGATGCAGTTGGTTCAATACTGAAACAAACAAAAAGAAAACATCAATTAACAATAAAAACATGCATCAAATACGTCGATAAAAAATCTCCAGTTATGAGACCAAATCTCCAGCCAAAAATTTACAAATCTCCAGTTGTAGCATAGCAACTCTATCACATGTATGCAACTACAAGGTACAATTTTGTGCACTTAAAGGTGACGCACAAAATCTCCCCCTTAGAAGAGTTGGTAGGGGGGAGATCCCCCCCCCCCCCCTAGCAGTTCCCAGAGGTTAACAGGTATGCTTCTTGTCTACTGTAATTTGCGTAATAATTCCCGGGAACCAGTATGGAAAATAGTAAAGTGATGATTTCATTTCTTAAATTTCTTGACCAATTTTTCCGAGTTTCATTGAAAGAAGGCCTTTAATTTTGGGTGTTTTACAAAATAGGTACTTCTCCTCAATCCTCAATCAACAGCCTATGGTACAAATTTGTCTCTTGGTGCTGTTAAACTATCTCATGTGTGGAATATTGTCACTACGTACTCTATGTACTTGAATGCGTTACGTACTTTGATCGAGGTTGAGGTTATTCAAAGCGGCCCGTTGCATCTATGAAATTCGCAACTGCAGCTAGCTTTTCACTTTTCTCTAGTCTCTTCTGGATTTTCCTCCTCTAAATATTGTCTAATTTATATAAATAAGACACAAGCACTGAAAAAAGCGTAAGGTAAGTATAAATTAAATGTACCATATACAGGATTTTCCCATACACATGTACCTTCTCCCGTTCTCCGTTAACGGACAATTAATAAAATTTATGAATTTCCGGAAAGTTTCATCAAAACAAATATATACTATAATCCCCTGATCAAAATTTGGAATTTTATAAAAGGTGTAATTGCTAAATAATAAATTGTTTCACTTCACTTTGAGACTGTGTTTATAAAACAAGAATACAATTTTTAAATGAAGAATTATATTTTTAAAATGTGTGACAATCTTTGGGTACAATTGTTCTGGTCAGTGTATAGTTCATGTCTTTTAAATGAGATTTTTTCAAAGTGTATTTGATTTAATGAATTACTGATTGACAGGTCAAACTTTGTCAAAAGGATTAGATGTAGGTCATATTCAGATTCAAACCACTTTTTATAAAATAAGAGTAAAAAAATGCTCTCTTTTTTAGCTAGTTCTACCTTCTTCAAATATGCTCAGAATGAAGGATTTGCCTTTAAAAAATTCAAAATTTTCATGGGGGGACATGCCCCCAAACCCCCCTAGCGTGTTCGAACCGCTTGACGGTCCTCACCGGTGATACCTGGGCTACCAGATTTTTAAAGCTAGGGGCCCAGATGGCTACTGCCTATAAAAGTTAATTTCTGTCCCTGCCCACACATGCAACAGTACGTAATCTTCAACGTCTTGAAGGAGTACTGTATATCTAAAGAAGAAGAAGATGGGACCCGACGGTTCGATGCGATAGTCCTACAAATATTTAATTATCCTTGTGTGATGGGTTTTCATACTATTATTGATTTTCCGATATAGTGATTAACAGTGTTAACCCTTCATTCATATGACGATTGGAATTTTCAAAGAATGGCTAGTTAAATATTTCTTTGTACATAAGATTGTTTTAAAAGCCATTCTTGTATTTTATAATAATAATAATATCGTCACGGTATGTGTTTTCGTATGTCATATGTTTTCGTATCATCCATTTTGTTTTGATTTCCATAGTGCACATGTTATTTTTGACGTGTCTTTCGGTTTCTATTTCTGGAACGTAGTGACATCTGTCAAAAATGTTCAAGGTTGCTTTTAAAGACGTAAGTACCAAAAATAGTGAACCTACCTACTGAACCATACTTTTTGTAATGCTAAAAATTTACTTCATTTATAAAGTAGCTGGAAAAAAATCCAGAAGGGCTATATAAAATTGAACTGTTTCGTCTGCCTCTCAGACACCGGCTCTTCCTGTCATGGGGTCACTGATCGTACTTGTAAACAAAAGAGCTGACTGAAATGTGCCTGTTTCTTATATAAAATACATGTCACCTTGCAGTGCATGTGGTTTCAGCACTAAAAAAACATCAAAAGTAAACAAAATTTTGAAAGTGGTCATTTTCAAACATTCTGTTATTTTATTTAGATGTAGTATGATTTGTAGATGGCCAGAACCATGAAATTTTAAAACCAGCCATTTCCGGATTTTATATTCGTTTCCATCCCGTATAGCGGCCCTGTTTTTACTTCATACGTAAATATGATTTAGACGATTTAAGTGAAAAAATACACGGTTTTCCAATAAAAATCTCATAATAAAAGAAAAGATTTCCGGTTCGGGAAGAACAGAGTTATCTACCTTTGTGGTTCGGGTTACACATTTTACCGACCTTGAAATCAGAAAACTGCACCTTTCAACTTTTTGAATATATTTCGACATCTTGTTATAATCTATGTGTTTCAAATATATAAAAATACACAATAAATGAAAAAGTTTTTGCAAAACATCGTAAAATTAAAGAAGATATCAACAATAAAAGATTTCCGGTTCGGGTTACACATTTTACCGACCTTGAAATCAGAAAACTGCACCTTTCAACTTTTTGAATATATTTCGACATCTTATTATAATCTATGTGTTTCAAGTATATAAAAATACACAATAAATGAAAAAGTTTTTGAAAAACATCATAAAATTAAAGAAGATATCAACAATAAAAGATTTCCGGTTCGGGTTCGGGTTACACTTTTTACAGACCACTCCCTTAGACTAATCTTTGATTGAAATTTTTTTTTAATTTTCTGCGCACACACATATCAGGGACGGCCCAGACCCTTTGTAAGGTTGTTGATTTTTGGCACACAATCGGGAGGGAACTGTACCAATTATCGCCATCTTAGTAGATATGAAAAATGAAGTCTATATCGGTAGTGAAATTAAAGAAAATCGTCTTAAAACAAAACCTAATTATGGTGTCATCGTTGTTTGGCAATCCACAGGGACTTGCTCCCGGCCACTAAATTTGCCCTACTGAATTTTTTTTACTGTCAATGTATTACCCACGACACTATTACTAACCCTTTCTCGCTTCAACTCGTTCTAATTTTATTTCTCTTCAATTTCTCACCTTATCGCCTGTACAGATCTTTTAAATAATCCCTTTTGCAATGATTTGTCACATAATTTTTCCTTTGGACACTTTAATACACATCTAATTATCGATCCAAGTATCCAAAAGTTAAAAATGGACAAAACATCCTGCACACAAAGCGAAAGTTGAAACTTACTGCGAAATCATGTGGTTTCGGAAACTTTTGACGCCTTTCATACAATTAGGATAACAATAAGTATGGTGTTTCCTGCTAAATTTTTTGACTGCCATCCTAGTCGTTTTAGAGCTATCTTATCCTTGTAAATAGAAGCATAGCAAATGATATAGCAGGTATATCACTTATCACAAGAAAGAATGATCTATGTACTTCTATCACAGTGATTTATCACGCTATGTCTCTGACTGTACTGTACTTATCACAAGAAAGAATGATCTATGTACTTCTATCACAGTGATTTATCACGCTATGTCTCTGACTGTACTGTACTTATCACAAGAAAGAATGATCTATGTACTTCTATCACAGTGATTTATCACGCTATGTCTCTGACTGTACTGTACTTATCACAAGAAAGAATGATCTATGTACTTCTATGACAGTGATTTATCACGCTATGTCTCTGACTGTACTGTACTTATCACAAGAAAGAATGATCTATGTACTTCTATGACAGTGATTTATCACGCTATGTCTCTGACTGTACTGTACTTATCACAAGAAAGAATGATCTATGTACTTCTAACACAGTGATTTATCAAGCTATGTCTCTGACTGTACTGTTCCTCCTCAATTTGGTATTATCTGGTTCAGACAAAAACATGTTCCTAATTACATTTTTATGTCCTCAATCAGGTTGAGACAAAAACATTTTCTTCATTACATATATACCTCCTTTAATCTGGTATTATCTGGTTCAGACAAAAACATGTTCCTAATTACATTTTTATGTCTTCAATCAGGTTGAGGCAAAAACATTTTCTTCATTACATATATACCTCCTTTAATCTGGTATGATCAGGTTCAGACAAAAACATATATTCTTATTTTCATTCTTGTTTTTACAGACTGGACTGAAGAGAATGAAGATAAAGAAGATATTAACGTGTGGGAAGATAACTGGGATGACGACAATTTAGATGATGACTTCTCTATACAGCTTCGGTAAGTAATTCAGAGTTCGCGAAGTTCGTCAGTCCTGTCAGACATGACCAGTAAAATTTGGACAGATTTTGCTAAGGACTGGCATAGGGCTTACACACTCTTTAAAATCAGGAGGTACTAAAGACTATTTTAGGCAGGTAAAAGTCCCTGGTATCGCCCCTTATTGAAAGGCATGGACTGACACAAGATTGGTATTTTGCAATTAGAAAATTAATGAGAACTGACCTTTTTTTTTGTATCATGAACACCAAACCTGTATGCAATTTTGTGAACCCTGAAGTATAGTTAAATAGTAATTAAGCAAGCCTCCACAATTAGGACATTTATTAACTCAGCTGGACCAAATTTCCATGTGAGGAATTGTCATCACTGTCCATTTGGCATTGTCGTCATCTGCACAAATTTGCTTTTAACATTTCAATCTCTTTCTTTTCCCTTTCACATAGATTTTTTCTTACCTTTATCACTAACATTACTTTTACGGGACTTGACTATATGCGTAACACATCGGCTATCTTATAAGAAACGGGAACTACTTGCCCTTCTCAGGCATCTGAGTTCACCTCCGTTTTTTGGTGGCGTCCGTGTTGCTCATCTGTTTAGTTTCATGTGTTGTGGTTTTTTTGGTTTTGTGTCTTTTGCCCAATGTTGTTGTGTCTGCATTGTCCTATCTTGATGGCCCTTTCTAACGTTTTTTCAAACCATGAGCCCAATTAGAAACAAACTTGTTTTTGTTTGTTTGATGTTCTATTATTTAACAGAAATGTTTGAAGTAATGATTACTCATCACAAGCCGTAAAGACAATACAATGGTAAAAAAAAAGAAGAAAAGACAAAAAATGATGTAAACAATACACAGAAAACTAAAGTTTGAGCAACATGAACCTCACAAAAATCGGGGATGAACTCAGGTGCTCCATAAGGGTAAGGAGTTTCTGCTCCACTAAGGGCATCCGTCGTATTACTGTTAAACTAAACGAACATGATCTGATATGGAAATCGTATTGGACACCTGTATATGTAAATAAATACAAATACCAAATAAAACATGAACCCCCCTGTAAAACAAATGAGGGTAAGAATGAACCAAACATCTTTTTTAATCAGAAATCATAGTGGACATCATAACATGGAATTAAAGACGCAAAGACATGTAAATGGACTACATGAAAAACATGAACCCCACTAAAAACCAAGGGGCAAACTCTGGTGCTCTGGAACAGTAAGTAGTTCCTGTTTCACTAAAAACCGGGGGGGCAAACTCTGGTGCTCTGGAACAGTAAGTAGTTCCTGTTTCCCTAAAAACCACGGGGCAAACTCTGGTGCTCTAGAACAGTAAGTAGTTCCTGTTTCACTAAAAACCAAGGGGCAAACTCTGGTGCTCTGGAACAGTAAGTAGTTCCTGTTTCACTAAAAACCGGGGGGCAAACTCTGGTGCTCTGGAACAGTAAGTAGTTCCTGTTTCACTAAAAACCGGGGGGCAAACTCTGGTGCTCTGAAACAGTAAGTAGTTCCTGTTTCACTAAAAACCACGGGGCAAACTCTGGTGCTCTGGAACAGTAAGTAGTTCCTGTTTCACTAAAAACCGGGGGGCAAACTCTGGTGCTCTAGAACAGTAAGTAGTTCCTGTTTCACTAAAAACCGGGGGGCAAACTCTGGTGCTCTGGAACAGTAAGTAGTTCCTGTTTCACTAAAAACCGGGGGGCAAACTCTGGTGCTCTGGAACAGTAAGTAGTTCCTGTTTCACTAAAAACCACGGGGCAAACTCTGGTGCTCTAGAACAGTAACTTGAGTAAGTAGTTCCTGTTTCACTAAAAACCGGGGGGCAAACTCTGGTGCTCTGGAACAGTAAGTAGTTCCTGTTTCACTAAAAACCGGGGGGCAAACTCTGGAACAGTAAGTAGTTCCTGTTTCACTAAAAACCACGGGGCAAACTCTGGTGCTCTAGAACAGTAAGTAGTTCCTGTTTCACTAAAAACCGGGGGGCAAACTCTGGTGCTCTAGAACAGTAAGTAGTTCCTGTTTCACTAAAAACCGGGGGGCAAACTCTGGTGCTCTGGAACAGTAAGTAGTTCCTGTTTCACTAAAAACCACGGGGCAAACTCTGGTGCTCTAGAACAGTAACTTGAGTAAGTAGTTCCTGTTTCACTAAAAACCGGGGGGCAAACTCTGGTGCTCTGGAACAGTAAGTAGTTCCTGTTTCACTAAAAACCGGGGGGCAAACTCTGGAACAGTAAGTAGTTCCTGTTTCACTAAAAACCACGGGGCAAACTCTGGTGCTCTAGAACAGTAAGTAGTTCCTGTTTCACTAAAAACCGGGGGGCAAACTCTGGTGCTCTGGAACAGTAAGTAGTTCCTGTTTCCCTAAAAACCACGGGGCAAACTCTGGTGCTCTAGAACAGTAAGTAGTTCCTGTTTCACTAAAAACCACGGGGCAAACTCTGGTGCTCTGGAACAGTAAGTAGTTCCTGTTTCACTAAAAACCGGGGGGCAAACTCTGGTGCTCTGGAACAGTAAGTAGTTCCTGTTTCACTAAAAACCAGGGGGCAAACTCTGGAACAGTAAGTAGTTCCTGTTTCACTAAAAACCACGGGGCAAACTCTGGTGCTCTAGAACAGTAAGTAGTTCCTGTTTCACTAAAAACCGGGGGGGAAACTCTGGTGCTCTGGAACAGTAAGTAGTTCCTGTTTCCCTAAAAACCACGGGGCAAACTCTGGTGCTCTAGAACAGTAAGTAGTTCCTGTTTCACTAAAAACCGGGGGGCAAACTCTGGTGCTCTGGAACAGTAAGTAGTTCCTGTTTCACTAATGGCACTCGTCATGTAATCCAGAAAATTCCAGATGGAAGTGAACCCATGCAAACATAGCATTTGATGGAAATGAACCAAGGAATACATCATTATGCCCTGCCATGAGGCCTCGGTGGCATTGATTTTTACTCATGTCTGAACATACGTACATCTGTCCTTCCTGCATTTGAAATTTATTAGCAAGGTCAGGGATCATTAAAGGAAGGCCAAGTTCTATTTAAGACTCTATCACTTTTACTGTTCTGGAGTTTTGCCCCTGTGGGGGGCATCTGTACCCTGTTTCTACTTGTAAGAGAGATAGAGATGTTTGTTATGTATTCAGTCATGTGTCACTAATTTTATAGGTTAAGGATTAAATTTTGTACAAAAAAAGGAACACTATAGAAAGTTATGAAATGATACAGGCTCAATGGGCTGAGCCTGTGTCGCTCAGCTTTCTGGTGAAATCAGGTGCCCCGGAAGGGTAGGCAGTTCCTGCTCCACATATGACACTGGTCGTCTTACTCTTGTAATTAAGCCAGATGTACTGAGATAGTTAAACACAAAAAATTGTACTAGTAAATTGCCCCCTCAAGAGGCCTTCCGTCTTATAAGATCACTTTTACATTGCAGAAGGGGTGGCCTTATAAGAGGTCCCCTTAGGTGGACTTCTGTATTTGATTATGCAAGATTTCTTTTATTTTTTTTTCAGAACTGAACTAGAAAAACAAGGGAAAAATCCAGATGGTAGTGAACCAATGAAAACATAGCATTTGATGGAGATGAATCATGGGATACTTTATTTCTGTTTGTAAGAGAGAGGGAGACATTTGTTATATAGTGAGCCATTAAAGTTCATTTTTTTCTATCATCGATGTATAAAAAAATAAAGATTGTATATCGAATTTAAGATTTATTGAATTCCTTGGAGAGACTGCATCGGTGGTGTAATGGTTAGTGTGCTCACATCAAGTGCATTAGATCATGGATTCAAGCCCCAGTCAGGTCAAACCAGACTATTAGAATCTGTATTTGCTGTTTCTCTGCTAAAGCAAGTAGCATTAAGGAGAAAGAGCAAACAATAGTTGCTCAGAATCAGGTTAATGTGTCGGTGTGGAGCAATATGTCAACCTGCAGACTGTTGTAGCACTATAAAAATCCAACTAAGCATGTTGGTTTAGTACAAAGCAGACAACATCATCTCATCAAAATGTAACTTGTTCTCACCATGGTATAGCTAAAAAATTGCTCACTTACACCAATCATTTACTCTGACACTCACTCTCATTGAGACTCACAATTGAAAATTTGTAAACAAGACTACACCAAAATAATTGAGACATGTTTTTTTCTGAAATGTTCTGAAAAATAAATGGGTTATATCACAAATATTGTGCATACCCGACCCCTTCTGTTTTGAGGTAACCCAGAGGTATGTTGAGATCCTATTAACACATTTATCCCGACCACATTTTAATGCCTGTCCCAAGCCAGGACCTGGATTTCCAACATCATATATTGTGGTCTTTTTTTTTATGTTCAATTTTTTGAGGTTAGAGGTGATTGTTCGTTTTGTTGATATTGGTGGAATTGTTGACAATCAGTTTTAACTTTCTTTTCATATTAATATTTTGAGTTTTAGTAATCAGATGATCTACAAAACACTGCACAGGAAGAGTTTGAACATACCGAAGTGGTAATCAGAATCCGTATATCGAAGAAGAACAGACAACACAATGACCAAAAGAAAAAGTACAAAAGGACAAACAACGATCAACAAAACTAAAGATAGATTAACACGAACCCCACTAAAAACCTGATAATCACACCAATCGTCCAACATATCTACTGTTACTATAAATAGATCACAGGGTGTAAAAAACACATACAGACCCAAGAAGACTGCAATATTTCTACCAAAACACTGAAATTTGAACAGTAATTTAGAATGGGGAAACCCAAGGACCATTCCTGCAAAGGTTGGATCATATTGGCCCAGTTGATATTTTTTAAAGTGATTTTGCTTACCAGTAATTATGCTGTATTTCCATAATCAGCAAAAATCTGCACAACGCCCCCACCCCCAATCTATGTTAAATAGCTCCTAATTATTACATTATAGTTAATATATGAACTGGTTCTGGTTCTGACTTAAAAAAAAACTTTGCCAATTTAAGAATTTTCAATTATTAGTACTGGTGACAACCTTAGATGGATTTCAGACCAATCAAATACAATTTAGGTTTTATGGTGTTTAACACCACTTTCAACAATATTTCAGTTATATTGTGGTGTGCAGTTTTATTGGTGGAGGAAACCACCAACCTGTCGCAAGTCACTGACAAACTTTATCACATATGTTGTATCGAGTACACCTCGCCATGAGCGGGGTTCGAACTCACAACTTTAGTGGTGATAGACACTGATTGCACAGGTAGTTGTAAATCCAACCACGATGGCTCCAAATACAATTTAGAAAGGAGACCATCCAAGGACCATTTCAGCCAGGTTTGGTTCATATTTGTCCAGTGGTTTCAAAGAAGATTAAAACGTAAAAAGTTAACATGACGGACACCAGAAACCACCTGATAGCAAAAAGTCGCCCAGACTTTAGTCCCGACAAAGTAAAAAAAACATTGAATAGGTCCATAAGACATTGAGAACTACTTGGAAATTCTTAAAATTTATAGGTAAAAATATACATCATTGTTAATAATATGTATCACAAACAGTTCCATCAAAACATTTTCGTAGGATACAACTGGACCACCCAGATTGTCCAGTCTCTGATTAAACAGTGCCAGCATCTTTGGCTGGAGGACCCAGATTGTCCAGTGTATAATTAAACAATGCCAGCATCTTGGGCTAACTGATAAAAAAGTCCTTCTGTATTCTGTAGTAATCCGTCTGGTGTATCAAACTCTCTGATTTCACCATCATCTAGCACCATAATTCTACAAAAATAAAATAAAGTGGTGATATTGTGTGGTGTATCAAACTGATTTCACCAACATCTAGCACCATAATTCTACAAAAAAAAGAAAATAAAGTGGTGATATTGTGTGGTGTATCAAACTGATTTCACCATCATCTAACACCATAATTCTACAAAAAGAAAATAGTGGCGATATTGTGTGGTGTATCAAACTCTGATTTCACCATCATCTAACACCATAATTCTACAAAAAAAGAAAATAAAGTGGTGATATTGTCTGGTGTATGAAACTCTGATTTCACCATCATCTAGCACCATAATTCTACAAAAAAAGAAAATAAAGTGGTGATATTGTGTGGTGTATCAAACTCTGATTTCACCTTCATCTAACACCATAATTCTACAAAAAAAGAAAATAAAGTGGTGATATTGTGTGGTGTATCAAACTATGATTTCACCATCATCTAGCACCATAATTCTACAAAAAAAGAAAATAAAGTGGTGATATTGTCTGGTGTGTGAAACTCTCTGATTTCACCTTCATCTAACACCATAATTCTACAAAAAAAAGAAAATAAAGTGGTGGTATTGTGTGGTGTATCAAACTCTGATTTCACCATCATCTTAACACCATAATTCTACCCAAAAAAATGGTGATATTGTGTGGTGTATCAAACTCTGATTTCACCATCATCTAACACCATAATTCTACAAAAAAAGTGGTGATATTGTCTGGTGTATGAAACTCTGATTTCACCTTCATCTAACACCATAATTCTACAAAAAAAGAAAATAAAGTGATTGTATCAAACTGATTTCACCATCATCTTAACACCATAATTCTACAAAAAAAGAAAATAAAGTGGTGATATTGTGTGGTGTATCAAACTCTGATTTCACTATCATCTAACACCATAATTCTACAAAAAGAAAATAAAGTGGTGTATCAAACTCTCTGATTTCACCAAAATCTAGCACCATAATTCTACAAAAAAGAAAATAAAGTGGTGATATTGTCTGGTGTATGAAACTCTGATTTCACCTTCATCTAACACCATAATTCTACAAAAAAAGAAAATAAAGTGGTGTATCAAACTCTGATTTCACCATCATCTAGCACCATAATTCTACAAAAAAAGAAAATAAAGTAGTGATATTGTCTGGTGTATAAAACTCTGATTTCACCTTCATCTAACACCATAATCCTACAAAAAAAGAAAATAAAGTGATTGTATCAAACTGATTTCACCATCATCTAGCACCATAATTCTACTAAATAGAAAATAAAGTGGTGATATTGTGTGGTGTATCAAACTCCGATTTCACCATCATCTAACACCATAATTCTACAAAAAAAGAAAATAAAGTGGTGATATTGTCTGGTGTATGAAACTCTCTGATTTCACCTTCATCTAACACCATAATTCTACAAAAATAAAATAAAGTGGTGATATTGTCTGGTGTATGAAACTCTCTGATTTCACCTTCATCTAACACCATAATTCTACAAAAAAATAAAATAAAGTGGTGATATTGTCTGGTGTATGAAACTCTCTGATTTCACCTTCATCTAACACCATAATTCTACAAAAAAAGAAAATAAAGTGGTGATATTTCCTGGTGTATCAAACTCTCCGATTTCACCATCATCTAACCATAATTCTACAAAAATAAAATAAAGTGGTAATATTGTCTGGTGTATGAAACTCTCTGATTTCACCTTCATCTAACACCATAATTCTACAAATAAAAAAAATAAAGTGGTGATATTGTCTGGTGTATCAAACTCTCCGATTTCACCATCATCTAACCATAATTCTACAAAAATTAAATAAAGTGGTGATATTGTCTGGTGTATGAAACTCTCTGATTTCACCTTCATCTAACACCATAATTCTACAAAAAAAGAAAATAAAGTGGTGATATTGTGTGGTGTATCAAACTCTGATTTCACCATCATCTAACACCATAATTCTACAAAAAAAGAAAATAAAGTGGTGTATCAAACTCTCTGATTTTAACCATTATCTAGCACCATAATTTTACAAAATAGAAAATAAAGTGGTGATAGTTGTGTGGTGTATCAAATTCTGATATCACCATTCATCATCAAACACATTATTCTATATAAGTAGGGTCCGCCGTGGCCGTATGTTAGTTGGATTTACAACTATCTGCCTATCACCACTGATGTGAGTTCGAATCTCGATTAGGGCGAGGTGTACAACATTATGTGATAAAGTTTGTCAGTGACTTAAGACAGGTCGGTGGTTTTCTCCTGGTGCTCCCATTTCCTCCACCAATAAAACCGACCGCCACGATATAACTGAAATATTGTTGAAAGTGGCATTAAACACCATCAAACAATCAAACAATCTATATAAGTAACAAGTGTTAATATTGGGTTAGGGTTATCTCGCACCATAATTCTACAAAATAGAAAATAAAACGGTAATATTGTGTGGTGTATCAAACTGATTTTAGCATTATTTAACACCATAATTCTACAAAATTGCCTTGACCTGTTATAATTAATGACCGTAGGAAGTCTGTGAGCAATCGTTATCCCTGTGCAGCTTTACCTGTTATAATTAATGACTGTATGAAGTCTGTGAGCAATCGTTATCCCTGTACAACTGTACCTGTCATAATTAATGACCGTATGAAGTCTGTGACAAATTGTTATCACTGTACAACCTTACCTGTCATAATTAATGACCGTATGAAGTCTGTGAGCAATCGTTATCCCTGTACAACCTTACTTGTCATAATTAATGACCGTATGAAGTCTGTGAGCAATCGTTATCCCTGTACAACCTTACCTGTCATAATTAATGACCGTATGAAGTCTGTGACCAATCGTTATCACTGTACAACCTTACCTGTCATAATTAATGACCGTATGAAGTCTGTGACCAATTGTTATACCTGTACAACCTTACCTGTCATAATAAATGACTGTATGAAGTATGTGACCAATCGTTATGCCTGTACAACCTTACCTGTCATAATTAATGACCGTATGAAGTCTGTGACCAATTGTTATACCTGTACAACCTTACCTGTCATAATAAATGACTGTATGAAGTATGTGACCAATCGTTATCCCTGTACAACCTTACCTGTCATAATTAATGACTGTATGAAGTCTGTGAGCAATCGTTATCCCTGTACAACCTTACCTATCATAATTAATGACCGTATGAAGTCTGTGAGCAATAGTTATCCCTGTACAACTTTACCTGTCATAATTAATGGCCGTATGAAGTCTGTGAGCTATTGTTATCCCTGTACAACCTTACCTGTCATAATTAATGACCGTATGAAGTCTGTGAGCAATCATTATGCCTGTACAACCTTACCTATCATAATTAATGACCGTATGAAGTCTGTGAGCAATCGTTATCCCTGTACAACCTTACCTGTCATAATGACCGTATGAAGTCTGTGAGCAATCATTATACCTGTACAACCTTACCTGTCATAATTAATGACCGTATGAAGTCTGTGAGCAATCGTTATCCCTGTACAACCTTACCTGTCATAATGAATGACCGTATGAAGTCTGTGAGCAATAGTTATCCCTGTACAACCTTACCTGTCATAATTAATGACCGTATGAAGTCTGTGAGCAATAGTTATCCCTGTACAACCTTACCTGTCATAATGACCATATGAAGTCTGTGAGCAATCATTATGCCTGTACAACCTTACCTGTCATAATTAATGACCGTATGAAGTCTGTGAGCAATCATTATCCCTGTACAACCTTACCTGTCATAATGACCGTATGAAGTCTGTGAGCAATCGTTATCACTGTACAACCTTACCTGTCATAATTAATGACCGTATGAAGTCTGTGAGCAATCGTTATCACTGTACAATCTCTGAATGTCTTGTGTATTGTATGCTGTATCAGATCATCAGTTTCTAAGTCTATGGCAGCTGTGGCCTCATCAAGTATCAACAGCTTAGTATCCTTCAGTAGACTACGGGCCAAACAAACAAGTTGTCTCTGACCAATACTAAAATAAAATGTCATTCATTTTAATCTACATTCAAAATGTTTTTAATGCATTTTTACGGGGTTGTTGTGGTCGTGATCATATGGTAGTTGAATTTACAACTACCTGTGCAATCAGTGCTTATCATCACTGAAGTTGTGAGTTCGAATCCCTCTCATGGCAAGGTGTACTCAATATAATTTTATGTAATAAAGTTTGTCAGTGACTTGTGGCAGATAGGTGGTTTTCTCTGGGTACGCCGGTTTCCTCCACCATTAAAACTGACTGCCACTATATAACTGAAATATTGTTGAAAGTGGCGTTAAACACCATAAACTTTAACCCTGCATGAAACGGAATCCTGTATAAACAACCTTTATTAGAGTCCCAAATGTAGGAAATCTTTATAAATTTAACCTGTATAAACCAAACCTGTCTATTCTGAACACAACAGTTGGTTCCAAGCAGGTCATTTCTTGACCAACTTTGCTGAAATTTACTCTCACAAACTCAAATTGTTTTTGAAGTTTTTCTTCATAATCTTCATATAATTTTGTGATTTAAGATTTTTTTTTTAAATTTCGATTTAAATACAAATCTTAATTTGAACATGACAAACTACTATATAATCATAGTATTTTTGACTTCAAGATTTCAAGACTGTGTTTAAATCGTGAAAAGTTATACGAGTATTATAACAACATAATTTGCACTTGTGATGAGCGAAAATATTAATAAAATTGGTTATGAGTTGACCTCTGTATAATGTTTTGAATAAATGTGGTTTAACATGAAATATACAGTGCTCCCTCGGTCAACCCCCCCGTTTTATCGCCAACCGCCAAAATTCTCGTCTGTACCGATTTCCCCCATAAAAATACCCCGTTATACTGCCAAACTCAGCTACCGCCATCCGCCACAGGTTTTCAAACACAAAAGTCGTAAAACCAATTTAAATTTCTCCGTTAGTACCGCCCACAACTACCTTTTGACAGCTGTGTATTGATCGGTAATTATGGAATGTCAAAACTGGTCACTGGACACGGTCATTGATCTCATAGTTGAGGGTGGGAACAGGTGATCAGTTGTTTTGATTAGAATAATTACCTGTATTTACTTTTCTAGTGATTACATTTGTACTTTTAATCCTGAGTAAAATTTGTAATTTAATTAGTTGTCATAAAAATGTCGTGCTTGAAGAGAAAGTGTAATTAATTAGACGACAAACAAAAACTTGCAATTATAAGTTATGCAAAGGAAAATCCAAAATTAACATAAGAACAAATTGCCGATAATTTGACAATTAAATGGGATCTTCCAATAACCCCACAAATGAAGATGAACTGTTGCTGTCACGTGTTTATAATGACCTTGATGTCCCGAGCTACAAATGACGGTTCAAGAATTTGTCAACATTGACAAAGATCTGCAAACTGTACAGGACATTTCTGATGTGAATATAATTATTCTAATTTATTTATTTATTAAACATGTATTATTTATACTTATGTATTTGTACAAGTGCAAAATGCATGTCAGTCGAGTTGAAAGTTTATCTTTTCATATGATTGCCAAACTCGTTATACCGCCAAACTACCAACTGCACAGAAGGTGGCGGTTTAATGAGGGAGCACTGTATAGGGAAAAATCAGAAGTACACACATGCTTCCAGTAAACTGTCACTTGGTTCCACTTGTCGTAAGCACTTCTCGGTCCTTTCCTTTTTCATGACTTATCACTGACTTTGTAACTGGAGCAACAGGACATGTGCCACTAGTGGAGCAGGAACTGCTTAACCTTCCAGAGCACCTGATTTCACCCCCGGTTTTTAGTGGGGTTCGTGTTGCTCGATCTTTAGTTTTATATGTATGTTTTGTTGATCGTTGTTTGTCCATTTGTACTTTTTCTTTTGGCCATTGTGTTGTCTGTCCTTCGATTTACAGATTATGATTACTTTTTTGGTATCTTCAAACTTTTCTTAAAAAATTATATTTCATATATATATATCAAAATCTATTGTGGATTAAGTTTCGGATTAATATACCTGAGGTTTTGTCCACCTTCACCACAATCAAACTCCAGATTGTGAGAAGAATCTAGAAGGAAATCTTTCAGATGAGCATGTTCTAATGCTTGCCATATATCTTCATCTGAATGTTGATCCTGCGGATCTAAGTTCATCTTTAAACTTCCTGAGAATAAAACTGGGTCCTGAAATAAAACATATTCTTCAACTTGAATTTACTTCATATAAAATTTCCGCACTAAAATGAATATAAACCAGTAAAACTAGAGGCTCACATGAGCCTGAATCCGTCACACAATAAAGATGATTTATCGGCAAATTGGACATTTTTCCTTTCATCTGTGCCACTGATAAAGTCTGGATCACTGAACTGATCTTGATCCACAAAAATATTAGGTCGGTTCGTAACTCGCATGCACAAGTTAATCGGTCAATTTGACATAAAACACATTATGACATCACTGATAAAACAATAACGTCAGTTCTGAAGGCCTCGTTGAGATATTAGCGATAATGTCTGTCTCGACCTATAATTGCAGTTATTCTATATTTATTGAACTATTGTATATCTTCTTAAAAAAAATTTCAGATCATTTTATTCAAAAGCCTGTGTAGCTACATATGTGGTTTACATAACTCATTTGACCAGGGAAAATATCATAATGAGTCAAAAAAAAATACACTCCCTTTCATTCACAAAATGAAAATTACAAACATACATGTACATTTAATTTAACAACATATATATCATCATTTTGTCTTCTCACAAAAGAGTTTGGGTTATCAATAATTAAATTAACTAGAACTGTGAGTGACCTCACTGAGTGATACCCCCCGCTTGCAATACTATGATGTTCAAACTTTGGAATACAGGTATATTAGCAAGCTACCTATGAAAAATGAACGGATATGGAGTTATGTCAAGGAGACAACATCCCATCTCCAAAATAAACTAACCAAGAACATACATCTAGGGGTCGCCACAAGGTCTTCAACAAAGTGGGATTGTTTAAAATCAATACGGTTTCATCAGTATACATGTGGATTACAACATTTCCTAACTTTTTTACAAGAGGATATAGGTCACATCAAATGTTATTGATTCAAAATTAGCTTACATCACCTTCCAAATTTTTGACAGGAACCATATTCCTTCATGCACATCTGCAGGCAGTGTATTACAACTGTGTAAAGTTTCATTTAAATCCAATGTGCTGTTTAGGAGGAGTTGCACTTACAAGCCCATCTCTCCATACAGAACGTATTTCAGAGTATTAGTTAAATTATCTCCCCTTCCAAATTTTGGACAGCAACCATATTCCTTCATGCACATCTGCAGGTAGTGTATTACAACTGTGTAAAGTTTCATAAAAATCCAATGAGCAGTTTAGTAGGAGTTGCGCTTACAAGGTACATGCTCCCCCTCCCCCCCCCCCTTTTCGTGAAAGTATAAGTTAAATTATCTCCCCTTTTAAATAATAATTACAACCAATCCGGTCAATTAAAATTTTATTGGACAATCTTACTTTACCTATGATTTCTTACCCTTCAGTGTACCCCACTTATGTGTCGCCCTATTTATTAAATACGTAACTATTGTATATCTTAGCATCTGTTACATGTTGATTCAAATATTTTGAAATTCCATTGTTACAATGCACAACTAATATTCTTCTGGTTTCAGAACTGTATGGTTCCTAGGCACTTTTTCAACAACAAAAATTAAAGGTCTGAAAGTCTTCCAATGCTGGAATTTAAATATTTTGACACTTTATATACTGAAGCATATATCCCTTAAACAAACTGAGGCTAGTACAAATCACACAAAGAAAGTTTAGGCCTGAATAACATAAAAGGTATAAAAATTAATTTATTTGACCTTGACATAAAAGATCAAGGTCAAAATGATATCATTCTTATATTTGACACTCTGTATAGTCTTAGTGCATTTACATTAACAATATAATGGCATTGGTTCCGTCATTTTACTAAAAGTTTGTCTATTACAACACATGGACACTCATGACACTGGTGCCTTCTTTTGTACTGGATTGAATCTCCATTTGAAAAGGATATTTAATGCCAATTACAATTGCATTTCCATTTATATTTAATGAGAATTATATTCTAATATTTTTTCTAATGTAGCCTTTGTAAAATTTTAGTTAGACACCAAAGCCTTGTTCCAATAACTCTGGGGACTATTTTTGTGCAAGCTTGAATCTGTGTATCAATATGATAATTCAGCCATTTATAATTGTATTCTAGTAACTGGTTCTTAAGAATTTTTTTTTATTTCTCCATGTTAAAATTTGGTCCCCCAGGGCTCAGGTCCCATGTACAGATCTAAAGCTACATATCATAAGGATACTGCACAGCAAAAATTGCAACATTTCTGTTGCTGGTTCTGGAGAAGAAATTTAAAGATTCACTTAATTTTCTCCTTTTAGACCCCCAAATAGACCCTTGCCAGGGGGGAGCGGGGTCAACTTTATTTGAAAAAAAAAACTGAATCTCCTCTTCCCAAGGACCATCCCTGCCAGGTTTGGTTCAATTTGGTTAAGCACTTTTACAGAAGATTAAAATGTGAAAAGTTAACATACGGCGGACGCTGAGTGATGGCAAAAGCTCACATGGTCTATAGGCCAGATGAGCTAATAAACTGTGATTTTTTTTATTGAACATATCATGTTCTCCCCATTATATAACTAAAAAATAAATCATTTGTCATTACACCATAATCACTCACTCACTCAAATGAAGCAGTTTTGGACACTTGAAGAAATTTTCAGTAACAAGATCCATCTTGGATGGGGATATGGAATGTCGGATACAATTTTTAAAAGGACTATCCCAGCCTAGTTTGAATTAAATGGGCTCAGTGGTTTCAGAGAGATTTAAAATTATTTTTGTCACAATTAGCCTAATTTACATATTTTTGACAAATATTTCAGCAAAACCCATAACAGTAACATATGCCATACTTTTAATTAAAATTGAACTACTTACTGTTCACATTGCAGCTCACTACAATTATGTGAAAATATGATTTTATTGGGTCTTTTAGGCATGTTTTATCCCTTATGATTTATTTATAGTAACAGCAGCCATGTTGGATGAATGGCGGGATTATTGGCACAATTTTAAAAGTAGACACACTAAGGATAATTCAGGCTAATTTTGGTTGAAATTGGCGGAGTGGTTTAAAAGATGATTTAAAAAAAAAAGTTTACAAGGTACGACAATGGAAACCATGTGATGACGATAGACCACATGACCCCTTGGATGAGGTAAGCTAATGAAGGACATGACTTACCTGAGGTAAAATTGTCAACTTTGACCTACAATCATGTAGTCCCATTCTAGACAAGTCTTCTCCATCTATCATTATGCTCCCAGAAACTGGTTCAACCAATCGGAACATCGCAAGAGTCAGAGAAGATTTACCTGCCCCTGTTCGTCCAACTATACCAACCTTAAAATAGATTACATTATAAAATGTAAATTAATTTTGAAAAGATATAACAGTAGTCACCCTCTTATAAGGCCACACACAACAAAGGCTACCCTCTTATCATGCCAGATTATAGATCGTAAGATAGTAAAATACTTCTTAGTTGTCCCCACCCCTCTTATAAGGCCACACACAACAAAGGCTACCCTCTTATCATGCCAGATTATAGATCGTAAGATAGTAAAATACTTCTTAGTTTTCCCCACCCCTCTTATAAGGCCACACACAACAAAGGCTACCCTCTTATCATACCAGATTATAGATCGTAAGATAGTAAAATACTTCTTAGTTGTCCCCATTCCTCTTATAAGGCCACACACAACAAAGGCTACTCTCTTATCATACCAGATTATAGATCGTAAGATAGTAAAATACTTCTTAGTTGTCCCCACCCCTCTTATAAGGCCATTTTTCACAGTAGTAGAGGGGGCTACTGTACATTATTTCCCCTTTACACTCTTTTTAAGTGAGGAATTCGGAGATATTTTAATTTTAAGTCAATCAAATAAGCCATAATTGATACTAGCAGCCATGCTGAATTTCTGATTAAATCAAAAATCATGCTGAGGACTACCAAAGTAAGTTCGATTCCAATTGGGCCAGTAGTTTGTAAAAAATAATTTAAATTGTTAAAAGTTAATAGATGCAAACGATGGACACAAAGTGATGACAATACCTCACATGGACCTTTGATTCATGAGAGTAAAAAGACATTTGGTATCTATTAAGTATTCTTGCCTTTTCTCCTCCATGTATTGTAGTAGTGATGTCTTTTAATACAAGGTGAAGGTCATCTCTATATTTAGTAGAATAGTTTTTGAAGTTAACACAACCCTTCTGTGGCCATTTAACACTAGGTCTGTAATCACCAATAAGATCTGCCTACAAAAACATTCAAATAATCGACTAATGTGAATATGGTAAAATTGTTTTGAGAGACTAATCTCTTTTTTTTGTCACTACTGTATACAATTAATGTCCCATGTCTTATTATTATTATTTTTGTAATTACGAGCCTCTCTTTGAAAAGAACATGTGTCTAGAAAGAAAATATTATGTTGACAAAAGGTGATGATTTCTCTTTAAAAGTTGTCCAATAATATGCATTCATGTTTTTAGTTCTGTGCTGTGATGTCCGCTACGATTTCCACATGAGAACAATGTTCAGTTTCTTTCTACTCACATTTGTTTTATAAGGGGTTCATGTTTTATTAATGTTATTTGTAAATATTAATGTTATTTGTAATTATTAATGTTATTTGTAATTATTTATGTTATTTGTAATTATTAATGTTATTTGTAATTATTTATGTTATTTGTAATTATTAATGTTATTTGTAATTATTAATGTTATTTGTAATTATTTATGTTATTTGTAATTATTAATGTTATTTGTAATTATTAATGTTATTTGTAATTATTAATGTTATTTGTAATTATTAATGTTATTTGTAATTATTTATGTTATTTGTAATTATTAATGTTATTTGTAATTATTTATGTTATTTGTAATTATTAATGTTATTTGTAATTATTAATGTTATTTGTAATTATTTATGTTATTTGTAATTATTTATGTTATTTGTAATTATTAATGTTATTTGTAATTATTTATGTATAATGATGTTCAACAAGATTTCCACATTTGATGATCCTTGTTTCATTTAACAGTAACACAGCAGGTGACACAAGTAGAACAGAAACTACATACCCTTCAGGAGCATATGAGTTCACCCCTTTTAATAGTGTGGTTCGTGTTGCTAAATCGTTTGCTTTTTGTGTAGAATCTATTGACCTTTATTTGTCTCTCTATCATTTTTCTTTTAGCCATTGTGTTGTCTGTGATTCTTAAAACTACAACTTCTAATTATTCCTCTTGGTAATTTCAAACTTTTCTTACATCCTGTTTAAAGTAAGGGAAGATCAATTTACTCTCCATTTGTATTAGTGGAAGATCAAAAGACCAAGTTAAGGGAAGATTCAGTTATCTTCTGTTTAAGTTAATAAAACATCATGTTTTCTCCTGTTTAAGTTAAAGAAGAATCAAGCTACCTCCTGTTTGAGTTATCAAAAGTTCAAGTCAAAGGAAGATCAAGTTTTCTCCTGTTTAAGTTAAAGAAGAATCAAGCTACCTCCTGTTTAAGTTATCAAAAGTTCAAGTCAAAGGAAGATCAAGTTTTCTCCTGTTTAAGTTAAAGAAGAATCAAGCTACCTCCTGTTTGAGTTATCAAAAGTTCAAGTTAAAGGAAGATCAAGTTATCTCCTGTTTAAGTTAAAGAAGAATCAAGCTACCTCCTGTTTGAGTTATCAAAAGATCAAGTTAAAGGAAGATCAAGTTATCTCCTGTTTAAGTTAAAGAAAAATCAAGCTACCTCCTGTTTGAGTTATCAAAAGTTCAAGTTAAAGGAAGATCAAGTTATCTCCTGTTTAAGTTAAAGAAGAATCAAGCTACCTCCTGTTTGAGTTATCAAAAGTTCAAGTTAAAGGAAGATCAAGTTATCTCCTGTTTAAGTTAAAGAAGAATCAAGCTACCTCCTGTTTGAGTTATCAAAAGTTCAAGTTAAAGGAAGATCAAGTTATCTCCTGTTTAAGTTAAAGAAGAATCAAGCTACCTCCTGTTTGAGTTATCAAAAGATCAAGTTAAAGGAAGATCAAGTTATCTCCTGTTTAAGTTAAAGAAGAATCAAGCTACCTCCTGTTTGAGTTATCAAAAGTTCAAGTTAAAGGAAGATCAAGTTTTCTCCTGTTTAAGTTAAAGAAGAATCAAGCTACCTCCTGTTTGAGTTATCAAAAGTTCAAGCTAAAGGAAGATCAAGTTTTCTCCTGTTTAAGTTAAAGGAGAATCAAGAAGGGAAGATCAAGTTATCTCCTGTTTAAGTTAAAGAAGAATCAAGCTACCTCCTGTTTAAGTTATCAAAAGTTCAAGTTAAGGGAAGATCAAGTTATCTCCTGTTTAAGTTAAAGGAGAATCAAGCTACCTCCTGTTTGAGTTATCAAAAGTTCAAGTTAAAGGAAGATCAAGTTATCTCCTGTTTAAGTTAAAGAAGAATCAAGCTACCTCCTGTTTGAGTTATCAAAAGTTCAAGTTAAGGGAATATCAAGTTATCTCCTGTTTAAGTTAAAGGAGAATCAAGATACCTCCTGTTTAAGTTATCAAAAGTTCAAGTTAAGGGAAGATCAAATTACCTCCTGTTTTTAGTTAAAGGAGGATCAAGATACCTCCTGTTTAAGTTAACAAAAGATCAAGTTATCTCCTGTTTAAGTTAAAGAAGAATCAAGCTACCTCCTGTTTGAGTTATCAAAAGTTCAAGTTAAGGGAATATCAAGTTATCTCCTGTTTAAGTTAAAGGAGAATCAAGATACCTCCTGTTTAAGTTATCAAAAGTTCAAGTTAAGGGAAGATCAAATTACCTCCTGTTTTTAGTTAAAGGAGGATCAAGATACCTCCTGTTTAAGTTATCAAAAGTTCAAGTTAAGGGAAGATCAAATTACCTCCTGTTTTAAGTTAAAGGAGGATCAAGCTACCTCCTGTTTAAGTTAACAAAAGATCAAGATATCTCCTGTTCAGTTATCAAAAGTTCAAGTAAGGGAAGATCAAGTTTCGTCTTGTTTAAGCTAAATTAGAATCAAGCTACCTTCTGCTTAAGTTATCAAAAGATTACACTACCTCCTTTGTTTTAAGTTAAGCATATATATAATATTACATCTTCCTCAAGGTAAGGGAGGATTAAGTTACCTCATGTTTAAGTTCTGTATATTCTTGAATCCTCTCCACAGCAACAATATTGGTTTCTAAATCACTTGTCATCCTTACAAGCCAGTTTAACGTACCTGTTATCTACAAAACAAATGAAACCAGTATTATTTATAAATACATGTACATAAATAAATTTTTCTGAAAGGAATTTTCCTAAGGAATTCATTAAAAAATTCCCATTAAAATTAGATGAAAAATAAGCTCTCCTTGTACAAATAACAGAAACATCCATTTTTGCACACTATGGCCTCTTGTTTAGAATCGGGAAGGGTTACAATGTTACAATACCCCAGAACAATACCAAGCTTTATTCAGCACCAAAGGTTCATTGTGTTCAAAATTCAGAAGGTTCCGTCAACTAAAACTTAAGTTATTGCATGGCAACCATTCTGCTTACCGACAGACGATAACGACAACGACAGGGCCATAACATAATACGATAGCACAATTTTTTTTGGTGATTATAAAGCTATGTTGCTCCTAGGTTAAAGTCATCAGAAAAAAAATTCTATGGTCATCATCACAAACTGATTGACAGTTAAGAAATATCCATTTCTCTAATGGCAATGAATTGTTTACTCTTTTATATTTATTTCCTTTCCTCTATCATTGACAAGACCTTTACCAGACTTGACGATATGAGTAATACAGTGGGTGTCTTATAAGAAGCAGGAACTGCTTTCCCTCTGCTAGCAACTCGATATCCTACAGTTTTTTGTGTGGGGTCCATGTTGCTCATCTTTTTATTTTTCTGTCTTGTTTTTTTGTTTTGTTTGTCTTTTATCTGTGTCTTGTGTCCAATGTTGTACGTGCCTCTGGATTGGCCATTCTTGATTGACCCTTCGGTTTTCTCCAACGTTTATTTCTCTCAAAATAAATAAAATTATCTACATAAAACTGAAAATAAACAATTCATAAAAAAATTTATTTCAACCCTAAGTGTGCTATCTATTTACCTATATGAACAGATTTTTTTTACACTATTATAAAATATATAAATATTCCACTGAACATCCATATATTTTCAAAAGGTCTAAAACTTTATACACAAATTTTCACTATAAAAAAATCGGCAAAAATCTGTTTGGTTATACAATGTGAATTCATGAAGCACAAGCAATATATACAATGCAAGAACACTACATGACACAAAGCTAACTATAGAATCTCCGTCTGCTACCAGTGGATTACAATATTTATCCATTCTTAATAGTAAAATTTTCTAATTTTAAAGCTCGAGCTTAGGGGTGTAATGATACACTTTTTCCACAAATGATACGTATCGCGATATTTGATATGTATTACGATATGTTTTATAGGAAACTGTAACTATTCCTTGAAGTCCATGCTGGTCGCCATGTTTTTTTTTAATATGAGGTCGCTTACGTACTAGTGGAAATTATAAATATTTGATTAATTAATTTTAAAAGCGTAAATTAATCGATTCACTTTTCTCAAAATATTAATTAAATGATCACCAAAAGAAGAAAACGGAAGTTCAACAACTACTTTTTTTTTCAAAAAATGAGCATCATATCGTTTGTATCGTAAGCGGCCTCCACATATCGTAAACCGAACCGTCCCCAAAATAATCACGATTTAGGTACATACGGTGAATCGTTTCCCCCTTACTCGAGCTAGTAGATTACGATATTTCTCCACTGGAGATCGATAAAGTTCAAGCTTTAAAATTTCAAAATGTAACTATTGAAAGTGAAGAAATGTTGTAATCTACTGGTAGCTGAAGCAGACTCTGTTTCTCCTATGAATAAAATGTAAAAATAATAATTTTTAAATTGTTTATTTCCATCGTAAATGATCATTGAAAGAAAACAAAATGTTCGAAAATTTAACAAAATGTTTAAACACACTAAGAATAGAAGAAACATGCTTATATTATTGCCTATAAAGTTACAAATATACAAGCTTAACACTAAAACAATCATTACATGACAAGAAACACTAATAGACACCATCAGTAACTACAATATTCTACAGTAGCAGACCAAAGGCAAAGCCATAAAAACTTAATACAAAACGAAAAATGCTAAAATCAAAAATAGGTGTTAATTTCTTTTTCTGATAAATTAACAAAGAATTCTTACATTGGGACTTTATATGAATTTTTGCTTAAAAAGGATTCCGTTTTATTAAAAAATATGGTTCTTGAAATACTATTTATCCAAAATGTTACAGGCATATGTTTTCACAGGTTATTGGTGTTCAATGCCAATTTCAACAATATTGATGAACAAAACAAAAATCTATTGCTCTGATATGCTTAATGAAATATACTAAAAGCAAATGACAAAAGATATATTATGACATAGCACAAGACTCTTGAAACTAAAAGTGCCATATATTTATATAAACCTGTAGGAAACAAAACACACACTAACTGACCTGCAATGCATATGTTACAGATAATCCAACCATAGCTCCGTCAATATCACCCCTCGCTAACACAGCAAATATGGCAGCCGCAAATATTACAATGTTACCAAGAAATTCTAGTCGTATACCTAACCATCTACATTGTAATAGAAAATATTACAATGTTACCAAGAAATTCTAGTCTTATACCTAACCACCTACAATTGTAATACAAAATATTACAATGTTACCAAGAAATTCTAGTCTTATACACAACCACCTACAATTGTAATAGAAAATATTACAATGTTACTAAGAAATTCTAGTCTCATATCATTGTCATAAAAAAACAACTGCGTTGAGATATTATCAGTCAATCAATTAAGAGTTTGATATTTTAATATTCATTTGGTTTATCAGAACCAATCTAATGACTTTTGCTTACCGCCCATCAGCAGGAATATTATTTTATATGACCTATGCAATTAGTGCCTATCACAACTAAGGTTTATCGGAGTTACTCCCCATTGGTGGTCAGATGCACTTTATATAACTTCAGGTTCCCACCCAAAATATATTGTAAACCAAGTAAGTTATAAAAAAATACGGGTCTTCAGAATAAAACTTGTATTGCCTGTTCCCAACTAATGTGCTTTACGACAAAGGTAAACAAAAGAGAAGAATATGTCCATAGAATATGGATGCCCACGCTTCTAGCTAAACATGTATTTTTCAACAAATCAAAGGGCATAACTCCAGAATGGAAAAATTGGTTAAGTCTGAAATCGAACTTGATCTTCCTTTTATGGTCCCTAATCTTGTGTATGGGTTAGGCTTCAGGTGTTTAATGTAAATCCAACTACCATACGATCATGACCATGATGGCCCTACCTTGTGATTGAATTTCAAATGATTTTCATAAGGAGAACTTAAATTATCAAACGTTTGAACCAAATGCGGGACATATTCATGTAATAAGAAACAATATGTTCATAATAACCCTAAATTAATATATTCAGTCAATCAAATTACCTATTTGCACCTATCCTGGCAAATGAGAACTTCTGATTCAGGTCAACTCTGTCATCAGAAATTTTAATGAATCTATCTTCTGCATCAAATGCCCTAATAACACTGGCCCCTGATATTGTCTCTCCAAAATGGTTATATAGAGGTGAGCGGCTGTTTGCTTCCAGTCTTCGCAGTTGTCGTGATGTTGAAACATAAAATCTCTGTAATCATAAAATTCAGGTTGGAATAAATATCGACTGAGTGAGCGATTGTTGTTTAACGCCAAGTGAGCAATTTTTCAGCCATATCGTGGTGAGAACAAGTTACTTTTCGATGATAAGATATTAAATGATGTTCACTTTGTACTAGGCCAACATGCTCAGCTGGATTGTTATAGTGCTAGCTCACAGAAACAACAGTATGTGGGTAGTCATGTTGCCCCACTCATAGAAACAACAGTATGTGGGTAGTCATGTTGCCCCACTCACAGAAACAACAGTATGTGGGTAGTCATGTTGCCCCACGCATAGAAACAACAGTATGTGGGTAGTCATGTTGCCCCACTCATAGAAACAACAGTATGTGGGTAGTCATGTTGCCCCACTCATAGAAACAACAGTATGTGGGTAGTCATGTTGCCCCACTCATAGAAACAACAGTATGTGGGTAGTCATGTTGCCCCACTCATAGAAACAACAGTATGTGGGTAGTCATGTTGCCCCACTCATAGAAACAACAGTATGTGGGTAGTCATGTTGCCCCACTCATAGAAACAACAGTATGTGGGTAGTCATGTTGCCCCACTCATAGAAACAACAGTATGTGGGTAGTCATGTTGCCCCACTCATAGAAACAACAGTATGTGGGTAGTCATGTTGCCCCACTCATAGAAACAACAGTATGTGGGTAGTCATGTTGCCCCACTCATAGAAACAACAGTATGTGGGTAGTCATGTTGTCCCACTCATAGAAACAACAGTATGTGGGTAGTCATGTTGCCCCACTCATAGAAACAACAGTATGTGGGTAGTCATGTTGCCCCACTCATAGAAACAACAGTATGTGGGTAGTCATGTTGCCCCACTCATAGAAACAACAGTATGTGGGTAGTCATGTTGCCCCACTCATAGAAACAACAGTATGTGGGTAGTCATGTTGCCCCACTCATAGAAACAACAGTATGTGGGTAGTCATGTTGCCCCACTCATAGAAACAACAGTATGTGGGTAGTCATGTTGCCCCACTCATAGAAACAACAGTATGTGGGCAGTCATGTTGCCCCACTCATAGAAACAACAGTATGTGGGTAGTCATGTTGCCCCACTCATAGAAACAACAGTATGTGGGTAGTCATGTTGCCCCACTCTGACACATTATCCAGGTTTGGAGCCATATGATCTTTGTTCTTACTCTATAAAACTGTGGAATAAATAAATAATAAATCAATTACAGCACACAGATGTAAACAAACTAAAATTCAAGCAAATTTCTAATTCTAAAGAACTGTGCTTTTATTGCCTTATTTCAACTTAGACTTTATAAACGTTAGTAAGACTGATCAGAAGAAATTCTCAATAATGTCTTCTGAATATTGCTTTATGAGCTAGCACACTAATAAAATTCTGAGTCAGATTGCTTGTCTAGTTGAAGCAGATAACAAATTTCACAGCTTAATTTGGTCTTACAATGAAAGAGGTGTAATATTACTCACTTGGTGTATAACAACATTGACTCATGCACTTTAAATATAAAGAGCAATTGATATTCTTCTCTCTAATTGAGGGGCCCGGGTGGCTCAATGAGTTAGGTTGTTGGATCTAACAACTCATACAAGCCTATCACCAATACGGCATGGGTTCGTGCCCGGCTTTGTAAATTATAAAAAAGGGTGCACTCGACTCGCAGCCGCAAGTAATAAAGTTTACCAGTTGCTTGCCCATGGTCGGTGGTTCTCTCCAGCTTCCTCCACCACTAAAACTGGTCGCCATGATATAGCTGAAATATTGTTGAAAGTGGCGTTAAACACCAAAAATCAAAATCAAATCAAATCTCTCTAATTGAATGTTCTTAACCAAAACCAAATCATTTATGAAGAAGTGATGAGAAAAGATCACATTCAATTTTCTACCTATTTATTCAGACTAAAAATTGGTAATTAATGTCACCTTATCAATCAATACAGAATGGATTTGATTCTAAAATTATACATTTTTTTATAAGAGTTATTTCTCCCAAGAATGGCAAAATAGTACCAGGTCTAGCAAAAGCAATGGAAAGGACAACAAATTTGAGTATAATTTTACTCTTTCACTGACCATGCTGTTGTATTTTAATTTTACTCTTTCACTGACCATGCTGTTGTATTTGAGTATAATTTTACTCTTTCACTGACCATGCTGTTGTATTTTCCATGTTTATGTTCTCATTCCTTTTTGTGATAATGTGTGCTCTATTTGAGTGAAAGAGAATCTGTGAGTTTTGGTTTGTTTATTTGTTTATATCTCTAAGGGACCATCGTGGTCGTGATCATATGGTAGTTGGATTTATAACTACCTATGCAATCAGTGCCTATCACCACCAACGTTGTGAGTTCGAATCCTGCACAGATGAGGCGTGCTTGATACAACATTATGTGATATAGTTTGTCAGTGACTTGCAACAGTTCGGGGGTTTCTCTGGGTACTCCGGTTTCCTCCACCAAAAAAAACCTGACCAACACGATATAATTGAAATATTGTTGTAAGTGGCATTAAACACCATAAACCAAACCCCCAACCCCTTATTTATATCTCTATCGTTGTTGCAGATCATGTTATCATGAAGGGACGGTTGGGATCCCATTATATAAATCAGTTTAAACCAGTCACATTTCTGTGTCTGTCCCAAGCAAGGACCTGGATTTCCATCGGCATATGTCATGGGCTTTTCTTGTGTTCAATGATTAGAGGTAAAGATGGTTGTTTGTTTTTTTGATATTGGTGGAACTGTTGACCATCACTGTTTAAACTTTTTTTTCATAAATCATTGCTGCTAAGCCTCTTACAAAATAAAGATGATATCATGTGAAAATGTATTTACATTCTATATTAATCTGCTTGCTAGGCTTGCATCTAAAATAAAGTGCTGAGTGTTGAAGATATACATAGACACAAGATTAATTATTATCACAATAAAAACTGAATATGTAACGTATAATGTTCAAGATTATAGCATTCTTTTTCGGTTACACGAGAGGGTTGGCATTTTTATTCATGGCCGCATCTAAAAGGGGAGGTTTGGGCCTATAGAGCTAGTTTAACCCCACCACTTTTTATTGGAATGCCTGTACCAAGCCAGAAATGTAAGAGGTCATGCATTTCTGCGTTAGGGGTATTGATTTAGCCTCTTTCTATGATTTTTCTATTGAATTTTGGAATTGTTCCGAGAGTGTGGTATTTTTTGTTTTTCATTTTATTTAAACATATACGTAATACATACTTGTACGTAATACATACTTGTACAAAGAAATAAACAACGGCAAGTGGTAATATCGTTACGAGAAATATAGGTGTACTATAACAAATAACAATCAACGTTGCTATCACGGCAAATACACAATCCAACCACATCTCCACCGTCAACGGTAAAACGTTATCGACTGTATCAATATCAGCCGAAAATCGGTTGATTATTCTGCCGATTGGGGTAAGATCAAAGAAAGACATCGGAGATCTAACAATGGAATGCACCATCTTCTGGTGAAGTATATGTGATGCTGAGATCGATCTGGAGATGAATAGTCCTACATAAGATAGCACAAAAACAGCTGAAAAATAACAAGAATATCATAAAAACGGTTTAAGGCTGCCATATTTTTGTGCCTGTCCCAAGTCAGGACCTGCACATCCAATGTCAAATGTCATGATCTTTTTTTGTGTTCAGTGATTTAAGGCAAGAGATGATTGTTCATTTGTAGATATTGGTGATACTGTTTAAACTTTCCTTTCATAATGATAACAATCTATGGTAGACATGGTTCAGAACATCATCGGTAATCCACAGATGATCATCCTCCGATATTTTTCACTCATCAACCGTGGGTCATTTGAAGAAAATTTGTCGTATTCATGAGTAATTCATCTTGAATATGATTGGCTCTGTAACATTTGGGTAGGATGGGGTAGGGTTATGGTGTTTAACGCCACTTTCAACAATATTTCAGTTATATCATGGCTGCCAGTTTTATTGGTGGAGGAAACTGGAGTTCCCGGTGAAAAGCACCGACCTGTCGCAAGTCACTGACAAACTTTATCACATAATGTTGTAACGAGTACACTTCGTCATGAACAGGATTCGAACTCACAACTTTAGTGGTGATATGCACTGATTGCATAGGTAGTTGTAAATCTAACTACCATTCGATCATGACCACGACGGCCCCTCTGTAGCGTTTGGAGGATGTGGATTTAATATATTACAGTCTACTGGACCAGAAAATTATTTTACACTACTCTGATACCTTCTTTGGATAGTAAACAAAAAAAATCATGGTTTTGTATCAAATCTATTATTTTTTTTACCTACTGACTAAAATTTGTGTACCGTACAAGACCATTTATTACCCACATTGGTGCATTATCCGCACCCCTTTTTGCTCCCAAAATCTTGGGAGACAAAAACGAGTTCTGGTATATAATCTGCATCAATTTAAACCGTTTGTGTGCAGGACAAATGTATGAATAAAGCTTAAAATCTAGCAAGAATAATGTGTAATGCAATGAAAAACTTGTTCAATTATCTGTAAATATTTCTCTCCTTTGTGGGCAACATTTAGAAAACTAGAAAAGTATGCCCCCACACTTGATAATTATGGACAAAGTTGTTTTGTTAGGAGTGATTTTTTAAAAATGAAGTGTGTCTGTAAGACACAAATGATGCCCCCGCCTGACCATCAAAATCCTGTGGACATGCACACCTCCATTATGTGTATAAACAACCTACAAAATATTAAAGCTGTAGCTCCAAAACTGTAGGAGATAGCCGGACAAACCATGTATCTATATATCCGGACGGACGAACAGGGGGTAAATTTATATGCCCCCCCCCCCCCCCCCACCGACTCTTCGTCGTGGCGGCATAAAAAGAATAATTGTATTAAATGATAGTCTTTTTGACTTTCTTTCAACAACTATCATCAATTTATTGTTATCTTAATTGTTAACGTGACTGCTTAATAAAGGTGACCGTATGGGCAGTTTTTTTTTTAATGTATTATGATTTCACCATAAACAATATACCTTGTGCAACGCCAGCTCCTCCATAAATGTCTAAATAATAATCATTTCTTTGTCTATAAATAGAACTATCAGGAGACCCTAGTGTTCTGTTTGTCAGTAGGGCATCAGATGTCCACTGACTTAGCCACAAACTGGAGAATACTGATGATGTTTGATAACATGCATAGAAAAACATAATAATCACAGTGTATAATACACCTAAAGCTCTGGCATATGTTACAAATACTTGAACTTTGACCTACAACAATAAAAGATATTTTTTTTAAAAAGAACACAAATCAGCAGGTCAGTTGGGATTACTAATACAATAGACAATGAGGTTTTTTTGAGTGGAGGTGAATCTGATGGTTTTTATCATAAGTTTATATATGTATTGCCATTAGAGATACAGTTATCAAGAGGGAAGTGTTGGGATCCCATCAACTGGTTTAACCCTGCCCTTTTGTTGTGTCTGTTCCAAGCTAAGACATGGGTTTCCAACATCATTTGTCATGGGTCTTTTTTTGTCTTCAAAAAAAGTCATGGTAAGGTGTTTAATAAAAGATTCAATGATGTCTTTAGTAAAACTGTACGTGAAAATCAACATTTCAAAAACTATTGCAATCTTGGGATTTGTATACAAAACTATGTCATTGCTTGAAAATAATTTGATCACATGATAATCATGTGTTTACTTTTATCACATGATAATCATGTGTCTTCTATACTTACATTACCCTCCTCAATTTTTTCCTCTGTTATACTTTTTATATCTTGAACGGATGGTTTTTCATGCATCAACATTAACTGGTATTTAGACTTCACTCTGTGCAGATGACCTTTATGTACTGAAATCTCTGCCATTTGCATTGTGGGTATATTTTCTAAATTTGTCTGCAGTAACCTTTAACATGTAGAAAGAAAATGAAAATAAAACAAATGTTCTCCTTTGAAACCTTTAGTGCAAAATATCAACATTTCAAAAGTAGCCTTGTGACCTTGAACTCAGATAAGTCATCTCCATGGAAACCATTAATAGTATTAAATATCTTAAATTATGTGATTAGTCTGACAATTTTGACATGTACCTTGTCACCTCTAACTCAGATAAGTCTTCTCCATGGAAACCATCATACATGTGATAGAGTTGCTATGCTACAACTGGAGATTTGCAAATTTTTGGCTGGAGATTTGGTCTCATAACTGGAGATTTTTTATTGACGTTTTTATCGATGTATTTGATGCGTGTTTTTATTGTTTATTGATGTTTTCCTTTTGTTTGTTTCAGTATTGAACCAACTGCATCCCATTTCAATATGTATTGTTTACATTTTTCTGTCTTAAGTAGTGTTTCAAATGATGAATGAAGGATAAAAACAGTATTTATAATTTATTCATAATCATTCATAATCATAAGGTTATAATAAAGCAATAACAATGAAGACAGAATGTTCTGAACAATAAAGTCATAGAGCACTAAAATTAACAAGATGAACTGTGAGCTAATGCTCACTTATGATACCCCCGCTCTTCGGCAAACAAGAAGTAGGAATCTGATGGATCCAAAAACACTTCCCACGATATGGGGTACCTATATGAAGCTTGTGACCAAATATCAGATCTCTGCCATCAATAGTTGCTGAGAAAAATGTGACGGAAAATGTGCATATATGTTCAATGTGTATAAAAACCAACTAAGTCGGCAAACAGGAAGTAGGAATCTGACGGGTCCAAAAACGCTTCCCACAATATGGCATACATATATGAAGCCTGTGACCAAATATCAGATTCCTGTCATCAATAGTTGCTGAGAAAAATGCGACGAAAAATGAGCATATATGTTCAATGTGTATAAAAATCAACAAAGTCGGCAAACAGGAAGTAGGAATCTGATGGGTCCAAAAATGCTTCCCACGATATGGGGTACCTATATGAAGCTTGTGACCAAATATCAGATTTCTGCCATCAATAGTTGCTGAGAAAAATGTGACGAAAAATGTGCATATATGTTCAATGTGTATAAAAACCAACTAAGTCGGCAAACAGGAAGTAGGAATCTGACGGGTCCAAAAACGCTACCCACAATAAGGTATACCTATATGATGCTTGTGACCAAATATCAGATTTCTGCCATCAACAGTTACTGAGAAAAGTGCGACGAAAAATATCTTGGACGGACGGAAGGACGGACAGAGGTAAAACAGTATACCCCCCTCCCTCTTCGGGGAGCGGGGGTATAATAAAAAGTCACTATTCATCAAGGTACTTGGTCTTCTGACTTTGCTGCTGGTGCGTTGGGTGATAGCATACGTTTCGGCATTTTTGTGGTTTATCAATTCCATCCTGGAACTTAGTCCTTAAATAATACTTTGATCGGCTTTGGTCCCAAACAAGCCATAACAACTCAATCCGAGATGAATTCATTGCACGTTTGATCGAAATAAGAAGTTTTCCTCGGCATCAAAGGTTGTCCGACTCGTGTTTGCACAACGGTTTATAACTATTTTTAATTGCCGCTATCACACTTCTAATCATCTAAGCTTGTGCCACAAACACACTTCCTTATCCCCAATTAACTGTCAATCAGTGGATAATTGTTGTATAATCATCAACACCTTAATTAATCAACATGAACCAATTTACCTGTAAAGGTGTCAAACAGATCAATAACCGGATATCATTAAATATGACATTCACCTTTACCATTCGTATCTCTCGACGTTTTTCTTCAGCGCGGGAGTTCCAAATGGGGAATTTCCAGAAATATTGATCGCAAAATGTAGATCAAGATTTTTTGGTACTTGATTTTTTTCACGGGCGGAAGATTTTGAAAGTTGATGGGAGGGACCGTCAAAATCGGGAGAAAAATGCTCCCGCCGGAAGGTTCACATGTATGAACCATCAATAGTAAGTAATATCTTAAATTTTCTGCCAATTTGACATGGAATCATTTGACCTTTCCACTTTGACACAAGGTTCAAATGTAATTTATATACCCTACAGTTTTAAATCTATCTTTTAGAATTCTGATTACAACTGACTTATCAAAAATATTTCTGGGGGTTAGGGTTATGGTGTTTAATGTCATTTTCATTAATACTTCAATTATATCGTGGCGGTCAGTTTTATTGTTGGAGGAAATCAGGGTACCTGGAGAAGATCAACGACCTGCAGAAAGTCACTGACAAACTTGATCACATCATGTTGTATTGAGTACACCTCGCCATAAGCGGGATTCAAACTCACAACTTTAGTGGTGATAGGCACTGACTGTATAGGGAGTTGTAAATCCAATGCCATAAAATCACAACCACGATGGTCACAGTGAGCTAATAAAATGTTTGGTCGTGAAGTATCAGTCATTGTTGAATTTAATATGCATCAGATTCAATCTTTCAGGTGCACTTTAGTTTGAAGGAACAAAGTAAGTGGCTTTAATTTTGCCAGTCGATTTAGCCGACTTTTGAAAGAGTGACATAGGTCACATTCTTAATCAACTATTACCTCTTTTTTTCCAGGTTTTTCTCATTTTCTACGTCATATAAACCAAATTTTACTTTGTTCCATATTTTGTTGCTTGATTCTTGATCTATTAATAGAATACATTATGTATATTACAAAAATTTAATTCCTTAGAAATGAAGTACAGTGAAACCTGTCTATACTGAACACCCTTGGCCCAAACATTGAACCTGTCTATACCGAACACCCTTGGCCCAAACAGTGAAATCTCTCTAAACCAAACCCCTTGGCACCAACTTATATGTTCAGAATAGGCAGATGTTTGGTTAATACAGGTTAAATTAACAAATATTTCCTACATTGGCACTTTATGTAGAGTTTGGTTTATACGAGATTCCGTTTATTTTCAGGGTTCGGCTGATACAGGTTTCACTGTACATATATAAATAGTTTTATCCCTTTCTTCACAAATTTACTCATTTAACCAGCAACTGATGAAAAGTCATTTGACCAAAGTTTGAGTTAAGGTGTCTGTTTTACTGGTGGAGGAAAACGGAATACCTGGAGAAAACCACTGACCTACCGCAAGTCACTGACAAACTTTATCACATGATGTTGTATCGAGTACACCTCGTCTGAGCAGGATTCATCCCGAGTGAGATACAGCTCATAACATTAGTGGTGATAGGCACTAATTGCATAGGGAGGAGTTGTAAATACAACTACCATATAATCACAACCACGATGGCCCCTGTGACAACTACCATATGATCACAACCACGATGGCCCCTGTGACAACTACCATATGATCACAACCACGATGGCCCCTGTGACAACTACCATATGATCACAAACACGATGGCCCCTGTGACAACTACCATATGATCACAACCACGATGGCCCCTGTGACAACTACCATATGATCACAACCACGATGGCCCCTGTGACAACTACCATATGATCACAACCACGATGGCCCCTGTGACAACTACCATATGATCACAAACACGATGGCCCCTGTGACAACTACCATATGATCACAACCACGATGGCCCCTGTGACAACTACCATATGATCACAACCACGATGGCCCCTGTGACAACTACCATATGATCACAACCACGATGGCCCCTGTGACAACTACCATATAATCACAACCACGATGGCCCCTGTGACAACTACCATATGATCACAAACACGATGGCCCCTGTGACAACTACCATATAATCACAACCACGATGGCCCCTGTGACAACTACCATATGATCACAACCACGATGGCCCCTGTGACAACTACCATATGATCACAACCACGATGGCCCCTGTGACAACTACCATATGATCACAACCACGATGGCCCCTGTGACAACTACCATATAATCACAAACATGATGGCCCCTGTGACAACTACCATATGATCACAACCACGATGGCCCCTGTGACAACTACCATAAATCACAACCACGATGGCCCCTGTGACAACTACCATATAATTACAACCACGATGGCCCCTGTGACAACTACCATATGATCACAACCACGATGGCCCCTGTGACAACTACCATATGATCACAACCACGATGGCCCCTGTGACAACTACCATATGATCACAAACACGATGGCCCCTGTGACAACTACCATATGATCACAACCACGATGGCCCCTGTGACAACTACCATATGATCACAACCACGATGGCCCCTGTGACAACTACCATATGATCACAACCACGATGGCCCCTGTGACAACTACCATATGATCACAAACACGATGGCCCCTGTGACAACTACCATATGATCACAACCACGATGGCCCCTGTGACAACTACCATATGATCACAACCACGATGGCCCCTGTGACAACTACCATATGATCACAAACACGATGGCCCCTGTGAAAACTACCATATGATCACAAACATGATGGCCCCTGTGACAACTACCATATGATCACAACCACGATGGCCCCTGTGACAACTACCATATGATCACAACCACGATGGCCCCTGTGACAACTACCATATGATCACAACCACGATGGCCCCTGTGACAACTACCATATAATCACAACCACGATGGCCCCTGTGACAACTACCATATGATCACAACCACGATGGCCCCTGTGACAACTACCATATGATCACAACCACGATGGCCCCTGTGACAACTACCATATGATCACAACCACGATGGCCCCTGTGACAACTACCATATGATCACAAACACGATGGCCCCTGTGACAACTACCATATGATCACAAACAGGATGGCCCCTGTGACAACTACCATATGATCATAAACACGATGGCCCCTGTGACAACTACCATATGATCACAACCACGATGGCCCCTGTGACAACTACCATATGATCACAAACACGATGGCCCCTGTGACAACTACCATATGATCACAACCACAATGGCCCCTGTGACAACTACCATATGATCACAACCACGATGGCCCCTGTGACAACTACCATATGATCACAAACAGGATGGCCCCTGTGACAACTACCATATGATCACAAACACGATGGCCCCTGTGACAACTACCATATGATCACAAACAGGATGGCCCCTGTGACAACTACCATATGATCACAACCACAATGGCCCCTGTGACAACTACCATATGATCACAAACAGGATGGCCCCTGTGACAACTACCATATGATCACAAACAGGATGGCCCCTGTGACAACTACCATATGATCACAAACACGATGGCCCCTGTGACAACTACCATATGATCACAAACACGATGGCCCCTGTGACAACTACCATATGATCACAACCACGATGGCCCCTGTGACAACTACCATATGATCACAACCACGATGGCCCCTGTGACAACTACCATATGATCACAACCACGATGGCCCCTGTGACAACTACCATATGATCACAACCACGATGGCCCCTGTGACAACTACCATATGATCACAACCACAATGGCCCCTGTGACAACTACCATATGATCACAACCACAATGGCCCCTGTGACAACTACCATATGATCACAACCACGATGGCCCCTGTGACAACTACCATATGATCACAACCACGATGGCCCCTGTGACAACTACCATATGATCACAACCACGATGGCCCCTGTGACAACTACCATATGATCACAACCACGATGGCCCCTGTGACAACTACCATATGATCACAAACACGATGGCCCCTGTGACAACTACCATATGATCACAACCACGATGGCCCCTGTGGCAACTACCATATGATCATAAACACGATGGCCCCTGTGACAACTACCATATGATCACAACCACGATGGCCCCTGTGACAACTACCATATGATCACAACCACGATGGCCCCTGTGACAACTACCATATGATCACAACCACGATGGCCCCTGTGACAACTACCATATGATCACAAACACGATGGCCCCTGTGACAACTACCATATAATCACAACCATGATGGCCCCTGTGACAACTATCATATGATCACAACCACGATGGCCCCTGTGACAACTACCATATAATCACAACCACGATGGCCCCTGTGACAACTATCATATGATCACAACCACGATGGCCCCTGTGACAACTACCATATGATCACAACCACGATGGCCCCTGTGACAACTACCATATGATCACAACCACGATGGCCCCTGTGACAACTACCATATGATCACAACCACGATGGCCCCTGTGACAACTACCATATGATCACAACCACAATGGCCCCTGTGACAACTACCATATGATCACAACCACAATGGCCCCTGTGACAACTACCATATGATCACAACCACGATGGCCCCTGTGACAACTACCATATGATCACAACCACGATGGCCCCTGTGACAACTACCATATGATCACAACCACGATGGCCCCTGTGACAACTACCATATGATCACAACCACGATGGCCCCTGTGACAACTACCATATGATCACAAACACGATGGCCCCTGTGACAACTACCATATGATCACAACCACGATGGCCCCTGTGGCAACTACCATATGATCATAAACACGATGGCCCCTGTGACAACTACCATATGATCACAACCACGATGGCCCCTGTGACAACTACCATATGATCACAACCACGATGGCCCCTGTGACAACTACCATATGATCACAACCACGATGGCCCCTGTGACAACTACCATATGATCACAAACACGATGGCCCCTGTGACAACTACCATATAATCACAACCATGATGGCCCCTGTGACAACTATCATATGATCACAACCACGATGGCCCCTGTGACAACTACCATATAATCACAACCACGATGGCCCCTGTGACAACTATCATATGATCACAACCACGATGGCCCCTGTGACAACTACCATACGATCATGACCACAAATCCCCCTGTGACAACTATCATACGATCATGACCACAAATCCCCCTGTGACAACTATCATACGATCATGACCACAAATCCCCCTGTGACAACTATCATACGATCATGACCACAAATCCCCCTGTGACAACTATCATACGATCATGACCACAAATCCCCCTGTGACAACTATCATACGATCATGACCACAAATCCCCCTGTGACAACTATCATACGATCATGACCACAAATCCCCCTGTGACAACTACCATATGATCACAACCACGATGGCCCCTGTGACAACTACCATATGATCACAACCACGATGGCCCCTGTGACAACTACCATATAATCACAACCACGATGGCCCCTGTGACAACTACCATATGATCACAACCACGATGGCCCCTGTGACAACTACCATATGATCACAACCACGATGGCCCCTGTGACAACTACCATATGATCACAACCACGATGGCCCCTGTGACAACTACCATATGATCACAAACACGATGGCCCCTGTGACAACTACCATATGATCACAAACAGGATGGCCCCTGTGACAACTACCATATGATCATAAACACGATGGCCCCTGTGACAACTACCATATGATCACAACCACGATGGCCCCTGTGACAACTACCATATGATCACAAACACGATGGCCCCTGTGACAACTACCATATGATCACAACCACAATGGCCCCTGTGACAACTACCATATGATCACAACCACGATGGCCCCTGTGACAACTACCATATGATCACAAACAGGATGGCCCCTGTGACAACTACCATATGATCACAAACACGATGGCCCCTGTGACAACTACCATATGATCACAAACAGGATGGCCCCTGTGACAACTACCATATGATCACAACCACAATGGCCCCTGTGACAACTACCATATGATCACAAACAGGATGGCCCCTGTGACAACTACCATATGATCACAAACAGGATGGCCCCTGTGACAACTACCATATGATCACAAACACGATGGCCCCTGTGACAACTACCATATGATCACAAACACGATGGCCCCTGTGACAACTACCATATGATCACAACCACGATGGCCCCTGTGACAACTACCATATGATCACAACCACGATGGCCCCTGTGACAACTACCATATGATCACAACCACGATGGCCCCTGTGACAACTACCATATGATCACAACCACGATGGCCCCTGTGACAACTACCATATGATCACAACCACAATGGCCCCTGTGACAACTACCATATGATCACAACCACAATGGCCCCTGTGACAACTACCATATGATCACAACCACGATGGCCCCTGTGACAACTACCATATGATCACAACCACGATGGCCCCTGTGACAACTACCATATGATCACAACCACGATGGCCCCTGTGACAACTACCATATGATCACAACCACGATGGCCCCTGTGACAACTACCATATGATCACAAACACGATGGCCCCTGTGACAACTACCATATGATCACAACCACGATGGCCCCTGTGGCAACTACCATATGATCATAAACACGATGGCCCCTGTGACAACTACCATATGATCACAACCACGATGGCCCCTGTGACAACTACCATATGATCACAACCACGATGGCCCCTGTGACAACTACCATATGATCACAACCACGATGGCCCCTGTGACAACTACCATATGATCACAAACACGATGGCCCCTGTGACAACTACCATATAATCACAACCATGATGGCCCCTGTGACAACTATCATATGATCACAACCACGATGGCCCCTGTGACAACTACCATATAATCACAACCACGATGGCCCCTGTGACAACTATCATATGATCACAACCACGATGGCCCCTGTGACAACTACCATACGATCATGACCACAAATCCCCCTGTGACAACTATCATACGATCATGACCACAAATCCCCCTGTGACAACTATCATACGATCATGACCACAAATCCCCCTGTGACAACTATCATACGATCATGACCACAAATCCCCCTGTGACAACTATCATACGATCATGACCACAAATCCCCCTGTGACAACTATCATACGATCATGACCATGTCGTGATTTTATATTGTTATTCATCTGCACTTTATTTTTATAATTTTTGTTCAATCTATGAAAAGATTGATAGAAATTCTGTAATGTATTCATACAGTAGAGTCTTACCTACCGTCTTTAATTTCCATCTCGGTCATGTGAATCTTTAGAACATTTGAAAAGGTCCCATTGCTAGACAGCAAGTCATCATAGGTACCAGTTTCTACAACAGTACCATTAACCATGACGATGATGTTATCAACATATGGCAGCCATCTTAATCCATGGGTCACTAAAACTCTTGTCTGGAAGCAGAATTTAATTAAATGGCAGCATTTCTCCTATTTTTGAATCAGTTGGATAAATTTTCGTAATATTTTTAATCACGACAGTGGTTTAATTTCTGCATGAGAAAAATAATAAATCTCACCATTTTACAGAAATTAAACAACTTAAAAATAGTTTTGACATTTTGTTTATAGGAGAAACAGATTTTCCTTCTGCTACCAGTGGATTATGACATCACTCCACTCTACATAACTAAATTACAAATTTCAAAGCTCTATGTAAACCTCACCATTTCTTCATTTACTTTTTCTACCAAAATCAAAAAGTTGAAGATTATCTCATGGACAAGTACTTTGTTCTTGCCATGATATGGCTAAAAAAATTGCTCACCCTGCATATAACAAAAATCACTCATTCACTCACTCACTGAATCAACAAATTCTACTGAAGATGTAGATATGAAAGTACATCATGCAGAGCCAGCCATTGTTATCTATACTATTGTATATTTCAGGCGGAAAGTTGAAAAAGACAAAAAATGTAATTAATTTTACGATTCAGTATTTCTCCTTTACACCTGACTATACCTACGGACATTCTCTAGGGACTGTCGTAGTTGTGATCATGTTCATATGGTAGTTGGATTTACAACTGCCTCTACAATCAGTGCCTATCACCACTAACGTTGTGAGTTTGAATCGTGCTCATGCAGGTGTACTTGATACAGCATTATGTGATAAAGTTTGTCAATGACTTGCAACTGGTTGGTGGTTTTCTCCAGGTACTCCGGTTTCCTCCACTAATAAAACTGACCGCCACAATATAACTGAAATATTGTTGAAAGTGGCATTAATCACCATAAACCAACCAAACCTGACATTCTACACTTATAAAAATTATCTGTGATAATTGCCAAAACCTTAAACTGTAGTGTCCAGAGTTTATGTTAAATTCTAATATGACCTCATAACAATGCCAAAAATACCTCTTGATATATATATTTTTTTGCGCATGCATATTACTGGATAAATTGAGGCCACACATGCCAAGTGTGTTTATATAGGACCATGTTGCATATATACTTTAATATTTCCCTTAAAATGCTTGTGCTGTTTCGTTTAAATAATTCAAAATGTCATATGTACCTTATCTTTCAAAACTCCATTTTTACCGATCACATGTTCAAATATATGTTTTCCAACATGTGAGTCAACAGCACTGAGTGGATCATCTAATAAGTAAATATCCGTATGATGGTACACAGCTCTGGCTAGACTGACTCGCTGTTTCTGGCCTCCACTTAAATTTATACCCTACAATGTACATGTATACAATAAATCAATAACACATACAATGTTAGATACATATATATAGAATATTCTAATGCAATTACAATGTAACACGTTTTTTCATTGGTTAATGTTTGCCACCAAATCCGTAGTTAACATGTCGTAACTAAGGGTTCAAGTGTGAATGATTTGCCATATTTGGTGTGGTGCGTTTTGATTAACCTTAAGCTTTGTAGCAACAGGTCAATTAATTCAATGATAGAAAATAGACACATCACCTTCCTTTAAAAATAATCTCTTAGATTTTATTCCAATTTGAAGCCATATGTTTGAAAAATAGTGTCTTGTGAGATCTACGGAAACCCCATTATGGGTCACATGCTATCTACCATTGAATCAAAATTGTGATTGGGAGACTATGAAAGTGTTACTAAACTGCTTTGCATGCTACGATCAATCTGATTGGCCAAAAAAGTCATAATCTTATTTATGTATGTGACCCGTAACGGAGTTTCCTCAGATCTCCCACTCAGTGGCATATCAGTAAAGGGGAGCAAGTAATAGATCTGATTTTAATCAGAATGACAGGCCAGCAGCCATAATCTTTGACACTCTGTTACAATAAGCAAACTTTCTCCACATCATAAACTCTTTAAAGCACCAACCTTTTCACCAATAAATGTCTGGTCCCCATTATTTAGTATATCAATATCAGGTCTGAGAGCACATGCATCTATCACCCTGTTATAAGACTCATGGTCCATGTCTCGTCCAAACAATATGTTGTCTTGTAATGTTCCATTTTGTATCCACGGTTGCTGCGGAACATAGGCTTTAGTGCCCTATCAATTAAATAAACATGATAGTGCCATTGAAGTAAGTGATTGCTGTTTAAAGCCAAATTAGCCATATTTTAGCCATATTATGGCGAGAACAAGTTACACTTGATGAGATGATGATGTCCACTTACTAGACGAACACACTTAGTTATAATGTTAACTCACTGTGAAAATAGTCTGCGGGTAGACATGCTGCACCACCTGGACACATTATCCTGATTCCTAGCCAACCAGTCTTTGCTCTTTCTCCTTAATGCTGCGTGCTTAGCGGAGAAGCAGCAAATACCAATTTTAATCTTTGGTATGACCCGATCAAGGTTGGAACCCACGATCTACTGCACTCGAGTCTAGCTTGCTAACCATTACACCACTGATTCGGCTTAGTGCCATTGACATTAATATTCAGTAAATTAAAAAAAAAACTGCTCCACATTGATGACACCCAGCAGGGCCGATATCAGTATATACCTACCTTGACACGCCCAATACCTTTATCACATCACCCAACCAGGATGACATCAAGATACACTTATTTTGATATTAACACTGCCTTCCACTGTAATCATATCAACCAGCAGGGCTGATATCAAGATAGACTTACCTTGACATTAACACTGCCTTTCACTTTAATCATATCACCCAGCAGGGATGATACCAAGATAAACTTACCTTGACATTAACACTGCTCTATACTTTAATCATATCACCCAACAGGGATGATATCAAAATATAACGATGCCTTCCATTTATATGGCACAACAGGGCTGATATAAAGATAAATTTACCTTGACATTAACACTGCTCTATACTTTAATCATATCACCCAGCAGGGTTGATATCAAGATATAACAATGCCTTCCATTTATATTGCACAGCAGGGCTGATTAAAAATACTTACCTTAACATTAACACTACCTTTCACTTTAATCATATCACCCAGCAGGGCTGATATCAGACTAGATTTTCCACATCCTACAGGTCCAACAATGGCAACCAATGATTTTTCTGGTATAGATAAATTTATACTGAAAAAAAAAAGAAATCAATTGATAAGTTGACAATCATTTTACATCAATGTCACAAAACAAAATCAAATTTTCATGTTCCCAACTTTGAGGCATACTTTATGAAAAGAAAGTTTAAACAGTGATGGTCAAGGGTTAGAGTTAGGATTATGGTGTTTAATGCCACTTTCAACAATTTTTCAGCTATATCATGGCGGTCAGTTTTAATTGGTGGAGGAAACCCAGAGAAAACCACTGACCTGTTGCAAGTCACTGACAAACTTTATCACATAATGTTGTATCGAGTACACCTGGTGATTCAAACTCACAATATTAGTGGTGATAGGCACTGATTGCATAGGTAGTTGTAAATCCAACTACCATATGATCACGACCACAACGGCCCTTGTGATGGTCAACAATTCCACCAATATCAATAAAACGAGCAATCACAACACATTGAACATAAAAAAGACCTCAACATAAGATGTTGGGACAGACACAAACATGTGGCAGGTTTAAACCATGTATAAAACCATGTACTCAATAGGGTTATGAGTTATTGGTATTCATTACATTAGTGGTGTAAGATATGAAACCACTCTACCACCTACGACTTCTACTGACTTCCATTGTACCCAGCAGCTGATATAATCGTACAACTAAAGTTAACTATCTAGAGTTTTAACTATAATTACTTCTTCAAACTTGTCCCTGCTTCAGTATCCCATAAAAATTTACCATCTTCTACAGTAATGGCTTCTCCTGAAATAAAGATAGAAAAAGATCTATGGAACTAAAAAAAACAAGCAAACGTCATTTTCATGTTCCCTACACCCTTTTTTATTGCCAAAATCGTTTACCACCATATAATTTCTGCTTCTCGATTTCCAACCCTTAAAATACCCTCCCTATACTACCAAACTCTACTACTGTCACCCGCCACAACTTTTCTAGAAAAATTGGAAAATATCGACAGAGTTCACCTACCGGTATACAATAAAATTGCCATGGATACTTATGCAAAATTGTTTGATTGCTGTTAAAAGGATTCATTATTGACTGTCATTCCAATTTAATAGTTATGGTCAATACCCTTGTTACAGTATATGGTTTGATGTGCTGGTTTTTAGTTATACCATTAACCCAGTGATAAAGTTTGTCAGCGATATGCAGAAGGTCGGTGGTTTTCTCCGGTTTGCTCTACCAATAAAACTGTCCACCACGATATAACTGAAATATTGTTGAAAGTTTTGAACTATTATATATATGTCTGCAGATGCAAATGTAGGGACCTTGATTTAGAAGGTGGTCTTGAATTCCTGAAATATGCTATAAATATTGAAAAGGCATCAATGATATATCTGTCCCCAGTACAAAAGGAACATGCTAAAAGAAAATGGTTAGAGCTGGAGGCGGTATTGAGTGGTTAATATTAATATATATCTATTATACTAAAATATTTGTTACCTTGTATAACTTAAAATGCATTGTTAACTTTGAATTTCAAAAGTTATTACAAAACAGTATGCTATGAAGATCAACTTGTTTTTACATTGTAACTTTTGTGCATTGAAACATAGTGTTTATAGAATCATGTATGTATAAATCTGTTCTTGGAAAAATAAACAAATTACAAAAAAAAAATATTGTTGAAAGTTGTAAATAAATAAACACCATAACTTAACCCTCAACTAGAAAAAATTTGTAAATAACGAAAGAGTAAAAAAAAATGCTATAAGAAAAATATCACTGTCAGAACAGTCCAAAATCTGATATAACAAGATGTTGCACGCTACGTCATGCTAAGAATACCCCCACTCGTTCATTTGTAAGTCGCACGGCAAACAGGAAGTAGATGTGCGGTAAACCTGGAAAGGGGCGACACGGTACAAGTCACCATGCCAAAGCCATATATCAAATATAAAATCATTTCTTCCAGTAGAAGCTGAGATAACTGTTACGAAAGTTTTCATTACAGCAAACATGAAAAATTCTAAGTCGCACTGTAAACAGGAAGTAGATGTGCGGTAAACCTGGATAGGGGAGACACGGTACAAGTTACCATGCCAAAGCCATATATCAAATATAAAATCATTTCTTCCAGTAGCAGCTGAGATATCTGTTCCGAAAGTGTGAACGGACGGACGGACAAGGTGATTGCAATATAAAAATCTTAGAAAGAGGCAATATCGATATTCCTTCCTCACTAATATATGAATGCTCACTTTCCTGGCTTGGTATATAGGCACTTCAATTAAAGGCAGCAGGATTAAACTACTTTAAACTAGAGAAAAAGTCAAAATTTCATTTGTAAACATGTCAACGCTAAAGAGAAAGTAGAGATATGTAGATGATCTCCAAAAACAGAACGTCATAAAATAGGTTAAAGATTATATGTGAACAATACAAGCAGCATATTGCCGATCATTTCAGTACCTTTTAAGGGATAATGTGACAGGTTTACAATGAATGATGATTACATATCAATGATCAGAGTGTACAAAGACACAATATTCGATTGATCAATCAGAACATCTAATGCAGATAATATCATTTCATCTGTTGAAGACAGTGATTTTGAGGACGTTAAACTGCCGTGCAATTTTTTTTAACAAAGTAATCATGTATCTAGTCTTTTAATGAGATTCCTAGACCATTGAATAAAATGCAAATTTAAATTAATTTAATTGTCATTCTCGTTAAGAATAAAAATCAGGCAATGAAATACTTGCCTCCTGCTAAAATACAAATTAACCTTTATCACCATTTCTTTATTCTTTAGTTTTCATATTTTTAAAATAATGGTAGTTTTGAAGGTCGAGACAGACAATATCACTAGTATCTCAGCGAGTCAGATAGGACAAGTTATGACACTATCAATAAGGCATGTCAAGACCTTCAAAACTGACATTATTGTTTTTACTAGTAAAATTACAGTGTGCTTGATGTCACATTACAGTCATATTGACCGATTATTTTCAGTATCAGAGTCAATAAGTTGATACTGACAATATTACACAGTGGGTCAAAGGGAAAATGTCCAAATTATTGATAAACAAATTTATTTACAAATGCAAGATTTAATTAATGTGATCTTTGTCTGTAATATTTTAACACATTAATGAAAAACATTGCATTAATTTGTGCATAATTGTTACCTTGTAAATTGTCATGCATTACATTATCTGGATCGAGTTCTTCATGGCTTAAAAACTTGTTCAGTCTTTTTAATGAAACACTGGCCTGGAAAATATTAGTCAAACCTGTATTAATAAGTCACCTTTGAGACAAAGAAAAAGTGGCCTTATAAGACAGGTGACATCTTAAAAGAGGTTCAATTCAGAGTGAAATCCTTTGTAATCACAAGTGAGTAAGGTACTATATTGTGTTTATCCTCCAATGTGAAAAAGTCCAAATCTAATGTCAAATTTTACTGAAAAGAGCACAGTCAAGTGTCTTTCTGGTCATTTTCAAGGGTGTCCTCTATTACGTCCATGCTAATACTGTTACTGTTTCTTATTATTCGCCCTACATGAATCAGGTACATTGTACTAGAAATGCTTTAAAAGGTTAATTACTAGATAACACTGAAGTATATTTTACTCCTTCATTAGTACTCAAAATCACATGACTGCAGGATAAAACATTAGGAAAGTATTTTCACCAAATCAAAATATCCTTCTTTTCTTACATGTTATTTCAAACTTAATTATATTTCATATTTTTAATTAGGGCCCGGGTGGCTCAATGAGTTAGGTAGTTGGATTACCTAACAATTCATACAAGCCTATCACCAATACGGCATGGGTTCACGCCCAGCTTTGTAAATTACAAAAAAGGCTGCACTCGACTCGCAGCTGCAAGTGATAAAGTTTACCAGTTGCCTGCCCATGGTCGGTGGTTCTCCGGCTTCTTCCACCACTAAAACTGGTCGCCATGATATAGCTGAAATATTGCTGAAAGTGGCGTTAAAACACAAAAAATCAAATCAAATCAAAACTAGTATTACTGTGAGCACAGCTCACTAAGATATACCCCCCACTCCCCACATCTGTCCAACCTATTTCCATAACCAAAACATTACTGATTGTTACGACTAAAAATGAAAGGGACCCTCCTTTCTTCACCGGTAAGCTGCCGATAATATTTCAAAACATTCTGAGAAACACTACTCAAGTTATCATACAACATAGGGTAAAAATCCTATTTTCCGTCATATCAAGTCCAATAACTCTGGAACGGCAAAAGTGAAAATCGTCAAAAATGAAAGGGATCCTCCTCTCTTCATCGGTAAGCTGCTGATAAAATTTCAAAACATTCTGAGAAACACTACTCAAGTTATCATACGACATAGGGTAAAAATCCTATTTTCCGTCATATCAAGTCCAATAACTCTGGAACGGCAAAAGTGAAAATCGTCAAAAATGAAAGGGATCCTCCTCTCTTCATCGGTAAGCTGCTGATAAAATTTCAAAACATTCTGAGAAACACTACTCATGTTATCATACGACATAGGGTAAAAATCCTATTTTCCGTCATATCAAGTCCAATAACTCTGGAACGGCAAAAGTGAAAATCGTCAAAAATGAAAGGGATCCTCCTCTCTTCACCAGTAAGCAGCTGATAAAATTTTAAAAGATTCTAAGAAACACAACTCAAGTTATCGTACGACATAGGATTTGTCTACAGACGGACGGACAGACGGACGGACGGACATGGTGAAACCAGTATACCCCCCTACAACTTCGTTGTGGGGGGTATAATCATATTTTTAATCAAATCAAATGGGGGCCATGATCTTATGATAGTTGGATTTACAACTACCTATGCAATCAGTGCCTATCACTGCTGATGTTGTCAGTTCGAATCACGGCCGCCACGATATAACTGAAATATTGTTGAAAATGGCATTAAACACCTTCAAACAAACAAACAAACAAAATCAAATCAAATGTAGTAAAGATTAATAATTTACCTTGATAGCTTCAGAGATGGCCATTGGTGCAAAGTTAATTGCAAATCTTAAAATATTGAAGAAAGAAATGGCAACAAATGCTGTCTGGGCATCTAAATAATGAGTAGCTGATGTAGAGATGTATGTTGTAAAAGTGGCTAGAGACACCTGCAAATAAAAAAAAGTACAGTCAAACCTGTCTAATGTGAACATCGCCTTTCTCCCAGTTTTCAAGTCTCATACACACACATTAGAATAAAGCCTGTCTAATGTGAACCTCGCCTTTCTCGTATTTCCTAAGTTTCATACACATATGAATCAAACCTGTCTAATGTGAACCTTTCCTTTCTCGCAGTATTTTAGCCTCATAAGTTTACACATAAACATTACATTTTAAGACACTAGAATTAGATCTTTGAGCTGACAAATGTTTGTTCTTCCCACCACTGCAGTACCAATTGCTTAGCCTTATGTCCAGCGCCCTAGACCACTCGGCCACATCTGCTATATTAAAATATAGCTTCAATAGTCGAAGTGTTACCTTGTCACGTAAGGGAAATCTAGAGATAGACATAAGACATGTGTCTAAGCATGTGTAGATGGTACATATATATACTTAATATTATAATTTGACAGCAATCTAACTCAGCAATTTTCATATATTTCATAGGATGACGAAGAATTCATCATACACATATATATATAATGACTTACAATGTATGGAGCCACGGTCCAGGAGAAGGTGAAACCTATACCAATAATAGAGGCCTTCCACAGGATCTTCATTTCTGTTTTCCTAATTGAAAAAATTTTCTCCTTGAATAACAATTCCCAGGCATAGAGTTTTAATACCTGAAATAAAATGGACATAATAAACATTAGGTTTAGGTTTATGGTGTTTAATGCCACTTTCAACAATATTTCAGTTATATCATAGCAGTCAGTTTTATTGGTGGAGGAAACCAGAGTACCCGGAGAAAACCACCAATCTGTTGCAAGTCACTGACAAACTTTATCACATAATGTTGCATCGAGTACACCTCGCCATGAATGAGGTTAGAACTCACAACTTTAGTAGTGATAGGCACTGATTGCACAGGTAGTTGTAAATCCAACTATCATACGATCACACCCACAATGATCTCTATAATTAACATTAAGATCAACTTTACTTTGCATATTTGATTGACATAAATTTTTATGCAAATATCTCAAATTATGTGACAATATGTGAACAACAAGATGTGTAAAAGTTTGATCACTAATTAAAACGAATGAAATACTAGGAATTTTTCTTCTTATTGACAAGAGATATATTTTGAAATAGAAAATGGATGGCCAAACTCTCTTATAATGTCATGCTTGACCAATTTTACCAGTCTTTTATCCTGGCACTCTAGGTCTTTTATCCTTGACACTCTAGGTTGGCCAACTTTAGTTGAGTACCGTCTTAAAACCAGATTGATCATGATGTATAAAATAACACACGCTTTAATTGCTATCCCAAACAACATACTCATCCCAACTGACAGCAGAACTAGAAAATCACACAATCAGACATTTAGGCATATAACAACACAAAAAGATACATACAAATGGTCATTTTTTCCACACACAATTATCTCAAGTCCATCAATAGACTCTTTCAGAGAACAGCTAACACCCATTGTTTTCTTAAACATTTAAATTTCAAATACAATTGTACATACATGTAGTTTTAAATTTTTTGTTCTATTCACACTTTTGATTTCACTTTTTTTTCACTTTCATGAAAATTATGTAAATATTTTTGTAAATACCCATGCATGCAACAGTACGTAATCTTCAACGTCTTGAAGGAGTACTGTATATCTAAAGAAGGAAGTACTGTCAAACCTGTATTAAAAGGTCACCTTTAAGACAAAGATAAAGTGGCCTTATAAGACAGGTGACCTCTTAAAAGAGGTCCTATTCATATGAAATTTTCAATGACAGAACAAGAAAAAGGTGACAGTTTAATACAGGTGACTGCTTAACAGAGATGACCACATGGGCAGGTTTGACTTAACAGAGATGACCACATGGGCAGGTTTGACTTAACAGAGATGACCACATGGGCAGGTTTGACTTAACAGAGATGACCACATGGGCAGGTTTGAATGTATAAAGCTAAATCACATTTTTTCATTTTATAGATGTTATTATCAGTATAAATATCAATTTTATTCTAAATAAAAAATAAAATAATATAAAATATAGGTACTATAGCTATTTTACAAGATAAGATAATATTAATAACAATTTTTTTATCAATTTGAAGAGTTCTTGAAAAGGGAGATAATTTTGCCAAAAGGCATTTAGCTGAATATTGTGACTATGGCAGGGGCTTCACTATTTTTTTAGGCTGGAGGTACTTTCTAGAATGTAGGAGGTACTAAACAATTTCGGCGAGGGGTCTGGGGGCCACTTAAGGTCCCCAGTGGGTCCAGGGCAAAGCCTTGCCCTGGTAGGGGGACCAGGGGGGAAAAGCCCTCCGGAAGCTCCTGGATTGTAGAGATTTTGAGACTTAAATTTTGACCTAAAAAAAAAAGACATACTGCAATATTTGCTTCAATTTTGTGTATAATAAATGAATTTGAAATTAAGATATAGCATAATCATAATTGATTTAAGTCTCAAAAACCCTAAAATCCAGGAGCTTCCAGGGGCTTTGCCCCCTGGTCCCCCCCACCAGGTTCATTTCTAGACTAATAGTAATGTTGATATTTCACGTGTTAACTTAACTTAACACTGAAAATTTCCTGCGCTCGTTCACACAAATCACAACAGATATCAGGAAAAAGAATGGGTATGCGGCAATGCCAACGCCGAACAGCATGATTTGACACGTTTTCATAGAATCTTCACCTTTGTTAAGCTTTTTGCTCTGCATAAAATAGTCAGTGATTGCTTTTTTTCGTTTAGACATTTTATCGTTTTTCATCAATGATAATACGACGCTTGAATAGACACTGTTAAATCGTCGTAGTTTAAAGCGCTTTTACGATATATCCAATCTGATCTCCAATACTGGAGGTGAAGAAAGTACAGATACAGATTCCGACGCGGACCTCGACGAAGACACTCCCATAAATACTAGATTACGATTTCGAGTCTCACAGAACGATCTTATATTGTATTAACTAGAATTTTGCACATGATTTTTTTTTTTTTTTAATTTTTTCTGCCGGTACCAGATACTACCGTAGCCGGGTACCAGCTCTTAATGAAAGCACTGCTATGGGTGCATTCTTTTATTCTGATCATGATCACAATCATTGATCGGGATCTTGATAACTGCATTTTTAAATACTGATCATGAATTGGATCAACGAATAAAATTATCATTGCATGAACCATGATCATTTCTGATCAAAGATGGCGGTCAATATATTTTATACAACTACCTGAAAATAACAAGATGAACTGTGAGCTAATGCTCACTTATGATACCCCCGCTCTTCTGCAAACAGGAAGTAGGAATCTGACGGGTCAAAAAACGCTTCCCACGATATGGGGTACCTATATGAAGCTTGTGACCAAATATCAGATCTCTGCCATTAATAGTTGCTGAGAAAAATGTGCATATATGTTCAATGTGTATAAAAACCAACTAAGTTGGCAAACAGGAAGTAGGAATCTGACAGGTCCAAAAACGCTTCCCACGATATGGGGTACCTATATGAAGCTTGTGACCAAATATCAGATCTCTGCCATCAATAGTTGCTGAGAAAAATGTGACGAAAAATGTGCATATATGTTCAATGTGTATAAAAACCAACTATGTCGGCAAACAGGAAGTAGGAATCTGAAGGGTCCAAAAACGCTTCCCACAATATGGCATACATATATGAAGCTTGTGACCAAATATCAGATTCCTGTCATCAATAGTTGCTTAGAAAAATGCGACAATAAATGTGCATATACAAATGTATGTTCAATGTGTATAAAAATCAACAAAATCGGCAAATAAGAAGTAGGAATCTGATGGGTCCAAAAACGCTTCCCACGATATGGGGTACCTATATGAAGCTTGTGACCAAATATCAGATTTCTGCCATCAATAGTTGCTGAGAAAAATATGCTGAAAAAATGTGCATATAAGTTCAATGTGTATAAAAACCAACTAAGTCGACAAACAGGATGTAGGAATCTGACGGGTCCAAAAACGCTACCCACAATATGGTATACATATATGCCGCTTGTGACCAAATATCAGATATCTGCCATCAACAGTTAAAATGTGACGAAAAATATCTTGGACGGACGCAAGGACAGACGGACAGAGGTAAAACAGTATACCCCCCTCCCCCTTCGGGGAGCGGGGGTATAATTAAGTCAAAAATATGTCCTGGAAACGTTTGTTTGACATGGCGTGTTATGCTAATGATACGGAAATGCGGTTCTCTTAACTTGGGAGCAATTTTCTGTTACATAACAACAAAAATGGTGGAACTGGAGCAGGAGATAACTTTGATCGGGGACTCAGGAAATCCACAAATAACAATGTGGGTCTATAACATTTCCAAGTTCATTTAACATGATTTCAAAACAAGATTTACTAAGTCTAAAGTGACGTCGGAAATCTGTCAAAGAATAACTTGATATGATATCCTCTACATATCTTTGGATGCATATCTTTGAATTCCTGTGTTTTTGCAAGGAAGTTGGGATCATTGTCATGATGTCTGATTTCAACCATTCTTCCTCTTGAATATACTGGGTTATTAATTGATTTTGAAGTTGTACAAATACATTTATAAATATGGAATTGACGTCTGCCATTTTCAAGTGTGATCATAAAAATTTTCAAGTCTGATCATAAAAGTGATCATGATCAAATTGAACATGATCATGATATAATGTTTTGACAAATATTTCAATCATGTTCATGATCAATAGAAGATCATGATCATGATTAGAATAAAAAAATGCATTATGAATTGAAAACAGATCCAAAACTATTCTACGCTCATGGTGAGGTGTACTTAATATGATCAAGTTTGACAGTGACTTGCGACAGGTCGGTGGTTTTCTCTGGGTACTCTAGTTTCCTCCACCAATAAAACTGACAGCCATGATATAACTGAAATATTGTTGAAAGTGGCATTTTATCACCATAACCCCTAACTCATGATTCATTTTCAATAGTACGAATGAGAGAGTAGTTATACTATAAATCTTATATCTACCTTTATTCCATTTAGGACCTCTGTCAGTAGCTTTATTCTGCAATCTTTTTGTTTCATCTGTAGACCCTGTAGTTTATGTACTTGTGTCATAATCAGCCCATTTAGGAGGAACAATAAGACCAAAACACCGAAGCCAGCAAAGACCGATGGTCCTACAGTACCATACAGGAAGTAGAGAGAAAATCCTATCTGTAATGGTGTAGACCACACAGCCCACAGGAAGTTAATCATACTTTGTATATGTGCAGTATCGATTGCCATCAAGTTGACAATTTCTCCTGAAGCCGATTCCTTTCTAGCTGTATTTGTTAATCTTAAGGCCTAAAATGAAAAAAAAGCATTGTTTATATTGCATCTTGGGTAATATAGAAATCTACGGTATCAATTGCAATCAAATTGACGATTTCTCCCGAAGCTGATTCTTTTCTACTTTAATTTGTTAATTTTAAGGCCTATAACTAATAAAACAATAATTGTATTGCATCTTGGGTAATTTACGGTACAAATCATTTCAATTGTCAGATTATTTGTTGTTGCGTGTTGTCTTTTCTCCTGAAACATAATTTTCATGCTATGATACATGTATATTATATGTTATTCAAGTACTAGACTGATGGTTTTGGGTATGTAAATCTGAAGCCGCGGATCTGACATTATATACCCTGTCTAGCACCTGAATAACTATTATATTATGGAGCATAGCGTTTAATTAAAAAAATTTGAACATTGTAATAGTCAGTGTGCTCACCACAAGTGTGGTAGATTGTAGGTTCGAACCCCGTTCAGGTCAAACCAAAGACTATATAATTGGTATTTGTTGCTTCTCTGCTAAGCACACAGCAATTAGAAGTAAGAGCAAAAATGGGTTAGTTCGGGATAGGATAATGGGTCCAAGAGGAGCAACATGTCTAGTCTAATCACAGACTTGCTTAAGTGAGCTAGCACTATAAAATTCAAATAAGAGTGTTGTTCAAGTACAAACTGGACAGCATAATCATCTCATCATAATGAAACTAACTCATGCCATGATATAGCTGAACAATTGCTCAATTGGGATTAAACAACAATCAATCACTAACTCCTTCCCTCTATATGCTGATCTACTATTAGATACAAAATTTATATTCAGTTTTAAATGCAGCATCATGTAACAGCGTAGATAGAGTTGAACACTGATGAAGGCCTTGTTGCCAAAACATTTGAGTGAAGAAAAGGTTTTTATCTGTAATTAAGACATTTTTCCTTTGATCTCTCTGAGTTATATTGTCAATATCAACAATCTGATTCTGATATTGAAAATGATCTGTCTGTGTGACGCCAAGCACATAAGGACATTATAGATAAAAACATTAACGACAGTTTCGAAGGTTTTGACATACATTATCACTAGTATCACAGCTTTTCCTATCAGACTCGACGCGACACTAAAGATAATGTCTATCTCGATCTTCATAACTGGCATTATAATTTAATTCTTATCATTTTAATATGTCAGATTTTTTTCTCTTAATTTTTTGCTGTCATTGGTAACCCTGTATTTTCCTTTCAGGTCTAAACTGAACCAGAATAAACCAGAATCCTGTGTAAACCGAACTTCTATGTAATGTCCCAACGTAGGAAATCTTTGTTAATTAAACCTGCATAAACCAAAGACCTGTCTATTCCTTACAAAAGTTGGTCTCAAGGAGGTTTGGCTTAGACGAAAGTTGGTCTCAAGGAGGTTTGGCTTAGACAAAGGTTGGTCTCAAGTAGGTTTGGCTTAGACAAAGGTTGGTCTCAAGGAGGTTTGGCTTAGACAAAAGTTGGTCTCAAGGAGGTTTGGCTTAGACAAAGGTTGGTCTCAAGTAGGTTTGGCTTAGACAAAGGTTGGTCTCAAGGAGGTTTGGCTTAGACAAAAGTTGGTCTCAAGGAGGTTTGGCTTAGACAAAGGTTGGTCTCAAGGAGGTTTGGCTTAGACAAAAGTTGGTCTCAAGGAGGTTTGGCTTAGACAAAGGTTGGTCTCAAGGAGGTTTGGCTTAGACAAAAGTTGGTCTCAAGGAGGTTTGGCTTAGACAAAGGTTGGTCTCAAGGAGGTTTGGCTTAGACAAAAGTTGGTCTCAAGGAGGTTTGGCTTAGACAAAGGTTGGTCTCAAGGAGGTTTGGCTTAGACAAAAGTTGGTCTCAAGGAGGTTTGGCTTAGACAAAGGTTGGTCTCAAGGAGGTTTGGCTTAGACAAAGGTTGGTCTCAAGGAGGTTTGGCTTAGACAAAAGTTGGTTTCAAGGAGGTTTGGCTTAGACAAAGGTTGGTCTCAAGGAGGTTTGGCTTAGACAAAAGTTGGTCTCAAGGAGGTTTGGCTTAGACAAAGGTTGGTCTCAAGGAGGTTTGGCTAAGACAAAGGTTGGTCTCCAGGAGGTTTGGCTTAGACAAAAGTTGGTCTCAAGGAGGTTTGGCTTAGACAAAAGTTGGTCTCAAGGAGGTTTGGCTTAGACAAAAGTTGGTCTCAAGGAGGTTTGGCTTAGACAAAAGTTGGTCTCAATGAGGTTTGGCTTAGACAAAAGTTGGTCTCAAGGAGGTTTGGCTTAGACAAAAGTTGGTCTCAAGGAGGTTTGGCTTAGACAAAAGTTGGTCTCAAGGAGGTTTGGCTTAAGACAAAAGTTGGTCTCAAGGAGGTTTGGCTTAGACAAAGGTTGGTCTCAAGGAGGTTTGGCTTAGACAAAGGTTGGTCTCAAGGTTTGGCTTAGAAAAAGGTTGGTCTCAAGGAGGTTTGGCTTAGACAAAGGTCGGTCTCAAGGAGGTTTGGCTTAGACAAAAGTTGGTCTCAAGGAGGTTTGGCTTAGACAAAAGTTGGTCTCAAGGAGGTTTGGCTTAGACAAAAGTTGGTCTCAAGGAGGTTTGGCTTAGACAAAAGTTGGTCTCAAGGAGGTTTGGCTTAGACAAAGGTTGGTCTCAAGGAGGTTTGGCTTAGACAAAAGTTGGTCTCAAGGAGGTTTGGCTTAGACAAAGGTTGGTCTCAAGGAGGTTTGGCTTAGACAAAAGTTGGTCTCAAGGAGGTTTGGCTTAGACAAAGGTTGGTCTCAAGGAGGTTTGGCTTAGACAAAAGTTGGTCTCAAGGAGGTTTGGCTTAGACAAAGGTTGGTCTCAAGGAGGTTTGGCTTAGACAAAAGTTGGTCTCAAGGAGGTTTGGCTTAGACAAAGGTTGGTCTCAAGGAGGTTTGGCTTAGACAAAGGTTGGTCTCAAGGAGGTTTGGCTTAGACAAAAGTTGGTATCAAGGAGGTTTGGCTTAGACAAAGGTTGGTCTCAAGGAGGTTTGGCTTAGACAAAGGTTGGTCTCAAGGAGGTTTGGCTTAGACAAAAGTTGGTATCAAGGAGGTTTGGCTTAGACAAAGGTTGGTCTCAAGGTTTGGCTTAGACAAAGGTTGGTCTCAAGGTTTGGCTTAGAAAAAGTTGGTCTCAAGGATGTTTGGCTTAGACAAAGGTTGGTCTCAAGGAGGTTTGGCTAAGACAAAGTTGGTCTCAAGGAGGTTTGGCTTAGACAAAGGTTGGTCTCAAGGAGGTTTGGTTTAGACAAGTTTCATTGTACTTACCTTTCTATACACAGCTGATATCATTGCAGCTCGAACTCTCAGTCCTAATGTCATGGTCCAGTAACTCTGTTGGTGAAACATCACAGACTGAAACAATATAGTAACAAAGAACCCTAATGCCAGGACGTAACCTTTCCAATCCTGTATAAACTCAGAGTTCTCTTTTCCTGGTGTTAATGCCTCAGTGTACTGTATCAACAATCTGTAAAACAAGTTTGTATATTTATATTAGAAAAGATATGTTATGAAAAGACAGTCTAAACAGTCATGGTAAAAAATTTACACAAAACGAATCATCACCTTTCATCTCAGAGAAGGGGCTGTCATGGTCATGATCATATGGTAGTTGGATTTACAACTACCTTATCACTACTAAAGTTGTGAGTTTGAATCCTGCCCCTGGCAAGGTGTACACGATACAACATTATGCAATAAAGTCATACCTGTTAACCTCTGGGAACTGCTAGGGTGGAGATCTCCCCCCTACCAACTCTTCTAAGGGGGAGATTTTGTGCGTCGCCTTTAAACGCACAAAATTGTACCTTGTAGTTGCATACATGTGATAGAGTTGCTATGCTACAACTGGAGATTTGTAAATTTTTGGCTGGAGATTTGGTCTCATAACTGGAGATTTTTTATCGACGTATTTGGTGCATGTTTTTATTGTTAATTGATGTTTTCTTTTTGTTTGTTTCAGTATTGAACCAACTGCATCCCATTTCAATATATATTGTTTACATTTCTGTCTTATTAGTAGTGTTTCATATGATGAATGAAGGATAAAAACTGTATTTATAATTTATTCATAATCATTCATAATCATAAGGTTATAACAAAGCAATAAAAATGAAGACAGAATGCTCTGAACAATAAAGTCATAGAGCACTAAAATTAAAAAGTCACTTTGCGCTGGTGCGTTGGGTGATAGCATACGTTTTGGCATTTTTGTGGCTTATCAATTGCACGTTTGATCGAAATAAGAAGTTTTCCTCGGCATCAAAGGTTGTCCGACTCCTGTTTGCACAACGGTTTATAACTATTTTTAATTGCCGCTATCACACTTCTAATCATCTAAGCGTGTGCCACAAACCCACTTCCTTATCTCCAATTAACTGTCAATCAGTGGATAATTGTTGTATAATCATCAACACCTTAATTAATCTCCATGACCCAATTTACCTGTAAAGGTGTCAAACAGATCAATAACCGGATATCATTTTCATTCGTATCTCTCGGCGTTTTTCATCAGCGCGGGAGTTTCAAATGGGGAATTTCCAGAAATATTGATCGCAAAATGTAGGTCAAGATTTTATTGTACTTTATTTTTTTGTTGGGGGGATATCGTGCGGGAGGAAAAGGTGTGTGCGGGAGATTAATGTCTCCCGCACATGAGACCCAGTCCATGCGGGAGATAAGGCTCTTACGTGGGAGACTCCCGCGAAAAGGGGGAGGGTTAACAGGTATGATAAAGTTTGTCAGTGACTTGTGGCAGGTCAGTGGTTTTCTCTGGTTTCCTCCACTAATAAAACTGACTGCCACAATATAACTGAAATATTGTTGAAAGGGCGTTAAACACCATAACCCTAACTCCTCAACTCAGAGTTATCTTTTCTTTGTGTTAATGTCGTTGTACAGTATTAACAATCTGTAACTGTGACTATAGCAGTCCCATTCTTATAAGGTCACTTTCATCAAAAGCCACACCTCTAATCAGGCCAGATTTCAAATGCACTAACTTACTAAAATTTTATTAAATTGTCCCCCTTAAGAGAAGCCACTCTTCCTTTAAAGGACACTTTTTGATTGCAGTTAGCTACTTGTTTTAACACCGTCAGATACCCTTTCTTGAAAACCAAAATGAAGCTTAGTTTACTACCTCACTTGTAGAGAGCTCAGTTTTTGGTGAGAGAACAAACCAGTATCGGATCGGAATTGTTCCTGTGGAATTTGGATCAATTTGTGGATCGCAAAAGAAAATATTATATTGCATTGGTTCACCGATGGATCGTTACACCCCTATACCCTTATCAAGAAGTTTGTTTTAGACAGGTTTCAATGTACTTACCTCAAAAGAAATGGCGAGATAAAAATAGTAACATCATAGAACACTTTCCATATATGGGCATGTAATAACTCTATACCAAATGTTCTCACAAGAATGTTTAACAATGTTAGTGTATTTGTCTGTTTATATCTGATCTTGGTAGTTGGTTGTATCAATGGTGTAGACTCTGACATATTATCTTGTATTTGTTGGTACATGTCATGTGATCTTTTTTTACTGGTCCTTAAATAAAATGAAAATATAAATGATATACATTTTAATGGCATTTTTAGTAACGTTATATATTTGCCTATTAAGTCAGAAATTTGAGAGATACATCTAAAATATGTTTGCGAAGAGAAGTTCCGACTTAAAGTCGCGACCAAGTCTAAGGTCTAAAAAAGTCCTACCAAATTCGTCCAGCTATGTTGACAGTTCTAGCATTTTTTTTAAATATTATTCACCTGCCAGTTCTAGCATTTTTTTTAAATGTCATACGTCTGTCAGTTCTAACATTTTTTTTAAATATACTTCGTCTGCCAGTTCTAACATTTTTCTATAACATTACGACTTACCAATGTCATTTCATTGTGCTAGTCGGTAATATGTACATGTTTTTCCATGAAAACCATTGAAAGGATCTTGAATGTCATCGCTATGACATTTTAGATGTTGACTTTTTTTAACGTCTTCTACCATACAAATTAGACATCTGATACGGAAACAGACTTTCAGCAATGTTAAAAAACGGCATGAAAATGTTTGAATTTTTCATCTTAAAAGCTATTCACTATAATATAATAGTTGTTCAGGCACTAGACAGGGTATATAATGTCACATTCCAGGCTTCTGATTTATATACCCTTCATACTGAACATGTGATGGTGACATTATATACCCTGTCTAGACCCTCAATAACACATAATACCTGTAATTCTCCTGTTGATCTCTAGTCCTAGAAAATCTGAGGAAAGCTGGATTACAAGTATCTCTGTGATTCAGACCAAATACATCACTTCCTGTTAAAGGTTTCTTATACCCATGGAGCATCAGGCTACAAAAATAAAAGTTTTTAAAGTATGATAGAACATTTTTACCGTACAGTGAAACCTGTCTAAACTGACTTCATTGGGATCAGTTCATGTGTTTGGAATAGACATGTGTTCAGCTTTTACAGGATGATAAAATTACAAAGATTTCCTACATTGTGCCTTTATTGAAAGTTCGATTTATACAAGATTCTAGGGACCGTCGTAACCGTGATCGTATGGTAGTTGGATTTACATCTAACTATGCAATCGGTGCTTATCACTACTGATGTTGAGGGTTCGACTCCCGCTCAGCGCGAGGTGTACAACATTATGTGATAAAGTTTGTCAGTGACTTGTGGTAGGTCGGTGGTTTTCTCCGGGTCCTCAAGTTTCCTCCACCACTAAAACTGACCGCCATGATATAACTGAAATATTGTTGTAAGTGGCGGTAAACACAATTAAACCAAACCAAACCAACTACAAGATTCTAGTTTATTCAGTGTTCGCTTTAGACAAGTTTCACTGTAAATTATAATAATGAGTGTAGACACATTATTAAGCTTGTCACTTATTTCCAAAATAAAGTATTATATGAATGGGGGTGAAGTCAGGTGCTCAGAAAGATAAAGCAGTTCCTGCTCCACTTGTGGCACCTGTCATGGTGCTCGTGTTAAATATCTGGCGATAATTAATATTATAATATAAACATTACCACATGTTTAAACAGTTAACTAATTCGAGGCTTGTTGATGTTTTCATATTCGGTGAAATTAATGAGACTCACTGTTTAACCTTTTCTTCTCAAAATATTGTTCACATTACGTACACTAGCTCCCCTCTTATAATGCCACCCCTTCTGCAATGAAAAACATGGCCTTTTAAGAGGGATGGCCTCTTTTGAGAAGGACATTCTATAAGAGGGATGGCCTCTTTTGAGAAGGACATTCTATAAGAGGGATGGCCTCTTTTGAGAAGGATAGTCTATGAGAGGAATGGCCTCTTTTGAGAAGGATAGTCTATAAGAGGGATGGCCTCTTTTGAGAAGGATAGTCTATAAGAGGGATGGCCTCTTTTGAGAAGGATAGTCTATGAGAGGGATGGCCTCTTTTAAGAAGGATAGTCTATAAGAGGGATGGCCTCTTTTGAGAAGGATAGTCTATAAGAGGGATGGCCTCTTTTGAGAAGGATAGTCTATAAGAGGGATGGCCTCTTTTGAGAAGGATAGTCTATAAGAGGGATGGCCTCTTTTGAGAAGGATAGTCTATAAGAGGGATGGCCTCTTTTGGGAAGGATAGTCTATAAGAGGGATGGCCTCTTTTGGGAAGGATAGTCCATAAGAGGGATGGCCTCTTTTGAGAAGGATAGTCTATAAGAGGGATGGCCTCTTTTGAGAAGGACAGTCTATAAGAGGGATGGCCTCTTTTGAGAAGGATAGTCTATAAGAGGGATGGCCTCTTTTAAGAAGGACAGTCTATAAGAGGGATGGCCTCTTTTGAGAAGGACAGTCTATAAGAGGGATGGCCTCTTTTGAGAAGGATAGTCTATAAGAGGGATGGCCTCTTTTGAGAAGGATAGTCTATAAGAGGGATGGCCTCTTTTGAGAAGGATAGTCTATAAGAGGGATGGCCTCTTTTGAGAAGGATAGTCTATAAGAGGGATGGCCTCTTTTGAGAAGTACAACTTGGTAGTATTTTACTATCTCAGTGCATCTGAAATCTGGCCTGATAAGAGGGGTGACCTTTGCCAAGAGAGGCCTTTTAAGAGAGGGACTACTATAATTTAACCAACAAATTCTAATTTCTTAACTAGAAGTCAGTTAACTATGAGCATTCACTGACTATTGCCTCTAAAATGAAATGGAAAATGAAGGGGAGTGTGGGGATCACATTAATCGGTGTAACCTATCCACATTTTAGTGCCCGTCGCATGTATTGTCAATGCCATATATCATGGTTTTTCTTAGTGTTCAGCAAGTTAAGGTGAGAGGTGGTTGTTCGTTTTGTTGATATTGATGGTGATTGCTTAATCTTTCTTTTAATAACTTGTTATTTTATAGAAAACAAACCTTGTCATCCACGAGAAAGTAATTCTGGATATAAAGGAAGATTTCTGTTCTGGGCAAACATCCTAAAAATACAGAGCATTATATCCTGAAAATAACAGAAATAAAAGACAAAAAGCTTTATCAGCAAAATCAAAATTTTCCCTTTGATCTCACTGAGTGATATCAGTCAGTCTGACGTCACATTACGACATTAATATACTATTAAAAACATTAACATCCATTTTGAAGGTCTCTGACTCAATGTGATACAAGTGGTAATGCATGTCTCGACTTTCAAAACTGTTGTTATTGTATAATTTGTACCAAGTTCTCAGTAAGATCTGCTCACTGCTTACCACTACTCATTACAGCTCTGGAAATTTGTCCAGCCTCTCAAACAGTTTTTTTGGGGGCAAATACCACTTATAATATATTTCCATAAAACTCCCATTTTCAATCTTCTTCAATTTCAGCTTGAAATGTAAACAAAATATTGCCATTTGAAGTAACAGCAGCCATTTTGGAAGGGTGGTTAGACTGTCAAACAAAATCCCTACAACTAAAATTGGTTCAATGGTTTCAGAGATTTCAATATGATTTTTACAATATGAGAAGAAATTTTCATTATCAGAAAAAAATTTACATTACGTACAAATGTTACATAAATTCCTAGTATATGTTTATTAACTATAATAGATTCTGTGATCATTTAATGAAACCTCCATTTCCATTATTAATGGCAGCCATCTTTGATTGAGAAATTGCTTTCATTTTTTTTGGTAACATATTTCATTGTATACAAGTAAATTGTGGAATCAACAATAGGGTTGGTGATGGGGGTGGGGGGTGGGGGTGGAGGGTTATGGTGTTTAACGCCACTTTCAATAATATTTCAGTTATATCTTGGTGGTCAGTTTTATTTGTGAAGGAAACTGGACTACCGGGAGAGAACCCATCGACCTGTCACAAGTCACCGACAAACTTAATCACATAATGAACAGGATTCAAACTCAGAACTTTAGTGGTGATTGCACAGTAGTTGTAAATTCAACAACCATACAATCAAGACCTCAATGGCCCCAGAATTAGCAATAAAATAATATAATTGATGAACTACCTATAAAACACTTGTAATTTTTACCTGTGTTACTTTCTCAGGTATACAATACAATATCCACTGTACTAAAGACAGACCATAATACATGTTAAATACCACAAAGTGTGAAGGTAGACTGTTGTATTCCTGTAAATAAAAAATAATAATAACAAAGTGTGAAGGTAGACTGTTATATTCCTGTAAATAAAAAAAACAAAACAAATACTACATCAGTAACTGACAGGATGGTTTGGTTTTGTGGTGCTTAACACCACTATCAACAATATTTCAGTTATATCATGGTAGTCAGCTTTATTGGTGGAGGAAACCGGAGAAAACAACCAGCCAAACTATTTTCAGAAGCTGTCAGGAAAATGAGGAGTTTGGAGTGTTAGCTCCCTTGTAGAAAAATTATGTCACAGGCTGCACATGAAAATTGAAAAAAGTTAAAATTATTTACATGTTTCATAAAGCCTTAAATATTTCAACAGAGAAAAGTCATAACTATGGGCCATGGTAGCTGGTTCATGTCAGATATCATATGAGGGAAAAAGGATTTGTGCCTTTGTTGGGTCTTACAAGGAGGGTTAGTCATTGTCCAATGAATATGTAACACTCATGGGGTAGTTAGACCTTTGTCTTCAGTGCTTACCTTAGAGAGTGAGTGATTATTCTTCAGTGCCAAATGAGCAACTTTTCAGCTATATCACGACAAGAACAACTTACATTCCATGAAATGATGATGATGTTTATTTTGTACTAGACCAATATGCGTAATTGGATTTTTGCGGTAGCTAGCTCACTGAAACAACAGATCGCAGGTAAACATGTCGCTCAACTCGGACACATTATCCTGATTCCAAGGAAACCAATCAATGCTCTTGTCTTGCTCCTTAGAGCTGGGGCTGTCATGATTGAAATCATATGCTAGTATCATAACTTAAATAAAAGTTGATAGTTCAAATCTTGCTCATGACGAGGTGTACTCGATACAACGGTTTGATTTATTGTTGAAAGTAGCATTAAATACCATAACCCCCCACAAAGCTGTTGCTTAGCTGAGAAGTAATATATATTAATGTAATAGTCTTTGGTTTCACCCGACTGGGGCTCAAACCCACGCTATACCACGCTAACAATTACACCACCGATGCGGTTCGTTTACCTTAGTAATGATCTTTGTGTAGAAAGGAATGATATAAGTAATGTTAGCCACAGTCCAATAAATATGTAACACACCAGATGTAATTAGTCCCTTGTATCTCTCTAACGGTATATATACTAGTATTAAAATCTGAAAAAGAAAGAAAATGCATGGTAAAAATAAATAATCTTGTTATGCAATACATTTAAATCAAGTTTCATCAGAAAGTGAAATGTGAGTTTAAATATGAGAAAAATATTTTCTTTAATATTTGTTGTGCTTGTGTCTCTTCCCTTTTTTTTGGTGAGCACATGATCATATGGTAGTTGGATATATAACTACAAATGTACCTATGCAATCAGTGCCTATCATTGCTAACGTTGTGAGTTCGAATCCCGCTCAGACGAGGTGTTCTCAATACATCAAGTCTATGTATTTTAAATTCTTATACCGTATATCCGGTAATGTCTGCGGTTTTTGACTTAAAAAGAAGGCATTAAATTTTTGCAGATTTTTTCCCCTGCGGATTGAAAATGTTGGCACCGAAAAAAAAAATTGTTCGTATGACAGGAAGCAACAACTGAAGCGATGTTATGATAAACAACTGGTGCACATTACAGTGGTCCTTAGAAGAAAAAAACATTTCTAATTCTTTGGAAAGTTTTCAAAAGTTACAGTTTCTGAATATCCATTTCATTAACTTCAACTTTGTCTTAAGAAACTATTTTTTTTCACTGTTTTCGAGATCTATTTTGTTGACAGGAAATACAATTGCTATGAAAGGTACATATATACCATACAGAATATGCCAAATAAACTGTGGCTGTCATGGGGAGGTGTATTTGATACAACATTATGTGATTAAGCTTGTCTGTGACTTGCGGCATCTTTGTGTTTTTTTCTGGGTACTCCACCAATATAACTGACCGCCACTATATAACTGAAATATTGTTGAAAGTGGTGTTAAACACCACAACCCTAACCCCAATAAACTCATTATAAAAAATAAAGAAAGTGAAATGCATCGTTCAAAATACAGTCCTTTAAGAGAATAACAACACTTTGTGTGAAAATACTTTGACATTCTTTGTTAATGCAAGAAATTAATATCACCACTTTTGTTGACCGACAGAAAATCAGATTATGAAAAGAAAGTTTAAATAGTGATGGTCAACAATTTCACCAATATCAAATAATGAACAATCATATATCATCTTAACTCACTGAATAAAAAAAATGGGTGAGACAACGATATCCAGATCCTGGGTTGGGACAGAAAAAGTGGTTAATGTTAGGTTTTTGAGGGTTAGAGTTATAGGTGTTTTATTCCACTTACAACAATAATTTAGAAATAATGTGAAGGTTAGTTTTGTTGAAAGAGGAAACCACAGTACCAGAGAATACTATATGTCTGCCGCATGTCTGTGAAAAAACTTTATAGGATATTATAGGAGTCGGATCAAACTTGCAACCTTAGTGGTGATAGGTACTGATCATGTTTAATATACACAATGACATGATGTACTTAAGTTCGCAGCTTTCTAACTCACAAAGCCACGATATAGCTGAAATACCGCTAAAGTTGGTGTTAAACACCAATCAATGGCATCCAACAAATTATAATAATTTACAGCACCATATACCTTCATCTCTGTATAAAATGATAATAATAAAATGCTACATTCGAAGAAATAATGTCCTGACCTACTTTCTAGGTAATAATTAGGTCACAGTTGGTTCATGACATGATTTTATTCTGTAAATATTGGTCCAAATAATGACTGCTATGCTATGTCAAAAACCAAACTGCATGTTTTTAATGCAAAATATTATTAACTAAAGGTTATGGGAGTCTGTATTGCTCACCTGGATTAAAATATGAAAGTTCGCGACAACAGACGTTGACAGACGTCAAGTGATGCTAAAAGCTCACTTGGCCTTTGTATAGATAATGTGGTAAACATATAGGAAATCTAGTGCAGTCCCACTATATTGCACTTACCAATGTAAGACCTTCAATAGATGGTCCAACCAGATAAGCTTTCCAGTAATGTCCATCTTTAGACAGATCTTTAATACCAGTTACAACTTCAATCAAAACAATTATTAATAGCACTGCAGTAATTATCTAAAAGTAAAAAAACCAAAAAAAACCCCGATTAGTATTAGACAGCATCAGTGGTGTAATGGCTAGTATGTACGTTCACCTCGAGTACGGGAAATCTTGGGTTTAAGCCCCAATCGGATCAAACAAAAGACTATTACACAACAGATACAGTGCTTGTTTTCTCTGGAGCATGTTACAAAAATTATTTGAATATTCATGAGTATGCAATGAAATTGATCCAAATTAGTTATTAGACATATCATATTCTACCAAAGTTCATATCTAGTTCTTAACAAAAATCGTTTTCACAAGGTTTCTTAGTTGTAATTTATACTCCATTTCACAAGGAATATGTATTTAAAAATAAAGGGCTATGTCAGAAACAGCATGATGTACTCACAGTAAATCCCCCTGCATAAGATTTAATGCAATCAAGTTTAACTCAAAACCCATAACCAGGAGACAGAATAGCTTAAGTCATTATGAGCTTGTTTCCAGATCCTATTTAATATGTATTTTTTTGGTCTGTGTTTTATTGTAGTCTGTTTCTTAAATGAATAAATATGCTTAAGTTGAACAAAAACCATAACTGATAAAGGAAATCCACTGGAATACTACCTAAAGACCTTGTCATCATCAATTCAAAGAGGTAAAAATGCATTAAAATTGGATGAAAAAAAAAATTGTGTAATACCTCGGGGGTTCAAAATTTTATTCGAAATTTTGATCCCTTTCTAAAAAGTTTACTAGATCTTTGTCCTAGTGAGGTAAACAATTGTAAAGGGGAAATTTCAATAATACGTTAATAGAATGTATTGATAATCAATGATACATATTCGTACCACTTTTGAATACGTTATCCATGACCATGATCCTTCAATATGTTTTAGTGTGCATAAATATCTTAAATAAAATGGTGCTGTAGTCCACAACCATCCACTGGCTATCCATATTAAAACTGTGTTCTGGAAGCATTCACCAAAGTAAGGCCACTCTGCATACCATGTTCTGTTCACATCCTAAAATATATAGACAATCATTAAATCTACACGATACAACATTATCATGATGAAGTTAGTCAGTGCCTTGTGGCATGTCAGTGGATTTCTAATTGTAATCTAGATCTTGTTGCCTCGCCACAATATAACTGAAATATTGTCAAAAGTAGTGTTAAACACCATGCTCTGTGACTGACCAAGAAGGGGCATGGGGTATCAATTCTTGCTCAACACTAAAATGTTCTTCAATTTTGAAACTATTTTGGTAACTGGCTATTCACTAAGATTCCTGGTACCACACACAAGAACTACTGTGTACAGGACATCATTCTTCCCACAAGCCATACACCTCTGGAACCAACTACCCGGAAGTGTGGTGGAATCAGACACCCTAGACAGCTTCAAGGCTCGGCTGTCTAGGGCAACTCTCATCTAAATTTACAACTGTTTTTATCTTTTTAACCTGCACTGTACATAGACGTCACCTCCACCCTAAAGTGTGAGAATACTTTATTGGTTATGCACTATACCTGGAAGAAGAGGAACTGTTGACGAATCACGATAAAAATTTGAGGTCCATATAAGTGGATTTCGAGTCGTTCCTGCCCCAAACCAGTCCGGCCTCAAGCCTTTCCGGCTTCAAAGCAGTCCATCCCCAGTCGATCCGGCCTCAGTTTTTCATTATCATTATTATTGTGTTTATATGTCTTTTCAAAAAAAATATATAATATATTTTAGGTTTTGTAATATTGGCGTTTGATGGGAGGTAACTCTTCGGAGAGAAATAAAAAGCTGACAACTATCTATATTTCAATGAAATTACCGTTATGAGTTCAATAGTGTGATTGTTTGATGAATTATTTGATCATGATGTCCTATTTATAATATGGGATATATGAAAAATAAACAAAACAATGAGTTTTCACATTTTTTTTTTATTGATGACATATTTTATATGATAATACTAGACTACAAACTTAACACTACAAAAAGTTCCCAAAAAGCACTAACACTAACACTGTAACACTAGCACATGATCTTAGATAAGATTAGTCAGAGTCAGAGGATGCTGCAGTACGAGATACTGATGGCGCAAAGAGGTTGCCAACTTCAAGCAGAAACTCAGACGTGCGGAGAGTCTTTTCCTCGTAACGGTCCTGGAGTGTTGTAAGACGTCCTTGGGCTTTTCTGTATATTTGTCTTTGATATCTGGTAAGTTGCTGCTCATAAAAAAAAGCTAAAATTACCTGAGTTGCAAAGACGATGTTGCCATTGGAAACAGCCATCGCACTCTAAGGCTTGCTGTCTCAGTCTAACGTGAATCTTGCATATAACACAAGGATACGTAGCCATCGTTGAATGTTTAAAGTTCACGAAGCTAACTGTCTTTTTATAAGGAATAGGCGGCACATCCAAGAATTTCTCATAATTAATCCTCTGCTTGTACAATAAATGGCTTCGGTTTTGAGTTCATTTTTCTGTGATTACAATATTAAAGGAAAACGCCATGGTCTTAACAAGTTAGCGTGAAAATTTAAATGACATTAAATAAAAGACATTTGTGTTAATGAATGTTAACTAGAGGCTCCCAGGAGCCTGTAATCGCTCACCTGGTTTTCAATTTGACATCTAAAGTTGATAGAAAATGGGGGTGTTACACATAATTTTGAAAGTGGGCCACCCAAAGATCATTTCAACTCAAATTTCTGAGCAAAAGATTTTGATATGATTTTTATCTCATAATATTCCTAAACGGAATAAACTGGCTGAAAAATCTCACAGAAAAACCCAGAATATATGTTAAACTACTGATTGCCATGTAGCTGCAGATAAAATTTGAGTTCAATTTGATTTGTAATAAAGCAGAAATTAACAACTAAAGAAATTTCTATTTTTAGTAACAGCAGCCATTTTGAATGTAGGGTGGGGCTGTCGGACACAATATTGAAAGGGGATCACCCAAGGACCATCCCAGCCCAATTTGCTTTATTTTGGTTCAGCGGTTTCAGAGGAGAAGATTTAAATGTGATCTTTTATCAAAATATGTCTAATTTGTATAATCGGTATAAATCGGTTGAAAGAAAAATTTCACAGAAAAACCCGGAATATATGTTAAACTACTAATTGCCATGTAGCTGCAGTTAAAATTTGAGCTCATTTTGGTTTATACTAAAGCAGCAATGGACAATTGAAGACATTTCTATTTTTAGTAACAGCAGCCATCTTGAATGGAGGGCGGGGCTGTCAAGACACAATTTTGAAAGGGACCCACCCAAGGACCATCCCTGCCATGTTTGGTTTAATTTGGTTCAGCGATTTCAGAGGAAAAGATTAAAATGTGATCTTTTATCAAAATATGCCTAATTTGCATGATCGGTATAAATCGGCTGAGAGAAAAATTTCACAGAAAAATTCGGAATATATGTTAAACTACTCATTGCCATGTAGCTGCAGCTAAAATTTAAGCTTATTTTGATTTATAATTAAGCAGCAATGCTTATTGAAGAAATGTTTATTTTTAGTAACAGCAGCCATCTTGAATGAAGGGCGGAGCTGTCGGACACAATTTTGAAAGGGACCCACCCAGGGACCATCCCTGCCAGGTTTGGTTTAATTTGGTTCAGCGATTTCAGAGGAAAAGATTAAAATGTGATCTTTTATCAAAATATGCCTAATTTGCATAATCGGTATAAATCGGCTGAAAGAAAAATTTCACAGAAAAATCCGGAATATATGTTAAACTACTCATTGCCATGTAGCTGCAGTTAAAATTTAAGCTCATTTTGATTTATAAATAAGCAGCAATGCTTATTGAAGAAATGTCTATTTTTGGTAACAACAGCCATCTTGAATGGAGGGCGGGGTTGTCAGATACAATTTTGAAAGGGACCCACCCACGGACCATCCCTGCCATGTTTGGTTTAATTTGGTTCAACAGTTTCAGAGGAAAAGATTTAAATGTGATCTTGTATCAAAATATGCCTAATTTGCATAATCGGTATAAATCGGCTGAAAGAAAAATTTCACAGAAAAACCCGGAATATTTGTTAAACTACTCATTTCCATGTAGTTGCAGTAAAAATTTGAGCGCCTTTAGATTTATAATAAAGCAGCAATGGAGAATTGAAGAAATATCTATTTTTAGTAACAGTCGCCATCTTGAATGGAGAGCGGGTCTGTCGGACACAATTTTGAAAGGGACCCACCCAAGGACCATCCCTGCCAGGTTTGGTTTAATTTGGTTCAGGGGTTTCAGAGGAGAAGATTTAAATGTGAAAGTTTACGGACGGACGACGACGGATGCCAAGTGATGGCAAAAGCTCACATGGCCTTTGGCCAGGTGAGCTAAAAATAGTATACCGTAAGGTAGAATTTGGTGATGGAAGTTGCCCGTAGCACCAAATAATGGGGAATCACCATTTTTCAGAACTCTTCAATGTGAGGAGACAAAAGGCATAATCCATTCTCGGATTATACCTGCAATTAAAGCTCTTCCGAAAGAGCTGTGACGTCAATAGCGGTATCGTATATATTATATCAGCATTGATCAGTTGCAATTTTATCATTAAAAATTATGTAAATCGTATTGGGGACAAAAAAGAAAAAAGCATGTGTATGCATAAAATGAGTTAAAACTGACAATTATTTATACGTAGAACTGACATGGGGCCGGATCGACTAGGGCCGGTCGGGTATTGGGGCCGCATCGACCTGCTTCCATATAAGGGACCGACCATTTAACTTGCAAGGGGGGGGGGGTTATGGTTTTTTGTTTCGTTCAGAATTTTTTTTTCGGACAACACGAGAGTTAGAATATTTATTTTTTTTGTCGCGCAAAGCGTTAAATATTTTTCCAGAATTCAACATTAGCTTATATATGACAAAAACTCTGAATCAGATTATTTTTTTTTTCCTCCACCAAAATCAGAATATTTTTTTCAGCAACATTGGGAATCAAAATATTTTTTTAGAAAAAAACCATAAAAAACCTTTCAAGTTAAATGGTCGTTCCCTAAGTGGGGGTTTTGAGGCCTCAAGTTGAAAAATATTGACATTCTGATTCTCTTCAATCGACAATGACAATGCCAGTGTTGCCTGTTGGTGAAGTGGACTTTTGATAGAAGGCGTAGGAGCAATATTGGATTACGCCTTAATCTTCTGCTCTTTGACTTAAAATGTAATATAGGCTGGAGATACAGAGGCCAGAGGCAGAGCAGAAAATGTCTTCGGAAGTCTAATCTCAACGAGATTAGATTAGGCTTATGCAAAATTACTATCATGCATTGTTGAAATACAACGTGGTTCTCTTTCTTGATTTCATTTTACCCAAAATGTGGTTCCATTGCAGAAACTCTCCATTTCACATAAAGGCCTGCAGGTGATTCTTGAAATTCTTGTAAAGCAAAATAACCGAGAGTTTCCGAGGTCATGTGCCTGTATTCGCGCGGTTTTTTTCACCACATTTATCTCCCTTGTTTTAAAAACGAAAGTATAAAATTTCCAGAAAATCGCCAGATCTATAGTTAAAAACAATGGCTTTCAAAGAATCTATGGGTGCATATATTCAACATTATATAATTTTTGACTGAGTGAGAGGACAACAGCTTTTTTGTTTGACCCGAATATCGAATTTTATTTGTTTACTGGAATACTGTGAAGGGCCGTCAAACAGCATCAACTCACAGGAGTTGTTACCTAAAAATAAAAGCCAAATCCCACAATGGCCACAGGCAGGTCTAATGATCAAACAAACAACTGATGTCTAAGAACACAGTTTATACTTTTTTTTGTAAAACTTATAATGCTGTTTTATTTTCTGACAGACAAATATAATGTGCTGATGGCAGAGATTCGCAAATTATTTAATTTAAGTAGCCAATGTCTAACAAGGAAGTTAAATATGATTAAAAAAGGCTTCTTCTTAAACAAATGGAATTCTGTTTGAGAAACCACTATCTCCAACTCAGGAAAATTGAGAAACTATTTTCAATTCAAATGTAAATTTGGTTTTGAAAACAATCTAAATTTGACTAGCTTTTTTAAAATTCAGGATCAGTAATCATAGATTGCAGATCGAAAACAAGTCACTACATTAAACCAAAAATTGTTCCTGAAGACTTAATATGCGAGAAATGCTACTCAAGTGAAGTTGAAGATGAACAACATTTTTTATTAAATTGTGGTTTCTATCGACATAATCATAAATGTCCTGAAAATTGACCTGAAATGTCCTGAAAAGTACATAAAGGCCTATATCTTTTTTTATTATCCAATGGACTGAGTTCATATTTAACGAATATTTAAAAAGAAAATTAAAAAAAATATTTTTAGGTGGAAATAATTTGACCTGAAAATTGTCATGAAATGTCCTGAAAAGTACATATAAAGGCCTATATCTTTTTTATTATCTGATGGATTGAGTTCAAATTTGAAAATGTTAAATACATTAGCATATATTTAACGAATATTTAAAAAAAGATTGAAAAATATAATCTTAGGTGGAAATAATTTGACCTGAAAATTGTCATGAAATTTTCAGGTCAAATTATTTCCACCTAAACAATTTTTTTTTATATATATTTTTAAATATTCTTTAAATATATGCTAATGTATTTAACATTTTCAAAAATGAACTCAATCCATTGGTTGATAAAAAAAAAAAAAAAGATATAGGCCCCTTTATGTACTTTTCAGGACATTTCATGACAATTTTCAGGTCAAATTATTTCCACCTAAGATTATTTTTTTAATTTTTTTTTTAAATATTCGTTAAACATATGCTAATGTATTTAACATTTTCAAATTTGAACTCAATCCATTGGATAATAAAAAAGATATAGGCCTTTATGTACTTTTCAGGACATTCGTGTAACCCACTTTTCGAAGCTATTAAATTACCCTGCAAATTTGATAATTTCAAATTGCTATCATCTTTTAATAAATTGATCTGGTTGCTTAATTCTGAAAATATTAATATTTTAACTGAAATTTGTGGATTTTTGTGTGACAGTCACTGCATATCTGACAAATGATTGATCTGTACTTTATTATCTTAATTCATACTACTATGACTAATAAAGAATTTGAATTTGAATTTATACAACTTTTAATTTGCAAATCCATATTATTACTTTAATATTGATAATTAAGCACACTTGCCTTAAACTGTTAAATCCTGATATTCAACCAATGTATCCTTGATGCTTCATGCTGGTTTTGCACAACATGTTCATATTTAAGTAGTACGTCCGACTTCTTGTGATTGTGTCCATTGGGGGCCGTCGTGGTCGTGATCGTATGGTAAAATGGATTTATGAGCTATACAATGTATGCAATCAGCACCTATCGCCACTATAACGTTGTGAGTTCGAATCTCGCTCAGGCGAGGTGAACTCGATACAATTATTATCAAAAAACAAATCCACGGCATATGTAAAATAATGCAACAAGTTAGCATGAACATGATGAAAAGATGTGGATCATCAAAGTAGGTTGATATGACAGAAAATCCATCAATTTGTAAACATCAAAGGCAGTTTGATCTCTGTTTTTCAAATCACAATCAAATGGCCTGGGCTTCTACAATTTAAAAGATGTCTATCATATATATACCTGTACCTTATATAGTCTGATCCTATGGTACCATGAGTTCTATATGGTAACTTGTATTCGTATGCTATTTCAAGCAATTTTCGCCATCGCTTTTTAGATTTTAAATACCACGGTACCATATACATATGTCTCAGTGGAATTTTTTTTCATTGCAATGACAATTGTGATAGGAGCAAATAACAGTAGGATTACATTAACTGAGACTAGCTGTGTTCACCCGAAACGTACGGAACAAAATGTAAAGTTTTTATTTTATTCATATCTAGACTTTAAATATATAAATATAGCCAAAAAGATCCATGCCATGATATAGCTGAAATACTGCTAAAGTTGGCATTAAACACCAATCAATCAAAACCAAAAGGGCAACAACTAAGCTCTATGCACCTGTGACTGTTTGTAAATTAGACAGAGGAAAAAGATACCTGTGTTTCCGCTGACGTTCTTGAAAAAATAAGCAAACCTTTTTATTTTATTTTAAATTTTTACCTAGGTAATACAGAACAAGGATTGGGTTTTAACCGTGTTTGCCCAAAATGACAATAAAAACTTGAGGGTAGGCAAACAAATTAGGATTGATAGGGATAGAAGAAACACAGGTGTTTTTTTTCCCCCTCATTGTACTGTATGCCAGTAATTTGCATGCTAATCATAAGAAATCTATTACATTTGCAGGGTATATTTAACAATTTACAGATGGATATAAATGGAAATATTTATATTTCTGGTTTACCTAAATCTACATGTAGAACAGCTGATTTATTTAAACTCTTCTGCAGAGGTAATTAAGTGGCGATAGTGGACAATAGATCACAGGAACTTGTTGCGAATTATTTTTATCCCTCGACTAACAACTCTAAAAAACCAGAGTTGTCAGCCGAGGGGTAAAAATAATTCGTAACAAGCCCCTGTGAATAGATCTAGACATTTTTTCACATTCCTGATTTGATTCTAGAATTAGATTTTTGAGCTGCCAAATTTTTGTTCTTCCCTCGACGGGATTTGAACTCACACCATTGATACACTGCAGCACCATTCGCTTAGCCTTACGTCCAGCGCCCTAGACCACTCGACTACATCTGCTCCCTATTAAAAGGAGCTTCAATAATCGAAGTGTTACCTTGTCTCGTAAGGCAAATCTAGGGATAGGTGTAAGACATGTGTATAAGCGTGTGTAGATGGTACATATATACTTAATATTATAATTTGACAGCAATCTAACTCAGCAATTTTTAATATATTGTAAAGGATAATGAAGAATTCATATATGGTTATTTGTTGTTGTATAATTATAATAGATATAATTGTAAATGATAAGCATGTTATTGAGTAATTATATATATTTTTGTCAGTATTACTGTATACATTTTGTAGACCAATCAATTTCATCAAGGCAAACCTAACAATAAACAGTCAAATTTCATATAATTTTCTTTTACTTTCAGTTTACCATATTTAGGGTTATATAATGTGCAGAATTTTGCCCAGATTCTTTAATTTGTAGGAGGGGTGCGCATTATAAACAGGAACAACGTGCTTCACTCTTTCCCAGACCGGAAAATCACATGTCCGCCAATAAAACCCAACACATTTAATATTTTGCAACTTTATTGAAGATGAAAAGAGATAAATGGTTCTTAAATTCTCCCAGCAAATGAAACATGCTCAAAGGACTGAAAAATATATACGATTGATATTTAATTCTTACATTTCCGACGGTGATTTATTTAAAAGTCCATGCGCATTATAGACACGAACTAGTTTTTTTCTGGAGATTTTCAAGGCCAAGAAGGGGTGCGCATTATACAACCCTAAATACGGTATTAAATTCGTATTTTTTTGTCTTTTTTTTTTTTTCCAAATTCATAGTATTGGATAACTTTATTTAACACTACATTTCTAAATAAAATTTAATTAAAAAAAATGCAAAAATTGAAAATCTGTATTTTTGTTAGAAACTAAATATAATATGATCACCTTTCATCTGATTGTACAGATTCAATGGTACTTTCTATCATATCATGTATATGAATCATGTTTTAAATAGAAACGTATTATGTTATATGTACTTACTAACAAATGCTAATAGCTGTATATTACATTGTCTTTACTAATGTTCAAGGGGTCCGGATAAGGTAGGGGTATTCAATGTTTTTGAACTAACAAATGTACAGATTCCAATAAAATATTATGAATTTTAAAAAAAAACTTCAGTTGTAGGCACTAAAAAAAATTAGGGTCAGTAGAGTTATTGGAGTCACAGTATCTGCTGAAAAAAAAGGTAGTTTCACTTTACCCAATTAGCAATGATACAACAACTCCAATGTATATCATGTAGTGATGAAATGTGACTACATCTGAACAGTTCCAAAGTTGAATCGTAAAATTGTAGAAACACAGGCAAAATCAATACTCATAAAATGCATATACATGACTGCTCACATTCCTGGCCTGGTACAGGCACTTCAATAAGAACTGGCGGGGTTAAACTAGATTTATAGGCCTACACTTCCCCTCTTAGTGAAATGATGCAACCATGCAAGTCTTTTCCACATGTGAGTTTCAATTTTTTTTTTCAGTTGCTCAAGTGAAGAAAGTCAAATTTTCATCTGATAAGGTAAGTGTAAGCTACTCTGAAAAGAGGCATTATAATTGTGATATCATTTATGGTTAGAATTCTAGGTTTGGTTTGGTTTGGTTTATGGTGTTTAATGCCACTTTCAACAATATTTCAGTTAGATCGTGGCTGTCAGTTTTATTGGTAGAGGACACTGGAGTACCCGGAGAAAACCACTGACATGTCACAAGTCACTGACAAACTTTATCACATAATGTTGTATTCAGTAAACCTCGCCTGAGCGGGATTTGAACTCACAACGTTAGTGGTGATAGGCACTGATTGCATAGGCACAGAATAAAGGTTTGTTTTGTTGGTATTGTAGCCCTATTCGTTTCCAAACAAGAGGTCTCAAGGTGCAAAAATTAGTATTCCTTTTTAATATGTACAGAGTTTATTGTTCATCTGATTTTAATGAGTTTTTTATGAAAACCTTAGGAAAATCGCTTTTAGAAAAAAGCCGAACGTTATTATGTAGCTATTACTATTTCTGAAAAAATCTCTGTAGCCAAATTTTATAGAAAAAATAAGTTGACATGAAAGATGCAAAAAATAAATTATCTTAACTTTTAATTGTCAATAAGAAATTTTTTTAAATTTGAAGAAAAAAATACTCAAACTAAAGGGCTAAAAGGTAAATAGTCATTCAATAATTGTAAACCCAAGATTAAGTGTCATCTTTAAGTAATAGTTTGTTCAGGTGAGCGATTCAGGTTGATGTGGGCCTCTGGTTCTAGATATCAACATTATAATTGTTTTCTACTTTCAGGGAACTGCTACTGTAACATTATGGGATAGTTCATCTGTAGACTTAATTTTAAGTCTAGTGAGTATTGCTATATATACAAAATAACTTCTATATACTTAACTGAAATAGATAACATAATTCTTGGTATTTTGATATATTGAGTACCGGTAAACCTCGCCTGAGTGGGATTCAAACTCACAACATTCATCTCCATTTGTGAATGTAATCAAAAGTAATATTTTCTAACTGTACATCCTGGTTGTGATCGTATGGTAGTTGGCTTTACAAATACATGTGCAATCAGTGCCTATCTGCACTAAAGTTGTGAGTTCGAATCTCACTTATGGCGAGGTGTACTCGATACAATATTATGTGATAAAGTTTGTCAGTGGTTTGGGGCATGTCTGTGGTTTTATCCGGGTACTCCAGTTTCCTCCACCAATAAAACTTACCGCCATGTCGCGAAATAACTGAAATATTATTGAAAGTGACATTAAACACAACAACCCTAACCCTAACACTCTAACTGTCAGAACCGCATCGGTGGTATAATGGTTACCGTGCTCTCCTCGAGTGCAGTAGATCATGTGTTTGAGCCCCGATCGGGTCAAACCAAAGACTATAAAATTGGTATTTGTTGCTTCTCCGCTAAGCACGCAGCATTAAGGAGAAAGAACAAAGACTGGTTGGCTCGGAATCAGGATAATGTGTCCGAGTGGAAAGACATGTCTGCCTGTGGACTGTTGTGGGCTAGCACTATAAAAATTCAACTAAGCGTGTTGGTGTAGTACAAAGTGGACCTCATCATCATTTCATTGAAAATGACATAGGTACCCGATTTGTGGACCCCCCTTTTTCTTTTTTTTTTTTTAAATTCATCACTTTTGTGGGACATTTTCATTATATTTATAATGAAAACGTCCCACAAAAGTGCTGAATTAAAAAATTTTAAAATAGGGGGGTCCACAAATCGGGTACCTATGGAAAATGTTATAGCTGAAAAATTGCTGAGTTGGCATTAAGCAACAATCACTCACTCACTCTAACTGTCAGCATGCTGAATTCTTTGATTTTTGTTTATTTCATATTTTTTTCTTATTGTGCTTTTACAGTTAAATAAGATAATTTAAATTTTTCAGAATTTTTTTTAAACACATGCTCTATAAATATAGAGCTTTTTAATTATGCTAAATAAATAACACAACAAATTTTTTGTCTGGACATCCTGGCATTTCAAAATTGAAGGAGGTGAAACAAGCAGGAATCCTCATGATTTTACCTCTATTTGAATGGAAATTTTGAATTTTATTTTACGATTTAAAATAATGCTGTCTCATAATTTTATGAATAAAATAGAGATCTGATATAGTGTCAACAAGGTCCAGAGGTGAATTTAATTACTATATTTATCTTCTATTGATATATATCAAATAATTAATTTGCATATAAATCTATGTAGTATCCGGAGGATTATATGCTTGGCTTCACCTCCTAACTTTTTCTTCATATCTCAAATGTTGATCATTGATTGGTCAATTACATAATGTGATGTCAGTCCTGAAAAAAAATGTCTTCTGGTATATACAATAAAAAATTAATGTTTAAAACTGAACACATGTATTTACATTTTCCATAATTTATTTTCAGGGATTATTTTTTATTTTTTTTAATTGCTTTCATTTTTGTAGAAATGGACAATAAATGGCAGTACTTTGATCTTGAAGCGTGCTAATTGTTATCAGAGAAAGTCAGAGAAAATGTGTAGTCCATATTCAATTGATGATCATGCAAAGAAATGTTTGACAGAACCACGGCCATCAGCCTTTACTTATAGCCACTACAAAGAATCACAAGCTCCATTTTGGATAGATGTTACCCATTCTGAGAGTAAGATGGTTACCAGCAGACGTAATAAAAGAAAGAGAACATGGTTTTCTTCATTTTGTCATGCACAGATGACTATCCAGACATGTGAAAATAGGAAAAAGAAGACAAAATTAAAGAGGAATGGAAATAGGTCAAAAGTATGAATATATGTTTACATGTAAATAAAAACTGTATATTTTGTTCCTGACATTTCGGCTGAACACAGCCTGTCTCAGTGGAAAATTTTATTGCAATGTAGATATATATACTTGTACTAGAGTCTAGACCAACACACTTAGATAGATTTTTATAGTGCTAATTCACTAAAACAACAGTCCGTGGTTAAACATGTTGCTCCACTTGGGCACATTATCCTGATTCTGAGCCATCCAGTCTTTGCTCTTTCTTCTTAATACTGCATGCCTTAAGCAGAGAGGCAACAAATACCAATTTTATAGTTTTGGTTTGACCCTATCAGTGATAGAACTCACAATCTACCGAACGCGCTAACCATTTCACCACAGATATAATTAAATAGTTGTTCGCCATTATGTATTAATGTCATAATATTATTTCTGCAATTACAGTAAAACCTTTCTAAACCGAAACCCTTTGGGACTGAAGAATTTGTTCAGTTTAGACAGGTGTATGGTTTACACAGGTTCAAATTACATCAATATTTAGTAGAAGGGACTATAAAGTCTGTCTGGTTTAGGCAGGTTTTCGGTTCACTCCGGGTTCGAGATGGGCCGTATTATGTGATTGGGTATGGCGGGTGGGTGGGCGTCCACACAGGTTTCCGCACAATAACTTTAGTTCTGTATATCAGATCTTTACCAAACCTGGCCACATGATTCCCCTGTGGAAGGGGAAGAACCGGATTTATTTTGGGGTCATTAGGACAAAGGTCAAGGTCACCGTTACTATAAATAGAATTTTTGACAACAGGGTTGTTTCCACATGATAACTTTAGTTCTGTATATTGGATCTTTACCAAACTTGACCACATGATTGCCCTGTGGAAGGGGAATAACCCTATTTATTTTGGGGTCATTAGGTCAAAGGTCAAGGTCACCGTTACTATAAATATAATTTTTTACCGTTTGATAATTTATATAGACGGGCGTATTTTGTGATGCACACATTTCTTGTTCCCAAATATATTTACAGGAGAAAAGAAATAAGAAAACAAAATCAAGTACGACAGTGCCAAAACACAAACTCTATAGTGCCATATTACAAGAGACAAAAAAAACCAGTGCAGATTTTATACAAGTTCAATTAACGTCCATGATATCAAATAGTGTCAAAACGGAAGAGAATCTTTCCCTACCAAATACTGAGACAATATCTAGTGTCAATACAGAAGAGAATCCTTCCGTACTACATATTGAGACAACATATATTGTCAAAACAGAAAAGAATTTTTCCGCACCAAATATTGAGACAAAATCTATTGTCAAAACGGAAGAGAATCGCTCTGTTTCAAATATTGAGACAACATCCAATGCTTCAAGTATTGATATCAGAAAGAGCCCAGTATCATTAGGTACATGTAATAAAAATCTACTGATACGGAAGAGGAGCTTCATGTTTCCAAGAACAGTTGACGAAACTGAACATGACAAAGAAAAAGCTATAACTACAACTGTAACCATGGAAACTAAGAGGATACCAATATATGTTCATTTCGCTACACAAAGATACATTATATATATCACCAATGATTCATTACGAGACATTCAGAAAGGTATTCTTGAGAAAAGTAGGATTCCTATTGATCTACAAATGATTGTTTATCAAGGAAGGATACTGGACCATACATCAAATGTAGCGCTTCAACCGTATGATTTTGTTCAAGTTCTTGTTAGAGGAAAAGGTGGGATGCAAAATGAAGAGGCTAGGGCGACAACACCAGAAGGAAAACTGGATGAGGAAATACAAGGGGCGACAGGAGGAGAGGAACGTGAAGAAGACAAACAAATGGAAGAACATGAAACAATGAAAAAGGAAAATGGTAAGGATAAAATAATTAATTGTCCATAAAATATAATTTTTAAACAACTCTAAATTTTGCCAGAAAAGTTGAAAAAATTTAATATATATTTTGCATTTTCTGCCAAATGAAAAATCACTACCTCCAAAATTTTTTCTTAAAGAATAGAACAATATTTTTTTCAGATTAACGATATCATAGAAACCTATTTACATTACATTTGATATTCTGTTTTGAACAGAAATTGATAAACATATAATCTATGGAAGATGATTTCTTAAATAATTAGGCATAATTTACGACACTGTTTATAATAGTATAATTCTTTATATGATTTACATAAATAGAAATCCTATACTCTGATTGGGTATAAGCGCTTATGGAGGCGGGGTTTTGTCAGTTTATTTTTCGATAGACGATGTTCACCAGACTACTTTTTTCGTAATGTAAGCAAAATGGCGGCTTGGATTCCCGATAATTAAAAAAGATAAAAGAAACAATGTTTATTGTTAATAATCGACAATCATTGTTAGATATGAAATAAAAAAATAAATGCCAATGAAAAAAAAAGCTTGTATTGTTGACATAAAAAAAAAATCCGGAAAAAATACTTAAGACAACCATCTATCGACTTTGACTTTTGTAATATATCGTCATCCTGTGACGTTGTTTACACAAGGGACGCTGATTGACACAAGCTGGTTACTGATTTATTTTACGATTTTGTGGGCATTTTACTTGTTTGAGTAGCTAAATGCAAAATGCCATCAAATTGGAAAATATCAGTAACTTAACTACATCACCGTCTAGTTATCAATGTAGGAAAACAAGGTTAGTTCATTTTGTTATTCATGACCGACACACATCAATGGAATGTATGTGTGCGTACTGGGGATCCCCAAAGGTAAATTTTCAAAACAAATAAAAAAAAAAACTTAGTTACAGAATTATAAGGATTAAGCGCATTTTTTCCGGAGTTTATTGATGTATAACTTGGACCAAGTCACTCACAAACTTCGGACTTTTATTTGTTTGTGAGTGAATTGGTCCAGGTTATACATAAATAAACTCCGAAAAAAATGCGCTTAATCCTATAATAAACACTCTTGCATTCCAAATATCAGAAATAAATCATGAGTAACGGAACAACACGATAATCACATTTACATCTGACATCTCATTCATAAACTACATTACATTTACATCTGACAACTCATTCATAGACTACATTATATTTACATCTGACAACTCATTCATAAACTACATCACATTTACATCTGACAACTCATTCATAAACTACATTACATTTACATCTGACAACTCATTCATAAACTACATTACATTTACATCGTACAGCTCATTCTGTTTCATAAACTACTGTATATTACATGTACATCTGACAAGTCATTCATAAACTACATTACATTTACATCTGACAACTCATACATAAACTACATTACATTTACATCTGACAACTCATTCATAAACTACATTACATTTACATCTGACAACTCATTCATAAACTATATAGCATTTACATCTGACAACTCATTCATAAACTACATCACATTTACATCTGACAACTCAGTCATAAACTACATTACATTTACATCTGACAACTCATTCATAAACTATATAGCATTTACATCTGACAACTCATTCATAAACTACATTACATTTACATCTGACAACTCATTCATAAACTATATAGCATTTACATCTGACAACTCATTCATAAACTATATAGCATTTACATCTGACAACTCAGTCATAAACTACATTACATTTACATCTGAGTATCTGGCAACATGAACTGTCACCAAAAATTAAAGACAGAATTGATACCAGATACTTCAAAAGAGTGGTTGGTTGGTTTATGGTGTTTAATGCCACTTTCAACAATATTTCAGTTATATCATGGTGGTAAGTTTTATTGGTGAAGGAAACTGGAGTACCAGGAGAAAACCACCAACCTGTCACAAGTCACTAACAAACTTTATCACATAATGATGTATTGAGTACACCTCGTCAAGAACAGGATTCGAAATCACAACACTACGTTAGTAGTGAAAGGCAAAAATTGCACAAGTAGTTTTAAATCCATCTACCATATGATCACGAACACGACGGCCTCTTCAAAAGAGTGAAAACCAACCCATGTATAAATAAATTTAATTAAGGATAAAAAAGAATATATGTAAATTAAAAGTGAGTGAGCGAGTGATTGTTGTTTAATGCCCAATGAGCAATTTTCAGCTATATCATGGCGAGAACAAATTATATTTGATGAGATGAAGATATTCGCTTTGTACTAGGCCAACATGCTTATTTGGATCCTTATAGTGATAGCTCACAGAAACAACAGTCCGTGGGTAAACATGTCACTCCATTCGGACATATTATCCTGATTCTGAGCTAACCAGTCTTTGCTCTTTCTCCTTAATACTATGTGCTTAGCGGAGATGCACAAAATACCAATGCTATAGTCTTTGATTTGACACAATAGGGACTAGAACCCAAGATTTACGACACTCGAGACAAGCACGCTAACCATTACACCACCGATGTGCTTCTATGTAAATTAATGATATAGTAATGATTAAAGACAACGCATTATTTTTTTTTAAATTATTTTAGGTGCTATTGCATTGGTTTGTGGTATAAGTGAGAAAAGCTCAACAGAGGATGTACAGAAATGGTTCAGTTCTATTGGAATTACCATTGAAATAATACAGAAGTATGGTGGCTTAGGATACTTAGATGGGGAGACTATTTTCAACGATTATTCTCCAAATGATTGGACCAAGTTTGCATCTGATACTGGAGTTCCTATAGGGTTGGCACGTAAGATTCTTATGCTGCGAAATAAGAGCAAAGATGAGTTTACCTCGGAAATGGCAATGTGGAACTCTAATAAATTAAATGAATATATTGAAAAGTTCTTCACAAATATTCCAAATAAGGAAATGATTATCAGTTTAACAGCTGCAATAGCAGAAAAGATGATAGATGGGTTGGTTTTTATAAATTATGAGAATGCTGAAGACATGGCCTTAGACTTTAAAGATTTGGAATCTTTGGAAAAAATTGTTTTTATTAGACTGTTAAAAGATAGAGAAAAAAAATATGGTAAATGTGATAAAAAAGATCAAAAGGAAATTCGGAAACCAGATAAAACACAAAATACACCATTAAAATCAAAAACCCCTAGTCCACCTAGAACGGGAACCAGTAGTATTGATGAATATTGCCAATTTATAGAGAAACATATACATTTAAAACATCTGGGAGATATTGATGAAGAAGTGCCACACTGTAAACTAAAACTAATAGACATGTCTTGGACGAAATGTGATCAATTTCAAAAAAAATTCTTATTTTTCGTCTTGTGTGAAGAATCAGAATATACAACCCAAAATCAAGAGAGAAGTTTATGGAAGCATGTAAGAAAAAATATTCAAGAATGGGTAGATATTTGTTCTGAGAACGACAAAGATCTACAGTCTTATCAACAAAAATTGGCCGTTTCAAGTGGATCCAAAGACATTAGTCTTTTAGAGTCCACATTAAGTTGGAAATATTTGATGGAAAAAGAACTTGATGATATCAAACGATTTCACCATTGTATTTTGTTGATCTCTAAACAATTAAATATTGAAGATAATAGTTATAAAACAGTGCTTAACGCAAGCAAAAAGAAGCCAGTTTTCTTTCATTTTTCTGTTGAAGAAAAATGTAATTACATATTATTTGATCCTGAAGACTATGCTTTTGGATTTCGAATTGTACCAGAAAACACAGAAAGTCTTACCAGAAATACTGAAATTGCAAAAGTAAGTGTTCTACATCCTGTAAAGCCACGTCCATTTAAGGTAGATGGAGATTATTACTTTTACCACCAAGGACATATTCTACCTAATCCTGAAAGTAGTGGTACTATGTTGAGTCGCTGTATTGAATATAAGCTATTCACTACAAGTGTAGCCATGAAAACGTACTTGGAAAAGTTTTTAAAGGAGACATTGCGATTTGCAGCAGGATGTTTGAACACACGACATAATGGAACAATATATTTCGGTGTAGGAGATAGTGTTGGAAGTCAGTACAAACACGGAGAAATTGTTGGATATCCAGATGAAGATAATAAGGTCAAGATAGCATGTACAGATAATCTCAGATTAGCCATTAAGTCTTGTTTTACACCTGATAGTAACAGTAGTGCAGATAAATGTATAGCAGATCCCTATTTCTTGAGAGTTGAGACAGAGATAGATTTATCAGGCAGTAATCTCCCCTTGTATGTAATGGAAATAGATATACAACCTAATTCAGATGTCTGTAGGGACCTCTATTTTGAAGTGAACATGGCAAAATGTCTCAAGCTTAAAGGAGTTAAAGATAAATTTATATTGTATGCTAGAGATAGTTCAAGCACAAGGGAAATTGATGAAAAGGAAAAAAAAGGGTTTATCAATAGAGATTTAATAGATTACATTAAGAGTAGAAGAATCGAAGAAGCAGATAAAAACTCTACACCAGACAGTCCTATTGAAAAACCTATTAATAAATTACGTCGTCTTTTGTGTAAAGGGAAAGATAAATTAGACAAATCCTCGTATCCTATTTTTGTGCTGGGAAAACCAACAGAAGCACAGAAAGACAGTGATAATTCATGGATGGATACAATGTCCTTCATAAAAAGATTTCCATTTATATCGGCTGTTTTCGATTTTGATGATAAATCGAATGTAAATGGATTTAGCAAAACGGTAAGAAATAAGGACTATTCTACCATAGTAAGCAGGAAAACGTTTCATCAATATATAGGAGATACGCAAACCTTAATTAACAAATTTAACCGTAATAAAACAGTTTGGATATTTGCAAATGGTCAGGCTGATCTTACTCCACCAGAGCCTCATTCAAAAAATGCAGAATGGAAGCAAAACTACATTGGCGTCATTGACGCTGTTATCTTCTTCAGTCAGCATTCTGTTATTCCAAGATCAAGAGCTTTAATTTTAATCATGCTGTTTTCTATTGACTTTGATGGTGTCATAGAAACATTCCTAGAGATTCATGATAGGTTTAGATGGGACCAAATACTTATATTAGCAGAAGAAAACGATGTTTTTAAAATGTTTGAGGAGAGTGTTTCCAGACGAGCTGGACCAGGTATAGTGGATTTGGAAAAATTGAGTGTAGTTGGTATAAAATGGAAGAACATTAGAACAACTATACATGAATTGGTAGGATACGATGATGATTGTGATTTTTGGTTACCCGGACATTTATGTCCAATCAGTGAACGGTTCAGAGAACGGCTGTCTGATTTGGAATTGTTAAATTCTAAGCAGTGTGAGGGAAAGAAGAGTAGTGATGCAAATGCTCGGATCCAATTTAAGAATGAAAAGGAAATGGAGTTTTACAGAGGAAATAAAGTATCTTGGTGGAATTTCTATTATGAAAGCCATGTTTTGAAGAGGAACTGTTTCGATAATACAAGATCTAAAATAGAAAATGTTTTAAAGTATCCAAAAAAACAAAAATATAATATACTCACTTTCTATCTTGAACACGAACCTGGAGCAGGGGGAAGCACTTTTGTTAGACATATTTTATGGACATTTAGAAAGGAATACAAGTGTGTGGTAGTGAAGCATCTTTCTGAAAATACACCATATCAAATACTTGATCTTTGGAAGTCAGACTTTGATGTGGAAGAAGACGAACAATCACTACTGACTCAGGAAGAAAATGCCATGCCCCTTCTCATACTTTTAGATGACATTTTACAACTAGAAGTCACTTATGAGGAATTTATCAAGAAAGTGAGTTTAGTTTTTCGCAAAGAAACAAAGAGCAGAAATTTAAAATGTCTCATCTGTATTTGTTACAGAGTAGACGAGGTTCTGTCTTTGCTCCCAGCTTCCAATAGCCTAATTGAAGTTCTTGTTCAAAAATTAACAGATGAAGAAATAATTTGGATGGAAAATAAAAATACAGAACTTGAGGAAGAAGGGAATTTTAATTTAAAACCAGAACATTTACTTTCTTTTATGGCACTGCGCACCAATTTCAACCGAAACAAGATTGAGAGTATCGTAAAAAGTCTAATGAGTAAACTGGACGTTCAATCATTTGAATTTGATTTGATACAATTCATTGCTCTTATAACAGAAAAAACTCCAAGTTTTAGAAGATCTACAAAGATCGCTGTGCCGCTGGAATGTTGTGACGACTTTCACTATTTTTCTGATGATGAAGAAGAAGGCGAAAGTTGGGAGAGAATATTGTCAATGAGTCTTAATATACTTTTAGTATTTGAAGACAAAGAGACTGCTGGTGGAAAACAGATCAGAATGGCCCATCCAATGCTTGCAAAATCTGTTTTGGAATATGTACTCCAGATTAAGAAAATGACATTGAGTGCTCTAACCATTGATATGTTGAAAAGCAATCTTATGAAGAGTACTTCTCGTGGCAGGGATGATGTTTTTGAAATTGTACATCATATGTTAAATCGCAGAATGGTGACTGATGATGAAAAGCAAACAAACTTTTCACCACTCATTGAGAGCATAATAGATGGTGAAAACGGTGATAAAGAAAAAGGATATGAAAATGCTGGTGAAGTTCTAAAAAAAGGATTCTTGCTCTTTACAAATGATTCAAAGTTCGAAAAATATGCAGGAACTATTTCACAAACGCTTGCACGACTTCATTCTAAATGGAAACATTTTGATGAAGCAGTCGAATGGGCTAAACAATCTCTTGAATTAGCCTATAAAGATAACCGGTGTTATTTTTTACATACATATGGAAATATACTGAAGGAGCAGTTTCAACATCTACGGGATAAAAAACTGAAGAAGCCACCAAACAACAAAGTACCAGCAGCCGCTGCTGTACCACTCTTAATGCTAATTTTGGGAGCACTTGAACAATTTGTAATTGCCCAAAATGAAAATATTGAATTTAATACAAATGCTGTCTTGTACAGTTACAAAGATTCAGTGGTATCTATCAATTTAGTATGCCGTTTTTTAAAATACAGTGTAATCTTTCCTACAGATGTTGATTTAAAGAGATTCTTAATTGATGACGAGTATATTCCCACTGATCTACCGGTTAACTGGGACGTTGATATTAATTCTTTGTTGAAAAAAATGAAAGGTCAGGGTGAAAAAGCATTTGCAGTTTTTGAACGACGAGTTTGCTTTTATACTGCCTTTCATGATGATAGCTTTGCTAGAATTGGAAAACCAAATCAAGAAAAGATACATAGAACACATAAAGAAATAAAAAAAGACTATGCTAACTTATTATCTGAATTTTGTGACATGTTTGGAGAGGACGGAGAAGCGCCTCCAGATTCGTTGTGTAGGCCTGAAATGGTATCTGCAAGAGATGAGTGGCACAGAAGAAAAATGTTAAGGCTACAAGGTAACACATACATGAATATCTTTGCTTTGTATGGAAAGTTTAAAAAGTCAACATGCAATTTCACTCTGAAGGAAACAACAGCTATATTCCAAGATATAAAGACTCATTATTCAAGAATTGAAGACAAGGAACCTGGAGATATAGCTGTTTCAGTATGCATAAATATTGCCCTAGGTTTAGTTGGAGGGTACAGAGATTCTTTGAACGCTATTATTGATAATTGTGCACTTCTGAAAGTAAAAAGTCTCATGAGGCCAAAAGAGTACTCCTATATGTACGACCTTGCATGTTATTTTATCACGCTCCTAATGTGGCCTTGTAAAGAAAATAAGGTCAGCTATAATGATGAATTATTTAATGACAGTCTACGACATCTAAAGGGGATTTCAAAGAGGAGACCAGTTAAAGTAAATAAAAGTCGGGATATGGCTTTCTTTCGTGAGGAATATGGACGATCAAAACCAACAACACAATTTTTTGCTGCAAATGAGAACGAGTCAAAACTCCCACTGATTTGCCATAGATTTGACATATTTTTTAAAGAACATATTCAAAATGATGACTCTGTTTGGGAAAAACCACTCACAAAAGCAAAGCTTAAAAGAGTTCAAGGTCATGTGATAACAAAAGGAGAAAATTCTTCATATCAAAGTATAACAATTAAAAATGAACAAACGCCAGATAAATTCATAGAAATCAGCCAATTAAGAGGGAAAAACAGCGAACTTTTATCAGAGGAGCAAGTTACATTTTATCTGGGGTTTAGTATGTCAGGACCTATAGCATACAATATTAAGCCAGTAAGGAACATAGGACACGAATAATGTATGACCGAGCTAAATTGTGTTCTAACATTGATTTATTGTATTAATTAATTAGTGTGAATATTGTTACTCAATAATGTCAGTGTCACAACATGTCGGTTAATTGGAGTATTTTATAAGGGTATAAATATTTGTGTAAAATTCTGTACGATAATTACTAGACCAGTAAGACAAAAATTACTGTGTTCCAACATCGATTTAGGACTTTTTAAACAATTGTCATAAACTACTTGTCATATAAATAATATTTCACATGTTTGAATTTGATATCTTTCTAATTTCTTAACTGTGAATGGCAAGATATATTTTGACATTTAATTAATGTTCATTTAATTTAATCATACATGTTTGTTAATTAATTACATGTAATTGTTTATCTGATCTTTGAATCCTAATTACTTATATTGAGTGAATCATGTCATGCCCATGAGTTGACATCATTCCATGCTATTAATATTCTGTAAAACTTTAGGTTAGTCAGGGGTCCATCGTGGTCGTGATGGTATGGTAGTTGGATTTACAGCTTCCTGTGCAATAAGTGCCAATGACCACTAAAGTTCTGAGTTCGAACCCCGTTCATGGCGAGGTGTACTCGTACAACATTATGTGATAAAGTTTGTCAGTGACTAGCGACAGGTCTGTGGTTTTCTCTGGGTTCTCCGGTTGCCTCCACCAATGAAACTGACCGCCACGATATAACTGAAATATTGTTGAAAGTGGCATTAAATACCATAAACGTAACCCTAGGTTAGTCAGTTGGAGTCAGGCTGTTATATACTGACATATCCACTGTTGTAAATGTATATTTTGTTGCTGATATTAAATTACTAAACTGTTATTGGTTTGGCTAACAACACTGAGTGTATTGGTACTGTACAATAGGTACAATTAAATATAAGGTGTTAACAAAGAGTCAGCTGTTGTACTGATATTAAATTACTAAACTGTTATTGGTTTGGCTAACAACACTGAGTGTATTGGTACTGTACAATAGATACAATTAAATATAAGGTGTTAACAAAGAGTCAGCTGTTGTACTGATATTAAATTACTAAACTGTTATTGGTTTGGCTAACAACACTGAGTGTATTGGTACTGTACAATAGGTACAATTAAATATAAGGTGTTAACAAAGAGTCAGCTGTTGTACTGATATTAAATTACTAAACTGTTATTGGTTTGGCTAACAACACTGAGTGTATTGGTACTGTACAATAGGTACAATTAAATATATGGTGTTAACAAAGAGTCAGCTGTTGTACTGATATTAAATTACTAAACTGTTATTGGTTTGGCTAACAACACTGAGTGTATTGGTACTGTACAATAGGTACAATTAAATATAAGGTGTTAACAAAGAGTCAGCTGTTGTACTGATATTAAATTACTAAACTGTTATTGGTTTGGCTAACAACACTGAGTGTATTGGTACTGTACAATAGGTACAATTAAATATATGGTGTTAACAAAGAGTCAGCTGTTGTACTGATATTAAATTACTAAACTGTTATTGGTTTGGCTAACAACACTGAGTGTATTGGTACTGTACAATAGGTACAATTAAATATAAGGTGTTAACAAAGAGTCAGCTGTTGTACTGATATATCATCTTTGTTCCCTACGTAACCAGGGAACCAGTTATAAATGCATTAGTTTATTTAATACTACAATGAAACTTGTCATAACTAAACCTTGAATAAACCAGAAAGTTCTCTAAATCAAATTCAGTCCCTATGATTTAAATATTTGTTACCAGCATAGATAGAAGATATATACTTTTAAAACATGCAATTGTGTGATTTTGAGTACTAATAAAGGAGGTCAAATAAACTATAGTGTTATTTAATAATGAACCTAATAAAGTATTTCTGGTACTTGATTCATGTAGAGCAACAGTATAAGTGCTGACGTCACAGATGCTAGAAAAGCTCGCCAAAGGCTGGCTTTCTCTCTCCGAAATGTTGTAAGTGAAAAATTACAAATCCCAAAGGCAAAAACTGAACCTTTTAAGAAAACTTTTACATACTCTGGACCAAAGCTATGGAATGAACTTCTGTTTTCGATATGGCAAGCTTCTTCCTCATAATGCATTTAAAACAAAAGTAAAAAGTCTCATTTTAAATGATGATGTACCTTAATTTACCATCAAATGTTTACTTAATCTTTTTGTGTATACTTATTACAATGTATTGCTTCTTGTGTATAACTTTTATATAGTGTACTTTACAATGTATGTTTATCTCATTGAGGGCCTCAGGGAAGATTAGTTATTAACTAACTCTGTAACCCTCCATAAATAAAGAATTTATTATTATTATTATTATTATTTCTACCCGTTTCTATAGCTCATACAAATAAATTTTATATTTTCCGGCAATGTACGTATATTGTACATATATCCGTCCTTCCTAGACTGATAACATTTTTATTTAAAACAACAAATGTAAATTTAATGGAACATTCTTATGATTAATCATATATAGTTTAGATTCAATAAAATTTGCAGCTTCTATGAGGGCCAAAAAAAACCATCTTCATTATACCCCCCGCAAACAAAGTTTGGGGGGTATATAGGAATCACCCTGTCCGATCGTCCATACCTTGTAAGCGCAACTCCTCCTAAACGGCTTATTGGATTTTTATGAAACTTTACACATTTGTAGTACACTACCTGCAGATGTGCATGAAGGAATATGGTTGCTGTCCAAAATTTAAAAGGGGAGATAATTCAACTTATACTTTCACGAAAAGGGGGGGGGGGATGTACCTTGTAAGCGCAACTCCTACTAAACTGCTTATTGAATTTTTATGAAACTTTACACAGTTGTAGTACACAACCTGCAGATGTGCATGAAGGAATACTGTTGCTGTCTAAAATTTAGAAGGGGAGATAATTAACTTGCTAATATACCTGTATTCCAAAGTTTGAACATTATAGTATTGCAAGCAGGGGTATCACTCAGTGAGGGCACTCACAGTTCTAGTTTTTACTGTAGAGTCATCTGTGAAAATATCTATACCAATTACCATCTTAGGCTTCATATCGACACCAAAAACCATACATTTCAGTCAAGTTTCCATTCAAATCATTTGGTTTTTTCAGAAGAGTTTCAAAACTGTGACTTGCGGCAGTTCAGTGGTTTTCTCCAGGTACTCCGGTTTCTTCCACCAATAAACCTGTCGGCCACGATATGACTGAAATATTGTTGAAAGTATCGTTGAACACCATAACCTTATCCAATCTTGAGGGTTTTAAAATCAAATTTTAATCAAAACAAACATCTATCATCTTCACCACTCTAAAAATTAAAAAAATGCAGTAATATGAAGTTTAAAAGTGACCCAGCACCTCAAACATTAAAGACGCCTTTAGTTTCAATTCTTCTTATCTTGATAGTAAACTTCACAGCTTGACGTGGGTTCACGCCCGGCTTTGTAAAGAACAAAAAGGGTGCACTCGACTCGTAACCGCAAGTTATAAAGTTTATCAGTTGCTTGCCCATGGTTGGTGGTTCTCTCGGGCTTCTTCCACCACTAAAACTGGTCGACATGATATAGCTGAAATATTACTGAAAGTGGCATTAAACACAATAAATCAATCAATCACAGCTTGACTACTAAACCTTCCACTTGTAACCTGCAGTCCATTCCTGTAGAAATCATTCATAAATTACATTACAACTGCATCGGAAGTGTAATGGTTAGCGTGCTTGCCTCAAGTGTGGTAGATCATGGGTTCGAGCCCAATTCAGGTCATCCCATAAGACTATAAAATTGGTATCAGTCCATTCCTGTAGTATTCATTCATAAATTACATTAGAACTGCATCGGAAGTGTAATGGTTAATGTGCTTGCCTTGAGTGCGGTAGATCGTGGGTCCCGGTCAGGTCAAATCAGACTATAAAATTGGCATTTTTTAATTCTACGCTAAACATGCAGCATTAAAGAGTAAGAGCAAAGACTAGTTGCAACAAATTAGGATAGTGTGTCCAAGTCAGCTATCACTATAATAATCCAATTCGGACAGTGTGTCCAAGTCAGCTATCATTATAATAATCCAATTAGGATAGTGTGTCCAAGTCAGCTATCACTGTAATAATCCAATTAGGATAGTGTGTCCAAGTCAGCTATCACTGTAATAATCCAATTAGGACAGTGTGTCCAAGTCAGCTAACACTGTAATAATCCAATTAGGATAGTGTGTCCAAGTCAGCTATCACTATAATAATCCAATTAGGATAGTGTGTCCAAGTCAGCTATCACTGTAATAATCCAATTAGGATAGTGTGTCCAAGTCAGCTATCACTGTAATAATCCAACTAGGATAGTGTGTCCAAGTCAGCTATCACTATAATAATCCAATTAGGATAGTGTGTCCAAGTCAGCTATCACTATAATAATCCAATTAGGACAGTGTGTCCAAGTCAGCTATCATTATAATAATCCAATTAGGACAGTGTGTCCAAGTCAGCTATCATTATAATAATCCAATTAGGATAGTGTGTCCAAGTCAGCTATCACTATAATAATCCAATTAAGCGTGTTGGTCTAGTACAAAGAGGACATGGTCATCTCATCAAAATATTACTTGTTCTCGCCACGATATAGCTGAACAATGGCTCACTTGGCGTTAAACAACATTCACTCACTCACTTTAGTATTCATTCATAAATTACCTTAGAAATGTGTGCTGCTGTACAAAAAAATATCTTGGGTGACAAGGACTACTATAACACAACTATGTTTTACCCTGAAGGCTTATTGTCAGTACAACACAACTGTTTTCAGCACAGTCCTAGGACAGAATGGCAATTTCAGAATATACACATTTACGACCGATTCTAAAATTATACATACATTTTTACATGTTTTTATTAGAGTTATTTCTATTTTTAGACAGACAATAGGAACCTCTTTCATGAAAAGTTCAATAAAAATAACATGTTTTTTCTCACAATATTTACAAAATTTTAAAGTTATGACAACTTGTGAATTTTCTATTTGCTCTAAGATCATCCTTTGATATTTTACAAAGTTCAATATCTCAAAATTGTAAGAAAATCATACTCAATACTGGAATTAATGGCTATCACAGTTTTAAAGAAAAGTTTGAAGATACCAAAGGTGTAACCAGAGGCCGTAAATCGAAGAAGGACTGACAATACAATGATCAAAAGAAAAGTGACTCTCTTACTACAAACCCTGTGATACAATGTAGGAAGAAGCATTAGAAGATACCAAAGGTGTAACCAGAAACCGTAAATCGAAGAAGGACTGATAATACAATGATCAAAAGAAAAGTGACTCTTACTACAAACCCTGCGATACAATGTAGGAAGAAGAATTGGAAGATACCAAAGGTGTAACCAGAAACCGTAAATCGAAGAAGGACTGACAATATAATGGTCAAAAGAAAAAGGAAAAACAACAATCTACAATACATTACACAGAACACTAAAGATCAAGCAACACAAACCCCACTAAAAACCAGGGATAAACTTAGGTGCTCCGAAAGGGTAAACAGTTCCTGTTCCATTAGTGGCACCTATCGTGTTACTCTAGTTACTCAGGTGCTCCTGAAACTTTCTTTTCATAATCAAATTCTTTGTTGTTTCCATTGCCTTTGCTAGAACTGGTACTATTTTGCCAATTCTATGAGAAATAATTTTTTTACAAAGCATAAATGTATAATTTTAGAATCTATTCAGGAATGTGCAAAAGGACTATTAAAACTGAAACAATAATACAAAACACATTTAATTTAAATAACAGTCTACATTTATGCTCTTGCTCATACATAGTATCCCTTACTAATTCAACCAAACTAATGTCTCATTGAAGAAATTAATAAAGTATCCCTTACTAATTCAGCCAAACTAACATCTCATTGAAGGAATCAATTAAGTATCCCTTACAAATTCAACCAAACTAACATCTCATTGAAGGAATTAATAAAGTATCCCTTACTAATTCAGCCAAACTAATGTCTCTTCAAAGAAATTAATAAGGTACAGAGACATGCAATGATATTCGTCAGTAATTTTGGACCACATAATTCATTTAAAATATCAATTTTTCGAAAAATTATCCCCAGGTGAATTTTTGTATGTAATTTTTCGAAGTTATTTACATATAATTTTTTGAAACACTGCTTTCAAATATTCATTAATTTATATAACCCAAACTTAATTCATTTGTCTTCATAAGTGATATCATTATATTGTGTTTTCGACATTCAAAGTTCAGTTTTGTATACAACTTGTGAACTCTTAAAATTCTTATATTATAAAATTAAGCTGAAATTATAGGGGTAAAACTACATTTAATTCCGCTTTTGTTGATAAAAAAACTGTATCAAGATCGAGCAAGAATTGGCTTTGGAATAATGTTTTGAAAAAATGGTTTTATATGAAATATATAGTAAAAAAAATAGTGACAAATTCTTTTTACACGACTCGGTAGCTCTTACAAATTCAACAACAAAATTAATAAGGTATCCCTTATAACTTATACAAATTCAGCCAAACTAAGGTTTCCATCATGCAATGAAGTATCCCATACAAATTCAGCCAAACTAATGTCTCACTGAAGTAATTAATGAGGTATCCCTTACAAATTGAACCAAAATAGTGTTTGGTCAGAACAATTAACAGGGGCTATTGCAACAAAAAGCATGGCTAGATGTCATATAATATTATTTGAAAGGTGACAGAGTATTTCTCTTCAATGTGTGACTCTAACACCTAATGGTTCTAGCACTCGCTACGATGGCAAAAATAACGGCAAAAATAACAAAACATTAACAAAAGCATAACTGGATTTTTCTGAATACATGTACATGTACTTATAAATATTTGCATACACATGTGCATGATTACAATTTAGATTTTACATCATAAAAATTAGACTTCTATCTATATACAATAGTTCCCATTTCATAAGGCAAACCCTCCTGCAATGAAAAAGTGTCCCTATAAGAGGGAAGAGGGGTGTCCTCTCTTTAGAGGGTAAGTAGTGTCCCTATAAGAGGGGTCTCTTTAGGGGGTAAGTAGTGTCCCTATAAGAGGGGTGTCCTCTCTTTAGGGGGTAAGTAGTGTCCCTATAAGAGGGGTGTCCTCTCTTTAGGGGGTAAGTAGTGTCCCTATAAGAGGGGTGTCCTCTCTTTAGGGGGTAAGTAGTGTCCCTATAAGAGGGGTGTCCTCTCTTTAGGGGGTAAGCCTAATAAGAGGGAGACTACTGTACATCCAAGTTTTACGACATTCAAAGGTATGGAGAATGGTTGATGTTTTACATCGTCAAAATGCACATGAGAGAACACCTTTTTAAAGAGGGTTAGCATTTCCCTGCTCCAGGCACTACACCCTTTATGTATACTGTATAAGTGGTTATTTTTGTGAGGGTTTTATTTTAGCTATCTTCAAGAGTACAATAAATTTGTGAAAATAAAAAACTGCGGTAGGGCAGTCTTTGTTCTTTCTCCTCAATGTTGCATGCGTGGTGGAGAAGCAACAAATTCCAATTTTATAGTCTTTGGTTTAACCCGATCAGGATCGTATCCACAATCTACTGCACCCTACCGAGCACACTAACCATCACTGATGTGGTTAAAAAATCTAAATTGATCAAATAAAATAATACAAATGAGAATGATGAACCAAACCATCGTTTTTTTGTACAGAAATCAAATGGAACTTAAAATATTAACATGTGTATATATGAAACACAAACAAGAGACTGTATCGTGCACATGGTAAATCATACACCATTTGACTCTATGATAAATTCTGCCCGATTCATCAACAAATCTTAAATTTCTTAAATGGCATAACACAAAAAAATAAACAGCAAAAATGATTCCCGCAATATTAATTCACATACAATAATGTTGCTTAACTGGTCTCTATCCTTACAAATACATTTGTATATAGCCGAACCTCGTGTCAGAAGTCGAGGTTAAGTTTGATTTTGACAAGTATTTAAGTTGTCCAGGCAAATTAAGAGAACAATAGACCATTTGCATATTTCCGACTTGATTCTAAAATTAGACATTTTTACACATTTTAATAAAGAGTTATTTCTCTTTCAAGTGGGCAAAGGGTTCATTCATTTTCATGCATTGTTCAATGAAAATATAGTCATTCACTTGATTATTTTCAAGGTTTAAATATAATTTTATATAATTTTAGAATCGCGTGGCTTATATGTATATAATAACGGCAGGCTCCCACTTGATTTTTTTCAAGATTCTACAAATTAAAATATAATTCTATTTAAATTCTTTATCCTTTCGTTGCTCTTGCTAGAACTGGTACCTTTTTTCACATTGTAAGGGAGATAGATAACTCTTATTAAAAAAACCTCATACTTTTAGAATCAACTGGGTTATGGAGTTTAACCCCACTTTCAACAATATTTCAGCTATATCGTGGTGGTAAATTTTATTGGTAGAGGAAACCGGAGCACCCGGAGAAAACCACCAACCTGCCATAAGTCGCTGTCAAACTTTATCACATAATGTTGTATCGAGTACACCTCGCCTGAGCAAGATTCGAACTCACAATATTAGTGGCACTGATTGCATTGGTCGTTATCAATCCAACAACCATACGATCACAACGGCCCCTAATGTTCAAGTGGCTGATATATATAATAACAGCAGTTCTGAAGGTCGAGACAGACATTATCACTAGTATCACAGTGAGTCCAATAGGTAATGAACAAAAGGTCTATTACAATAAACATAACTTATTCTTACTTCACGTACTTCAAGAAAACGACTTGAGTTTGAGACAAACTAGATTTGACTGCAGTTTTTTTTTTGTGATAACGGTAAACACAACTATTGCAACACCAAAAGGCAACAAGACAATTCTTAAACTATAGTGTATCACTTGAGTTAACCATGTTTTCAATGGAAATCACTTACCACGATCATGTTCCACTCGACAAAATAAAAGTTCAACGTTGAAAATGAAATAACTAAAATCAGATATCATTAAAACACCACGACGACATAATGTTCATAACATGTCATCAATAAAACACCATGACGACATAATGTTCATAACATGTCATCAATAAAACACCATGACGACATAATGTTCATCACACGTCTTCAATATAAGTCTACATTTGTTGCGTTGAATTGCCATTCCATGTTGCATTTTCGTCATCGTCGTCTCTTATGTCTGTCAATCGTCGTACATTTCCTTCCGATCTGATTGGTCGTCTCTGGTATCCCCTGTAATACAAATATTACAAACTTTCAATTTTGAAGCAAATACATACATGGACACTGTAAATGGGTGTTTAATGTTGTAATTAAATCATGGCAGTCAGTTTAAAAATAATAAAATAAAAATCTTTATTTAACAAGCGTGTCTCAATTAGAACAGGGGTCGTTGTTGCCCGTATTCTATGGTAGTTGGATTTACAACTACCTATGCAATCAGTGCCAATCACCACTGATGTTGTGAGTTCGAATCTCAATCAGGGCGAGGTATACAACATTATATGATTAATTTTGTCAATGACTTGCGACAGGTCAGTGGTTTTCTCCGGTTTCCTCCGCCAATAAAACTGACCGCCACAATATAACTGAAATGTTGTTGAAAGTGGCATTAAACACAATCAAACAAACAAGATGTTGCACGCTACGTCGTGCTAAGAATACCCCCACTCGTTCATTTGTAAGTCGCACGGTAAACAGGAAGTAGATGTGCGATAAACCTGGAAAGGGGAGACACGGTACAAGTCACCATGCCAAAGCCATATATCAAATATAAAATCATTTCTTCCAGTAGAAGCTGAGATAACTGTTACGAAAGTTTTCATTACGGCAAACATGAAAAATTCTAAGTCGAACTGTAAACAGGAAGTAGATGTGCGGTAAACCTGGAAAGGGGAGACACGGTGCAAGTCACCATGCCAATGCCATATATCAAATATAAAATCATTTCTTCCAGTAGAAGCTGAGATATCTGTTACGAAAGTGTGAACGGACGGACGGACAAGGTGATTGCAATATAGCCCCCACTCTATGAGTGGGGGTATAACAATCAATTAGAAAGAACAAGTCTAATTTTCATTGAGGCTCACAAACATATATATACATGGTTTAATAATACACTTGCAACAAATATTAAATTCTGTCTTGGTTTGACATTTTGTGGGTTATTTCGGAAACCGTAAGATATAGACAAAAGCAGTAAACAAACTATTGGATGCTCTTAGTACAATCTAATCAAGAAAATTATCTGCATCAAAATTGGATAAAACATTAAAAAAATCATAAAACTTTTAAATACCACTTTATGACCCATTTTGAAATAAAATAGTAAAATTTGCTTTTTGTCCATCAATAACCCATAAAGGTGATAATTTTGCAAAAAAAAAAAACAGCACTACAATTGGAAGAAAAATAAACTAGAGGCTCACTAGAGCCAATATCACTCACCCGGTCATTCATACAGCTTATGTTCAATCAAGACTAGATTTTGGGAAAAATGTTTTACTCATTTTTTATAAACCAACATGCTGAGTTGGAGATTTTTATAGTGCTAGCTCACTGAAACAACAGTCAGCAGGTGGACATGTCATTTCACATCCTGATGCAGACCAACCAGTCTTTGCTGTAAATATACAATATCCGTACATTGTCGAAAAAATATATAATTTATTTGCACGAGCTATAGATATAGGTAGAAAAGCGAGACTTTGGCGAGCTTTTCTAGTCTGTATCGCAGCGAGTGCAAATTAATTATATATTTTCTGAATTTTATATTTACAGAAGAGCTATATTTTGGTCTGTGATTGTATATAACAAACATTTATCTAGTCAATGCAATTTGACTGCTCAAATAGAACCAGTGCAGGATAAATATTCATATCAACATCTTACGTTTTTGGTCTAGCACCCCGAGTAGATGATTCTGCTGATGACGATTCTGAATCTGTTGCTTCCGCTCTGCTTGGTTCTGGTTGTGGAGCTGCACTTCCAAATATAAATGTGTACAGGAAGTTCCAGATGGCAATAAAGGGAGCCAACACCATAGATACCACACCTCCACCATCACTGGGATTGCTGGCAATAATAGTTCTTCTTCCCTAGAAATTCATATTAAAAATGATCATATTTAGCTGTTGTACGACTAATACATAGACAATATACCTGCACTGTCAGCAAATATAAAATTTATTTGTATCAGTTTTATAATAGGTAGATAAGCGAGCCTCTGGTTTATTATTCAGAGCATCAACATATATAAACTGCAACAAAACATCTGAATGTCTTCAAATTTAACAACACTTAAATACATATTGGATTAGTGTTAACATACCGGTGGACCTGTTGCATATTACTGATTTGAGTTAGTTACCTTACAATGGGCAAAATGGTACACACTGTAGCAAGAGCAATGGAATGGACAACAAATTTGATAATAATTTTCTCATAATTTGTAGATATTTGAATCTTGTGAATAAAACTTAGGAGGATAATTTTATAACAGGTAAAAAATCCACAAGTTGTTACAACATTAAAATTTTGAAAAAAAAAATAAAAAATTGAAAAGATTATGGGATAAAATGTGTTTTTATTCATTGCACTTTGCATGAAAGGTAGCCCTTTTGCTCACCTTTTAAGAGAAATAACTTCTGTAAAACATATAATTTTAAGAGTTAAAGTTGGAAATGTGCAAAAGGTGTATTATTGGTATTACAACAATCTCAAGAATATTTTAATGATATACATTATTACAGCAGTCAGTATTATAATGGTGAAGGAAACAAGAATTCCTGAAGAATACCATTATCTTCTGTAAGTCACTGACAAACTTTTCTTCTGGGGGTTGAACTCTCAATGCTTAGGCTGGGAAGATATGTGAATCAACCATATAATTACTTTGTAGGAGAATAAAAACACCTAGGTAATCATCGATGAGAACAAATGATTAAATAAGAATAAATACTAAAAGAAAAATATAGGGTTATTATTTGGGGACATTGGATGCAAAGTAAATTTCTTATGAATTCAAAATACTTCTTTGTTATACCAACCATTTTCCTTTAAAACATCTTACTTCAAATGTAAACTAGTATTTCTGTGAGCACAGCTCACTAAGATATATCCCCCGCTCCCCACATCTGTCCAACCTATTTCCATAACCAAAACATTACTGATTGTTCCAACCAAAATGAAATGGACCCTCTCTCTTCACCGGTAAGCTGCTGATAAATTTCAAAACATTCTGAGAAACACTACTCAAGTTATCATACGACATATGATAAAAATCCTATTTTCCGTCATATCAAGTCCAATAACTCTGGAACGGCAAAAGTGAAAATCTTTAAAAATGAAAGGGATCCTCCTCTCTTCACCGGTAAGCTGCTGATAAAATTTCAAAACATTCTGAGAAACACTACTCAAGTTATCATACGACATAGGGTAAAAATCCTATTTTCCCTCATATCAAGTCCAATAACTCTGGAACGGCAAAAGTGAAAATCGTCAAAAATGAAAAGGATCCTCCGGTAAGCTGCTGATAAAATTTCAAAACATTCTAAGAAACACAACTCAAGTTATCGTACGACATAGGATTTGTCTACAGACGGACGGACGGACTTGGTGAAACCAGTATACCCCCCTACAGCTTCGTTGCGGGGGGTATAAAAACTACTGAATGTTAATCTATGAAAACGGGAACGGTTTGTAGGTAGCAGTTCAGGTGCTGACTGTGTTATGTATATAATTATTGACTTACAGGAACAGCAATTAAAACAGCAGAAGGTACCAGTTCAAGAAGCAATAATGTCTGTGACATATCTTCCTCTGTAAAAGTTCGTTTTGGGAATGTTGTAGATAATGTTACACTTGTTCCTAATCTCTGTAAAACAAATAAGTACCAATTATAACTAAGGTGTTTATGGTGTTTAATGCCACTTTCAACAATATTTCAGTTTAATTGGTGGAGGAAACCGGAGTACCCAGAGAAAACCACAGACCTGTCGCAAGTCACTGACAAACTTTATCACATAATGTTGTATCGATTACACCTTGCCATGAATGGGGTTCAAACTCACAACATTAGTGGTGATAGGCACTGATTGCACAGGTAGTTGTAACTCCAACATATGATCACGACCATGACGACCCCCCAAATTATAACTTGATTATGACAAGAGATTGTATCTCTTTCATGGTAACCATATCATGTTCTGATAAATACAGTGGAACCTGTCTAATTCGACACACCAAGGGAACAGGGAAATGTGTCGGATTGTACAGGTTAAGTTACACTGTAATGTTTGGATTTACCCAACTTTACCAGAAATTGGGCCTTAAAATTTGGTCTGACGCCTAAAAAACCCATTTTGCTACTAACAATTTGTGACTAGAGTCATTGGCTTCTTGAATTAAAAGTGTTTTGTTAACCCTGATACCAATTACCATTTGAAATGGGTACCTGGTACAGCTCTATTTCGAAAGGCCGGTAATTATTCAAGGAGTGTCATTTTTTTATATTTCATTAGTCATTCAAGCCGGGAACAAGACAAAAGCCCCCCGACAAAAAGCCCCCCATAGTGAAATAATCATAGAATCTTATTACATTTTTTTTTTTTATTGATGTTGATATTTAAGAGATCTTAAAGATCAAAATTCACTCCTATTAAAAAAGGAGGAGAGGGGGACTTAATACAAAAAAATAAAATATTTTAAAAACATATTTTTTCATTGTTGTGGTCATTTATAAAGTGTAAATAAAAAAAAACTCTGTTTAATTGTTTAAATTGAAATTAATCAGGTACAGTTAATCAGGAATTGTTTTTATTGATAAACAATTGTTATTACATTTATAACCTTTGAAGTTATTAAAAGTAATGAGTGAGTTATTTTCTCATCCTGTTTGATATACTATAATGATTTTTTTTTAAAGAAAAAACAATTTTATTATTTTATTTTTACTTTCTTTGATGAGGGTTAAAATAATTCTTAAACACATATTTCAATGTTTATGATATCTTCAAGTTCCAATAATAGCTTATTATGAAAAATGGTATTCAAAAATAATTTTAACCCATAAATAGCTAGAAGTACAATAAGTCCAAAATGTGTGCAAAGATACAAATATATAAATAACTTGTACAATTCATTATTGGGGGGGGGGGGGGAGCTTTTTGTCAGAGGGCTTTTGTCTAGGAGGCTTTTGTCTGGGGGCTTATGTCTGGGGGGCTTTTGTCCTAGACCCATTCAAGCCATCAGCTGAAACTTTCTTTTCTAAATGTAGTGTACAGACATTCGTTTTTTATTACATTCGTAACAGATTAGCCATCAGGTAGTCAAATCTGAAAACTGTAAGGGGAAGTAACTCACCTCAGATACAAAGTTGTGTACAGACTGCAGTGTATCACTAGAAGGAAAGACATTTGTGAGAGATGAACCATCTGGTAGTCGGATTTGAAGACGAGCATTTTCCCTGTAAAATGTAAAAGATTTAATTTTAATTGTAGAAACATCTTTTTCAAAAATAGCTAAAATAAATGTTATATATAAAATACATATATCGTTGGTGTAATGGTTAGCGTGTTCGCCTCAAGTACGGTAGATCGTGGGTTCGAGCCCCAATCGGGTCAAACCAAAGACTATAAAATTGGTATTTGTTGCTTCGTTAAGCATGCAGCATTAAGGAGAGAGCAAATACTGGTTGGCTCGGAATCAGGATAATGTGTCAAAGTGGGGCGAAATGTCTATCCGCAAACTGTTGTTTCAGTGAGCTAGCACTAGCTAGCACTATTAAAAAAATTCAACTAAGCGTGTTGGTCTAGTACAAAGGGGACCTCATCATCATCTCATTGAAAATTAAATTGTTCTCGCCATGATATACAAAATGTAGCTCAAAAACTTGTTGAGTTGACATTAAACAATCAATCATCACTATATATAAAATATGCCAATATATAAAACAAAATTAAATGTCATACAGATCAGATGATTATAAAACATAAACTATAAAAAAAAAAAAAAGTTTCCACATTTCGGTTACATTGTACCCACATATATCATGAGAATATGGATATGTTGAAATATCACCTGTGAGCAGAGAAATACATTTCTTTGCCTCTACTTCACTATTTTGTTTATTCTGTGTCATTCAACATTACTATAATATCTTTTTTTGGCCTCAACTTCACTATTTTTTTTATACTGTACCATTCAACATTACTACAATACCTTTATTTGGTCTCTACTTCACTATTTTGTTTATTCTGTACCATTCAACATTACTACAATACCTTTATTTGGTCTCTACTTCACTATTTTGTTTACTCTGTACCATTCAACATTACTACAATACCTTTTTTTGGTCTCTACTTCACTATTTTGTTTATTCTGTGCCGTTCAACATTACTACAATACCTTTTTTTGGTCTCTACTTCACTATTTTGTTTATTCTGTACCATTCAACATTACTACAATACCTTTATTTGGTCTCTACTTCACTATTTTGTTTACTCTGTACCATTCAACATTACTACAATACCTTTTTTTGGTCTCTACTTCACTATTTTGTTTACTCTGTGCCATTCAACATTACTACAATACCTTTTTTTGGTCTCTACTTCACTATTTTGTTTATTCTGTACCATTCAACATTACTACAATACCTTTTTTTGGTCTCTACTTCACTATTTTGTTTATTCTGTGCCGTTCAACATTACTACAATACCTTTTTTTGGTCTCTACTTCACTATTTTGTTTATTCTGTACCATTCAACATTACTACAATACCTTTATTTGGTCTCTACTTCACTATTTTGTTTACTCTGTACCATTCAACATTACTACAATACCTTTTTTTGGCCTCTGCTTCACAATTTTGTTTATTCTGTATCATTCAACATTGCTACAATACCCTTTTTGGCCACTGCTTCACTATTTTGCTTATTCTGTACCATTCAACATTACTACAATACCTTTATTTGGTCTCTACTTCACTATTTTGTTTACTCTGTACCATTCAACATTACTACAATACCTTTTTTTCGTCTCTACTTCACTATTTTGTTTACTCTGTATCATTCAACATTACTACAATACCTTTATTTGGTCTCTACTTCACTATTTTGTTTACTCTGTATCATTCAACATTACTACAATACCTTTTTTTGGTCTCTACTTCACTATTTTGTTTATTCTGTACCATTCAACATTACTACAATACCTTTATTTGGTCTCTACTTCACTATTTTGTTTACTCTGTACCATTCAACATTACTACAATACCTTTTTTTGGCCTCTGCTTCACTATTTTGTTTATTCTGTATCATTCAACATTGCTACAATACCCTTTTTGGCCACTGCTTCACTATTTTGCTTATTCTGTACCATTCAACATTACTACAATACCCTTTTTGGCCACTGCTTCACTATTTTGCTTATTCTCTACCATTCAACATTACTACAATACCCTTTTTGGTCTCTACTTCACTATTTTGTTTATTCTGTACCATTCAACATTACTACAATACCTTTTTTTGGCCTCAACTTCACTATTTTGTTTATTCTGTGCCATTCAACATTACTACCACACCTTTTTGGACACTGCTTCACTATTTTGTTTACTCTGTACCATTCAACATTACTACAATACCTTTATTTGGTCTCTACTTCACTATTTTGTTTACTCTGTACCATTCAACATTACTACAATACCTTTATTTGGTCTCTACTTCACTATTTTGTTTATTCTGTGCCATTCAACATTACTACAATACCTTTTTTTGGCCTCTACTTCACTATTTTGTTTACTCTGTACCATTCAACATTACTACAATACCTTTATTTGGTCTCTACTTCACTATTTTGTTTATTCTGTGCCATTCAACATTACTACAATACCTTTATTTGGTCTCTACTTCACTATTTTGTTTATTCTGTACCATTCAACATTACTACCACACCTTTTTGGCCACTGCTTCACTATTTTGTTTATACGTACCATTCAACATTACTACAATACCTTTATTTGGTCTCTACTTCACTATTTTGTTTACTCTGTACCATTCAACATTACTACAATACCTTTATTTGGTCTCTGCTTCACTATTTTGTTTACTCTGTACCATTCAACATTACTACAATACCTTTATTTGGTCTCTACTTCACTATTTTGCTTATTCTGTACCATTCAACATTACTACAATACCTTTTTTTGGCCTCAACTTCACTATTTTGTTTATACAGTACCATTCAACATTACTACAATACCTTTTTTGGCCTCTACTTCACTATTTTGTTTATTCTGTGCCATTCAACATTACTACAATATCTTTATTTGGTCTCTACTTCACTATTTTGTTTACTCTGTACCATTCAACATTACTACAATATCTTTATTTGGTCTCTACTTCACTATTTTGTTTACTCTGTACCATTCAACATTACTACAATACCTTTTTTTGGTCTCTACTTCACTATTTTGTTTATTCTGTGCCATTCAACATTACTACAATATCTTTATTTGGTCTCTACTTCACTATTTTGTTTATTCTGTACCATTCAACATTACTACAATACCTTTTTTTGGCCTCTGCTTCACTATTTTGTTTATACAGTACCATTCAACATTACTACAATACCTTTTTTTGGCCTCAACTTCACTATTTTGTTTACTCTGTACCATTCAACATTACTACCACACCTTTTTTTGGTCTCTACTTCATTATTTTGTTTATTCTGTACCATTCAACATTACTAAAATACCCTTTTTGGCCACTGCTTCACTATTTTGCTTATTCTCTACCATTCAACATTACTACAATACCCTTTTTGGCCTCTACTTCACTATTTTGCTTATTCTGTACCATTCAACATTACTACAATACCCTTTTTGGCCACTGCTTCACTATTTTGTTTATTCTGTACCATTCAACATTACTACAATACCCTTTTTGGCAACTGCTTCACTATTTTGCTTATTCTCTACCATTCAACATTACTACAATAGCCTTTTTTGCCACTGCTTCACTATTTTGCTTATTCTCTATCATTCAACATTACTACAATACCTTTTTTGGCCACTGCTTCACAATTTTGCTTATTCTCTACCATTCAACATTACTACAATACCCTTTTTGGCCACTGCTTCACAATTTTACTTATTCTCTACCATTCAACATTACTACAATACCCTTTTTGGCCACTGCTTCACTATTTTGTTTATTCTGTACCATTCAACATTACTACAATACCCTTTTTGGCCACTGCTTCACTATTTTGCTTATTCTCTACCATTCAACATTACTACACTACCCTTTTTGGCCACTGCTTCACTATTTTGTTTATTCTCTACCATTCAACATTACTACAATACCTTTTTTGGCCACTACTTCACTATTTTGCTTATTCTCTACCATTCAACATTACTACAATACTCTTTTTGGCCACTGCTTCACTATTTTGCTTATTATTTATCATTCAACATTACTACAATACCCTTTTTGGCCACTGCTTCACTATTTTGCTTATTCTGTACCATTCAACATTACTACAATACCCTTTTTGGCCACTGCTTCACAATTTTGCTTATTCTCTACCATTCAACATTACTACAATACCCTTTTTGGCCTCTACTTCACTATTTTGCTTATTCTGTACCATTCAACATTACTACAATACCCTTTTTGGCCACTGCTTCACTATTTTGCTTATTCTCTACAATTCAACATTACTACAATACCCTTTTTGGACACTGCTTCACTGTTTTGTTTATTCTGTACCAGTCAACATTACTACAATACCTTTTTTGGTCTCTACTTCACTATTTTGCTTATTCTCTACCATTCAACATTACTACAATACCTTTTTTTTGCCTCCACTTCACTATTTTGTTTATTCTGTACCATTCAATGTTACTACAATACCTTTTTTTGGCCTCTGCTTCACTATTTTGTTTATTCTGTGCCATTTCTTTAGCTTGTTTTAGTTCTTCTTTTTGTTTCTCTTGTACTTCCTTATCTTTTCTATATTTAGATGCTCTTTCTGCTCTGTAAGAATAATCAATCTTTTCAGACTTATTATCTGGTTTGTAACTAGAATTAACACGACGGGTGCAACTAGTAGAGCAGAAACTTCTTATCCTTCCGGAGCACCAGAGTTCACCCCCGCTTTTTAGTGGGGTTCATATTACTCGATCTTTAGCTTTATGTGTATGTTTTGTAGATCGTTGTTTGTCCTTTTGTTCTTTTTCTTTAGGCCATTGTGTTGGTTGTCCTCTTTCGATTTACGGATTCTGATTACCCCTTTGGTATCCTGAAACTTCCAATTTTCCTTATATCGGAACCAAATCGCTGGTGTGTGCTTGTCTCGATAGCTCGTGGGTTGGAGCTGCGGTTGTGTCAGGCCAAAAAACCCTAAAATTGTTTTTTGTTACTTCTTCGCTAAACACGCAGCATTAAGGAGAAAGAGCAAAGACTGGTTTGCTCAGAATCAGGGTAATGTGTTCGACTGGAGGGACATGTCTATCTGGGGAGTATTGTTTCAGTGAGCTAGCACTATAAAAATGTGGGCATGATCATCTCATCTAATAGAAAATGTTTTCGCTGAAAAATTGCTCATTTGGGCTCACAATCCCTCCTTTCTACTACATACTACAAATTTTCAGAAAATTACCAAAAAGTCAATTCATGTGTGATTTTGATAATTTGTGTACAAATGTATCAATAAAAGCAGAATTAAAAGAAGTTTTACAATATATTTTCAATACAATTTTAAATGCTAAGAATTGTGTGAAAACTCATACATGTATTAAGCACAAAACTGAATTTGTTCCGTCCGAAACACAATACAATTTTTTTTTTAATCTGTGTTTAAATCATGACTATTTGAAATACATGCTTCTAAAATTATGTTAAAAATACTACTCTATATAAATTACATACATTTCTGTTTTTGTTGACAAAAAATTATCAAAATCGGACATTAATTGACTTCAAAATAATAGTTTGGAAAAATTGTACTTTTATATGAAATATATACTCAAAACTTCTTTTGTAAACAATCTTTAAAATGTTCAGTGTTGTAAAGGAGGTTGTTTTGAAGCAGAAAAGAAACAGAGCAAGAATAATATATATACATGTACTATTTATTAGTACTAAAAAATCACCAGGGTCGTCATGGCGGTGATCGCATGGTAGTTGGATTTACAACTACCTATGCAATCAGTGCCTATCACCATTGATGTTGTGAGTTTGTATCTCGATCAGGGTGAAGTGTACAACATTATGTGATAAAGTTTGTCAATGACTTGCGACAGGTCGGTGGTTTTCTCCGGCTTCCTCCACCAATTAAATTGGCCACCACAATATAACTGAAATATTGTTAAAAATGGCATTAAACACCATCAAACAAACAAACAAAAATCACATGACTGCAGGATAAATTTTTAAGATGTCATTCTAAAATGGATATATTCTTTATGAAAATAAAGATAAAAATAACCCATGGTAAAACGACATGTATAAATAATTTCTTAAAACAAAACAAAGCATTAAAAACCCAAGGAAAATGCATCTTCATTATCAAGCTTGGTCAAGGGAGATAACTCATAAATGTTTCTTCTGTAGCCTATTGTTTTATGAACATTATGTGATAAAGTTTGTCAGTGACTTGCGACAGGTTGATGGTTTTCTCCGGGTACTTCGGATTCCTCCATCAATAAATCTGACCGCCATGATATAACTAAAATATTGTTGAAAGTGGTGTTAAACACCATCAAACAAACAAACAAACAAACAATATTGTTTTATGATAATTCTATTATCTACCTATCATTCTCCAATTCTTGTTTGATTCTCTCCCTTTCTTTCATTTTTTCTATTCTTTCTTTTGCTAACTTATCCTGTAATTCTTTCCTCTTTTGTTCCTCCTGGAACTGTTTTAGCTTGGCCATATCTTGTCCTAGCTTTCTCCTTTCTATTTCTTTCTGCTTTCTGTCTTCTTCCTCCTTTCTTAGCTTCTCTAGTCTTTTTTCCTCTATCTTCTGTGGAGTTCTAAAAATAGGATTAGATCTCATTTTAAAAGATAGATATTAAAACAGGGATGTGTCCACCTCCCAAGCTAGAACCTATGTCTGTATGTGGAGCTGCCCTTCTCACAAAAATCTTACGATAAATATTTATCATAAGTGTAAAATTAAGATCATGAAGAGTTTCACAAAAAAACTTACGATAATCAGTAAGTGCAAAAATTGTCATTCTGAACACGAAAATGTCATCATTAATTTTCAGTCCATTAAATTTGATGAGAAAACTAATCTGAAGAATACAGGAGCAGATGTAGAAATTATGGAGCGATGGTGCAACCCAAATCTTATTGTCTCATAATTAACTGACAAGCAAAGAAAATTTTCTTCATGTACCGGGTAAGGTTAGGTTCTATTTTTAATGTTTTTTTATCGCAAGTGTAATTTTATTGTACGATAAAATTTGTCCTTACAATAACTTTTGTGAAAATGACTTAAGTATTATCATACGATAATCGTAAGTAAAAAATCTAACTAATAAACTTACAAATTTTACTATATTTTGTATCATAGTAACTTACATTTAGACTATTTGTCTGTTTGTGGAGCAGGGCTGACAACACTATAAATTTGTTATACTAACTTACATTTTAACAATCTCCCTGTTTGTGGGACTGGGGTTGTTAAAGTTATAGATTGTCATAGTAACTTACATTTTAACTCTTAAATCTATTGGTTGATCAGGAGCTAACGACACTGTAGATTGTGTAGCAGACGTCATAATGTCTGAAGATGCTTCAGGTTGTGATGTCTGGTTGCTAGGTGCACCAATTTGTCCTCTATGATTCTGAAATATATTCAGATGTATTCCATTGTAGTTATGCATACCCTTCCAGAGCCCCTCATCTCTAGAATCCACATGGCCAGTTGTCACTTCTATTGGTGACCCATTTATTTCTATGTTTATAACTTACTCTGATAACTGAGTGGATCACTTGACAGAAAGCTGTAGAATCCACATGGCCAGTTGTCACTTCTATCAGTGACCCATTTATTTCTATGTTAATAACTTACTTTGATAACTGAGTGGATCACTTGACAGAAAGCTGTAGAATCCACATGGCCAGTTGTCACTTCTATCAGTGACCCATTTATTTCTATGTTAATAATTTACTTTGATAACTGAGTGGATCACTTGACAGAAAGCTGTAGAATCCACATGGCCAGTTGTCACTTCTATCAGTGACCCATTTATTTCTATGTTTATAACTTACTTTGATAACTGAGTGGATCATTTGACAGAAAGTTTAGAATCCACATGGTTAGTTGTCACTTCTATCAGTGACCCATTTATTTCTATATTTATAATTTACTTTGATAACTGAGTGGATCACTTGACAGAAAGCTTTAGAATCCACATGACCAGTTGTCACTTCTATTGGTGACCCATTTATTTTTATATTTATAACTTACTCTGATAACTGAGTGGATCACTTGACATAAAGCTGTAGAATCCACATGGCCAGTTGTCACTTCTATTGGTGACCCATTTATTTCTATGTTTATAACTTACTCTGATAACTGAGTGGATCATTTGACAGAAAGTTTAGAATCCACATGGCCAGTTGTCACTTCTATTGGTGACCCATTTATTTCTATGTTTATAACTTACTCTGATAACTGAGTGGATCACTTGACAGAAAGCTGTAGAATCCACATGGCCAGTTGTCACTTCTATCAGTGACCCATTTATTTCTATGTTAATAACTTACTTTGATAACTGAGTGGATCACTTGACAGAAAGCTGTAGAATCCACATGGCCAGTTGTCACTTCTATCAGTGACTCATTTATTTCTATGTTAATAATTTACTTTGATAACTGAGTGGATCACTTGACAGAAAGCTGTAGAATCCACATGGCCAGTTGTCACTTCTATCAGTGACTCATTTATTTCTATGTTTATAACTTACTCTGATAACTGAGTTGATCACTTGACAGAAAGCTGTAGAATCCACATGGCCAGTTGTCACTTCTATCAGTGACCCATTTATTTTTATGTTTATAACTTACTCTGATAACTGAGTGGATCACTTGACAGAAAGTTGTAGAATCCACATGACCAGTTGTCACTTCTATTGGTGACCCATTTATTTTAATGTTTATAACTTACTCTGATAACTGAGTGGATCACTTGACAGAAAGCTGTAGAATCCACATGGCCAGTTGTCACTTCTATCAGTGACCCATTTATTTCTATGTTAATAACTTACTTTGATAACTGAGTGGATCACTTGACAGAAAGTTTTAGAATCCACATGGCCAGTTGTCACTTCTATTGGTGACCCATTTATTTCTATGTTTATAACTTACTCTGATAACTGAGTGGATCACTTGACAGAAAGCTGTAGAATCCACATGGCCAGTTGTCACTTCTATCTGACCCATTTATTTCTATGTTAATAATTTACTTTGATAACTGAGTGGATCACTTGACAGAAAGCTGTAGAATCCACATGGCCAGTTGTCACTTCTATCAGTGACCCATTTATTTCTATGTTTATAACTTACTTTGATAACCGAGTGGATCATTTGACAGAAAGTTTAGAATCCACATGGCCAGTTGTCACTTCTATCAGTGACCCATTTATTTCTATGTTTATAATTTACTTTGATAACTGAGTGGATCACTTGACAGAAAGCTTTAGAATCCACATGGCCAGTTGTCACTTCTATTGGTGACCCATTTATTTCTATGTTAATAACTTACTCTGATAACTGAGTGGATCACTTGACAGAAAGTTTAGAATCCACATGGCCAGTTGTCACTTCTATTGGTGACCCATTTATTTTTATGTTTATAACTTACTCTGATAACTGAGTGGATCACTTGACAGAAAGCTGTAGAATCCACATGGCCAGTTGTCACTTCTATCAGTGACCCATTTATTTCTATGTTAATAACTTACTTTGATAACTGAGTGGATCACTTGACAGAAAGTTTTAGAATCCACATGGCCAGTTGTCACTTCTATCAGTGACCCATTTATTTCTATGTTAATAATTTACTCTGATAACTGAGTGGATCACTTGACAGAAAGTTTAGAATCCACATGGCCAGTTGTCACTTCTATTGGTGACCCATTTATTTCTATGTTTATAACTTACTCTGATAACTGAGTGGATCACTTGACAGAAAGCTGTAGAATCCACATGGCCAGTTGTCACTTCTATCAGTGACCCATTTATTTCTATGTTTATAACTTACTTTGATAACTGAGTGGATCACTTGACAGAAAGCTGTAGAATCCACATGGCCAGCTGTCACTTCTATTGGTGACCCATTTATTTTTATGTTTATAACTTACTCTGATATCTGAGTGGATCACTTGACAGAAAACTTTAGAATCCACATGACCAGTTGTCACTTCTATTGGTGACCCATTTATTTTTTTGTTTATAACTTACTCTGATAACTGAGTGGATCACTTGACAGAAAGCTTTAGAATCCACATGACCAGTTGTCACTTCTATTGGTGACCAATTTATTTTAATGTTTATAACTTACTCTGATAACTGAGTGGATCAGTTGACAGAAAGCTTTAGAATCCACATGGCCAGCTGTCACTTCTATTGGTGACCCATTTATTTTTATGTTTATAACTTACTCTGATAACTGAGTGGATCACTTGACAGAAAGCTTTAGAATGCACATGACCAGTTGTCACATCTATTGGTGACCCATTTATTTTTATGTTTATAACTTACTCTGATAACTGAGTGGATCACTTGACAGAAAGCTTTAGCATCCACATGGCCAGCTGTCACTTCTATTGGTGCCCCATTTATGGCAATGAAATAAGAAGATGGCACTGTCACAACAGGATCTAGTTTGGGTGAAGGAAATTAAGTTCACTTTACCAGACATATAAATCAACTGAAAGGACAACACTGACTAGGTTTCTCTGGTTGTCATGGTAACATGCTAGTAAAATGTTATTTAATGCAAACTGATCTTTTTTTCAAATCTCCAGGTTTATAGTTGAACCTCAATGTGTAGAAGTCGAAGGGAGCAATCATTTTACTTTGAAATATCCTTGTACTGGTTTGTTTGTTTGCATGTTTGATGGTATTTAACGCCATTTTAAACAATATTTCAGTTATATGGTTGCGGTCAGTTTTATTGGTGGAGGAAACCAGAGGACCTTGAGAAAATCACTGACCAGTCACAAGTCAGTGACAAACTTTATCACATAATGTTGTACACCTCGCCCTGATCGAGATTCGAACTCACAACATCAGTGGTGATAGGTACTGATTGCATAAGTAGTTGTAAATCCAACTACCATACGATCATGGCCACGATGGCCCCTTCCTGGTATTGGAGTTATCCAAGATAAATTAAACTAATAATTAACTATTACCTTTGACCCTAAAACATAAGTCTCCTCCAAAATTCTTTGATCTTTATCTTTTAAAATGTAGGGGAAGTTGATGAGTTGTGTGTTCAAACTTTTTGATGAAATATTCAAATTAAAAAAGAGCGATTGCTCTTTAGAAATGGTCATATGAAACTGTCGTCAAGATATGCGAATCTGCATATGGTAATACAATGTACATGTATACATAATGTCAAGATTTGAGAAATTCCCATTTAAAATGTTGGAGTTGCATGTACAAACTTTTATGACTGACAGGCAGAAGATAATATGAAAAGGGGAGACCTAAATATTATGAATGGCCTCCAGTACAGTAGTTGTCTGGTATTCAGTCATCGAAATGAAAATTTGAATTTACTGGTTCCAATCAAATTCTAGAATTGATTTTTATATATATACATATATCTAAATAACTAGAGGCTCAGTGGGCTGAGCCTGTGTCGCTCACCTTTCATTATGCTTTGAGGAAACTTAATACAGAACCTTCCATATAGGTGCTTCCCACCAAATTTCGGTTCATTTTGACAAAGCAGTTTCAGAGAAGAAGATTTTTAGAAATCGATCAATCTAAAACAAGAATTGCTTGTGGCGGCCATGTTTGTTAATGGATCAAAATGAAATGAGCAATATCTATAGAGGACCTTCCATAGATGCTTCCTACCAAGTTTCATATCATTTGGCCAAGCGGTTTCAGAGGAAAAGCTGTTTTAGAAATCGACAAATAAGAAACAAGAATTGCCTATTATGGCCATGTTTGTTAACGGATCAAAACGGAATGAGCAATTCCCATATAGAGGACCTTCCATAGATGCTTCCTACCACGTTTCGGTTCATTTGGCAAAGCGGTTTCAAAGGAGAAGATTTTTAGAAATCAACCAATCAGAAACAAGAATTGCCTGTGGCGGCCATATTTGTTAATGGATCGGGACGAAATGAGCAATCTTTATAGAGGACCTCCCATAGATGCATCCTACCAAGTTTCGGTTCATTTGGCAAAGCGGTTTCAGAGGAGAAGATTTTTTAGAAATCGACCAATCAGAAACAAGAATTGCCTGTGGCAGCCGTATTTGTTAATGGATCGGGTCGAAATGAGCAGTCTTAATAGAAGACCTCCCATAGATGCATCCTACCAAGTTTCGGTTCATTTGGCAAAGCGGTTTCAGAGGAAAAGATTTAAATGTGATCTTTTATCAAAATATGCCTAATTTGCATAATCGGTATAAATCGGCTGAGATAAAAATTTCACAGAAAAATGCGGAATATATGTTAAACTACTCATTGCCATGTAGCTGCAGCTAAAATTTAAGCTCATTTTGATTTATAATTAAGCAGCAATGCTTATTGAAGAAATGTTTATTTTTTAGTAACAGCAGCCATCTTGAATGAAGGGCGGAGCTGTCGGACACAATTTTGAAAGGGACCCACCCAGGGACCATTCATGCCAGGTTTGGTTTAATTTGGTTCAGCGATTTCAGAGGAAAAGATTTAAATGTGATCTTTTATCAAAATATGCCTAATTTGCATAATCGGTATAAATCGGCTGAAAGAAAAATTTCACAGAAAAACCAGGAATATATGTTAAACTACTCATTGCCATGTAGCTGCAGTTAAAATTTAAGCTCATTTTGATTTATAATTAAGCAGCAATGCTTATTGCAGAAATGTCTATTTTTGGTAACAGCAGCCATCTTGAATGAAGGGCGGAGCTCTCGGACACAATTTTGAAAGGGACCCACCCAGGGACTATCCCTGCCAGGTTTGGTTTAATTTGGTTCAGCGATTTCAGAGGAAAAGATTTAAATGTGATCTTTTATCAAAATATGCCTAATTTGCATAATCGGTATAAATCGGCTGAAAGAAAAATTTCACAGAAAAACCAGGAATATATGTTAAACTACTCATTGCCATGTAGCTGCAGTTAAAATTTAAGCTCATTTTGATTTATAATTAAGCAGCAATGCTTATTGCAGAAATGTCTATTTTTGGTAACAGCAGCCATCTTGAATGAAGGGCGGAGCTCTCGGACACAATTTTGAAAGGGACCCACCCAGGGACCATCCCTGCCAGGTTTGGTTTAATTTGGTTCAGCGATTTCAGAGGAAAAGATTTAAATGTGATCTTTTATCAAAATATGCCTAATTTGCATAATCGGTATAAATCGGCTGAAAGAAAAATTTCACAGAAAAACCTGGAATATATGTTAAACTAATCATTTCCATGTAGCTGCAGTAAAAATTTGAGCGCCTTTAGATTTATAATAAAGCAGCAATGGAGAATTGAAGAAATTTCTATTTTTAGTAACAGCAGCCATCTTGAATGGAGAGCGGGTCTGTCGGACACAATTTTGAAAGGGACCCACCCAAGGACCATCCCTGCCAGGTTTGGTTTAATTTGGTTCAGGGGTTTCAGAGGAGAAGATTTAAATGTGAAAGTTTACGGACGGACGACAACGAATGCCAAGTGATGGCAAAAGCTCACATGGCCTTTGGCCAGGTGAGCTAAAAATAGTATACCGTAAGGTAGAATTTGGTGATTGAAGTTGCCCGTAGCACCAAATAATGGGGAATCAACATTTTTCAGAACTCTTCAATGTGAGGAGACAAAAGGCATAATCCATTCTCGGATTATACCTGCAATTAAAGCTCTTCCGAAAAAGCTGTGACGTCAATAGCGGTATCGTATATATTATATCAGCATTGATCAGTTGCAATTTTATCATTAAAAATTATGTAAATCGTAAAATAACGGGAAAGTATTGGGGACAAAAAAGAAAAAAGCATGTGTATGCATAAAATGAGTTAAAACTGACAGTTATTTATTCGTAGAACTGACACGGGGCCGGATCGACTAGGGCCGGACGGGTATTGGGGCCGCATCGACCTGCTTCCATATAAGGGACCGACCAATTAACTTGCAGGGGGGGGGTATGGTTTTTTGTTTCGTTCAGAATTTTTTTTTCGGACAACACGAGAGTTAGAATATTTATTTTTTTTGTCGCACAAAGCGTGAAATATTTTTTCCAGAATTCAACATTAGGTTATATATATATGACAAAAACTCTGAATCAGATTATTATTTTTTTCCTCCACCAAAATCAGAATATTTTTTTCAGCAACATTGGGAATCAGAATATTTTTTTAGAAAAAAACCATAAACATCCCCCCCCCCCTTTTCAAGTTAAATGGTCGTTCCCTAAGTGGGGGTTTTGAGGCCTCAAGTTGAAAAATATTGACATTCTGATTCTCTTCAATCGACAATGACAATGCCAGTGTTGCCTGTTGGTAAAGTGGACTTTTGATAGAAGGCGTAGGAGCAATATTGGATTAGGCCTTAATCTTCTGCTCTTTGACTTTGACTTAAAATGCAATATAGGCTGGAGATACAGAGGCCAGAGGCAGAGGCAGAGCAGAAAATGTCTTCGGAAGTCTAATCTCAACGAGATTAGATTAGGCTTATGCAAAATTACTATCATGCATTATTGAAATACAACGTGGTTCTCTTTCTTGATTTCATTTTACCCAAAATGTGGTTCCATTGCAGAAACTCTCCATTTCACATAAAGGCCTGCAGGTGATTCTTGAAATTCTTGTAAAGCAAAATAACCGAGAGTTTCCGAGGTCATGTGCCTGTATTCGCGCGGTTTTTTTCACCACATTTATCTCCCTTGTTTTAAAAACGAAAGTATACAATTTCCAGAAAATCGCCAGATCTATAGTATAGTACAATGGCTTTCAAAGAATCAATATAGTCTTCAGTTAAAAGAATCTATGGGTGCATATATTCAACATTATATAATTTTTGACTGAGTGAGAGGACAACAGCTTTTTTGTTTGACCCGAATATCGAATTTTATTTTTTTACTGGAATACTGTGAAGGGCCGTCAAACAGCATCAACTCACAGGAGTTGTTACCTAAAAATAAAAGCCAAATTCCACAATGGCCACAGGCAGGTCTAATGATCAAACAAACAACTGATGTCTAAGAACACAGTTTATACTTTTTTTTGTAAAACTTATAATGCTGTTTTATTTTCTGACAGACAAATATAATGTACTGATGGCAGAGATTCGCAAATTATTTAATTTAAGTAGCCAATGTCTAACAAGGAAGTTAAATATGATTAAAAAAGGCTTCTTCTTAAACAAATGGAATTCTGTTTGAGAAACCACTATCTCCAACTCAGGAAAATTGAGAAACTATTTTCAATTCAAATGTAAATTTGGTTTTGAAAACTATCTAAATTTGACCAGCTTTTTTAAAATTCAGGATCAGTAATCATAGATTGCAGATCGAAACAAGTCGCTACATTAAACCAAAAATTGTTCCTGGAGACTTAATATGCGAGAAATGCTACTCAAGTGAAATTGAAGATGAACAACATTTTTTATTAAATTGTGGTTTCTATCGACATAATCATAAATATCCTGAAAATTGACCTGAAATGTCCTGAAAAGTACATAAAGGCCTATATCTTTTTTTATTATCCAATGGACTGAGTTCATATTTAACGAATATTTAAAAAGAAAATTAAAAAAAATATTTTTAGGTGGAAATAATTTGACCTGAAAATTGTCATGAAATGTCCTGAAAAGTACATATAAAGGCCTATATCTTTTTTATTATCGGATTGATTGAGTTCAAATTTGAAAATGTTAAATACATTAGCATATATTTAACGAATATTTATAAAAAGATTGAAAAATATAATCTTAGGTGGAAATAATTTGACCTGAAAATTGTCATGAAATAAATATTCGTTAAACATATGCTAATGTATTTAACATTTTCAAATTTGAACTCAATCCATTGGATAATAAAAAAGATATAGGCCTTTATGTACTTTTCAGGACATTTCAGGACATTCGTGTAACCCACTTTTCGAAGCTATTAAATTACCCTGCAAATTTGATAATTTCAAATTGCTATCATCTTTGAATAAATTGATCTGGTTGCTTAATTCTGAAAATATTAATATTTTAACTGAAATTTGTGGATTTTTGCGTGACAGTCACTGCATATCTGACAAATGATTGATCTGTACTTTATTATCTTAATTCATATTATTATCTGTTAACAGTATTTGTATCTTGTATCTATGCCCCCTGTGGGCCCTACTATGGCTAATAAAGAATTTGAATTTGAATTTGAATTTTTCCAACTTTTAATTTGCGAATCCATATTATTACTTTAATATTGATAATTAAGCACACTTGCCTTAAACTGTTAAATCCTGATATTCAACCAATGTATCCTTGATGCTTCATGCTGGTTTTGCACAACATGTTCATATTTAAGTAGTACGTCCGACTTCTTGTGATTGTGTCCATTGGGGGCCGTCGTGGTCGTGATCGTATGGTAAAATGGATTTATGAGCTATACAATGTATGCAATCAGCACCTATCGCCACTATAACGTTGTGAGTTCGAATCTCGCTCAGGCGAGGTGAACTCGATACAATTATTATCAAAAAACAAATCCACGGCATATGTAAAATAATGCAACAAGTTAGCATGAATATGATGAAAAGATGAGGATCATCAAAGTAGGTTGATATGACAGAAAATCCATCAATTTGTAAACATCAAAGGCAGTTTGATCTCTGTTTTTCAAATCACAATCAAATGGCCTGGGCTTCTACAATTTAAAAGATGTCTATCATATATATACCTGTACCTTATATAGTCTGATCCTATGGTACCATGAGTTCTATATGGTAACTTGTATTCGTATGCTATTTCAAGCAATTTTCGCCATCGCTTTTTAGATTTTAAATACCACGGTACCATATACATATGTCTCAGTGGAATTTTTTTTCATTGCAATGACAATTGTGATAGGAGCAAATAACAGTAGGATTACATTAACTGAGACTAGCTGTGTTCAGCCGAAACGTACGGAACAAAATGTAAAGTTTTTATTTTATTCATATCTAGACTTTAAATATATAAATATAGCCAAAAAGATCCATGCCATGATATAGCTGAAATACTGCTAAAGTTGGCATTAAACACCAATCAATCAAAACCAAAAGGGCAACAACTAAGCTCTATGCACCTGTGACTGTTTGTAAATTAGACAGAGGAAAAAGATACCTGTGTTTCCGCTGACGTTCTTGAAAAAATAAGCAAACCTTTTTATTTTATTTTAAATTTTTACCTAGGTAATACAGAACAAGGATTGGGTTTTAACCGTGTTTGCCCAAAATGACAATAAAAACTTGAGGGTAGGCAAACAAATTAGGATTGATAGGGATAGAAGAAACACAGGTGGGTTTTTTTTCCCTCATTGTACTGTATGCCAGTAATTTGCATGCTAATCATAAGAAATCTGTTACATTTGCAGGGTATATTTAACAATTTACAGATGGATATAAATGGAAATATTTATATTTCTGGTTTACCTAAATCTACATGTAGAACAGCTGATTTATTTAAACTCTTCTGCAGAGGTAATTAAGTGGCGATAGTGGACAATAGATCACAGGGACTTGTTGCGAATTATTCTTATCCCTCGACTAACAACTCTAAAAAACCAGAGTTGTCAGTCGAGGGGTAAAAATAATTTGTAACAAGCCCCTGTGAATAGATCTAGACATTTTTTCACATTCCTGATTTGATTCTAGAATTAGATTTTTGAGCTGCCAAATTTTTGTTCTTCCCTCGACGGGATTTGAACTCACACCATTGATACACTGCAGCACCATTCGCTTAGCCTTACGTCCAGCGCCCTAGACCACTCGACTACATCCACTCCCTATTAAAAGGAGCTTCAATAATCGAAGTCTTACCTTGTCTCGTAAGGCAAATCTAGGGATAGGTGTAAGACATGTGTATAAGCGTGTGTAGATGGTACATGTATACTTAATATTATAATTTGACAGCAATCTAACTCAGCAATTTTTAATATATTGTATAGGATAATGAAGAATTCATATATGGTTATTTGTAGTTGTATAATTATAATAGATATAATTGTAAATGATAAGCATGTTATTTGAGTAATTATATATATTTTTGTCAGTATTACTGTATACATTTTGTAGATCAATCAATTTCATCAAGGCAAACCTAACAATAAACGGTCAAATTTCATATAATTTTCTTTTACTTTCAGTTTACCATATTTAGGGTTATATAATGCGCAGAATTTTGCCCAGATTCTTTAATTTGTAGGAGGGGTGCGCATTATAAACAGGAACAATGTGCTTCACTCTTTCCCAGACCGGGAAGTCACATGTCCGCCAGTAAAACCCAACACATTTAATATTTTGCAACTTTATTGAAGATGAAAAGAGATAAATGGTTCTTAAATTCTCCCAGCAAATGAAACATGCTCAAAGGACGGAAAAATATATACGATTGATATTTAATTCTTACATTTCCGACGGCAATTTATTTAAAAGTCCATGCGCATTATAGACACGAACTAGTTTTTTTTCTGGAGATTTTCAAGGCCAAGAGGGGGTGCGCATTATACAACCCTAAATACGGTATTAAATTCGTATTTTTTTGTCTTTTTTTTTTTCCAAATTCATAGTATTGGATAACTTTATTTAACACTACATTTCTAAATAAAATTTAATTAAAAAAAATGCAAAAATTGAAAATCTGTATTTTTGTTAGAAACTAAATATAATATGATCACCTTTCACCTGATTGTACAGATTCAATGGTACTTTCTATTATATCATGTATATGAATCATGTTTTAAATAGAAACGTATTATGTTATATGTACTTACTAACAAATGCTAATAGCTGTATATTACATTGTCTTTACTAATGTTCAAGGGGTCCGGATAAGGTAGGGGTATTCAATGTTTTTGAACTAACAAATGTACAGATTCCAATAAAATATTATGAATTTAAAAAAAAACTTCAGTGTAGGCACTAAAAAAAATTAGGGTCAGTAGAGTTATTGGAGTCACAGTATGAAAAAAAGGTAGTTTCACTTTACCCAATTAGCAATGATACAACAACTCCAATGTATATCATGTAGTGATAAAATGTGACTACATCTGAACAGTTCCAAAGTTGAATCGTAAAATTGTAGAAACACAGGCAAAATCAATACTCATAAAATGCATATACATGACTGCTCACATTCCTGGCTTGGTACAGGCACTTCAATAAGAACTGGCGGGGTTAAACTAGATTTATAGGCCTACACTTCCCCTCTTAGTGAAATGATGTGACCATACAAGTCTTTTCCACATGTGAGTTTCAATTTTTTTTCTTCAGTTGCTCAAGTAAAGAAAGTCAAATTATCATCTGATAAGGTAAGTTTAAGCTACTCTGAAAAGAGGCATTATAATTGTGATATCATTTATGGTTAGAATTCTAGGTTTGGTTTGGTTTGTGGTGTTTAACGCCACTTTCAACAATATTTCAGTTATTTTGTGGCTATCAGTTTTATTGGTAGAGGACACTGGAGTACCCGGAGAAAACCACAGACATGTCGCAAGTCACTGTCAAACTTTATCACATAATGTTGTATTCAGTGAACCTCGCCTGAGCGGGATTTGAACTCACAACGTTAGTGGTGATAGGCACTGATTGCATAGGCACAGAATAAAGGTTTGTTTTGTTGGTATTGTAGCCCTATTTGTTTCCAAACAAGAGGCCTCAAGGTGCAAAAATTAGTATTCCTTTTTAATATGTAGAGTTTATTGTTCATCTGACTTTGATGAGCTTTTTTATGAAAACCTTAGGAAAATCGCTTTTAGAAAAAAGCCTAGTGTTATTATGTAGTATTACTATTTCTGAACAAATTTCTGTAGGCAAATTTTATAGAAAAAATAAATTGACATGAAAGATGCAAAAAATAAATTATCTTAACTTTTAATTATCAATAAGAAATTTTTTTAAATTTGAAGAAAAAAAAACTGTCAAACTAAAGGGCTAAAAGGTAAATAGTCATTCAATAATTGTAAACCCAAGATTAATTGTCATCTTTAGGTAATAGTTTGTTCAGGTGAGCGATTCGGGCTGATGTGGGCATCTGGTTCTAGATATCAACATTATAATTGTTTTCTACTTTCAGAGAACTGCTACTGTAACATTATGGGATAGTTCATCGGTAGACTTAATTTTAAGTCAAGTGAGTATTGCTATAACAAAAATATTTAATTTGATGTGAATACTGCAGTCTGATTGGCTGATCCACCTGGGGAAAAAAATGGTTATACTCGATAACCTGGGTTGGAATTGTGATGTCACCAACATATTCATTGCTATATACAAAATAACTTCTATATACTTAACTGAAATAGATAACAAAATTCTTGGTATTTTGATATATTGAGTACCGGTAAACCTCGCCTGAGTGGGATTCAAACTCACAACATTCATCTCCATTTGTGAATGTAATAAAAAGTAATATTTTCTAACTGTACATCCTGGTGGTGATCGTATGGTAGTTGGCTTTACAAATACATGTGCAATCAGTGCCTATCTGCACTAAAGTTGTGAGTTCGAATCTCGCTTATGGCGAGGTGTACTCGATACAGTATTATGTGATAAAGTTTGTCAGTGGTTTGGGGCATGTCTGCGGTTTTATCTGGGTACTCCAGTTTCCTCCACCAATAAAACTTACCGCCACGTTGCGAAATAACTGAAATATTATTGAAAGTGACATTAAACACAACAACCCTTACCCTAACACTCTAACTGTCAGAACCACATCGGTGGTATAATGGTTACCATGCTCTCCTCGAGTGCAGTAGATCATGTGTTTGAGCCCTGATCGGGTCAAACCAAAGACTATAAAATTGGTATTTGTTGCTTCTCCGCTAAGCACGCAGCATAAAGGAGAAAGAACAAAGACTGGTTGGCTCGGAATCAGGATAATGTGTCCGAGTGGAAAGACATGTCTGCCTGTGGACTGTTGTGGGCTAGCACTATAAAAATCCAACTAAGCGTGTTGGTGTAGTACAAAGTGGACCTCATCATCATTTCATTGAAAATGACATAGGTATCCGATTTGTGGACCCCCCCTTTTTTTTTAATTCATCACTTTTGTGGGACGTTTTCATTGTATTTTCATTATATTTATAATGAAAACGTCCCACAAAAGTGATGAATTAAAAAATAAAAAAAAGGGGGATCCACAAATTGGGTACCTATGGAAAATGATATAGCTGAAAAATTGCTGAGTTGGCATTAAGCAACAATCACTCACTCACTCTAACTGTCAACATGCTGAATTCTTTGATTTTTGTTTATTTCATAATTTTTTCTTATTGTGCTTTTACAGTTAAATAAGATAATTTAATTTTTCAGAATTTTTTTTAAACACATGCTCTATAAATATAGAGCTTTTTAATTATACTAAATAGATAACACAACAAATTTTTTGTCTGGACATCCTGGCATTTCAAAATTGAAGGAGGTGAAACAAGCAGGAATCCTCATGATTTTACCTCTATTTGAATGGAAATTTTGAATTTTATTTTACGATTTAAAATAATGCTGTCTCATAATTTTATGAATAAAATAGAGATCTGATATAGTGTCAACAAGGTCCAGAGGTGAATTTAATTACTATATTTATTATCAAATAATTAATTTGCATATAAATCTATGTAGTATCCGGAGGATTATATGCTTGGCTTCACCTCCTAACTTTTTCTTCATCTCAAATGTTGATCATTGATTGGTCAATTACATAATGTGATGTCACTCCTGAAAAAAAAATGTCTTCTGGTATATACAATAAAAAATTAATGTTTAAAACTGAACACATGTATTTACATTTTCCATAATTTATTTTCAGGGATTATTATTTTTTTTTTTTTATTGCTTTCATTTTTGTAGAAATGGACAATAAATGGCAGTACTTTGATCTTGAAGCGTGCTAATTGTTATCAGAGAAAGTTAGAGAAAATGTGGAGTCCATATTCAATTGATGATCATGCAAAGAAATGTTTGACAGAACCACGGCCATCAGCCTTTACTTATAGCCACTACAAAGAATCACAAGCTCCATTTTGGATAGATGTTACCCATTCTGAGAGTAAGATGGTTACCAGCAGACGTAATAAAAGAAAGAGAACATGGTTTTCTTCATTTTGTCATGCACCGATGACTATCCAGACGTATGAAAATAGGAAAAAGAAGACAAAATTAAAGAGGAATGGAAATAGGTCAAAAGTATGAATATATGTTTACATGTAAATAAAAACTTTATATTTTGTTCCTGACATTTCGGCTGAACACAGCCTGTCTCAGTGGAAAATTTTATTGCAATATAGATATATATACTTGTACTAGAGTCTAGACCAACACACTTAAATAGATTTTTATAGTGCTAATTCACTAAAACAACAGTCGGTGGTTAAACATGTTGCTCCACTTGGGCACATTATCCTGATTCTGAGCCAACCAGTCTTTGCTCTTTCTTCTTAATACTGCATGCCTTAAGCAGAGAGGCAACAAATACCAATTTTATAGTTTTGGTTTGACCCTATCAGTGATAGAACTCAAAATCTACCGAACGCGCTAACCATTTCACCACAGATATGATTAAATAGTTGTTCGCCATTATGTATTAATGTCATAATATTATTTCTGCAATTACAGTAAAACCTTTCTAAACCGAAACCCTTTGGGACTGAAGAATTTGTTCAGTTTAGACAGGTGTATGGTTTACACAGGTTCAAATTACATAAACATTTAGTAGATGGGACTATAAAGTCTGTCTGGTTTAGGCAGGTTTTCGGTTCACTCCAGGTTCGAGATGGGCCATATTATGTGATTGGGTATGGCGGGCGGGTGGGCGTCCACACAGGTTTCCGCTCAATAACTTTAGTTCTGTATATCAGATCTTTACCAAACCTGGCCACATGATTCCCCTGTGGAAGGGGAAGAACCAGATTTATTTTGGGGTCATTAGGTCAAAGGTCAAGGTCACCATTACTATAAATATAATTTTTGACAAGGTCGTTTCCACATGATAACTTTAGTTCTGTATATTGGATCTTTACCAAACTTGACCACATGATTGCCCTGTGGAAGGGGAAGAACCCTATTTATTTTGGGGTCATTAGGTCAAAGGTCAAGGTCACCATTACTATAAATATAATTTGTTACCGTTTGATAATTTATATAGACGGGCGTATTTTGTGATGCACACATTTCTTGTTCCCAAATATATTTACAGGAGAAAAGAAATAAGAAAACAAAATCAAGTACGACAGTGCCAAAACACAAACTCTATAGTGCCATATTACAAGAGACAAAAAAAACCAGTGCAGATTTTATACAAGTTCAATTAACGTCCATGATATCAAATACTGAGACAATATCTAGTGTCAGAAAGAGCCCAGTATCATTAGGTACATGTAATAAAAATCTACTGATACGGAAGAGGAGCTTCATGTTTCCAAGAACAGTTGACGAATCTGAACACGACAAAGAAAAAGCTATAACTACAACTGTAACCATGGAAACTAAGAGGATACCAATATATATTCATTTCTCTACACAAAGATACATTATATATATCACCAATGATTCATTACGAGACATTCAGAAAGGTATTCTTGAGAAAAGTAGGATTCCTATTGATCTACAAATGATTGTTTATCAAGGAAGGATACTGGGCCATACATCAAATGTAGCACTTCAACGTATGATTTTGTTCAAGTTCTTGTTAGAGGAAAAGGTGGGATGCAAAATGAAGAGGCTAGGGCGACAACACCAGAAGGAAAACTGGATGAGGAAATACAAGGGGCGACAGGAGGAGAGGAACGTGAAGAAGACAAACAAATGGAAGAACATGAAACAATGAAAAAGGAAAATGGTAAGGATAAAATAATTAATTGTCCATAAAATATCATTTTTAAACAACTCTAAATTTTGCCAGAAAAGTTGAAAAAATTTAATATATATTTTGCATTTTCTGCCAACCGAAAAATCATTACCTCCAAAAAATTTTCTTAAAGAATAGGACAATATTTTTTTCAGATTAACGATATCATAGAAACCTATTTACATTACATTTGATATTCTATTTTGAACAGAAATTGATAAACATATAATCTATGGAAGATGATTTCTTAAATAATTAGGCATAATTTACGACACTGTTTATAATAGTATAATTCTTTATATGATTTACATAAATAGAAATCCTATACTCTGATTGGGTATAAGTGCTTATGGAGGCGGGGTTTTGTCAGTTTATTTTTCAATAGACGATGTTCACCAGACTACTTTTTTCGTAATGTAAACAAAATGGCGGCTTGGATTCCCAATAATGAAAAAAGATAAAAGAAACAATGTTTATTGTTAATAATCGACAATCATTGTTAGATATGAAATAAAAAAACAAATGCCAATGAAAAAAAAAGCTTGTATTGTTGACATAAAAAAAAAATCCGGAAAAAATACTTAAGACAACCATCTATCGACTTTGACTTTTGTGATATATCGTCATCCTGTGACGTTGTTTACACAAGGGACGCTGATTGACACAAGCTGGTTACTGATTTATTTATCAGAAATAAATCATGAGTAACGGAACAACACGATAATCACATTTACATCTGACAAATCATTCATAAACTACATTACATTTACATCTGACAACTCATTCATAGACTACATTACATTTACATCTGACAACTCATTCATAGACTATATTACATTTACATCTTACAACTCATTCATAAACTACATTACATTTACATCTGACAACTCATTCATAGACTACATTACATTTACATCTGACAACTCATTCATAGACTATATTACATTTACATCTTACAACTCATTCATAAACTTCATTACATTTACATCTGACAACTCATTCATAGACTACATTACATTTACATCTGACAACTCATTCATTAACTATATTACATTTACATCTTACAACTCATTCATAAACTACATCACATTTACATCTGACAACTTATTCACAAACTACATTACATTTACATCTGACAACTCATTCATAAACTACATTACATTTACATCGTACAGCTCATAAAATACTGTATATTACATTTACATCTGACAAGTCATTCATAAACTACATTACATTTACATCTGACAACTCATTCATAAACTACATTACATTTACATCTAACAACTCATTCATAAACTATATTACATTTACATCTGACAACTCATTCATAAACTATATTATATTTACATCTGACAACTCATTCATAAACTATATAACATTTACATCTGACAACTCAGTCATAAACTACATTACATTTACATCTGAGTATCTGGCAACATGAAATGTCACCAAAAATAAAAGACAGAATTGATACCAGAAACTTCAAAAGAGTGGTTGGTTGGTTTATGGTGTTTAATGCCACTTTCAACAATATTTCAGTTATATCATGGTGGTAAGTTTTATTGGTGAAGGAAACTGGAGTACCAGGAGAAAACCACCAACCTGTCACAAGTCACTAACAAACTTTATCACATAATGATGTATTGAGTACACCTCGTCAAGAACAGGATTCGAAATCACAACACTACGTTAGTAGTGAAAGGCAAAAATTGCACAAGTAGTTTTAAATCCATCTACCATATGATCACGAACACGACGGCCTCTTCAAAAGAGTGAAAACCAACCCATGTATAAATAAATTTAATTAAGGATAAAAAAGAATATATGTAGATTAAAAGTGAGTGAGCGAGTGATTGTTGTTTAATGCCCAATGAGCAATTTTCAGCTATATCATGGCGAGAACAAATTATATTTGATGAGATGAAGATGTTCGCTTTGTACTAGGCCAACATGCTTATTTGGATCCTTATAGTGATAGCTCACAGAAACAACAGTCCGTGGGTAAACATGTCACTCCATTCGGACATATTATCCTGATTCTGAGCTAACCAGTCTTTGCTCTTTCTCCTTAATACTATGTGCTTAGCGGAGATGCACAAAATACCAATGCTATAGTCTTTGATTTGACACAATAGGGACTAGAACCCAAGATTTACGACACTCGAGACAAGCACGCTAACCATTACACCACCAATGTGCTTCTATGTAAATTAATGATATAGTAATGATTAAAGACAACGCATTATTTTTTTTTAAATTATTTTAGGTGCTATTGCATTGGTTTGTGGTATAAGTGAGAAAAGCTCAACAGAGGATGTACAGAAATGGTTCAGTTCTATTGGAATTACCATTGAAATAATACAGAAGTATGGTGGCTTAGGATACTTAGATGGCGAGACTATTTTCAACGATTATTCTCCAAATGATTGGACCAAGTTTGCATCTGATACTGGAGTTCCTATAGGGTTGGCAGGTAAGATTCTTATGCTGCGAAATAAGAGCAAAGATGAGTTTACCTCGGAAATGGCGATGTGGAACTCTAATAAATTAAATGAATATATTGAAAAGTTCTTCACAAATATTCCAAATAAGGAAATGATTATCAGTTTAACAGCTGCAATAGCAGAAAAGATGATAGATGGGTTGGTTTTTATAAATTATGAGAATGCTGAAGACATGGCCTTAGACTTTAAAGATGTGGAATCTTTGGAAAAAATTGTTTTCATTAGACTGTTAAAAGATAGAGAAAAAAAATATGGTAAATGTGATAAAAAAGATCAAAAGGAAATTCGGAAACCAGATAAAACACAAAATACACCATTAAAATCAGAAACCCCTAGTCCACCTAGAACGGGAACCAGTAGTATTGATGAATATTGCCAATTTATAGAGAAACATATACATTTAAAACATCTGGGAGATGTTGATGAAGAAGTGCCACGCTGTAAACTAAAACTAATAGACACGTCTTGGACGAAATGTGATCAATTTCAAAAAAAATTCTTATTTTTCGTCTTGTGTGAAGAATCAGAATATACAACCCAAAATGAAGAGAGAAGTTTATGGAAGCATGTAAGAAAAAATACGCAAGAATGGGTAGATATTTGTTCTGAGAACGACAAAGATCTACAGTCTTATCAACAAAAATTGGCCGTTTCAATTGGATCCAAAGACATTAGTCTTTTAGAGTCCACATTAAGTTGGAAATATTTGATGGAAAAAGAACTTAATGATATCAAACGATTTCACCATTGTATTTTGTTGATCTCTAAACAATTAAATATTGAAGATAATAGTTATAAAACAGTGCTTAACGCAAGCAAAAAGAAGCCAGTTTTCTTTCATTTTTCTGTTGAAGAAAAATGTAATTACATATTATTTGATCCTGAAGACTATGCTTTTGGATTTCGAATTGTACCAGAAAACACAGAAAGTCTTACCAGAAATACTGAAATTGCAAAAGTAAGTGTTCTACATCCTGTAAAGCCACGTCCATTTAAGGTAGATGGAGATTATTACTTTTACCACCAAGGACATATTCTACCTAATCCTGAAAGTAGTGGTACTATGTTGAGTCGCTGTATTGAATATAAGCTATTCACTACAAGTGTAGCCATGAAAACGTACTTGGAAAAGTTTTTAAAGGAGACATTGCGATTTGCAGCAGGATGTTTGAACACACGACATAATGGAACAATATATTTCGGTGTAGGAGATAGTGTTGGAAGTCAGTACAAACACGGAGAAATTGTTGGATATCCAGATGAAGATAATAAGGTCAAGATAGCGTGTACAGATAATCTCAGATTAGCCATTAAGTCTTGTTTTACACCTGATAGTAACAGTAGTGCAGATAAATGTATAGCAGATCCCTATTTCTTGAGAGTTGAGACAGAGATAGATTTATCAGGCAGTAATCTCCCCTTGTATGTAATGGAAATAGATATACAACCTAATTCAGATGTCTGTAGGGACCTCTATTTTGAAGTGAACATGGCAAAATGTCTCAAGCTTAAAGGAGTTAAAGATAAATTTATATTGTATGCTAGAGATAGTTCAAGCACAAGGGAAATTGATGAAAAGGAAAAAAAAGGGTTTATCAATAGAGATTTAATAGATTACATTAAGAGTAGAAGAATCGAAGAAGCAGATAAAAACTCTACACCAGACAGTCCTATTGAAAAACCTATTAATAAATTACGTCGTCTTTTGTGTAAAGGGAAAGATAAATTAGACAAATCCTCGTATCCTATTTTTGTGCTGGGAAAACCAACAGAAGCACAGAAAGACAGTGATAATTCATGGATGGATACAATGTCCTTCATAAAAAGATTTCCATTTATATCGGCTGTTTTCGATTTTGATGATAAATCGAATGTAAATGGATTTAGCAAAACGGTAAGAAATAAGGACTATTCTACCATAGTAAGCAGGAAAACGTTTCATCAATATATAGGAGATACGCAAACCTTAATTAACAAATTTAACCGTAATAAAACAGTTTGGATATTTGCAAATGGTCAGGCTGATCTTACTCCACCAGAGCCTCATTCAAAAAATGCAGAATGGAAGCAAAACTACATTGGCGTCATTGACGCTGTTATCTTCTTCAGTCAGCATTCTGTTATTCCAAGATCAAGAGCTTTAATTTTAATCATGCTGTTTTCTATTGACTTTGATGGTGTCATAGAAACATTCCTAGAGATTCATGATAGGTTTAGATGGGACCAAATACTTATATTAGCAGAAGAAAACGATGTTTTTAAAATGTTTGAGGAGAGTGTTTTCAGACGAGCTGGACCAGGTATAGTGGATTTGGAAAAATTGAGTGTAGTTGGTATAAAATGGAAGAACATTAGAACAACTATACATGAATTGGTAGGATACGATGATGATTGTGATTTTTGGTTACCCGGACATTTATGTCCAATCAGTGAACGGTTCAGAGAACGGCTGTCTGATTTGGAATTGTTAAATTCTAAGCAGTGTGAGGGAAAGAAGAGTAGTGATGCAAATGCTCGGATCCAATTTAAGAATGAAAAGGAAATGGAGTTTTACAGAGGAAATAAAGTATCTTGGTGGAATTTCTATTATGAAAGCCATGTTTTGAAGAGGAACTGTTTCGATAATACAAGATCTAAAATAGAAAATGTTTTAAAGTATCCAAAAAAACAAAAATATAATATACTCACTTTCTATCTTGAACACGAACCTGGAGCAGGGGTAAGCACTTTTGTTAGACATATTTTATGGACATTTAGAAAGGAATACAAGTGTGTGGTAGTGAAGCATCTTTCTGAAAATACACCATATCAAATACTTGATCTTTGGAAGTCAGACTTTGATGTGGAAGAAGACGAACAATCACTACTGACTCAGGAAGAAAATGCCATGCCCCTTCTCATACTTTTAGATGACATTTTACAACTAGAAGTCACTTATGAGGAATTTATCAAGAAAGTGAGTTTAGTTTTTCGCAAAGAAACAAAGAGCAGAAATTTAAAATGTCTCATCTGTATTTGTTACAGAGTAGACGAGGTTCTGTCTTTGCTCCCAGCTTCCAATAGCCTAATTGAAGTTCTTGTTCAAAAATTAACAGATGAAGAAATAATTTGGATGGAAAATAAAAATACAGAACTTGAGGAAGAAGGGAATTTTAATTTAAAACCAGAACATTTACTTTCTTTTATGGCACTGCGCACCAATTTCAACCGAAACAAGATTGAGAGTATCGTAAAAAGTCTAATGAGTAAACTGGACGTTCAATCATTTGAATTTGATTTGATACAATTCATTGCTCTTATAACAGAAAAAACTCCAAGTTTTAGAAGATCTACAAAGATCGCTGTGCCGCTGGAATGTTGTGACGACTTTCACTATTTTTCTGTTGATGAAGAAGAAGGCGAAAGTTGGGAGAGAATATTGTCAATGAGTCTTAATATACTTTTAGTATTTGAAGACAAAGAGACTGCTGGTGGAAAACAGATCAGAATGGCCCATCCAATGCTTGCAAAATCTGTTTTGGAATATGTACTCCAGATTAAGAAAATGACAATGAGTGCTCTAACCATTGATATGTTGAAAAGCAATCTTATGAAGAGTACTTCTCGTGGCAGGGATGATGTTTTTGAAATTGTACATCATATGTTAAATCGCAGAATGGTGACTGATGATGAAAAGCAAACAAACTTTTCACCACTCATTGAGAGCATAATAGATGGTGAAAACGGTGATAAAGAAAAAGGATATGAAAATGCTGGTGAAGTTCTAAAAAAAGGATTCTTGCTCTTTACAAATGATTCAAAGTTCGAAAAATATGCAGGAACTATTTCACAAACGCTTGCACGACTTCATTCTAAATGGAAACATTTTGATGACGCAGTCGAATGGGCTAAACAATCTCTTGAATTAGCCTATAAAGATAACCGGTGTTATTTTTTACATACATATGGAAATATACTGAAGGAGCAGTTTCAACATCTACGGGATAAAAAACTGAAGAAGCCACCAAACAACAAAGTACCAGCAGCCGCTGCTGTACCACTCTTAAGGCTAATTTTGGGAGCACTTGAACAATTTGTAATTGCCCAAAATGAAAATATTGAATTTAATACAAATGCTGTCTTGTACAGTTACAAAGATTCAGTGGTATCTATCAATTTAGTATGCCGTTTTTTAAAATACAGTGTAATCTTTCCTACAGATGTTGATTTAAAGAGATTCTTAATTGATGACGAGTATATTCCCACTGATCTACCGGTTAACTGGGACGTTGATATTAATTCTTTGTTGAAAAAAATGAAAGGTCAGGGTGAAAAAGCATTTGCAGTTTTTGAACGACAAGTTTGCTTTTATACTGCCTTTCATGATGATAGGTTTGCTAGAATTGGAAAACCAAATCAAGAAAAGATACATAGAACACATAAAGAAATAAAAAAAGACTATGCTAACTTATTATCTGAATTTTGTGACATGTTTGGAGAGGACGGAGAAGCGCCTCCAGATTCGTTGTGTAGGCCTGAAATGGTATCTGCAAGAGATGAGTGGCACAGAAGAAAAATGTTAAGGCTACAAGGTAACACATACATGAATATCTTTGCTTTGTATGGAAAGTTTAAAAAGTCAACACGCAATTTCACTCTGAAGGAAACAACAGCTATATTCCAAGATATAAAGACTCATTATTCAAGAATTGAAGACAAGGAACCTGGAGATATAGCTGTTTCAGTATGCATAAATATTGCCCTAGGTTTAGTTGGAGGGTGCAGAGATTCTTTGAACGCTATTATTGATAATTGTGCACTTCTGAAAGTAAAAAGTCTCATGAGGCCAAAAGAGTACTCCTATATGTACGACCTTGCATGTTATTTTATCACGCTCCTAATGTGGCCTTGTAAAGAAAATAAGGTCAGCTATAATGATGAATTATTTAATGACAGTCTACGACATCTAAAGGGGATTTCAAAGAGGAGACCAGTTAAAGTAAATAAAGGTCGGGATATGGCTTTCTTTCGTGAGGAATATGGACGATCAAAACCAACAACACAATTTTTTGCTGCAAATGAGAACGAGTCAAAACTCCCACTGATTTGCCATAGATTTGACATATTTTTTAAAGAACATATTCAAAATGATGACTCTGTTTGGGAAAAAACACTCACAAAAGCAAAGCTTAAAAGAGTTCAAGGTCATGTGATAACAAAAGGAGAAAATTCTTCATATCAAAGTATAACAATTAAAAATGAAAAAATGCCAGATAAATTCATAGAAATCAGCCAATTAAGAGGGAAAAACAGCGAACTTTTATCAGAGGAGCCAGTTACATTTTATCTGGGGTTTAGTATGTCAGGACCTATAGCATACAATATTAAGCCAGTAAGGAACATAGGACACAAATAATGTATGACCGAGCTAAATTGTGTTCTAACATTGATTTATTGTATTAATTAATTAGTGTGAATATTGTTACTCAATAATGTCAGTGTCACAACATGTCGGTTAATTGGAGTATTTTATAAGGGTATAAATATTTGTGTAAAATTCTGTACGATAATTACTAGACCAGTAAGACAAAAATTACTGTGTTCCAACATCGATTTAGGACTTTTTAAACAATTGTCATAAACTACTTGTCATATAAATAATATTTCACATGTTTGAATTTGATATCTTTCTAATTTCTTAACTGTGAATGGCAAGATATATTTTGACATTTAATTAATGTTCATTTAATTTAATCATACATGTTTGTTAATTAATTACATATAATTGTTTATCTGATCTTTGAATCCTAATTACTTATATTGAGTGAATCATGTCATGCCCATGAGTTGACATCATTCCATGCTATTAATATTCTGTAAAACTTTAGGTTAGTCAGGGGTCCATCCTGGTCGTGATGGTATGGTAGTTGGATTTACAGCTTCCTGTGCAATCAGTGCCAATCACCACTAAAGTTCTGAGTTCGAACCCCGTTCATGGCGAGGTGTACTCGATACAACATTATGTGATAAAGTTTGTCAGTGACTAGCGACAGGTCTGTGGTTTTCTCTGGGTTCTCCGGTTGCCTCCACCAATAAAACTGACCGCCACGATATAACTGAAATATTGTTGAAAGTGGCATTAAATACCATAAACGTAACCCTAGGTTAGTCAGTTGGAGTCAGGCTGTTATATACTGACATATCCACTGTTGTAAATGTATATTTTGTTGCTGATATTAAATTACTAAACTGTTATTGGTTTGGCTAACAACACTGAGTGTATTGGTACTGTACAATGGGTACAATTAAATATAAGGTGTTAACAAAGAGTCAGCTGTTGTACTGATATTAAATTACTAAACTGTTATTGGTTTGGCTAACAACACTGAGTGTATTGGTACTGTACAATAGGTACAATTAAATATAAGGTGTTAACAAAGAGTCAGCTGTTGTACTGATATTAAATTACTAAACTGTTATTGGTTTGGCTAACAACACTGAGTGTATTGGTACTGTACAATAGGTACAATTAAATATAAGGTGTTAACAAAGAGTCAGCTGTTATACTGATATTAAATTACTAAACTGTTATTGGTTTGGCTAACAACACTGAGTGTATTGGTACTGTACAATAGGTACAATTAAATATAAGGTGTTAACAAAGAATCAGCTGTTGTACTGATATTAAATTACTAAACTGTTATTGGTTGAGTGTATTGGTACTGTACAATAGGTACAATTAAATATAAGGTGTTAACAAAGAGTCAGCTGTTGTACTGATATTAAATTACTAAACTGTTATTGGTTTGGCTAACAACACTGAGTGTATTGGTACTGTACAATAGGTACAATTAAATATAAGGTGTTAACAAAGAGTCAGCTGTTGTACTGATATTAAATTGCTAAATTGTTATTGGTTTGGCTAACAACACTGAGTGTATTGGTACTGTACAATAGGTACAATTAAATATAAGGTGTTAACAAAGAATCAGCTGTTGTACTGATATTAAATTACTAAACTGTTATTGGTTTGGCTAACAACACTGAGTGTATTGGTACTGTACAATAGGTACAATTAAATATAAGGTGTTAACAAAGAGTCAGCTGTTGTACTGATATTAAATTACTAAACTGTTATTGGTTTGGCTAACAACACTGAGTGTATTGGTACTGTACAATAGGTACAATTAAATATAAGGTGTTAACAAAGAGTCAGCTGTTGTACTGATATATCATCTTTGTTCCCTACGTAACCAGGGAACCAGTTATAAATGCATTAGTTTATTTAATACTACAATGAAACTTGTCATAACTAAACCTTGAATAAACCAGAAAGTTCTCTAAATCAAATTCAGTCCCTATGATTTAAATATTTGTTACCAGCATAGATAGAAGATATATACTTTTAAAACATGCAATTGTGTGATTTTGAGTACTAATAAAGGAGGTCAAATAAACTATAGTGTTATTTAATAATGGACCTAATAAAGTATTTCTGGTACTTGATTCATGTAGAGCAACAGTATAAGTGCTGACGTCACAGATGCTAGAAAAGCTCGCCAAAGGCTGGCTTTCTCTCTCCGAAATGTTGTAAGTGAAAAATTACAAATCCCAAAGGCAAAAACTAAACCTTTTAAGAAAACTTTTACATACTCTGGACCAAAGCTATGGAATGAACTTCTGTTTTCGATACGGCAAGCTTCTTCCTCATAATGCATTTAAAACAAAAGTAAAAAGTCTCATTTTAAATGATGATGTACCTTAATTTACCATCAAATGTTTACTTAATCTTTTTGTGTATGCTTATTACAATGTATTGCTTCTTTTGTATAACTTTTATATAGTGTACTTTACAATGTATGTTTATCTCATTGAGGGCCTCAGGGAAGATTATTTATTAACTAACTCTGTAACCCTCCGTAAATAAAGAATTTATTATTATTATTATTATTATTATTATTATTATTTCTACCCGTTTCTATAGCTCATACAAATAAATTTTATATTTTCCGGCAATGTACGTATATTGTACATATATCCGTCCTTCCTAGACTGATAAAATTTTTATTTAAAACAACAAATGTAAATTTAATGGAACATTCTTATGATTAATCATATATAGTTTAGATTCAATAAAATTTGCAGCTTCTATGAGGGCCAAAAAAACCCATCTTCATTATACCCCCCGCAAACAAAGTTTGGGGGGTATATAGGAATCACCCTGTCCGATCGTCCGTACCTTGTAAGCGCAACTCCTCCTAAACGGCTTATTGGATTTTTATGAAACTTTACACATTTGTAGTACACTACCTGCAGATGTGCATGAAGGAATATGGTTGCTGTCCAAAATTTAAAAGGGGAGATAATTCAACTTATACTTTCACGAAAAGGGGGGGGGGGGTGTACCTTGTAAGCGCAACTCCTACTAAACTGCTTATTGAATTTTTATGAAACTTTACACAGTTGTAGTACACAACCTGCAGATGTGCATGAAGGAATACTGTTGCTGTCTAAAATTTAGAAGGGGAGATAATTAACTTGCTAATATACCTGTATTCCAAAGTTTGAACATTATAGTATTGCAAGCAGGGGTATCACTCAGTGAGGGCACTCACAGTTCTAGTTTTTACTGTAGAGTCATCGGTGAAAATATCTATACCAATTACCATCTTAGGCTTTATATCGACACCAAAAACCATACATTTCAGTCAAGTTTCCATTCAAATCATTTGGTTTTTTCAGAAGAGTTTCAAAACTGTGACTTGCGGCAGTTCGGTGGTTTTCTCCAGGTACTCCGGTTTCTTCCACCAATAAATCTGTCGGCCACGATATGACTGAAATATTGTTGAAAGTATCGTTGAACACCATAACCTTATCCAATCTTGAGGGTTTTAAAATCAAATTTTAATAAAAACAAACATCTATCATCTTCACCACTCTAAAAATTAAAAAAATGCAGTAATATGAAGTTTAAAAGTGACCCGGCACCTCAATCATTAAAGACGCCTTTAGTTTCAATTCTTCTTATCTTGATAGTAAACTTCACAGCTTGACGTGGGTTCACGCCCGGCTTTGTAAATAACAAAAAGGGTGCACTCGACTCGTAACCGCAAGTTATAAAGTTTATCAGTTGCTTGCCCATGGTCGGTGGTTCTCTCGGGCTTCTTCCACCACTAAAACTGGTCGACATGATATAGCTGAAATATTACTGAAAGTGGCATTAAACACAATAAATCAATCAATCACAGCTTGACTACTAAACCTTCCACTTGTAACCTGCAGTCCATTCCTGTAGAAATCATTCATAAATTACATTACAACTGCATCGGAAGTGTAATGGTTAGCGTGCTTGCCTCAAGTGTGGTAGATCATGGGTTCGAGCCCAATTCAGGTCATCCCATAAGACTATAAAATTGGTATCAGTCCATTCCTGTAGTATTCATTCATAAATTACATTAGAACTGCATCGGAAGTGTAATGGTTAATGTGCTTGCCTTGAGTGCGGTAGATCGTGGGTCCCGGTCAGGTCAAATCAGACTATAAAATTGGCATTTTTTAATCCTACGCTAAACATGCAGCATTAAAGAGTAAGAGCAAAGACTAGTTGCAACAAATTAGGATAGTGTGTCCAAGTCAGCTATCACTATAATAATCCAATTAGGACAGTGTGTCCAAGTCAGCTATCATTATAATAATCCAATTAGGATAGTGTGTCCAAGTCAGCTATCACTATAATAATCCAATTAGGATAGTGTGTCCAAGTCAGCTATCACTGTAATAATCCAATTAGGATAGTGTGTCCAAGTCAGCTATCACTGTAATAATCCAATTAGGACAGTGTGTCCAAGTCAGCTATCACTGTAATAATCCAATTAGGATAGTGTGTCCAAGTCAGCTATCACTATAATAATCCAATTAAGATAGTGTGTCCAAGTCAGCTATCACTGTAATAATCCAATTAGGATAGTGTGTCCAAGTCAGCTATCACTGTAATAATCCAATTAGGATAGTGTGTCCAAGTCAGCTATCACTATAATAATCCAATTAGGATAGTGTGTCCAAGTCAGCTATCACTATAATAATCCAATTAGGACAGTGTGTCCAAGTCAGCTATCATTATAATAATCCAATTAGGATAGTGTGTCCAAGTCAGCTATCACTATAATAATCCAATTAAGCGTGTTGGTCTAGTACAAAGAGGACATCGTCATCTCATCAAAATATTACTTGTTCTCGCCACGATATAGCTGAACAATGGCTCACTTGGCGTTAAACAACATTCACTCACTCACTTTAGTATTCATTCATAAATTACCTTAGAAATGTATGCTGCTGTACAAACAAATATCTTGGGTGACAAGGACTACTATAACACAACTATGTTTTACCCTGAAGGCTTATTGTCAGTACAACACAACTGTTTTCAGCACAGTCCTAGGACAGAATGGCAATTTCAGAATATACACATTTACGACCGATTCTAAAATTATACATACATTTTTACATGTTTTTATTAGAGTTATTTCTATTTTTAGACAGACAATAGGAACCTCTTTCATGAAAAGTTCAATAAAAATAACATGTTTTTTCTCACAATATTTACAAAATTTTAAAGTTATGACAACTTGTGAATTTTCTATTTGCTCTAAGATCATCCTTTGATATTTTACAAAGTTCAATATCTCAAAATTGTAAGAAAATCATACTCAATACTGGAATTAATGGCTATCACAGTTTTAAAGAAAAGTTTGAAGATACCAAAGGTGTAACCAGAGGCCGTAAATCGAAGAAGGACTGACAATACAATGATCAAAAGAAAAGTGACTCTCTTACTACAAACCCTGTGATACAATGTAGGAAGAAGTATTAGAAGATATCAAAGGTGTAACCAGAAACCGTAAATCGAAGAAGGACTGACAATATAATGGTCAAAAGAAAAGTGACTCTCTTACTACAAACCCTGTGATACAATGTAGGAAGAAGCATTAGAAGATACCAAAGGTGTAATCAGAAACCGTAAATCGAAGAAGGACTGACAATATAATGGTCAAAAGAAAAAGGAAAAACAACAATCTACAATACATTACACAGAACACTAAAGATCAAGCAACACAAACCCCACTAAAAACCAGGGATAAACTTAGGTGCTCCGAAAGGGTAAACAGTTCCTGTTCCATTAGTGGCACCTATCGTGTTACTCTAGTTACTCAGGTGCTCCTGAAACTTTCTTTTCATAATCAAATTCTTTGTTGTTTCCATTGCCTTTGCTAGAACTGGTACTATTTTGCCAATTCTATGAGAAATAATTTTTTTACAAAGCATAAATGCATGTATAATTTTAGAATCAATTCAGGAATGTGCAAAAGGACTATTAAAACTGAAACAATAATACAAAACACATTTTATTTAAATAACAGTCTACATTTATGCTCTTGCTCATACATAGTATCCCTTACTAATTCAACCAAACTAATGTCTCATTGAAGAAATTAATAAAGTATCCCTTACTAATTCAGCCAAACTAACATCTCATTGAAGGAATTAATTAAGTATCCCTTACAAATTCAACCAAACTAACATCTCATTGAAGGAATTAATAAAGTATCCCTTACTAATTCAGCCAAACTAATGTCTCTTCAAAGAAATTAATAAGGTACAGAGACATGCAATGATATTCGTCAGTAATTTTGGACCACATAATTCATTTAAAATATCAATTTTTCGAAAAATTATCCCCAGGTGAATTTTTGTATGTAATTTTTCGAAGTTATTTACATATAATTTTTTGAAACACTGCTTTCAAATATTCATTAATTTATATAACCCAAACTTAATTCATTTGTCTTCATAAGTGATATCATTATATTGTGTTTTCGACATTCAAAGTTCAGTTTTGTATACAACTTGTGAACTCTTAAAATTCTTATATTATAAAATTAAGCTGAAATTATAGGAGTAAAACTACATTTAATTCCGCTTTTGTTGATAAAAAACTGTATCAAGATCGAGCAAGAATTGGCTTTGGAATAATGTTTTGAAAAAATGGTTTTATATGAAATATATAGTAAAAAAAATAGTGACAAATTCTTTTTACACGACTCGGTAGCTCTTAAAAATTCAACAACAAAATTAATAAGGTATCCCTTATAACTTATACAAATTCAGCCAAACTAAGGTTTCCATCATGCAATGAAGTATCCCATACAAATTCAGCCAAACTAATGTCTCACTGAAGTAATTAATGAGGTATCCCTTACAAATTAAACCAAAATAGTGTTTGGTCAGAACAATTAACAGGGGCTATTGCAACAAAAAGCATGGCTAGATGTCATATAATATTATTTGAAAGGTGACAGAGTATTTCTCTTCAATGTGTGACTCTAACACCTAATGGTTCTAGCACTCGCTACGATGGCAAAAATAACAAAAACATAACTGGATTTTTCTGAATACATGTACATGTACTTATCAATATTTGCATACACATGTGCATGATTACAATTTAGATTTTACATCATAAAAATTAGACTTCTATCTATATACAATAGTTCCCATTTCATAAGGCAAACCCTCCTGCAATGAAAAAGTGTTCCTATAAGAGGGGTCTCTTTAGGGGGTAAGTAGTGTCCCTATAAGAGGGGTGTCCTCTCTTTAGGGGGTAAGTAGTGTCCCTATAAGAGGGGTGTCTTCTCTTTAGGGGGTAAGCCTAATAAGAAGGGGATTACTGTACATCCAAGTTTTACGACATTCAAAGGTATGGAGAATGGTTGATGTTTTACATCGTCAAAATGCACATGAGAGAACACCTTTTTAAAGAGGGTTAGCATTTCCTTGCTCCAGGCACTACACCCTTTATGTATACTGTATAAGTGGTTATTTTTGTGAGGGTTTTATTTTCGCTATCTTCAAGAGTACAATAAATTTGTGAAAATAAAAAACTGCGGTAGGGCAGTCTTTGTTCTTTCTCCTCAATGTTGCATGCGTGGTGGAGAAGCAACAAATTCCAATTTTATAATCTTTGGTTTAACCCGATCAGGATCGTATCCACAATCTACTGCACCCTACCGAGCACACTAACCATCACTGATGTGGTTAAAAAATCTAAATTGATCAAATAAAATAATACAAATGAGAATGATGAACCAAACCATCATTTTTTTGTACAGAAATCAAATGGAACTTAAAATATTAACATGTGTATATATGAAACACAAACAAGAGGCTGTATCGTGCACATGGTAAATCATACACCATTTGACTCTATGATAAATTCTGCCCAATTCATCAACAGATCTTAAATTTCTTAAATGGCATAACACAAAAAAATAAACAGCAAAAATGATTCCCGCAATATTAATTCACATACAATAATGTTGCTTAACTGGTCTCTATCCTTAGAAATACATTTGTATATAGCCGAACCTCGTGTCGGAAGTCGAGGTTAAGTTTGATTTTGACAAGTATTTAAGTTGTCCAGGCAAATTAAGAGAACAATAGACCATTTGCATATTTCCGACTTGATTCTAAAATTAGACATTTTTACACATTTTAATAAAGAGTTATTTCTCTTTCAAGTGGGCAAAGGGTTCATTCATTTTCATGCATTGTTCAATGAAAATATAGTCATTCACTTGATTATTTTCAAGGTTTAAATATAATTTTATATAATTTTAGAATCGAGTGGCTTATATGTATATAATAACGGCAGGCTCCCACTTGATTTTTTTCAAGATTCTACAAATTAAAATATAATTCTATTTAAATTCTTTATCCTTTCGTTGCTCTTGCTAGAACTGGTACCTTTTTTCACATTGTAAGGGAGATAGATAACTCTTATTAAAAAAACCTCATACTTTTAGAATCAACTGGGTTATGGAGTTTAACCCCACTTTCAACAATATTTCAGCTATATCGTGGTGGTAAGTTTTATTGGTAGAGGAAACCGGGCACCCGGAGAAAACCACCGACCTGCCATAAGTCGCTGTCAAACTTTATCACATAATGTTGTATCGGGTACACCTCGCCTGAGCAAGATTCGAACTCACAATATTAGTGGCACTGATTGCATTGGTCGTTATCAATCCAACAACCATACGATCACAACGGCCCCTAATGTTCAAGTGGCTGATATATATATATATATATATAATAACAGCAGTTCTGAAGGTCGAGACAGACATTATCACTAGTATCACAGTGAGTCCAATAGGTAATGAACAAAAGGTCTATTACAATAAACATAACTTATTCTTACTTCACGTACTTCAAGAAAACGACTTGAGTTTGAGACAAACTAGATTTGACTGCAGTTTTTTTTTTGTGATAACGGTAAACACAACTATTGCAACACCAAAAGGCAACAAGACAATTCTTAAACTATAGTGTATCACTTGAGTTAACCATGTTTTCAATGGAAATCACTTACCACGATCATGTTCCACTCGACAAAATAAAAGTTCAACGTTGAAAATGAAATAACTAAAATCAGATATCATTAAAACACCATGACGACATAATGTTCATAACATGTCATCAATAAAACACCATGACGACATAATGTTCATAACATGTCATCAATAAAACACCATGACGACATAATGTTCATCACACGTCTTCAATATAAGTCTACATTTGTTGCGTTGAATTGCCATTCCATGTTGCATTTTCGTCATCGTCGTCTCTTATGTCTGTCAATCGTCGTACATTTCCTTCCGATCTGATTGGTCGTCTCTGGTATCCCCTGTAATACAAATATTACAAACTTTCAATTTTGAAGCAAATACATACATGGACACTGTAAATGGGTGTTTAATGTTGTAATTAAATCATGGCAGTCAGTTTAAAAATAATAAAAATAAAAATCTTTATTTAACAAGCGTGTCTCAATTAGAACAGGGGTCGTCGTGGCCGTGATCTATGGTAGTTGGATTTACAACTACCTATGCAATCAGTGTCAATCACCACTGATGTTGTGAGTTCAAATCTCAATCATGGCGAGGCATACAACATTATATGATTAATTTTGTCAATGACTTGCGACAGGTCAGTGGTTTTCTCCGGTTTCCTCCGCCAATAAAACTGACCGCCACAATATAACTGAAATGTTGTTGAAAGTGGCATTAAACACCATCAAACAAACAAGATGTTGCACGCTACGTCATGCTAAGAATACCCCCACTCGTTCATTTGTAAGTCGCACGGTAAACAGGAAGTAGATGTGCGATAAACCTGGAAAGGGGAGACACGGTACAAGTCACCATGCCATAGCCATATATCAAATATAAAATCATTTCTTCCAGTAGAAGCTGAGATAACTGTTACGAAAGTTTTCATTACGGCAAACATGAAAAATTCTAAGTCGAACTGTAAACAGAAAGTAGATGTGCGGTAAACCTGGAAAGGGGAGACACGGTGCAAGTCACCATGCCAATGCCATATATCAAATATAAAATCATTTCTTCCATAAGAAGCTGAGATATCTGTTACGAAAGTGTGAACGGACGGACGGACAAGGTGATTGCAATATAGCCCCCACTCTATGAGTGGGGGTATAACAATCAATTAGAAAGAACAAGTCTAATTTTCATTGAGGCTCACAAACATATATATACATGGTTTAATAATACACTTGCAACAAATATTAAATTCTGTCTTGGTTTGACATTTTGTGGGTTATTTCGGAAACCGTAAGATATAGACAAAAGCAGTAAACAAACTATTGGATGCTCTTAGTACAATCTAATCAAGAAAATTATCTGCATCAAAATTGGATAAAACATTAAAAAAATCATAAAACTTTTAAATACCACTTTATGACCCATTTTGAAATAAAATAGTAAAATTTGCTTTTTGTCCATCAATAACCCATAAAGATGATAATTTTGCAAAAAAAAAAACAGCACTACAATTGGAAGAAAAATAAACTAGAGGCTCACTAGAGCCAATATCACTCACCCGGTCATTCATACAGCTTATGTTCAATCAAGACTAGATTTTGGGAAAAATGTTTTACTCATTTTTTATAAACCAACATGCTGAGTTGGAGATTTTTATAGTAAAACTGAAACAACAGTCAGCGGGTGGACATGTCATTTCACATCCTGATGCAGACCAACCAGTCTTTGCTGTAAATATACAATATCCGTACATTGTCGAAAAATATATAATTTATTTGCACGAGCTATAGATATAGGTAGAAAAGCGAGACTTTGGCGAGCTTTTCTAGTCTGTATCGCAGCGAGTGCAAATTAATTATATATTTTCTGAATTTTATATTTACAGAAGAGCTATATTTTGGTCTGTGATTGTATATAACAAACATTTATCCAGTCAATGCAATTTGACTGCTCAAATAGAACCAGTGCAGGATAAATATTCATATCAACATCTTACGTTTTTGGTCTAGCACCCCGAGTAGATGATTCTGCTGATGACGATTCTGAATCTGTTGCTTCCGCTCTGCTTGGTTCTGGTTGTGGAGCTGCACTTCCAAATATAAATGTGTACAGGAAGTTCCAGATGGCAATAAAGGGAGCCAACACCATAGATACCACACCTCCACCATCACTGGGATTGCTGGCAATAATAGTTCTTCTTCCCTAGAAATTCATATTAAAAATGATCATATTTAGCTGTTGTACGACTAATACATAGACAATATACCTGCACTGTCAGCAAATATAAAATTTATTTGTATCAGTTTTATAATAGGTAGATAAGCGAGCCTCTGGTTTATTATTCAGAGCATCAACATATATAAACTGCAACAAAACATCTGAATGTCTTCAAATTTAACAACACTTAAATACATATTGGATTAGTGTTAACATACCGGTGGACCTGTTGCATATTACTGATTTGAGTTAGTTACCTTACAATGGGCAAAATGGTACACACTGTAGCAAGAGCAATGGAATGGACATACAACATTAAAATTTTGAAAAAAAAATAATAAAAAAGATTATGGGATAAAATGTGTTTTTATTCATTGCACTTTGCATGAAAGGTAGCCCTTTTGCTCACCTTTTAAGAGAAATAACTTCTGTAAAACATATGATTTTAAGAGTTAAAGTTGGAAATGTGCAAAAGGTGTATTATTGGTATTACAACAATCTCAAGAATATTTTAATGATATACATTATTACAGCAGTCAGTATTATAATGGTGAAGGAAACAAGAATTCCTGAAGAATACCATTATCTTCTGTAAGTCACTGACAAACTTTTCTTCTGGGGGTTGAACTCTCAATGCTTAGGCTGGGAAGATATGTGAATCAACCATATAATTACATTGTAGGAGAATAAAAACACCTAGGTAATCATCGATGAGAACAAATGATTAAATAAGAATAAATACTAAAAGAAAAATATAGGGTTATTATTTGGGGACATTGGATGCAAAGTAAATTTCTTATGAATTCAAAATACTTCTTTGTTATACCAACCATTTTCCTTTAAAACATCTTACTTCAAATGTAAAAAAACTAAAGAATGTTATAATCTATGAAAACGGGAACGGTTTGTAGGTAGCAGTTCAGGTGCTGACTGTTATGTATATAATTACTGACTTACAGGAACAGCAATTAAAACAGCAGAAGGTACCAGTTCAAGAAGCAATAATGTCTGTGACATATCTTCCTCTGTAAAAGTTCGTTTTGGGAATGTTGTAGATAATGTTACACTTGTTCCTAATCTCTGTAAAACAAATAAGTACCAATTATAACTAAGGTGTTTATGGTGTTTAATGCCACTTTCAACAATATTTCAGTTTAATTGGTGGAGGAAACCGGAGTACCCAGAGAAAACCACAGACCTGTCGCAAGTCACTGACAAACTTTATCACATAATGTTGTATCGATTACACCTTGCCATGAACAGGGTTCAAATTCACAACATTAGTGGTGATAGGCACTGATTGCACAGGTAGTTGTAACTCCAACTACCATATGATCACGACCATGACGACCCCCCAAATTATAACTTGATTATGACAAGAGATTGTATCTCTTTCATGGTAACCATATCATGTTCTGATAAATACAGTGGAACCTGTCTAATTCGACACACCAAGTGAACAGGGAAATGTGTCGGATTGTACAGGTTTAATTTTAGTTAACAGAAATACTTTTGTACCTTTTTGTAGAATGACACTGGATGTTGGAAAACTCTGGTATCAAATTGCACAAGTTACACTGTAATGTTTGGATTTACACAACTTTACCAGAAATTGGGCCTTAAAATTTGGTCTGACGCCTAAAAAACCCATTTTGCTACTAACAATTTGTGACTAGAGTCATTGGCTTCTTGAATTAAAGGTGTTTTGTTAACCCTGATACCAATTACCATTTGAAATGGGTACCTGGTACAGCTCTATTTCGAAAGGCCGGTAATTATTCAAGGAGTGTCATTTTTTTATATTTCATTAGTCATTCAAGCCGGGAACAAGACAAAAGCCCCCCGACAAACTCTGTTTAATTGTTTAAATTGAAATTAATCAGGGACAGTTAATCAGGAATTGTTTTTATTGATAAACAATTGTTATTACCTTTATAACCTGTGAAGTTATTAAAAGTAATGAGTGAGTTATTTTCTCATCCTGTTTGATATACTATAATGATTTTTTTTTAAAGAAAAAACAATTTTATTATTTTATTTTTACTTTCTTTGATGAGGGTTAAAATAATTCTTAAACACATATTTCAATGTTTATGATATCTTCAAGTTCCAATAATAGCTTATTATGAAAAATGGTATTCAAAAATAATTTTAACCCATAAATAGCTAGAAGTACAATAAGTCCAAAATGTGTGCAAAGATACAAATATATAAATAACTTGTACAATTCATTATTGGGGGGGGGGAGCTTTTTGTCAGAGGGCTTTTGTCTAGGGGGCTTTTGTCTGGGGGCTTATGTCTTGGGGGCTTTTGTCCTAGACCCATTCAAGCCATCAGCTGAAACTTTCTTTTCTAAATGTAGTGTACAGACATTCGTTTTTTATTACATTCGTAACAGATTAGCCATCAGGTAGTCAAATCTGAAAACTGTAAGGGGAAGTAACTCACCTCAGATACAAAGTTGTGTACAGACTGCAGTGTATCACTAGAAGGAAAGACATTTGTGAGAGATGAACCATCTGGTAGTCGGATTTGAAGACGAGCATTTTCCCTGTAAAATGTAAAAGATTTAATTTTAATTGTAGAAACATCTTTTTCAAAAATAGCTAAAATAAATGTTATATATAAAATACATATATCGTTGGTGTAATGGTTAGCGTGCTCGCCTCAAGTACGGTAGATCGTGGGTTCGAGCCCCAATCGGGTCAAACCAAAGACTATAAAATTGGTATTTGTTGCTTCGTTAAGCATGCAGCATTAAGGAGAGAGCAAATACTGGTTGGCTCGGAATCAGGATAATGTGTCAAAGTGGGGCGAAATGTCTATCCGCAAACTGTTGTTTCAGTGCACTAGCTAGCACTATTAAAAAAATTCAACTAAGCGTGTTGGTCTAGTACAAAGGGGACCTCATCATCATCTCATTGAAAATTAAATTGTTCTCGCCATGATATACAAAATGTAGCTCAAAAACTTGTTGAGTTGACATTAAACAATCAATCACTCACTATATATAAAATATGCCAATATATAAAACAAAATTAAATGTCATACAGATCAGATGATTATAAAACATAAACTATAAAAAAAAAAAAAAAGTTTCCACATTTCGGTTACATTGTACCCACATATATCATGAGAATATGGATATGTTGAAATATCACCTGTGAGCAGAGAAATACATTTTTTTGCCTCTACTTCACTATTTTGTTTATTCTGTGTCATTCAACATTACTATAATATTTTTTTTGGCCTCAACTTCACTATTTTTTTTATACTGTACCATTCAACATTACTACAATACCTTTATTTGGTCTCTACTTCACTATTTTGTTTATTCTGTGCCATTCAACATTACTACAATACCTTTTTTGGCCTCTGCTTCACTATTTTGTTTATTCTGTGCCATTCAACATTACTACAATATCTTTATTTGGTCTCTACTTCACTATTTTGTTTACTCTGTACCATTCAACATTACTACAATACCTTTTTTTGGTCTCTACTTCACTATTTTGTTTATTCTGTACCATTCAACATTACTACAATATCTTTTTTTGGTCTCTACTTCACTATTTTGTTTACTCTGTACCATTCAACATTACTACAATACCTTTTTTTGGTCTCTACTTCACTATTTTGTTTATTCTGTGCCATTCAACATTACTACAATACCTTTTTTAGGTCTCTACTTCACTATTTTGTTTATTCTGTACCATTCAACATTACTACAATACCTTTTTTAGGTCTCTACTTCACTATTTTGTTTATTCTGTACCATTCAACATTACTACAATATCTTTTTTTGGTCTCTACTTCACTATTTTGTTTACTCTGTACCATTCAACATTACTACAATACCTTTTTTTGGTCTCTACTTCACTATTTTGTTTATTCTGTGCCATTCAACATTACTACAATATCTTTATTTGGTCTCTACTTCACTATTTTGTTTACTCTGTACCATTCAACATTACTACAATACCTTTTTTTGGTCTCTACTTCACTATTTTGTTTATTCTGTACCATTCAATATTACTACAATATCTTTTTTTGGTCTCTACTTCACTATTTTGTTTACTCTGTACCATTCAACATTACTACAATACCTTTTTTTGGTCTCTACTTCACTATTTTGTTTATTCTGTGCCATTCAACATTACTACAATACCTTTTTTAGGTCTCTACTTCACTATTTTGTTTATTCTGTACCATTCAACATTACTACAATACCTTTTTTAGGTCTCTACTTCACTATTTTGTTTATTCTGTACCATTCAACATTACTACAATATCTTTTTTTGGTCTCTACTTCACTATTTTGTTTATTCTGTGCCATTCAACATTACTACAATACCTTTTTTAGGTCTCTACTTCACTATTTTGTTTATTCTGTGCCATTCAACATTACTACAATACCTTTTTTAGGTCTCTACTTCACTATTTTGTTTACTCTGTACCATTCAACATTACTACAATACCTTTTTTTGGTCTCTACTTCACTATTTTGTTTATTCTGTGCCATTCAACATTACTACAATACCTTTTTTGGTCTCTACTTCACTATTTTGTTTATACTGTACCATTCAACATTACTACAATACCTTTTTTTGATCTCTACTTCACTATTTTGTTTATTCTGTACCATTCAACATTACTACAATACCTTTATTTGGTCTCTACTTCACTATTTTGTTTACTCTGTACCATTCAACATTACTACAATACCTTTTTTTGGTCTCTACTTCACTATTTTGTTTATTCTGTGCCATTCAACATTACTACAATATCTTTATTTGGTCTCTACTTCACTATTTTGTTTACTCTGTACCATTCAACATTACTACAATACCTTTTTTTGGTCTCTACTTCACTATTTTGTTTATTCTGTACCATTCAACATTACTACAATATCTTTTTTTGGTCTCTACTTCACTATTTTGTTTACTCTGTACCATTCAACATTACTACAATACCTTTTTTTGGTCTCTACTTCACTATTTTGTTTATTCTGTGCCATTCAACATTACTACAATACCTTTTTTAGGTCTCTACTTCACTATTTTGTTTATTCTGTACCATTCAACATTACTACAATACCTTTTTTAGGTCTCTACTTCACTATTTTGTTTATTCTGTACCATTCAACATTACTACAATATCTTTTTTTGGTCTCTACTTCACTATTTTGTTTATTCTGTGCCATTCAACATTACTACAATACCTTTTTTAGGTCTCTACTTCACTATTTTGTTTATTCTGTGCCATTCAACATTACTACAATACCTTTTTTAGGTCTCTACTTCACTATTTTGTTTACTCTGTACCATTCAACATTACTACAATACCTTTTTTTGGTCTCTACTTCACTATTTTGTTTATTCTGTGCCATTCAACATTACTACAATACCTTTTTTGGTCTCTACTTCACTATTTTGTTTATACTGTACCATTCAACATTACTACAATACCTTTTTTTGATCTCTACTTCACTATTTTGTTTATTCTGTACCATTCAACATTACTACAATACCTTTATTTGGTCTCTACTTCACTATTTTGTTTACTCTGTACCATTCAACATTACTACAATACCTTTTTTTGGCCTCTGCTTCACAATTTTGTTTATTCTGTATCATTCAACATTGCTACAATACCCTTTTTGGCCACTGCTTCACTATTTTGTTTATTCTGTACCATTCAACATTACTACAATACCCTTTTTGGCCACTGCTTCACTATTTTGCTTATTCTCTACCATTCAACATTACTACAATACCCTTTTTGGTCTCTACTTCACTATTTTGTTTATACTGTAACATTCAACATTACTACAATACCTTTATTTGGTCTCTACTTCACTATTTTGTTTATTCTGTGCCATTCAACATTACTACCACACCTTTTTGGACACTGCTTCACTATTTTGTTTACTCTGTACCATTCAACATTACTACAATACCTTTATTTGGTCTCTACTTCACTATTTTGTTTATTCTGTACCATTCAACATTACTACAATATCTTTTTTTGGTCTCTACTTCACTATTTTGTTTACTCTGTACCATTCAACATTACTACAATACCTTTTTTTGGTCTCTACTTCACTATTTTGTTTATTCTGTGCCATTCAACATTACTACAATACCTTTTTTAGGTCTCTACTTCACTATTTTGTTTATTCTGTGCCATTCAACATTACTACAATACCTTTTTTAGGTCTCTACTTCACTATTTTGTTTACTCTGTACCAGTCAACATTACTACAATACCTTTTTTGGCCTCTACTTCACTATTTTGTTTACTCTGTACCATTCAACATTACTACAATACCTTTATTTGGTCTCTACTTCACTATTTTGCTTATTCTGTGTCATTCAACATTACTACCACACCTTTTTGGCCACTGCTTCACTATTTTGTTTACTCTGTACCATTCAACATTACTACAATACCTTTATTTGGTCTCTACTTCACTATTTTGTTTATTCTGTGCCATTCAACATTACTACAATACCTTTTTTTGGCCTCTACTTCACTATTTTGTTTACTCTGTACCATTCAACATTACTACAATACCTTTATTTGGTCTCTACTTCACTATTTTGTTTATTCTGTGCCATTCAACATTACTACCACACCTTTTTGGCCACTGCTTCACTATTTTGTTTATACTGTACCATTCAACATTACTACAATACCTTTATTTGGTCTCTACTTCACTATTTTGTTTACTCTGTACCATTCAACATTGCTACAATACCTTTATTTGGTCTCTACTTCACTATTTTGTTTATTCTGTGCCATTCAACATTACTACAATACCTTTATTTGGTCTCTACTTCACTATTTTGTTTACTCTGTACCATTCAACATTACTACAATACTTTTATTTGGTCTGTGCTTCACTATTTTGTTTACTCTGTACCATTCAACATTACTACAATACCTTTATTTGGTCTCTACTTCACTATTTTGTTTATTCTGTGCCATTCAACATTACTACAATACCTTTATTTGGTCTCTACTTCACTATTTTGTTTATTCTGTACCATTCAACATTACTACAATACCTTTATTTGGTCTCTACTTCACTATTTTGTTTATTCTGTGCCATTCAACATTACTACAATACCTTTATTTGGTCTCTACTTCACTATTTTGTTTATTCTGTGCCATTCAACATTACTACAATACCTTTTTTTGGTCTCTACTTCACTATTTTGCTTATTCTGTACCATTCAACATTACTACAATACCTTTGTTTGGCCTCAACTTCACTATTTTGTTTATACAGTACCATTCAACATTACTACAATACCTTTTTTGGCCTCTGCTTCACTATTTTGTTTATTCTGTGCCATTCAACATTACTACAATATCTTTATTTGGTCTCTACTTCACTATTTTGTTTATTCTGTACCATTCAACATTACTACAATACCTTTTTTTGGCCTCTGCTTCACTATTTTGTTTATACAGTACCATTCAACATTACTACCACACCTTTTTTTGGTCTCTACTTCATTATTTTGTTTATTCTGTACCATTCAACATTACTAAAATACCCTTTTTGGCCACTGCTTCACTATTTTGCTTATTCTGTACCATTCAACATTACTACAATACCCTTTTTGGCCTCTACTTCACTATTTTGCTTATTCTGTACCATTCAACATTACTACAATACCCTTTTTGGCCACTGCTTCACTATTTTGTTTATTCTCTACCATTCAACATTACTACAATACCCTTTTTGGCAACTGCTTCACTATTTTGCTTATTCTCTACCATTCAACATTACTACAATAGCCTTTTTGGCCACTGCTTCACTATTTTGCTTATTCTCTATCATTCAACATTACTACAATACCTTTTTTGGCCACTGCTTCACAATTTTGCTTATTCTCTACCATTCAACATTACTACAATACCCTTTTTGGCCACTGCTTCACAATTTTGCTTATTCTCTACCATTCAACATTACTACAATACCCTGTTTGGCCACTGCTTCACTATTTTGCTTATTCTGTACCATTCAACATTACTACAATACCCTTTTTGGCCACTGCTTCACAATTTTGCCTATTCTCTACCATTTAACATTACTACAATACCCTTTTTGGCCTCTACTTCACTATTTTGCTTATTCTGTACCATTCAACATTACAATACCCTTTTTGGCCACTGCTTCACTATTTTGCTTATTCTCTACCATTCAACATTACTACAATACCCTTTTTGGACACTGCTTCACTGTTTTGTTTATTCTGTACCAGTCAACATTACTACAATACCTTTTTTGGCCTCTACTTCACTATTTTGCTTATTCTCTACCATTCAACATTACTACAATACCTTTTTTTTGTCTCTACTTCACTACTTTGTTTATTCTCTACCATTCAACATTACTACAATACCTTTTTTTGGCCTCTGCTTCACTATTTTGTTTATTCTGTGCCATTTCTTTAGCTTGTTTTAGTTCTTCTTTTTGTTTCTCTTGTACTTCCTTATCTTTTCTATATTTAGATGCTCTTTCTGCTCTGTAAGAATAATCAATCTTTTCAGACTTATTACCTGGTTTGTAACTAGATTAACACGACGGGTGCAACTAGTAGGCAGAAACTTCTTATCTTTCCGGAGCACCAGAGTTCACCCCCGCTTTTTAGTGGGGTTCATATTACTCGATCTTTAGCTTTATGTGTATGTTTTGTAGATCGTTGTTTGTCCTTTTGTTCTTTTTCTTTAGGCCATTGTGTTGGTTGTCCTCTTTTGATTTACGGATTCTGATTACCTCTTTGGTATCCTGAAACTTCCAATTTTCCTTATATTGGAACCAAATCGCTGGTGTGTGCTTGTCTCGATAGCTCGTGGGTTGGAGCTGCGGTTGTGTCAGGCCAAAAAACCCTAAAATTGTTTTTTGTTACTTCTTCGCTAAACACGCAGCATTAAGGAGAAAGAGCAAAGACTGGTTTGCTCAGAATCAGGGTAATGTGTTCGACTGGAGGGACATGTCTATCTGGGGAGTATTGTTTCAGTGAGCTAGCACTATAAAAATGTGGGCATGATCATCTCATCGAATAGAAAATGTTTCCGCTGAAAAATTGCTCATTTGGGCTCACAATCCCTCCTTTCTACTACATACTACAAATTTTCAGAAAATTACCAAAAAGTCAATTCATGTGTGATTTTGATAATTTGTGTACAAATGTATCAATAAAAGCAGAATTAAAAGAAGTTTTACAATATATTTTCAATACAATTTTAAATGCTAAGAATTGTGTGAAAACTCATACATGTATTAAGCACAAAACTGAATTTGTTCCGTCCGAAACACAATACAATTTTTTTTTTAATCTGTGTTTAAATCATGACTATTTGAAATACATGCTTCTAAAATTATGTTAAAAATACTACTCTATATAAATTACATACATTTCTGTTTTTGTTGACAAAAAATTATCAAAATCGGACATTAATTGACTTCAAAATAATAGTTTGGAAAAATTGTACTTTTATATGAAATATATACTCAAAACTTCTTTTGTAAACAATCTTTAAAATGTTCAGTGTTGTAAAGGAGGTTGTTTTGAAGCAGAAAAGAAACAGAGCAAGAATAATATATATACATGTACTATTTATTAGTACTAAAAAATCACCAGGGTCGTCATGGCGGTGATCGCATGGTAGTTGGATTTATAACTACCTATGCAATCAGTGCCTATCACCATTGATGTTGTGAGTTTGTATCGCGATCAGGGTGAAGTGTACAACATTATGTGATAAAGTTTGTCAATGACTTGCGACAGGTCGGTGGTTTTCTCCGGCTTCCTCTACCAATTAAATTGGCCGCCACAATATAACTGAAATATTATTAAAAGTGGCATTAAACACCATCAAACAAACAAACAAAAATCACATGACTGCAGGATAAATTTTTAAGATGTCATTCTAAAATGGATATATTCTTTATGAAAATAAAGATAAAAATAACCCATGGTAAAACGACATGTATAAATAATTTCTTAAAACAAAACAAATCATTAAAAACCCAAGGAAAATGCATCTTCATTATCAAGCTTGGTCAAGGGAGATAACTCATAAATGTTTCTTCTGTAGCCTATTGTTTTATGAACATTATGTGATAAAGTTTGTCAGTGACTTGCGACAGGTTGATGGTTTTCTCCGGGTACTTCGGATTCCTCCATCAATAAATCTGACCGCCATGATATAACTAAAATATTGTTGAAAGTGGTGTTAAACACCATCAAACAAACAAACAAACAAACAATATTGTTTTATGATAATTCTATTATCTACCTATCATTCTCCAATTCTTGTTTGATTCTCTCCCTTTCTTTCATTTTTTCTATTCTTTCTTTTGCTAACTTATCCTGTAATTCTTTCCTCTTTTGTTCCTCCTGGAACTGTTTTAGCTTGGCCATATCTTGTCCTAGCTTTCTCCTTTCTATTTCTTTCTGCTTTCTGTCTTCTTCCTCCTTTCTTAGCTTCTCTAGTCTTTTTTCCTCTATCTTCTGTGGAGTTCTAAAAATAGGATTAGATCTCATTTTAAAAGATAGATATTAAAACAGGGATGTGTCCACCTCCCAAGCTAGAACCTATGTCTGTATGTGGAGCTGCCCTTCTCACAAAAATCTTACGATAAATATTTATCATAAGTGTAAAATTAAGATCATGAAGAGTTTCACAAAAAAACTTACGATAATCAGTAAGTGCAAAAATTGTCATTCTGAACACGAAAATGTCATCATTAATTTTCAGTCCATTAAATTTGATGAGAAAACTAATCTGAAGAATACAGGAGCAGATGTAGAAATTATGGAGCGATGGTGCAACCCAAATCTTATTGTCTCATAATTAATTGACAAGCAAAGAAAATTTTCTTCATGTACCGGGTAAGGTTAGGTTCTATTTTTAATGTTTTTTTATCGCAAGTGTAATTTTATTGTACGATAAAATTTGTCCTTACAATAACTTTTGTGAAAATGACTTGAGTATTATCATACGATAATCGTAAGTAAAAAATCTAACTAATAAACTTACAAATTTTACTATATTTTGTATCATAGTAACTTACATTTAGACTATTTGTGGAGCAGGGCTGACAACACTATAAATTTGTTATACTAACTTACATTTTAACAATCTCCCTGTTTGTGGGACTGGGGTTGTTAAAGTTATAGATTGTCATAGTAACTTACATTTCAACTCTTAAATCTATTGGTTGATCAGGAGCTGACGACACTGTAGATTGTGTAGCAGACGTCATAATGTCTGAAGATGCTTCAGGTTGTGATGTCTGGTTGCTAGGTGCACCAATTTCTCCTCTATGATTCTGAAATATATTCAGATGTATTCCATTGTAGTTATGCATACCCTTCCAGAGCCCCTCATCTCTAGAATCCACATGGCCAGTTGTCACTTCTATTGGTGACCCATTTATTTCTATGTTTATAACTTACTCTGATAACTGAGTGGATCACTTGACAGAAAGCTGTAGAATCCACATGGCCAGTTGTCACTTCTATCAGTGACCCATTTATTTCTATGTTAATAACTTACTTTGATAACTGAGTGGATCACTTGACAGAAAGCTGTAGAATCCACATGGCCAGTTGTCACTTCTATCAGTGACCCATTTATTTCTATGTTAATAATTTACTTTGATAACTGAGTGGATCACTTGACAGAAAGCTGTAGAATCCACATGGCCAGTTGTCACTTCTATCAGTGACCCATTTATTTCTATATTTATAATTTACTTTGATAACTGAGTGGATCACTTGACAGAAAGCTTTAGAATCCACATGACCAGTTGTCACTTCTATTGGTGACCCATTTATTTTTATATTTATAACTTACTCTGATAACTGAGTGGATCACTTGACATAAAGCTGTAGAATCCACATGGCCAGTTGTCACTTCTATTGGTGACCCATTTATTTCTATGTTTATAACTTACTCTGATAACTGAGTGGATCATTTGACAGAAAGTTTAGAATCCACATGGCCAGTTGTCACTTCTATCGGTGACCCATTTATTTCTGTTTATAATTTACTTTGATAACTGAGTGGATCACTTGACAGAAAGCTGTAGAATCCACATGACCAGGTGTCACTTCTATTGGTGACCCATTTATTTCTATGTTTATAACTTACTCTGATAACTGAGTGGATCATTTGACAGAAAGTTTAGAATCCACATGGCCAGTTGTCACTTCTATTGGTGACCCATTTATTTCTATGTTTATAACTTACTCTGATAACCGAGTGGATCACTTGACATAAAGCTGTAGAATCCACATGGCCAGTTGTCACTTCTATTGGTGACCCATTTATTTCTATGTTTATAACTTACTCTGATAACTGAGTGGATCATTTGACAGAAAGTTTAGAATCCACATGGCCAGTTGTCACTTCTATTGGTGACCCATTTATTTCTATGTTAATAATTTACTTTGATAACCGAGTGGATCACTTGACAGAAAGCTGTAGAATCCACATGGCCAGTTGTCACTTCTATCAGTGACCCATTTATTTCTATGTTTATAACTTACTTTGATAACTGAGTGGATCACTTTGACAGAAAGCTGTAGAATCCACATGGCCAGTTGTCACTTCTATCAGTGACTCATTTATTTCTATGTTTATAATTTACTTTGATAACTGAGTGGATCACTTGACAGAAAGTTTAGAATCCACATGGCCAGTTGTCACTTCTATTGGTGACCCATTTATTTCTATGTTTATAACTTACTCTGATAACTGAGTGGATCACTTGACAGAAAGTTTAGAATCCACATGGCCAGTTGTCACTTCTATTGGTGACCCATTTATTTCTATGTTTATAACTTACTTTGATAACTGAGTGGATCACTTGACAGAAAGCTGTAGAATCCACATGGCCAGCTGTCACTTCTATTGGTGACCCATTTATTTTTATGTTTATAACTTACTCTGATATCTGAGTGGATCACTTGACAGAAAACTTTAGAATCCACATGGCCAGCTGTCACTTCTATTGGTGACCCATTTATTTTTATGTTTATAACTTACTCTGATAACTGAGTGGATCACTTGACAGAAAGCTTTAGAATGCACATGACCAGTTGTCACTTCTATTGGTGACCCATTTATTTTTATGTTTATAACTTACTCTGATAACTGAGTGGATCACTTGACAGAAAGCTTTAGCATCCACATGGCCAGCTGTCACTTCTATTGGTGCCCCATTTATGGCAATGAAATAAGAAGATGGCACTGTCACAACAGGATCTAGTTTGGGTGAAGGAAATTAAGTTCACTTTACCAGACATATAAATCAACTGAAAGGACAACACTGACTAGGTTTCTCTGGTTGTCATGGTAACATGCTAGTAAAATGTTATTTAATGCAAACTGATCTTTTTTTCAAATCTCCAGGTTTATAGTTGAACCTCAATGTGTAGAAGTCGAAGGGAGCAATCATTTTACTTTGAAATATCCTTGTACTGGTTTGTTTGTTTGCATGTTTGATGGTATTTAACGCCATTTTAAACAATATTTCAGTTATATGGTTGCGGTCAGTTTTATTGGTGGACGAAACCAGAGGACCTTGAGAAAATCACTCACCAGTCACAAGTCAGTGACAAACTTTATCACATAATGTTGTACACCTCGCCCTGATCGAGATTCGAACTCACAACATCAGTGGTGATAGGTACTGATTGCATAAGTAGTTGTAAATCCAACTACCATACGATCATGGCCACGATGGCCCCTTCCTGGTATTGGAGTTATCCAAGATAAATTAAACTAATAATTAACTATTACCTTTGACCCTAAAACATAAGTCTCCTCCAAAATTCTTTGATCTTTATCTTTTAAAATGTAGGGGAAGTTGATGAGTTGTGTGTTCAAACTTTTTGATGAAATATTCAAATTAAAAAAGAACGATTGCTCTTTAGAAATGGTCATATGAAACTGTCGTCAAGATATGCGAATCTGCATATGGTAATACAATGTACATGTATACATAATGTCAAGATTTGAGAAATTCCCATTTAAAATGTTGGAGTTGCATGTACAAACTTTTATGACTGACAGGCAGAAGATAATATGAAAAGGGGAGACCTAAATATTATGAATGGCCTCCAGTACAGTAGTTGTCTGGTATTCAGTCATCGAAATGAAAATTTGAATTTACTGGTTCCAATCAAATTCTAGAGTTGATTTTATATATATACATATATCTAAATAACTAGAGGCTCAGTGGGCTGAGACTGTGTCGCTCACCTTTCATTATGCTTTGAGGAAACTTAATACAGAACCTTCCATATAGGTGCTTCCCACCAAATTTCGGTTCATTTTGACAAAGCAGTTTCAGAGAAGAAGATTTTTAGAAATCGATCAATCTAAAACAAGAATTGCTTGTGGCGGCCATGTTTGTTAATGGATCAAAATGAAATGAGCAATCTCTATAGAGGACCTTCCATAGATGCTTCCTACCAAGTTTCATATCATTTGGCCAAGCGGTTTCAGAGGAAAAGCTGTTTTAGAAATCGACAAATAAGAAACAAGAATTGCCTATTATGGCCATGTTTGTTAACGGATCAAAACGGAATGAGCAATTCCCATATAGAGGACCTTCCATAGATGCTTCCTACCACGTTTCGGTTCATTTGGCAAAGCGGTTTCAAAGGAGAAGATTTTTAGAAATCAACCAATCAGAAACAAGAATTGCCTGTGGCGGTCATATTTGTTAATGGATAGGGACGAAATGTGCAATCTTTATAGAGGACCTCCCATAGATGCATCCTACCAAGTTTCGGTTCATTTGGCAAAGCGGTTTCAGAGGAGAAGATTTTTTAGAAATCGACCAATCAGAAACAAGAATTGCCTGTGGCAGCCGTATTTGTTAATGGATCGGGACGAAATGAGCAGTCTTTATAGAAGACCTCCCATAGATGCATCCTACCAAGTTTCGGTTCATTTGGCAAAGCGGTTTCAGAGGAGAAGATTTTTTAGAAATCAACCAATCAGAAACAAGAATTGTCTGGCAGCCATGTTTGTAAATGGATAGGGACGATATGAGCAATCTTATAACAGAGGGCCTTCCATAGATGCTTCCTACCAAGTTTCGGTTCATTTGGCCAAACGGTTTCAGAGGAGAAGAATCTAAAAAATCAGCCAATCAGAAATAACAATCGCCTGTGGTGGCCATATTTATTAACGGATCGGGACGGAATGAGTAATCTTTATAGAGGACCTTCCATAGATGCTTCCTACCAAGTTTTGGATCATTAGGCAAAGCGGTTTCAGAGAAGAAGATTTTTAGAAATCGATCAATCAGAAATAAGAATTGCCTGTGGTGGCCATGTTTGTTAATGAATCGGGACGAAATGAGCAATCTTATAGAGGACCTTCCATAGATGCTTCCTACCAAGTTTCAGTTCATTTGGCTGAGGGGTTTCAGAGGAGAAGATTAAAATGTGAAAAGTTAACGGACGATGGATGCCAAGTGATGGCAAAAGCTCACATTGCCTTTGGCAAGGTGAGCTAAAAACTGAAAAATTGATTAGTCCGAACAAAGTTTTACTGGTCTTAGGCAGGAGGACAGGTGCTCATCGTGAGGACTGGGTATTTAATTTTAACTAGAGGCTCAGCCCATACAGCACGACTTAGCAAGAAATCACTCGGGTCCGACGTCGGTGAAATCAAGAAAATGTCGGAGAAATTAAAAAAAAAGTCGGTGTTGACACCGCGAAATGTCCGAGAAAAATCGAACACGGCGATTTACTATAAAACACCGACATTGACGATTAAACGCCGCGAAATAAAGAAATGGGATATTAACCTTTATTTGTACATTTGTATGTTCTTGAGACTGTCATTTTTGATAATATGAATGATTCATAGCAAATACTTATTTTCTTTTTCAGGTGTGCAAGCTATGTGATCATTTTTCGTTCTTTAATTCTGATATTTGCTTTTGTTTTAATCTATCATGTTAAGAAAACAATGTGAATTACTTGTAGAAGAATTTGAACGAGAAAACAAAGATCTCAAAAGACCTACATACATTGCTATGTTGGATGCAAAGTCAGCGTTCGATGTTGTAGTGCATGCAAACCTAATTAGAAGACTACATCAGTATGAATTTTCGGATCAGTCTATCCTATTAATAAATAGTCTTTATGAAAATGCAGTATCCCATATAAAATGGAAAAACCTAATGTCCGAACAAAACTTTAAAATTGAACAGGGTGTTCGACAAGGCGGAGCCTTAAGTGCCGACCTGTATAAACTGTATATCAACCCTCTCCTGAATTTCATTGATGACTCTGGATTAGGTGGGAAAATTGGAAATATTAATGTCTGTGCTCCGACCTGCGCAGATGATGTTGCATTGATTGCTTACAACCCATTGGATATACAAACGATGGTGGACATTGCAGCAGATTTCAGCAAACGTGAAGGATACCAACTACAACCTGCCAAAAGTGTTATTCTTCCAGTCAAATCCAAAATTAAGACAATTGTAACAAATGAAGGCTTCTGGAAAATAGATAATAGAATAATGCCAGTAGTAGATAAAGCCACCCATATTGGAATTACCAGATCTGACACCAACTCAGCACGAACTACCGTAGATGAAAACATTAGAAAAGCCAGAAGAGCCACATACAGCCTCATGGGTACTGGATTGCATGGCGAAAATGGCCTAGATCCTGAAACATCAATATCACTGCTGAAAACTTATATCTTACCAATATTAACCTATGGACTAGAAATCGTAATACCAAAAGGAAAAATATTAGATGACATACAAAATTATTACAAGAAGCTTTTAAAGCAATTGTTGTCCCCGACTATAAATGTAGCAGATCCTGCTATATACATGATATCAGGACTATTACCTCTGGAAGCAGAGATACATACCAAGGTTTTTACAATGTTCGGCAATATTACAAGAGCGCATAAAAACTCCACTGAATGGAAGTTAGCAGAAAGACAATTACATATCAAAAGTCTCGACAGTATCAGCTGGTTCATGGAAATAAAAAAGCTATGTATAAAATACGACCTAGAGGATCCAATACATTATATGCAAAACCATTTATCTAAAACAAAATGGAAGAGTCTGATTACATCAGCAATATATAATTATTGGAGTGACAGAATTAATGAGGAAATAAAATATTATTCTACTCTGAAATACCTCTCACCAACATATGAAATTGGAAAAATCCATCCACTAGCCAAAACAAATACTGTCAACCAGAAAGATATCAACAGAATTCCAACCAGACTTAAACTTGCAACTGGGAATTACATGCTACAAACTATGAGGGCAGCTTATAATCAAAACCCTATTGATCCAACATGCAAACTGTGTAACCAGGCAGAAGAAACTGTCTCACACTTCTTAATATGCTGCAAAACCTTGGAATATCTCCGAGCACCAACGATAAATAACATTATTGAGGAAAGTAGTAAACTGTTTGCTTCACACTGTACTAACCCGCAACTAGATATTATACAATTGATTATTAATCCATTTCACTACGCTGTGAATAATAGCTTAAAAGCAAATATATGCACCAGCATTGAGCCACTGTGTAGGCAATTAATATACAAATTGCACTGTAAAAGATATGAACTGCTTGCGAAGAACGATCTGTTGAGATGTAAGAGAAAGATAAACATTTCTGCGTAGTCAATAACTCTTGTGTGTATACAGATCACCTAGACATATATTGTTTTAAAATACATGAATTTTACCTTTTAAGCGACTTTACTTAATATGAACTATGTAAATAACATGTGACGTGTAAATACTTTGATGCTGGATTGAATTGACAATTGGGATATAGTAACATTGTGTTTTATTACTCCAATCAAGGAGGTGTGCCTTAACTGGCAGAATTTCATTGGATACAGATACAGAATGCCGGTACAAACGTTTAGTATTATGTGATCATTACCATTTATAAGCTTGTGTTGTATTATTTTGTTAATTAAAATAAACTTGATCTTTTGAATGCAAGCTTGGTATCCCGAGTTAATTTGCTTTCGGGTGTTCAATTAATGTCGACTTGGCACGTGACTTAAGTTCACCTGTTACAAAAGTTTCTAGATCCCCAAAAGCACGCTTTGATCGATAGCATGTGGAAACCTTTCTAGATTCTCGTTCACGTGAAAAATATGTGTACAAATCAGAAATGGAACTTTTATTAAAGTTAAAATAACACGTGGCTTGCAAGGGGATTAACGACATACAAATACGAAAAAGCACGTTTGCTTTAGATAAAAAATTACATCGATTTTTGTTTTCAATCATTCACGGTGTGTTTTTAAATCAATCCCTCAGCCTCAGGTAACTGTGTATTTGACCTTTTAGTGACCGAGTTCAATGTGTGCACTACATAAAAATAGACGCATCCGTACATTGATAAAACACAGGTGATTAAAAAAAATAACACCGATATAAACCAATCGAAATGTTGAGATTAGACAAGAATTTATATAGTAGGACTATATGAGCTAATAATAATAAGGATACAAATCTGTGAGAAAAATCCACATTCCTCCCTGAAAAACAAATTTAAACAAATAACAAAATATCATCTAAAAAGACAGATCTAGTTGAACCTCCAAGTTGAAGGGATTATTATGTAATATAGTAGCCTCCCTCTGGAATGAAAACGTGATCTTATATTAACAATTATGGATTAGGGGTTAGCTAGGGTTATAACATTTTAACAATATTTCAGTTATATTGTGGTGGTCAGTTTTATTGGTGGAGGAAATCATAGTACCTGGAGAAAACCACCGACTTGTCGCAAGCCACTGACAAACTTTATCACATAATGTTGTATCGAGTACACCTCACCTGAGTGGGGTTCAAACACACAACTTTAGTGGTGATTGGCAGTGATTACCAAGGAAGTTTCAAATCCAACTACCATACGATCACAACCATGATGGCCCTTATATGATGGAGTTATATCAATTATGAAAGTTGTCCATTTTAAATCTAAATCTGCTAAAAATCGTGTTATTCAAATTTCAACTAAAAAGACGCCATCTAGTTATTTTGTCAATCATGAACCTTCCTTAAAATAAATATTGCATATAACACAAACCAAATATTTGCAGTCCTCGAAATGAAAATTTGAAGTTACTGGTCCAAATCAAATTCTAGAATTTTAATATTTTATATACAGTGTATATCTAAATAAAAACTGAAAAATTTACAGTAATACTGGTTCGAACAAAGTTTTACTGATCTTGGGCCGGTGGACCAGTGTTCATCATGAGGGCTGTATTTGTACATGAAATATCTGTAAATTTTTTTTACCATAATTATAATCTATATAATACAAAAATGTACTTGCCCATTTGCTTTGACTTTGAGAGCTACACAATCTTCTGACTCGCACAAATCTGATACTTCTTTATCTTCCCAAACACTATCCATACTCTTTGACTGTTCATCTTGACCTATTTAATAGGAACATTTCGTTATATTATACACAGTTTCAGGGATCTTTCTAGCCTTCCTCAGAGTCCAGTAAAAGGACCCTTTCCCAATGAAAAATATTCTAAAATCATGCAAAATTTCCAAAAAAAGTTCATTTTTACCCCCTTATTTTTATTCCCAAATGACCAATTTGTCGATTAAAAATTTCCCAAAATAGTACCGAAAGTACCATTCCCAAAACACCTTGATAAACTCATGAGGTTCATGATAAAAGTGATAGTATATGAGTTCATATCACCCTTGTCACTTGACAGATATTATTGCACGTAAAGATCAAAGGGAAAAATTAACAAATCGCCGATAATTTGAATTTTGTGCATGATATCAAGTTTCATAACTCTGGAATAATAAAAGAGAAACATGTCAGACCTAAAGAAGAAAATCGGTCAAGGAAAACTTGAGTAAACATACAACACGTTTACATTAACAACAGCCTAGCTATTTTGCATCAGAAAAAAAGCCCCAAGACACCTTTCACAATAATATGATGAAGTTTGAACGATATGGTCTAGTTAAAGTAGAAGTCAGTGTGTGACATGTTTTACAACAGACTATTTTGCATAACAATACAAAAATTGTCAAAAAGTATTTCTGTAAAGTCAACTTCAATTTCATTAAGTTCAAACAAAGAAATTTACATAATGTACATGTAGGAAGTTTTTTTTCTTTAATATTTCGAGAAAGTTAATTATTTTTTTAATCGATTTAACATGCATTCCTTACTGTTACATTTGCTCAAAATCACTCGTGTTCTACATTTGTGCATCATAATATTTTGTATGTATGGAAATTTCTTACTTGCTGGTAGACGTTACCGGAAAAAAAAATTGCCATAGATACAAATGTATTTGAGAAATCTAGCCCTAATCTGACCGAGAAATTTTCCAAACAGTCTTTCATCTTTAAAACCAGAACAAATTGTGACTGGTAAAGTAATTACAAATTGTGGGGTTTTTTTTTGGTGATACATACATGTATAATAGCTGGTGCCTATCTAATTATCAACTTAACAGACATAAGGGTTCACTGAAGTCATTGTGTTAAATTCATGTTAATTCCTCTGCCTGTATGGGTGTTTTATTGACAAATAAAATTATCTGTATTTTTTCGGTTAACACCACTTTCATTTCAACAATATTTCAGTTATATTGACCTGTCCCAAGTCACTGACAAACTTTATTACATAATGTTATATTGGGTAAACCTCACCATGAGAGGGATAAGGACTCACAACGTTAGTGGTGATAGGCACTGATTGTATAGGTAGTTGTAAATCCAACTACCATACGATCACGACAATGACAGTCCCCATATCAGTATTTTTGTGTAACATGTATTGAATCCATAATTTAAAATAAACACAATTGTAGAAATAAATGATTATTACTTTTGGTGTTCTTAAAACACAGAGAACCTTGCAACTCACCTTGATGAGTCCTGGACTGACCATTTTCAGTTTACAAATTTTAGATCTTTACAACGGTAGGACTCACCAAAATTTTCAGAAATATGTTCTGGAAAGTTCTGGACTCATCAAAATAAAGTGCAAGTTAAGTATAGCCAGGTCCTATTCACATGCAATTTTAACACAGCTTTGCTATCTTCTTTTAAATGCTGCGGTACAATAAGACCCCCTTTACTGGTCAGTGAGTAGTTCTTGCCATTTTTTAAGAAGTAGATGACAAACTTTTGCTATACCCCCTTATTATTTTGTATAACCCATAACGATTTACATACAAAATAAATTTTCATAATGGAGAGTGTACGCTGATCGGGGATCCGTTATTATGATGATGCATTTTTTAACAGAAAATGGCCGAAACAGAAGCATTTCTCGCCAACTTTCGGAAATGTTGTCTTTTGTGAAGCTAAAGCATTATAAGGTAAGAAAAACGACATTTTAGAAAAATAAAACCCTTTCTTAAAAAGTTTACCGGCTTTTGTGTTAGCTTGTAGAAAATTCTGATAAATATTCATCGGTGTTTTAATGGCTGTCATGCCCTCCACACACCGCTCACGCCATTCCGTAAAATACATCCTATTCAACAGTAGTTTACCTGATAATTTTCATTTTCTTGATGAAAAGTAATAATTTCAGTTTTTTTAGAATTAATTTAAATACTTTGTCCATGTTTTATGCCCAATGTGATAATAAAAGATCCATGTATGAATTCGAGGCCAAAGTAATTGATGACGTAAACAGTGCATGCGCAGGCAGCCATTTGCATTCACATGGAATTTATTTTTATCTGCAATCGTGAGTATTTTGGATTGTAGGGATGAGTAATATGAAACAGGCACGGCCATGAATGCTCGCGTTTCTGAAAATTATCTGGCAATTTCACGCTCATCCAGTGCATCAAAAAGTGTCGAGATTTTTTGGGCCGAGATATATCGGGGACGACTTTTTTTAGGGCCGAATCTAGCCTCATTCAATCGAACTATCGTTTCTTACCAAATCTCAAAAGTTAACTTCCGCGTAGAATCAAAAATTCTTAATAAATTAAAAATATCAATATAAGTCAAACAAACTATCAAAATGACTTTTATTACACACGGGTTCCGGGTTTCAGTGGTATCGGACGTACGAGAGAGAGTACGAGACTTAGGATCACCTTTGCGTTTTATGTTAAGAGGATCTTCATTAGTCGAGTGTGTTAGTGTGTTACACAGAACGTGTTTACAATATGCCGAATTTTTTTTTATCCATCAGTATGTGCAACCATGTTTATCAAAAAATCCTAAGTACACATTTTATACCATAAAGAGCTTGCTGACGCTCGCATAATAAGGCAAAGTGTGACACTTTTTAGAAATTAATTATATCTTGAAGAGATAAACTGGAAATCTCCGATGATCATACCATGTGCTTTTTCTATTTTAAGAGTACCGACACACGTGACCCCCTGTTGATGTAATGACAGAAGGTGGGATGCAGTAGGGTTTTCACACGATTTTAACGATATTTTACAATGAAATTCGATAAAAATTCATACATGCCAACTCTACCGATTTACGCGGTAGTCTACCGATTTTTTAAGTCTTCTACCGCCTACCGATTTTAGATGTTTTCCTACCGATTTAATAAAAAATGTAAAAAAAATTTTATCGTGAATTGTTCACATGTTGATTATTCTTGTAGATTTCTAAGACGCATAAATGTGTACAAATCCAAATTATTTAGGCCCTTTCCGTAATTGTTTCCCTCTTAAATTTGTACCGGAAACTTCCATTGGTCAATTCTTTATCATTAAGCCAATCAGAAACTGTATTTAAAATAAAGTTTTGAAGCACTACATTTTGAACTTATGACTCCTAAACATATATATACAGTAGAACTTCGCTCGCTCGAACTCGAAAGTACTGTCAAAATATGTTCGAGCTATCGGAAGTTCGAGCCACTGAGGTCCCGTAATTTTAGACAGAAAAAAATCTTGTTCTGACCCGGGACAGTTTCATTACTTATATATGATAACTGATGCACAGTAAAACTGGCCTTTCTCGTAAAAAATATTTAATCATTTAAGTTCAAGTTCAAGTTCTTTATTCACTCGGACACATATATACAAGTGTAACAAGAGGAATATTATACAAAATATTTCACATAATGACGGATATAACTAACCTAAAATAATACAGCCTCAGAATATAATTACAAAACATTTTGCAATTTAGATATACCGTATATAAGACAATTTTTTCAGAACCTTAACATTACACAAAGATAACAGGCCTTTCATTTTGTACATGTTTGCATATCTAGTATAATAAATTGGAATAAATTTACATTTAAGCCTTTGTACATCAGCAGAGGTACATTCAAATAAAAAATGAAATTCAGTACCTAAACCAACATTACACAGATGACAAATACGTTCTTCTCTGGGAGTATTCGGCTATCTTCCAGTTTCTATTGGAAGCTTAATGTTATTGCATCTAAACTTTGTTATCATGTTTCTCTCATGTGGTAATAATTTTAATAAGTATTTCTCTAAATTGAATTCATTTTTAAATATGCCATAAAATTCTCCCCTAGAAGAGTTCTCAATTTGGTTAAACCACTTTTGAATATATTGATCAGTCAGATTTTGCTTAACAATAAATTTTAGTTGCACTGAATGAACTGGCTGTTGTTGGTTCCATGGATAATTAAGCCCAGTTTTCTCAAAAATTGATTTGATAAAATTTAGCCACTTAAATTGAACATTATCAATAATACTCAAATTAAACATAATCTTATATAAAATACAACTAAGTTTCTTCTTGTTTGAAATAAGTCTATTCCAAAAATTTACAATCCTTAATTTTATACATAATATATCTATAGGTGTTCTACCAAGTTCTCCGTATGTCATAAAATTTGGAGTAGTGGTTCTAACACCTAACATATTTCTACAGAACTGAAGATGAAGTTTTTCTAGTTGCTTAGTGTTCTCATAACCCCATATTTCAGAGCCATAAGTAAGTATTGGAAGTATAAGTGTATCAAACAATTTAAATTGTAAATCTATTGGAATCGATATATTTCTCAATTTTCTATACAAACAATATAAAGCTTTGCGAGCTTGATCCATCAATTTAGCTCTTGCCTTCACAAAAGAGCCGTTATAATTAAATATAACACCTAGATATGAATAAGAGTTTTCATTTTGTAAATTCTCTCCACATAGCTTAAAAATAGGTTGATTTTTTTATTTTCTTTTACAAAATATTATTACTTTAGTCTTTTGCAAGTTAACCTTCAATTTCCAATGATGACAATACTTTTCAAATATAGCCAAAGCAGACTTACACATTTCTAAAAGTTTTCGTCCATAATTATTTGGTCTGCATTCACACTGAGTATATCTTTTTAAGGAAATATTATTATCAAGTAAAACTTGGTAGTCATAGCAATATGATATCTAAATAGGTCATCTTCTACATTTACATCCATAACATTCAAAAAAGTTTCATCTGGTTCTGAAAAAATCTTCAAAAAAACCCAGTTTTAGCATTAAAATCTCCAACAAGTGCACATTTCATGTCTTTTTCAATAAAATTTACTAATTCATTTTCAATATCTAAAAATACATTTATTGACGAATATAGAGAGTTTTCAGGTAGGGTGTATACACATCCCAATAAAAGGTCATTATTAAATACTTAAATTTAATATGATTTTTAAGATTATTTGTATATACAACAACAATACCTCCAGATTTATGCTTAAATATTTTTCTACTTTTTGCAACATAGCTAAAACCATCTGGGATATTTAAAATGTCATATTTGTCAGTTTTTGTCTCTATAAAAATACATACTGTATATCATGTGTTGTAATTAACTGTATAAATTTAAGTAATAAAAGTTTTGACTTGATACCACAAACATTTTATTTCTGAAAAATTAAGTTTCTGTTTTTTAGACCTTGGGGCATTTTCATCAGTCGCTTATCTTGCTTGCCTGTCCTATTGATAGTGGTTGTCCGGGTTTCTAGGAGGGGGAAAGCGCATATGAGGTTCTCCGTTTCCAGGTTGAAGCGCATCTTTACAATTTCATATGTGAATATTAGCATGTTTTTTTATCAACTTAGCTGTGAATGTGAAAAATAAGTGATTTAAGTCTCAAATATATTAGTAAATCTTCCTTGTTTTCAACAATAAACCAGGAAATGTTTTTTCCGCTTTAATAGTAAAACATACTCGACAATAGGCACTCATAATTGATGATATCTTATTGTAACACACACAAGAGATGACGTGGATTAAATGATTTTAAGTAACATAACCCCGCTATTTTATATTGAAGTGTATTTATCAAGCTAGTAGATTGATTAATCATATATATATGTACATTTGTATGTAAGCACATTCAACGTACATCTGTCAATTAAATTGCGATGTTCGAGTTTGATATGGTAAAACTCGTGATTTTATTATGATTCTCTATTATTGATGGGACCATTTATTAAGTTCGACTGTTCGAGGTATCAGTGTTCGAGCGAAAGATTTTTTTTAGCTTAAAAATATATGGAAAATTGGCGGGACTTTCAAATAAGTTCGAGCCATCCATGGTATTCGACCCATCCGAGTTCGAGGGACCGAGGTTTGACTTGTATATATGTAAAATGCTAATTTCCATTTTTTCATGGTTTTTTCATACTGTATTTAAAGATTATATATCCAAAATGCAATGGAATGCACCATTTTGCGTCCTTCTGAAAAACAATTTTCTGGGGGGGGGGGGTTCGTGGCAAACCCTAGAACCTCTACCGCTTTTAGTCTCTCGAGGGTTGGCATAAATGAAAATTTATACGAAGGGTTGTCACCACGGCGTCCATTAACGATGGTGAAAAAATCAGACGAAATTTCGTGAGCGCTCGCGCTAAATTAGAAAGTTGGCGAGAATTGCTTCTTGGTGAGAACTACTCGCTGATATGTTCAGATATGTTAAAAATAGAAACTGAAAGTGAACAGAAGAAAGTCCCAAGTTCATACAGACCCTTACAAGTTGTTTCGGCCTTATGGCAGATTCGGCCGTAGTTGATTCGGCCTTAGTTGATGCGGCCTTACGCAAATCCGGCCTTATATAAAATTGATGTTCCGGCCTTATCATATATTTATGCGGCCTACGGCAAATCCAGCCTTATATCAAATGGAAAAGAATAATTAAAAAATAAAAGTTCTATTTAAATTTAAAATATTATTTAAATATACATGGATATGATGAATAAAATATTGGAACTTGTAGTGTTTTCACAAGATTTACTCGTAACTCAATATGAAAAGCCATAATAAATCGTTATTATTTTAACAATTTTTTAATTAGTAATTTTTGGTAATAATGACGGAAATCATTTCCATTGAAGTTGATGATTAGAAAAACAATTCAGGTTGATATACCAAGCTGTCAACAAGCGAAATGTTCTCTTGCAATTAATTATCATTTGTTTAATAGTCGTATAATTGCACTGGCAGTATGATTATAAGGGCTACCAAAAAGTAAAAGGAAGCCATACTATAAATTACTCAAAAAGTACTCCAATTCTTTTTATGAAACCGCACTAATATATGCATATTTTGGTGATGGTCCTACTATTTTCAAAACTATCAACTATGTCGTTTCCTTGTATTGTGTGTGAGCAGAACGTCCGTCCAAAGCAGCATGCTTTAGAGTGTGACAGTTGTTTCCAGTGGCAACACAGACTATGTAATAGTAGGACCATCATTTAATTATTTACTCAAATCATCACAATGTGTCGTTTTATTGTATGTATCATATATATCCATAGATACACATCATTCTTAACTGAGGCCGCATTAATTAACCAAGGCCGTATCAACTAAGGCCGAATCAACTAAGGCCGCATTTGTTTAAGGCCGGATTTGTATAAGGCCGAATAGTTTTCAGGCCGGATCAACTCGAAAGCATACAGACTATAGTTCAAGAGACAGACAATACAGAAATAAATAATTTGACACCTGTCACGTAGACAATAAAAATCCGTTTTTCTTTCTTTGACATCTGAATAGCATCTCCGATTGACCCATTAAACCACTTCATGTTAATAAATGATGAAGCGTCTATTTTTGGTCGGAAGTTGTCTGAAGTTATTACTTTTAGGACTGTGCCTAATATTAGTGTAATCCGTTCCCGTACCCTTTAATTATTTCTGATTTTTTTAAATATCTTTTGTAAGTTGCCAGCTAGATATTGTTCTCAACTTTAATAATCAGTTTTAAAGATAGCTTCAGTCGTTCTCGAATTATGAATAAAAACATATCGATGTTTACCTCTTCCGCAAATTAGGTACTCCCCTCACAAAAATTATCTATTTCCGGTTCGCTAAGAAACGAAAATGACCACTAAATCTGTCTGCATTGTTGGCTCAGGGAATTGGTAAGATGCTATGAATGCCCTTTTTCAGTAGCACAATTTTAAATTGTAAAGTATTGCCCTTCATGATTTCACAAACACCGTTGGCATTTGCCCTTGGGCTTGGCCTTGGTACTTGTCCTCTGCATTGAGCCTTTGAAAGTTTGAGTTTGATACCAAGGGACGATTTCCAGTCAAATCGGCCCCAAAAAATAAAAATAAAAAAAGAATAATTAAATAAAAATTAACTTCTTCTGAACACCGAAATAGGGGCTAATTCAATGACAGAAAGCAAATCCAGCGTCCTCCCCATGACCAATGTACTCGTAGTCGTACATGCATGAGAGTAATGCCATTCATATACAGAGGTCATCAAGGGCCGGCGCCTAAAGGACATTTAGACTGGAAATGATTAAACAAAATGAAATTAAAGTCCTCCTCATGGCCAATGTACATGGAGGAAATTTGCATCATATATATGCAGACACTGCGACAAGATTATTGATTATTTTAAGCATGGCTAGATGAATTAGTACCAGATTGCCGACTTTTGTTAAAAATGACAAAATTTCATCATATTATTTTTTATTTGAAAAAAAAATATTGATGATGTGTACATATTTTATTGAAAGCAGTAATTTTTCGCGCAATTTTAATTAGAAAAACCATAATCAAATGCATACTGATTGTTGAATAGGAGATGCCGATACTCATTACTCAAAGAATTGAAGAACAATGGAAAAAAACTACAAATAAGTAAATGTTTTTTTAGACCCTGAGTTTTACTAAGTAAGAAAGAAAAACAATGCCGAAAATTGTCGTTAAATAGCAAATTATTTAGAACTGATTGATGATTTGGGTTATCTAATAATGAACTAGTACTATACCCATAATATTTTCGTATCAATGGTAAACATTTACTGGTACAAAACACAACTGTATTTACTAGACAGTTTTAATTCTTCAATAATTTTGACTTGGGGCCGATTTGACTTGGGGCCGATTTGACTGGGGCTGATTTGACCTGCTTCCCAAGGGACAACCATTTTTTTTTTTAATTGAATGCTATAAAATATGAGGCAGGTGCAACCTGAAACGCTCCCGAAGAACAGTAATTTTTCTTCTTATTTACAAAATATCAAGCTTAAAAATAACCTACCTAAAACTCTACAGCTGAAAACTTTGGATTTCTTGCAGCAGACGATCACAATGAATGAGAATGGGCCGTGGCAAATGATTAAAGATTCGGTGTTATTCGCTTTGAGTTCAGGGTTTTCCGTTTCATTGTTTCATTTATATTTGAAAAAAAAATCGACTAGAGGTATATTGTTCTGTATTTCTTCTTTTTTCTCTCGTTGCATCTATCACTTTGTTTGCTACTCGCGTATTGTATATATTGGCAATAGTGTAGGTCACATGATTTTTTTTTAATTTATTTCCATTTGGCAGCCCTGTTGTTGAACATTTTGAAGTGCAATAGTACGTAACCTATTCATATTTCTACCATTAACACTCCCGAAATTCTTGTTCCATTTAAATCTCCCTGATTTTAGATTCTCAGAACACTTTAGTTTTTATCTGTATCTCATTTCATTCATTTTCTATAATTTTTTGAAGATTCGGTTATTGACCCCCTTAAAATACTATGGAAAAATCTAAAACAAATTTGGTTCCATCAAGGATTTATATAGTAGAAAGGATATGAATCTTGTATTTTCTCGCTTTATCTTGCAAGGTGAGGTTTTATGCTACAACAGAGCAAAAATTAATTCATTCATTTTGAAATGCCTTGATAATTTGTAGGAAAATCAACCAATTACACCAAAGTTCGTGTTATACATCGTCTATATACTACACTACACAAAACAATCCTTGGATTTGCCGATATAGGTTCAATGGAAAAGTTTTTTTGATTTTTTCTGTATCACCCCTCATAGTCTCATACACGTAAATTTAAAAAAAAGTACAGTAGAGTTTCATACATCTAAAATCATATTAAAAATGATAAAACAAAGAAACCAATCACGCCAAGTTTTGTTCTAAATATCAAATACACATTTATACACTTTGGTATGTCAATTTCATGTAAACAAGAAAGTTTATTGAATTCTAAATAGACTACCCCCATTTCCGCCCAGAACGCTGCCATTTTGACAAATGATGGTAAACAATCCTTAATAAATACAAATCTGGAGCACTGTTTTCTAAAAAAAACTCCTTCTATTCATTGAAAAATATTTATATTATCACAAAAATGACGGCTCTGCTTCAATATTCGGTATGATGAGAGAAGAGAGGAGTTTGAAATTTAAATTTGAGTCTTGACCGCCCATAATAGGCGGGATTATGAAGGTCAAAAGGGCAAATCGATTAATGTCAATTATTGATGAAATATGGGTGATACAATGTACATCTACAAAAAGTCAATACTTTAGTATTTAGGTCAAATATTTTCACTTTATACCTGTAATTATGATTTTATATATTTACAAATACTGGTTAAAAATGTTGAAGCGATAAAAATTTCCACCATTGATCAAGGCACGCGCATCGTCAATGAATTGCACTACGGGTAATCTCACTTGTTCTCACCATGCAACATACTTACATACAATCTATGTTAAATCTCGCGAGATTCATATCCTTTCTACCATATAAATCCTTGGTTCCATTAAGTAAAAAAATCATATCTAGCCAATAAAACTGATTATTATTTTTTTTTTTTTTTCAATTACTTGTACCTCAGTGATGATTGTACATTAATAATATGAAAAAAAATGCATTTAATCTATAATAAACAAGGAAATAATATAAAATGTGTAAGGCTGCCAAGGAAGACTTGTGTCGTCTGCATGTCAAAAATAGCCCGTTTATCAATTTGTCATTTTTCCAGAAAAATCTGAATTTATTATAAAATGAAATAGCTAGTGCACATCTATGCTTCCTCATAAAGGTACTTTGTAACTTTATTTAGTCTAATTCTTATGAATGGTTTAGGAGGAATAACAGATTTGACCCCCCCCCTTTTTTTATAAATTAAAAAGAAAAATTGTAATGAAAAAAAAATTTCTATTTACTTTAATTTATATATATAAATGAGTGAGTAGGGTTATATAATTTACAATTACAGTAGTTCTAAGACAAATTGATGCCATATATGATTATCTATAGTGTTCAGATAAATCGGAAGTTAATAACAATGGAGACAAATACGAAAAATTATCATCACCAGAAACTAAAAAAATGTTAAAATGATAGTTTACGTCTGTTTTTCAATAAATGATTGTTGTTATATCTTAGAACAATCACTTTTGCACAATGTTTGCAACTATCAATGAGGTACCCTTCTAAAAAGCTTGTTTACGATGTAATTTTATGGTTCAAACCAAAACCATTCCGCCAATATCTCAAAGATCTGGAATTCTCTAAATTTGTATTTTCTCTTTTCATTGGACGGTAATTTATATTCATCCAATGAAATTTACTGTTATAAAACTGTGTTAGTAAGTCAGTTATTGTGGTCTAAATTTGGAACCGAATTCAGAACATGCGCATTAAGACGAACAAGAGTTATCTCTCTTTTGTCCCTTGCTACCTTTGACTTTTGAGGGGGGGTAAAGACCTATTTTCGTTCAACGTTTTTGCCCTTTTTATTTAACGTGTTTCGTACACGCTGACAAATATACTCCGTACAAGGATAACAATTATTTTTCGTTCTTCATGAAATTCAGTTTTATTTCACATTCTTCCGTGAACATACCCCCTCTTTACCACCCTCTGCATTGATAGCGATTCGTTTCACCCCTTTACTTGTTCGCTCTGGGTCATTTCGCCCTGGATTATAAAATTAAGTAAAAGGTGTAGAAATTTTAAAATAAGATATATCTTTATCACTCTTTTTGGATTAATTATATGGTGATTATTCCTGATTATCCATACTTCAAAGGGTACCTTCTCAAATCGCCCACTGCAAAATCGCCCCCACATTTATCAAAGTCGCCCCCATTACAAAATCACCCCCATACAAAATCGCCTCAACATTTAAAAAAAAAAATTATTTGCATCCATGTAATAATTAATTTCTTCTTTTAATCAAGCATTTCTTTGTAAAGTAGAGATGCACTGTTTGTGTAATAATTAATTAGCTACCTGATTAGTTTTTGTTGTTGTTGTTCTAATCGGAAGCACATCAATAAAAATTTGTTGCAAAGCCATAAGTTTGTCCAAGCTGGTAATGAAATTATATAAACCTGCTACCATCATGACAGGCATTAAACACAATGGCCAGTGATTGCATAGAGTGCAAGCAGGTCGTTAGACACAGACAAGAAGTAATCCAATGCGATGGTTGTGAGAAATGGCAACATCGAATTCGAACATTACACTGAATATTGAAACACATTTTGTAGAAATATTTGCAATTACAAATAACATCATTCATGGATAGACATGTCGACCCACACGGACACATTATCCTGATTACAAGCCAACCAGTCTTTGCTCCTTCTCCTTAATACTACTGCGTGCTTAGCGGAGAAACAACAAATACCAATTTTATAGTCTTTGGTTTTAACCGATCGGGGCTCAAACCCACAATCTACCACACTCGAGGTGAGCACTCTAACAATTACATCACCGATGTGGTTAATATTTCAATTAAAAGACAAAGATACACAAAATATGAAAGATATTTGGGTCATTCTCTGACAACTTTTACAATAGTGATGGTAAAGACTGCAATTGTGTCCCATTAATATTACAGAAAAACAACAATCTTAAATTACAATAAAAGTTGATATGTCGGTTGTTCATGTTAAATTGTATTTACTTCATTAAAAGATTTATAAAATACATTAATACATTAAGGGATACGCCAAATAATGGATTTACAAATTCTCTTTTTTACCATCACATATAGAATAATACACGTGACGGTAATGTCCCATAGCAGGGATGATTATAGAAAAAAAGAATTAAAACTACAAAAATGGTGTTTCTTAATGTTAAAGGCAACCACATACTTTTAAACACTTTTACCTACATGTAGCATCAGGAATGACTTTGAGCACGGTTAAAGGTGTTATATTCGACCTCGTGCATTTGATTTATGTTGGTAGTTGTTATTATAACCAAGAAATCTTTACCGTCACACACGTTTTCTTTACCGGCACAAATATTATTTTCCGTCACAAACTCAAAAATGTTTTTTTTTATATTATATTTGTAATTATACAACATATGTAACCTTAAATAACGCTGTTGTAGCACATCTATAACCCAGTTCAGTTATTTTTTACCATTGATCACTAGTTAAAGAATATAGCAAAAATATAAATATACATCCCGGATCTCAACTTTGAAATTATGACACAAAAACCTTTTCAATACTCCGTAGATATAAGAAAAATTATATAAGTAATTCCACATATGAACAGAACAATTTATTTGTTTATATTCATATCGGTTTTATGGTTTATGTTGAAGAAAAAGTAAGAAAATGTGCGTTTAAAGTATTGTGACGGTAAAGACAAATATTTCCACCCCACAGGAATAAAAGATGTAAAAAAAATATATTTTTGATAAAACAGCTTGCCAAACACTTAATTTTGTCTCAGGAATGATTAATTAAACGAACTGTAGCTAATGAAATGTTTGTGACAAATTTTCCTGTCATATAGACACAACTCAGTATTTTGAAAAGTTGTCAGAGAATGACCCATTTATACATTAAGATTATCAAACTGATTTACTAACAATAATGAAAACATATACAAAAACATCGTAGAGGACAAAATCATTGTACATATCTTGATTTTATAATCAAATTAATTTCTTCATTACATTAACTAATGGGGGCAATTTTGATTATTGTTGGGGCGATTTTGAAATGGGGGCAATTTTGCAGTGGGGCATTTTGACTTGCATTCCTTCAAATTAATAAATTTATCTTAGGCTTAGTCAATGATCATGCCGAATAAGAAATTAAGGGCTATTGATGTACTATCAATGCAACAACAAAAAATAACTCACAAGACTATAAAATTGGTTTGTATTGCTTCTCTGCTGAAAGCATCCAGCACAGGAGTTGGAAATTTTATCAATATATCTTGGATAAAATACAGTGAAGTTTCATGAACAAGGAATGTATGCTACTCAGTACAATGATCTATTAGTTACTTCGATGTTTGACTGTACATGTATTATTGACAGTATAGTACAAAATGTAAGTCTGAAATGTTTTCTTGCAATTGTAAACAAAAATTAAAAACTCTGCTTTCTGTTGAAAGTCATGGAAAGTCATAGAAATAACCAGTTTACGTTAACTGATTTATATATTTTAAATGCCACGATATAGCTGAAATATTGCTAAAGTTGGCATTAAACACCAACCAATCAATCAATTATAAATTTTTACTTTTCTGTTGCAGGGGTTCAGCCATTGCTAAAATCCTGGGTAAAAATGTAACGGAGCGTAGTGATAAGTTTGACACATGTGTTAAAATGTGGATGTATGAAGAAATGATCGATGGTAAAAAGCTAACAGAGATTGTTAACACACAACATGAAAATATCAAATATTTACCTGGTATTAAAATTCCTGAAAATGTGGTAAGCTTATAGTCAATTCAGTGTTTAGCCCTTTATTCTGTAATAAAATCAGTATTTTTGTGTTGTATACTCTGTAGCACACATTATAGAATATATGTACAAATGTATATAAAATGTATTTGTGCCAACATTAGAAACAAAGAAAAGCATCAAAATTTTATCCTACTGTATATATACATTTCTTCTCTTTTTTTCCCTCTTCACACAATCATTCGAATGAAAACGTAATGCTTTAAAATTATCTTCTGATTTTTTACAAGGTTCAAATATCTACAAATTATGAGAAAATTATACTCAAATTTGTTGTCCTTTCCATTGCGCTTGCTAGACCAGGTACCATTTTGCCCTTCATAAGAGAAATAACTCTTATAAAAAAGTATTAAATCAATCAAATCAGGAATGTGCAAAAGGTCTATTGGCTAATAAAAGAAATGTTATGTTATAAATAAGGGTAATAACAAAATTACCGAACTCCGAACAATCTTACAAAGGGAAAGTCAAAACTCATAATTATATAAACAGACAAAATCAGTCAACAACCGGAAAACTGTGAAAACCGTAATGACCCTGACTTGGTACAGGCATTTCTAAAGAAATGGTGGGTTGAATCAGATTTTAAAGCGCCAAACCTCCCGCTTTCATTACGGTTCAAAGGTTCCGGCTGTCACTATAACGGTATTTATAACAATACTGGAACAAAATAGGTAAAATAGTTGTCAAAGCAGTACCAAATTCAGTGAAGTAAATGTCAAAGACACTTTTACGTCACACATTGATAAAAAAATATTTTGACATTTTTGTTGACTTCCTTATCTTTATACATTTTCATTGTTATGTTATGTCATGTTATGCTATGTTATGCAATGTAAATATTTCAGGTAGCTATACCCGATTTAAACCAAGCTGCAGAAAATGCAGACATCTTGATCTTTGTATTGCCACACCAGTTTGTACCAAAAACATGTCAACAGTTAAAAGGAAAGATTAAGACATCTGCTGTAGCTGTATCTCTGATTAAGGTACATTGTAATTTAACAGTCCTCGAAATGAAATTTTGAATTTACTGGTCCGAATCAAATTCTTGAATTTATTTTACATATATATCTTAAAAAAAGACAGAAAACTTTACTGGTCCGAACGAAGTTTTATTGGTCTGGGGCCTGAGGACCAGTGCTCATCGTGAGGACTGTAACAAGATATTTGCTCCTCTTATAGCAAGCTTGTTTCATTCTGTGGTTTAGATAGAACTGACGTGCCACCGTTCTCATAGACAACTGCATCCATGATGATTTACATGCATGCCTCATTCAAGTGCAGTAGATCATGGATTCTAGACCCAGTCGTGTGAAGCCAAGGATTATAAGATTGGTATTTGTTGCTTCTCTGCTAAACACACAGTATTAAGGAAAGAGTAAAGACTGGTTGGCTCAGAATCATGATAATGAGTCTGAGTGAAGCAGCTTTTCTATCCACGGACTGTTGTTTCAGTGAACTAACACTAAAAAAATGGACATCATCATCACATCAAATCTAACTTTTTAATCGTCACGATATAGCAAATTGACAATTACATGTACACACATATTTGCAAACCAGGTGAACAATATGGATTCTAGGTGACTCCAGTATCTTTTGTGTATATACTAGTATGCTATTTTGTGATTTTTGTATATACTTGTATGTCATTTTGTCTTTTTTGTATACGCTTGTATGTCATTTTTTGGAGTCTTTTTTGTATATACTTGTATGCCATTTTGTCTTTTTTGTATATACTTGTATGCCATTTTGTCTTTTTTGTATACACTTGTATGTCATTTTGTCTTTTTTGTATATACTTGTATGCCATTTTGTCTTTTTTGTATACACTTGTATGTCATTTGTCTTTTTTGTATATACTTGTATGCCATTTTGTCTTTTTTGTATATACTTGTATGTCATTTTGTCTTTTTTGTATACGCTTGTATGTCATTTTTTGGAGTCTTTTTTGTATATACTTGTATGCCATTTTGTCTTTTTTGTATATACTTGTATGCCATTTTGTCTTTTTTGTATATACTTGTATGCCATTTTGTCTTTTTTGTATACACTTGTATGTCATTTTGTCTTTTTTGTATATACTTGTATGCCATTTTGTCTTTTTTGTATACACTTGTATGTCATTTTGTCTTTTTAGTATACACTTGTATGTAATTTTGTTTTATTTTGTGTACACTTGTATGCCATTTTGTCTTTTTAGTATACACTTGTATGTCATTTTGTCTTTTTTGTATACACTTGTATGTCATTTTGTCTTTTTAGTATACACTTGTATGTAATTTTGTTTTATTTTGTATACACTTGTATGCCATTTTGGGGTTTTTTTTTGTATACACTTGTATGCCATTTTTTTTTTTTTTTTTTGGGGATATACTTGTATACCATTTTGGTTTTTTAGGGTGTGGCTATTGATGATTCTGGTATGAGAATGATATCAGATGTGATAAGTGAAATTTTAGAGATACCCTGTTCTGCATTGATGGGGGCTAACCTTGCTGGGGAGGTTGCTGAAGAACAATTTTGTGAAACAACTATTGGTATGTCATTGTTTCTTCATGCAATACGGCAATAATAAGATGTTGAATTAATTTATCATATTTACATGATTTGCATGAATTTTTGATTGATTGATTGGTGTTTAACGACAACTTTAGCAGTATTTCAGCTATATCGTGACGTGAACAAATGTAATACTATTAGCATGAATGGCCTTGTGTACTATCTAATATTTAAATGATGATTGAGGCCATCAGGCTCTCTTTAATAGAACTGATGTTATATATATAACAACTTCAGTTTCATGAAGATTAAATATATTTTGTATAGTGTTCAAGATTAGAGTGTTACATTGCAGCTCTGTTCACTCAGTTATATGTGAGAGTTGACGTTTTACTCACATGTGGAAAACAGTTGCACGACCACATCATTTCAATAAGAGGAGGGTTTGGGGCCATAAAACTAGTTTAACTCCATCACTTTTTATTGAAGTGCCTATACCAAGACAGGAAAGTGAGCGGTCATGTATTGGTGTATTATGGGTATCAATTTTGCCTCTGTTTCTACGATTTTGCAATTGGACTTTGGAACTGTTCCGACAGTGAGGTATTTTTTGTTTTTTATTTTATTGTTGATATCGTTGATATGATCATACATTTTCTATTCCAGATGAGCGATACAAGCTTCTATGAGCATAATGTTAATTGTTTGTAATATTTTACCAATGATTAATGGAATTTTTTGGTTGTTTTTGAAGGTTGTAATAATAATGGTACTGGAGAGCTGTTAAAGTCCCTGTTTGAGACCCCATATTTTAGATGTTCAGTTGTGACAGACCAGAAAACTGTGGAGCTATGTGGGGCACTTAAGGTTTGAATTGTCATAAATATTTTTTTTATGGATAGTATACACCTATTTATATATGCAATGGTTTTTTTAATAGCAGTAACAATTGAATTTATTCAAAGAGAATACATATAGTCATGTACAAATTTTTTTTTTTGTAAAAATCTAATAGACTATAATATGACCATAATACAATGAAACTTGTCCAAACCAGAACCTGAATAAAACCGAATCCCATATAAACTGAATTTTAAATTAAATCTGTTAATTTATCCTGTTTAAACTAAACACCTGTCTTATTTCTAACAATAAAGGGCATCCCAAGGTGGTTCAGTTAGACAGGTTTCACTGTAATAGTATGAATGGTTACTCTATTTAGTGGAGGGGTGGTCGTGATCGTATGGTACTTGGATTTACAACTACCTATGCAATCACCACTTATGTTTTTAGTTCAAATCCCGCTCATGACAAGGTGTACTCAATACAACATTATGTGATAAAGTTTGTCAGTTACTTGCGACAGTTCAGTGGTTTACTCTGCATACTACGATTTCCTCCAACAATAAAACTGACCGCCATGATATAACTAATATATTGTTGAAAGAGGGGTTAAACACCATAAACCAAACCAAATTTCCAATCATGGTGACGCCACCATTTTGTTTGTGATTTATTGTCAAATTCAGTAAGAGTTGTTTCCCTTTGACAAAAATTTGATGGTTACTTCATTTCGATGGGAAATTAACATATCTGCAAAAAAGGGTGATTCTCAAAAAATTTTTGCAACTTAAATGGCCTTTTCGATAGTTAGATTATGCCCTGCATTAAAGAACTTGATCTGACAATGTCAAGAAAATTCAAACTTTTGCTATAAATGCTTCTGAGAGATATTTGATATTTTAAAGGTAAGTAATATGCATGTCTTGTAATCTTTCTGATACCCCATGCATCTGTTAGTAGATAAGAGTAATGAAAGAAAGTTTAAACAGTGATGGTCATCAATACCACCAATTCAGTCTTTGCCTTTATTTTTTTACCTACTTGCCTAATAGCCAAATTTAGAAAAATTTTCAATTTCTTCAAACAAATTCTTTCATAATTTTCACTTGTCCAAATCCAGTTTTACTTGTCCCGGGCTTAGCGTGAAGACTGCCAACAACTACCTCTCACCTCCAATCATTGTTACATTAATACAATACTGATGTTTTGTGACAGAACATAGTTGGTATAGGAGCAGGGATTGCTGATGGTTTAGGATATGGAGACAATACAAAGGCTGCTGTCATTAGACTAGGATTGATGGAAATGATCAAATTTTCAGAAATATTTATTCCAGGTTTGTTTATGTTTGGTTTTACACAAAGCATCAAGTTTTAGAACATTTTTGTGAAATAGATGGTTGGTTTTGTTGGTTTATAGTGTTTAACGCCACTTTCAACAATATTTCAATTATATCGCGGCAGTCAGTTTTATTGATGGAGGAAACCGGAGTAGACGGAGAAAACCACTGACCTGTCGCAAGTCTTTGACAAACTTTATCACATAATATTGTAGTCTAAGTGGGATTCGAACTCACAACATTAGTGGTGATAGGTACTGATTACACATCAACTACCATAAGACCATGATGACCCCTATGTGAAATAGAGGAGGGAACATTACTTGACAGTGCGACAAACAGATACAGTACATCTATAGAAGACTTAAAATAGCAATGTGTTTTTGTATGTACTATTAGTTCATATTTAGAAGAGTTTTTTTTTTACGTCTGCAAACATTTTGCTGTCATATTATATTTTCGTCCGTCTGCAGACAGAATGGTTTCCATGCGATAATTTAAGTTCTACTAGACCGATCATTCTGAATTTTTAACACAAAGATTGATGTGACAAAATTAAGGCTGATATTGACTTCGAGTATCGTAGCCATATTTGTTGCCAAGAAAGAGGCCCAAGGTGCAACCACAGGATTTTTTTTCAGAAGTTCCTTAGAAAAATCAATTTCAGAAAAATGTATAGCATTGTTATGCAACTATTACTGTGGTGAGTTTCAAATATTTTTTTTCATCCAATTTCAATGCAGTTTTTACCAAATTGTCATTTTATGGGTTTTTGATGAACCATAAAATATATTTATCTATTTTATTTCGAAATTGGGAGTTACATGTACATATAGAATTGTTGACAGATTTCCTCTATCTCTATAACCGCATCGGTGGCGTAGCATTAAGGAGAGAGAACAAAGACTGGGTGACTCTGAATCAGGATAATGTGTTTGAGTGGGGCGACATGTCTATCCGTGGACTGTTGTTTCAGTGAGCTAGCACTATAAAAATCCAACTAAGCATGTTGGTCTAGTACAAAGCGGACCTCATCATCATCTCATTGAAAATTAACTTGTTCTCGCTGAAAAATTGCTGAGTTGGCATTAAACAACAATCACTCACTCACTGAACGGTACATGTATATAGAATTGTTATTTTTCATCCAACTTTGAATTGATTGTGATGAGAGTTTCTGATAGTATTTTGACAGATTTCAACTCAAAGGACAACTAGTACCAAATTCCAAAATTTAAACTCATTAACATCGAATTTTAATGCAGTTATTTTTTTTTGGCAAAATGATTATCTTTATTGATGAGCCTTACAAATGTTGGCTATTTTATTTCGAAAAGTGGTACAAATTCCGAAATTTTCTTATTTTTGGAAGAATAATTTGCATAATTTTTATTTTTCATCCAATTTTTAATACTTGAAATAGTTATATGATACAAACATCAAAAATATAATGAGTCCAGCAAATTACTGTGTCAAACAAAATATACACTTGTTCATTTTTTCTGTGTCAACATTCTATTGTTGTATCATAATGCACTCTGCATAGCCTTTTATTAGTGCTTTAAGATAACATGAAAAGATGCAAAATTATTGAGTAAACAAACAATGTAGTAATTCACATATGTATGTTATCATCCCTGTTCGGTTACAAGTGATTTAATTTTTATATTCAGAATCCATATACTGTTTAAGGGGGTACCATACACTACAGGGAGATAACTCTTTAAAATCAGTTGAACGTTTTGATCATATGATGTTTGTATGCAGATTTCAAGCATCTCAGTGATCAAAACTACAGAGAGAAAAGCTGCTATGTGGCTAGTGAATTTATAGCTCTGAGTCTGTTGGTCGGAATTTGTTAAAATTTTGATATTTATTACAGTGGATATATTCAAACACACTGCCAAAAAAATAAGAAAATTAAACGAGCAGATCAAATTTTACCTGAATGGTACCACCTTAATACATAATTTTTTCTCTTTTGTTTTTGCTAATAAGATGTTTCAAAAAGGATATTGATTTTTATTGTCGAATGAGATATTTAATGATTGATCGCAATTTTTGTTCGGTTCATGAAGAAATAACCTCAATCAGGTTGTACACACCGTGTAACCCATGTAGCGCGCTACGCAAGGGTGTGTACAATCTGATTGAGGTTATTTCAAATGAACCGAACAAATAATTTCGATTAATCCTTATAAATTAATTCAAACTTTTTTTGTTATGATATTGAAAAATATATTTATTTTTTCAAAATAAGGCAAATAATCGGAAATAAATTTAAATAACCCCAAAGGTGCCTCATTTAAAGAAAATCACTTGATGACAACAGCACGCGATGCCTTGAGAACGACGTCTATTTTCAGATTCAGTACATATACAAATAACCTCAACTTTTTAAACCAATCAAAACACATATAAAATGGCATGTGACTCTAAAATTAATTTGCAATGAAGTTTGATACTGTGTGAAGTTGCACAATGAAATAAACATTATTAGGAGAAATACTGGTTTTTCTTTCACTTGGAAATCGCAGTATTATTTTATAATTCAATGTACCACGAAGGATGCCATATATTGAGCAAGAATTGCTTATCCTTCCAGAGCACCCAAGTTCACCCCTGGTTTATAGTGGGGTTCGTGTTGCTGGATCTTTAGTTTTCTGTGTAATGTTTTGTAGATCATTGTTTATCTTTTTTCTGTTGGCCATTGTATTGTCTGTCCTTCATCATTTTACTGCTTCTGATTACCCCTGTGGTATCTTTAAACCTTTCTTAATGTAAGATATTATTTATTAGATATTTATTAATATTTACAGGAGGATCACAAAGATCCACATTCTTTGAAAGTTGTGGTATATCTGATTTGGTTGCAACTTGTCATGGAGGACGTAACAGAATGCTAGGAGAACATATTGTTAAATCAGATAAGGTAACTGTTACAATTATAATACTATAGACCTCTTGCCCATTCTCAATTTTATTCTAAAATTGAGGTCGTCATGATCGTATGGTAGTTGGATTTACAACTACCTGTGCAATCAGTTCCTACCAACACTCAAGTTGTGAGTTCAAATCCCACTCATGGCGAGGTGTACTCGATATAACATTATATGATAAAGTTTTGTCAGTGACTTGCGGCAGGTCTGCGGTTTACTCTGGTTTCCTCCACCTATAAAACTGAAATATTGTTTAAAGTGGCATTAAACACCAAAAACCAACCTCGATTTTATTCTAAAATTATACATGTTTGCACCTTTTCTATGTAAATTATTTACCTTGCGATCTGCAAAATGGTACCCGAGCTAGCAAAAGCAATGGAAAGGTAAGCAAATTGAGTATAATTTTCTCATAATTTGGACCTTGTAAAAAATCAGAGATGGATTATAATAGTGCTGAAATAACAGTTAGAGGATAGACAAGTCACTCCACTCTGCCAGATTATCCTTATTCCGAGCCAACCAGTCTGCTCTTTCTCCTTAATGCTGCATGCTTAGCAGAGAAGCAACAAATACCAATTTTATAGTCTCTGGTTTGACCTGACACTCGAGGCTAGCATGCTAACCATTACACCACTGATGTGGTTGTTTTTAAAGATGGTCACCTATGGGAATATATAACGAATGCCTTCTCAGGAGGTGCTGCACCGACGAAACCGAAACTGTGCATTGAGTGATCATTGGATGGTCCATTTAAAAAGTGTGTGCTTATACATTGAAAAGCAAGAGGACCCCCCCATCACTGGCCATTTGTCAACATAGAACCATATTGGTAGAATATTGAAAAGCCTTCTCCTCAGATAATTCCCAACTGATGAAACCCAAACTGTACATGAGTGATCATGAATGGTCCTTTTCAAAGTTAGGGTTTCTTCTTTTGTAGATAAAAAATCTTCATTAACTATTTTTGTTATATATAGTTAAGTCCAAAAAGCTTCTTATACGAGACTACATAACCGATTTTCATAATTTGTCCTTTTCTAATGAACTCCTTTCATTATTTTGTGGGTTTTTTTTTCACCCAATTTATCATCTACAGTAAAACCTGTCTTATATGACCTTACAAGGGTACATTGAAATAGGGTCAGTTAAGACAGGTGGTCGCTTAATACAGGTTTAATTAAATATGAAATGCTTTGTGAAGGAGTATTAGAATTAAGATCAAATAATACAAGTTATTGCTTAATAGAGGTGGTCACTAAAGCAGGTGAGGGATACAGGTTACTGGGAGGGAATCTCAAGTTTATTGACCAATTATTTTTTCTGCCAAATTGTTCTGTGGTATTATACCAAAGATACTAAAATATGATTTGTGATTCCAGAAAGGAAATTTTGTAAGTAATTTGTTTCTAATTTCTTTTCAACAAGCTAATAGTAATTTATATAATTTGTGTTATTTGTTTGAGACCAAGCGAGTTAATGAAATTCATATCATAATATAAATGAGTATTAGGGAGAATAATTTTATTTAAAACTTTTTATTGAACTTTGACATGGTAGAGATATAAAGCCAGCTACATAATCTAAAGTTTGTTTAAATATAGATTCTCTGTCTGCTACCAGTGGATTGCAATATTTCTCCATTCAAGATAGCTAAATTGTCAATTTTTTAAGGCTTGAGTTCATTTCTATGTCACTGAAAGATGACATATAAATGATTATGCTTTTGATATAGATATTTGCAAAGTCATTTTTCAAGTTTAAAGTTTACAAATGCTTTTATTGTTATATTCACCCAAATAAAACATATGTGTAACATCCTATGATTAATTTTCCAGTTCTTTACTTAGATTGAAATACCGTTGAAACACAAATACCCCCAAATCTCCAGATAATTCCCAAAACTGTACACTTTATTGTTAAAAGAGCTAAGGTCAAACCTGTATATAAAGGACAATGAAGGGAACCCGAAAATGTGCTCTTTATATACAGGTTCAAACTATGTACAGTCGAACTTGCCTTAAAGAGCACCTCTATATAACAAATCACTGTCTATAAAGGGCAGTCTATATATGAATAGTGCATATAATTTTTACATGTATATGAAGGGCAACTGCACATTTTCAGGCTCCCTTGAGCACCTTTATATACAGGTTTGAATTAGTGATTATTGTTTAGCGCCATCTCAACAATTTTTCAGCTATACGATGGCCAGAACAAGTTAATTTTCAATGAAATGATGATGAGGCCTGCTTTGCACTAGACCAACATGCTTAGTTGGATTTGTATAGTGCTAGCTCACTGAAACAATAGGCTGTAGATAGACATGTCGCCCCACTCGGACACATTATCCTGATTCCAACCCAACCAGTCTGCGCTTTCTTCTTAATGCTGTACGCTTTGCGAAGAAGCGAAGAATACCAATTGTATAGTACATTACACCACCGATGCAGTTATATACAGGTTTTACTGTACCTTATTCATTAAATGGAGGAAATGAAATTGCCCTTTATAGACAGTGATTTGTTATATACAGGTGCCCTTTAAGGCAAAATTGACAGTAGTTTCAATGCTGTTATTAATGTTTGTTTCATATGTTAACTGTTTTGTTTGGTTTTTTTTTTAATTAAAATTTAAAATTTTGACAACATGTTTGATGTTTATAGTGTTGAATCAAATATTTGATGCTCATTTTAAACATGAGTTGGAGTGTTAACAATTAATGATATTATTAGCCATCACTGTAAACTTTTATCATCTCTTTGAATCCATTGTCATTGTTAACATTTCATGTTTTGATTATCTCCCTTGAAATTATTATGCCAATTAGAACCAAACTATGTATGAATCATATTGTGAGATCCTTCGTCTTGATCTGGCTAAAAACATGTCCACTAAAGGCAATTCTGTTTCTGATTGGCTAGACATTTAAAAAAAAGTTTCTCTTAATATATTTTGTTAGATGTCACAAATAATGTACATGTATACAAGATTCTCCACAGAGAGTTCTCATTTCTTATAAATTTGGCAGAAAACATGTTTGTCATGTAAATTTTAAAAATCTCCTCTGAAACTAAAAGTCCAGGGGTCCGTTGTTGAACTTGTGCTTAAACTAATCATATGATTAGCCCTAATTACATTTTTAATTCCTAATCACATACTTGGCTAATGCAATGATTAAATTCTGTTGCTGAACTGTTTTTAATTAATGTATTAACTAATCATATTTAATCATTGAATTAGCTAATTATGTGATTAGGAATTAATCATGTAATTAGGGCTAATCATATGATTTAAGCTTAATCATAAGTTCAACAACAGACCCCTGATGTATTGTAATTTGTAGAAATGGCTTATATACGAGGTCCTTTGCAGATTCCCCATTTTGTTATGATCTGGCAAAAACATGGCTACCGTGAGCGATACCTGTTTCTGATTGGCTAAAACTAAAAAAATGATCCCTGAAAGAAAAATGTCAAGTGATTTGTTACTTACTACAAACAATGTTTGTGGAACTTTTTAAAAATTCCTCATTTGGCAACCATTGACAATTCATGTTTCTGATTGGCTGACATGTTGAAATTACTTCCCCTCTAAAAGTACAATTCCAAATGATTTTTAGCTCACCAGACCCAAAGGGTCATGTGAGGTATTGCCATCACTTGGCGTCCGTCGTCAGTCCGTTAACTTTTCATATTTTAATCTACTCCTCTGAAACTACTGGTCCAAATGGAACCAAACTTGGCAGAAAGCATCTAAATAAGGTCCTGTATAAAGTTTCGTCCCATTCCGCCAACAAATATGGCCACCAAGGGCAATTCTTGTTTCTGATTGGCTAATGTTAAAAAAATCTTCTCCTCTGAAACTGTTTTGCCAAATGGAGCCAAACTTGGCAGGAAGCATCTATGTAAGATCCTCTATAAAGCTTCTTCACATGGCCACTGTTACTAAAAATAGAACATGGTAAAATTGCACATTTTTGGTAATAACTCAAAAACCGTTAATGATATCAGAAATCTGACAGGGATAAAAATGATCAGCTCAGCAAGATCTAACTACCCTGACCTGAAATTTTGAAGAAAATCTGATTACCTATCTTGGAGTTATTGCCCTTTTTTCATCAAATTTTCAAAATTTTAAACTATTATTTTTTTTTTAATTTAAATATTTTTGTCCGATATTTCAAAAACTATTAGAGATAAAGGTTAAGTTTAAATGTGCAGCATATCAAGATCTACCTACCCTGCAATTTTGAAGTTAATCTGAGTACCCAATTTGGAGTTATTGCTCTTTTTTCATCAAATTTTCAAAAAAATTTATACTTTTTGTCCTTTATTTCGAAAACTATAGATGTTAAGTTTAAACTGAAAACATGTTCAGCTTGTCAAGATCTACATGCCCTGCAATTTTGAAGTAAATCTGATTACCCATCTAGGAGTTATTGCCTTTTTTTCATCATTTTTTAGCTCACCTGGCCCAAAGGGTCATGTGAGGTATTGCCATCCGTCGTCCGTCCGTTAACTTTTTCATATTTTAATCTTCTCCTCTGAAACAACTTGGCCAAATGGAACCAAACTTGGCAGTAAGCATCTATGTAAGGTCCTCTATAAAGTTTCTCCATTTCATTCCGTTCCACCAACAAATATGGCCGCCAAGGACAATTCTTGTTTTTGATTGGCTACTGTTTGAAAAAATCTTCTCCTCTGAAATTGCTTGGCAAAATGGAGCCAAACTTGGCAGGAAGCATCTATGTAAGATCCTCTATAAAGCTTCTTCATTTGGTTCCATTCGACCAACAAACATGGCCGCCAAGATTAATTCTTTTTTCTGATTGGCTAATGTTAAAAAAATCTTCTCTGAAACAGCTTGGCCAAATGGAGCCAAACTTGGCATAGATGGTCCCTGGGTGTGTCCCTTTCAATATTGTGTCCGACAGCCCCCACCCTCCATTCAAGATGGCTGCTGTTTTTTAAGGTAATGATTATCTCCCTTTGAAATTTGCTTCAGTATCATTCTATTGTCAGGTGAGCGATACAGGCTCAGTGAGCTGAGCCTCTAGTTAATTTTGTACACACCATGTATGCAAGGTTCTCAATAAAGATTCTTTATTTTTTCTGGATTTACAAAAACATGGCAACTAAACATCTCTTTCAAAACTACAGGTTCAAGTTATTTCGTACTTACAATATAGTACAAATAAAGCACTCCTGACAGTGATAGGCAAGAAACTGGTGAACTTTCTCACTTACGGTACAAATCAAGCACACCTTACAGTGTTAGACAGGAATCTAGTAAACTTTGTCACTCTCTTTCATATATTAATCACGGCATTCATCCATTGTCCCACAGAAACCTTTTATGTTTGTAATCTTGTTCTCGTCATATGTCAAGCTTCATTATCTGGAACTCAGATAAGTTGTTACCTTCTATAGCTCAAAGGAAAAATTAGCTCAGTTTTGTGTAGATTTTAGCACGATTAATTTCAGATAACTCAGATACTCAGTATTACGAAGTCAATTCATCAGTCCCTTTGACTATGACATAACGAGGTTCCACAGTAGCTCGACCTTTGTAGTTGAAATACTGCTCACTTGACCTTTGTAGTTGAAATACTGCTATCTTGACCTTTAGTTGAAATACTGCTCACTTGACCTTTGTAGTTGATGTACTGCTCACTTGACCTTTGTAGTTGAAATACTGCTCACTTTACCTTTGTAGTTGAAATAGTGTAAAGGTTAGCATGCTCGCCTCGAGTGCAAAAGATAGTGGGTTCGAGACCCGATCAGGTCAAGCTAAAGACTATAAAATTGGTATTTGTTGCTTCTTCGCTAGGCACACAGCACTAGGGAGTAGAATCACAGACTGGTTTGATCAGAATCAGAATAATGTTTCCGAGTGGAGCGACTTTTCTACCCACAGGCTGTTGATTCAGTGAGCTAGGACTATAAAAATCCTACTGAACGTGTTGGTCTAGTACAAAGCGGACATCATTATCATCTCATCAAAATGTAACTTGTTTTCGCCATGACACAATGTTAAATCAGCTTAATGTTCAGATATACACATATTTTAAGAAACATGATTGGTACTTTTTTTTATTATACCCCTGCTCCCCGAAGGGGGGAGCGGGGTATACTGTTTTACCTCTGTCCGTCCATTTTTCTCAGTAACTGTTGATGGCAGAAATCTGATATTTGGTCACAAGCGTCATATAAGTATACCATATTGTGGGTAGCGTTTTTGGACCCGTCAGATTCCTACTTCCTGTTTACCGATTTTGTTGATTTTTATACACATTTAACATACATTTGTATATGCACATTTTTCGTCGCATTTTTCTAAGCAACTATTGATGACATGAATCTGATATTTGGTCACAAGCTTCATATAGGTATGCCATATTGTGGGAAGTGTTTTTGGACCCATCAGATTCCTACTTCCTGTTTGCCGACTTGATTTTTGTACACATTTAACATACATTTGTATATATGCACATTTTTCTCAGCAATTATTGATGACAGAAATCTGATATTTGGTCACAAGCTTTATATAGGTACTGTACCCCATATCGTGGGAAGTGTTTTTTTGACCCGTCAGATTCCTACTTCCTATTTGCCGAAGAGCGGGGGTATCATAAGTGAGCATTAGCTCACAGTTCATCTTGTTCTCATTAAAAAAAAATGGGGTTGTTTTTGTCCTATTTTGGAAGTTTGAAGAATTAATTAACAAATCCATACTTGTACAGTCCATGTTTATGTTGTCATTCATTTTGTGATAGTATGTTGTCTTTTTGAGTGGAAGCAAATCTTGGCCTTTGAGATTCAGATATCAAGAGGGGAGAGTTTAGATTCCATTATAGTTTAAACCTGCCACATTTTTGTACCTGTCCCAAGTCAGGACCTGGATTTCCAATGTCATATAATGTCTTTTTTTTTCTCCCTTTTTTGTTCACTGAGTTAAGGTGAGAGGTGATTGTTCATTTTGTTGATATTGGTGGAATTGTTGACCATCACTGTTTAAATTTTCTTTTCATAATTCTGTTTACCATCACAGCATAGTTTAACATGTGTTATGTGAAGTAAACATTTTTTATAGTAAAACCTAAAAACAAGAACTATTTTGTGATTTGTTCATTTTTATGCCTATTTTTTTATGTATATTTCAGACAGTTAAACAGTTAGAAAAAGAATTATTGAAAGGTCAGAGTTTTCAAGGTCCTTTAGCTGCCAGAGAAATCTTCAAAATTCTGCAGGATAAAGATATGACTGAGAGGTAAAGACAATAATATGGAAAGGCTTCATATCTGTGATGATAAATTAAAGTAATACTGTTAAAATGCAGTCAAACTTGTAATCGACGGTCACCCTTAGGACAGAGGAAAAAAATGGTGGTCACTTTGTAATGCTCTGGTGTTTTTGCAACAGTTAATAAGTTAATTATTTAATAATTTGAGAACTAAATTTGTACACACTTATATTGTGAACGCCTCAAAAGTTAATTACCTATGACGAATGAAAAGTGAGCATTAAATACAGGTAAACAGAGGGTCTGTTGTGGTCATGATTGTATGGTAGTTGGATTTACAACTACCTATTCAATCAGTACCTATCACCACTATAATTGTGAGTTTGAATCCCACTCAATATGTAATGAAGTTTGTCAGCGACTTGCGACAAGCCGGTGGTTTTCTCCTGGTATGCCACCGATATAACTGAGATATTGTTGAAAGTGGCGTTAAACACCATAACTGTAACACACCCATACAGATACTACGGGATAAACATTGAGTGTACATGCAAGTCCGTTCTGGAGGGTTTGTAAACTGGCTGTTTACACCAGGTGACCATTAGGGCATATCTTGGGTTTTTTAGATTTAGATTTTTGGTGTTTAATGCCACTTTCAACAATATTTCAGCTATATCATGGCAACCAGTTTTAGTGATGGAGGAAGCCGGAGAGAACCACCGACCATGGGCAAGCAACTGGTAAACTTTATTACTTGCGGCTGAGAGTCGAGTGCACCTTTTTGTAATTTACAAAGCTGGGCGTGAACCCATGCTGTATTGGTGATAGACTTGTATGAATTGTTAGAGTCAACGACCCAACTCATTGATCCACCCGGGCCCCAGGGTTTTTAGATCAATGATCAGTACTTGACAGATGAATTCATATATACACTGACTACAACTTCACAAGTAATATATAGGATTTATATGTGTGTCTGTACACATAGATTTATATGTGTATCTGTACACATAATCTGCAGTAGAAAACTATGAAACTTGTGTGTATGAAGGATCTACATTTATTTTACGAGACTATACAATAGCAAAAAAATGTTAATATTAAGACCACTGTAAACATTCTCACTTAAGGTACAAGTCAAACACACATCACAGTGTTAGGTAGGAAACTGGTTAACTTGAAATACTGCTCACTTGATATTAAACAACAATCAATCATCTAATTTATCTTATATTTTACAGATTTCCATTGTTTGTATCTGTGCATCAGATCTGTCTGAGAGAGTCTCAACCGGAGGAGTTTATTGACTGTTTACGTAACCATCCTGAACATTTATAAAGTTTTACTTAGCAGTATTCATTTATCTTTAATATGCAAATATTGTACTAAACTTAAGAAATGCCCACATTATTGTAATTTTGTGAACAAAAAAAAAACAGAACAAAAAATGAGATTTGAATTCCTACATTACCCATGGTTAAGTGCGAGTTATATTGCATTATTTACTTAAATTGTAATTGTTATTAGCTCACCAAAGCTAAAGTCCATGCGAGTTATTATCAGCACTTTACGTCTGTCTTCAACAGTGTTGTATTCATCTGCGTTCATTAGCTTTTCACATTTCAAAATTTTTCTCCGAAATCACTAAAGCAATTTGAACTACACTTCATAAAATTTAACTTGACTTTCATTTCTCAGAAAACACACTTATGATTGAATTGTTCTTTATATGACCCCTAAAAATTTTTTTGGTCCATTTGAATTCTAAGATGGCTGTCGCCACATGATAATGCATTACAATCAGACCTTATGGTCAAAATATTTTGAAAAGTATTTTACCTTCAAACTACTGAACCATCTTGGCTGGAATGTTTCTTGGTTGCCCGTTTACAAAATTTATATTTTTAATGTGATCAGGGATCCAAGATGGCGGTCACTGCAGGACAAAGTTTAACATAGGACAATATAGTAAACTAGAAACTTTATTGAATCCAATCTGTACATGAATAGTTATTGGATGGTCCCTGACAAACTTGTCATTTTAATGGAGATCGTAAACCAATTTTGCAAACACTGGAGGACATTGTTTATCTTAATGAATATGAATAATTTTTTCTTAGAAACTAGACGAGTGATACAGGCTCAGGTGAAAAGGAAAACAGGGATAGTCAAACAGATATTTGTGACTGTAAAACTGCTAATTAACATGAGTAAATATGACATATATAGTGTAATGTAAGTCAGTTGAAATCCCAATAACTACCGGTAATAGCATTTTAGGTGTTTTTTTCTGATTACATAGGTGGGTGTTTTTTTTTAGGTATACCCTTGAATTTCCTGCTGTATCAAATTACAGTAAAATCAGTCTAAACCGTATCCCTTTGGGACTGAAGAATTTGTTCAGTTTAGACAGGTGTTTGGATTACACAGGTTCAAATTACATAGACATTTAATTGATTGGACTGTAAAGTCTGTCTTGTTTAGGTTTACTCCGTTGTTTGGTTTAAACGGGTTTCACTATATATTGAATGTTATTTCTATAGTTCTGTATTAAAATTTAATAAATAATGTGCCATTTAATAGGAAGAAAATCTATCTTAAAAAAAATATTTTTCAGTTTGTGACATTAATGATTATAGTTATATAGCATTATATTTTTGTTTTTATTTTATTTGACTTCTATATTTACAACATATTCCACGTAAGAATCATACAAACCAAGCCAGGACCGCGATTTCCATCAACATACATAGGTCGTGGTCTTTTTATATTGGTGTTCAGAGATTTGAGGCAAGAGATTTTGTGAAAATGCCTCTTTAATTTGAAATTGCACCCCAGTTTATAAAAAGAAAGGCATGTTGAGTATATAAAATTCCCCTTTATGCACATTCTTTTGGAACCTTGTGTACACAAATCTTTCGTTTTCTCCAGGTACTCCGATTTCCTCCACCAATAAAACTGACCACCACAATATAAGTGAAATATTGTTCAAAGTGGCGTTAAACACCATAAACCAACCACAAATCTTCAACTTGTTGAATGCGGTGAGTATTTGGTAGAACAAGTAGGGAAATTTTCCTGCTTTTTGTTACAAAGGGACATCTGATGCCATTTTGTAAAAATTTGTGATACAACCCTGATGCAGGGCTTGCAATATTCGTAAAGTGTACCAGTGCTTCACTATTTACAGGCAGTACTTTTTATTAAAATTTGAACATTTCTCATGAATACCTAATACAACACTCTTTGAAATTAGGAGGTGCCAATGTTACCATTTTAAATGGGTAAAAGTAACTGGTACCGCCCCTTATTAAAAGGCCTGCCGATGTAAGATTCTTACATGGAATATTTGATTAGAATAATATAATTTTTCGTTAGATGTGTTATTATTTTTATTTTTTTTTTATTAATCGTGAATAACATTAGCAAAGTTAAATTCAAAAATTAATCGTGAATAACATTAGCAAAGTTAAATTCAAAAATTAATCGTGAATAACATTAGCAAAGTTAAATTCAAAAATTAATCGTGAATAACATTAGCAAAGTTAAATTCAGCAATGTAATTTTTACCTGATATAATATTATTGGTGCACATGTAAACAAAGACATGTTTTTTGTTGGGTTTTTTTTTGGATAGGTGTGTGCTTTTGTTTATTTGTATGTAAATTTTTTCCATGTAGATTTAACCCGACATAATATTATTGGTGCACATGTAAACAAAGACACGTTTTTTGTTGTTTTTTTTTTTTTGATAGATGTGTGCTTTTGTTTATTTGTTTGTAAATTTTTTCCATGTAGATTTTACCCGACATAATATTATTGGTGCACATATCATAAATTATTGGTAATGTATACATTTTTCCTTTGATCTTACTGAGAGATATTACCAGTATCTATGGACTGACTTGGCTACTGAAAAACATCGGTCAATGCGACATCAAACAAATTATCGATTAAAACAATGACGTCAGTTTTGAAAGTCTCGACATACATTATCACAGCTTGTTCTATCAGACTCGCTGCAATAATATCTGTCTTGACCTTAACAACTGTCGTTCCTTTATATTTAGTAAGATGACTTTTCAATTTTCTATGCTTTGTCATTTATTTTAAAAATGGCCATGTAGTGCCCTCCAGATCATGTACAGGTGACATTTTTTTTAAATATATTTTTAAATTTTATAAATATTTTAACTTTCATTTTAAAAAGCACACATTCTGACTTCTCTGTTTTTGTGTTTTATTTGGTGTACTCAATCTCCAAAATCCTCCAATCAGAATGCTGTATTTTTATTTTATATAATATTCTGATTGGATGTTTTTTTCGAGTACCGAGTACAAAGCTCACTCAAAGACCTGATACTGTCATTGTAAAAATGTTTGTCATGAAATGTAAACCTCTATGTCTCTGAGGACATGTTTGAGCAAAATGAGTGACAGGTTCATTTAAATTATAGACAAAAATGTCGTAAATTGTGCACCTTGTTATTTACGCACAACTTCTTTTTTTCCCCTCTCATTTTATTTCCTAGATATTTGACGAAAAATGACAAAGAGGATATTGGTGGAAATGTTGACTACCACTGTTTAATCTTTCTTTTCATGAGCGAGTAGCGCAGAAAATGCAAAGAAACTTCATAAAAAATCTAAAGTTGAGGTACATCATTTTTGTTCATATATAGCCAAACCTGTAAATAAAAGTCACTGTAGGGAACCTGGAAATGTGCCCTATATGAGCAGCTGCCCTTCATTTACAGGTTTAAATGAGAAAGTAAAACTGCAATTTATGGAAGGTTTGACTATATATGCCTGTAGCAGTGGTTTCCACAATGATTGGGTTGCAAGTTGAAAATCTTTAAAATATGGGGGAATTATTTTTTTTTTTAAATTGGTAGAATTTAATAAGGATCTGTTCCTCATTGTCAATAGATTGCTGAGAGACATATCAACGAAATACATGTATATAAATAATACTTTATCATTTAAATTGTCTATTGAAAACTTTTACCAAAATAAATTGTTGATTTTTTCTTTTATTTTGGAAATTTTTATTTGACTATTGAAAACTTTTACCAAAATAAATTGTTGATTTTTTCTTTTATTTTGGAAATTTTAAATTGCTTGATTCCTAAAAGAGAGTTGTCTTCCTTTCTCATTTTGAATATTGATTAAAATTACTGTTGTGTCTGTGATTGTATGGTAGTGTGATTTATAAGTACTAATACAGTCAGTGCCTATCACGACTAAAGTTTTGAGTTCGATTACTACTCATGGCGAGATGACCTTGGTCCAGCCATTTCTAATAAAGTTTGTCAGTAACTCGCGAGAGGTCGGTAGTTTTCTCTGAGAACTACAAATAAAGCTGACCATCTTGAAATATCGTTAATTTGGACATTTTTCTTTTAATCTCGGCGAATGATATTTTCAGTATCAACAAAATGACCATGATTCTGAAAATTATCTGTCAGTATGTTGTGAAGCATTTATGACGTTACTGATAAAAACAATAATGTCAGTTTTGAATGCCTTGACATACATTATCACTAGCGATTATGTCCGTCTCAACATTCAAAATTGCTGTTCTGTACATATTTTTGACAGTGGTGTTTATCACAAATGATCCCATTCTATAGATATTAACTCCTCATGTGCTCATGGTCTTACGATCATAAAACTTTCAAGCGCAAGTCTTTTTTTCTAATACTCTAAAAAGAGCCTGTCAGAACACTATCCAATAAAGACCGTGTTCTGATTGGGCAATTTTGGAGTGCGAGTATGAAAATCTTGAAAGTTTTATGAACTTAAGACCTTGTCACTTCCTGTTCCTGTCAGACCTTTTGTTATGTTTATCCTTTTTGTTTGTACTGTTGTCATCCCTTTGCTCAAAATTCTTCTATTTTAATTTCAATGTGGTTATAACTTTTGTATTCTGGATACTAAACAAAATGATCGGTAATTTAGTCATTTTCCCTGTGATCTCACTGATTGATATTGTCAGTGTGATGTCGAACACATTATGACGCTACTGATAAAAACAACAGCATTTTTTTGGAGGACTCCACAACATTATCACAGTTCTCCTAATCTGCCTCACTGCGCATACGATACTAGTGATAATGTCTGTCTCAACCTTCAAAACTGCCGATATTCTAAACAGGGCTCCCACTATTTTGAAATCAGAGGGAGAAGTGACTTCTCTTTCAGGTGCTGACAAAAGAGAAGTGAGAGACAACAGGGAGAAATGGTGAGAGTACAGGTAGAAGTCAAAATATTTCTCTAATTGTACCACTTTTCACATTATCGTGGCATTCGTATGCTATAATGTACTTGTTATGCATTAAGGTATATTCAGTAGTTGTTTAATTCCTTGATTTTGTTAGCATATCATCTCTCTGATTTACATATGTCCTTGTATTTGTTTTTTGTTTGTTTGTATTAAATAAACCCTTTTCAGATTCTTTGTTTTGTCTTGCCGATGATAAAGGCACATATATGATAGTCAACTATTGTCCAATAAATAATAAATAAATAAAATTGAATAATTATTTAATCAAATTTTAATGAGTGTATATTATTTACATTGCTTCTCTTTAATCACTGATTGATATTAATTAAGAAACTAATCATATCCACAAAGTTAACAATCCCTTTGGATAGCCGCCAAACCCCAAATAAATTAAATGAAACAATACCGACGTTATTTTCCCCGAGTACAGATCCGTAGTACAGTTTTTATATTCGTAATTGTTTCGATTACGTCCCTTTACAATGGCGGTTTGAAAAACAGAAATTTTGTAGTAAAAGTATACCTATGTTTTACTGTTAAAATTAGCAAAGCGACTTGGTAAAATTACAGGGCGACTTCCACTTCTCTTTTGGCACTAGTACAAAGCGAAGTGAGCAGCCACAAGGCGACTTCTTCGCCCTCCAACGTGAGCCCTGTCTAAATTTATTAATAATAAAACTACACCAAAGACCATTACTATTAAAATTGACAATGATTGTTAGTTTGAACCTTCTTTGATGACTAGAAGTAGAAGATTTTTCCTGGTTTATCCCATACTATTTTTTATACTTTTGTAATTTAACATAGATTTACCTGGATTGTTATTTATTGTTATAATATAGAAAGCTTTTATTTGTTGACCTATATGTAACATTGTTATTAATATATAAATTGAAATAAAGGATCCATTGTTCTTTTTTTCCTGGACCGTGATGTAAAGGTCAGTGTGTTTGCCTAAAGTGAGGTAAATTGTGGTTCAAGCACTGGTTGAGTTCAACCAAAGAATATAAAATTGGTATTTGTTGCTTCTCCTCTAAGCATGCAGCAATAAGTAGTAAGAGCAAAGATCTTAGTGGATGGACATGTAGACTGTTGGTTCAGTGAGCTAGCACTATCAAGATCTAACTAGTCTAGTATAAAGTGAACATCATCATATCGTTGAAATGCAACCCTTCCTCCTTTTCCCCACCTCTAACCCTACTCTCGTTCCCACCTTTTTTTTGCCATCCTAACCCTTCTCCAACCCTTTTCCCCCACCCTTAACCCTTCTACCTTTCCCATCCTTAATCCTCCTTTTCCCCAGGCTTAACCATCCCCCTTTTTCCTACCCTTAACCCTTCTACTTTTCCCCCATCCTAACCCTTCTCCCCACCCTTAACCCTTCCCCCACCTTTAACCCTATCCCCTTTCCCACCCTTAGACCTTCCCCCTTAATCCTTACCCTTTTCCCCACCCTTAACCCTTCCCCATTTTCCCAACCTCTAACCCTTCTTCCTTTCCCACACTTAACCCTCCCCTTTTCCCCACCTCTAACCCCTCACACCCTCAATTCTTCTCCTTTTCCCCAGCCTTAACCCTTCCCACTTCCCTATCCTTAATCCTTCACTTTTCCCCAGCTTTTACCCTTCCCTCTTATTCCCACCTCTAACCCTATCCACTTTCCCATCCTTAATCCTCCCCTTTTTTCCCACCCCTAACCCTTCTCCATCCCTTAATCCTCCACGTATTCCTATCCTTAACCCTTCTCCCTTTCCCCCCACATTTAACCCTTCTCCACCCTTAACCTTTCCCCTTTTCCCCAGCCTTAACCCTTCTATCTTTCCCACCCTAACCGTTAACCCTCCCGCTTTCCCCCTCTAACCCTATTCCCTTTCCCACCTCTAACCCTATCCCTGCCCTTATCCCTTCCCCATTTTCCCAACCTCTAACCCTTCTACCTTTTCCATGCTTAACCCTCCCTTTCCCCCACAACCCTTACCACCCTTGATTCTTCTCCTTTTCCTCACCTCTAACCCTATCCCATTAATCCTTCCCAACCTGTAACTTCCCCTTTTCCCCAGCCTTAACCCTTTCCCCACCTCTAACCCTACCCCCTTTCCCCACCTCTAACCCTACCCCCTTTCCCCCCACCTCTAACCCTTCCCATTTTTCCACCTTAATTCTTCTCCTTTTCCCCAGCCACAACCCATCTCCCTTTCCCACCCTTAATCCTTCCCCTTTTCCCCAGCCTTAACCCTTCTCCCTTTCCTCAGCCTTAACCTCACCTATCACCCTATTCCCCCTTTTCCCAGAATGAACCCTTTTCCCCAACCACAATGTCCCACCCTTATCCCTTCCCTATTTCCCACCGTTAATCCTTCCCCTTTTCCCCAGCCTTAACCCTTAACCTTAACCTCACCTATTACCCTACTCCCCTTTTCCCAGCCTGAACCCTTCCCCTTTTCCCCAACCCCAATGTCCCACCCTTATCCCTTCCCCTTTTCTCCCAGCATTAACCCTCCCCATCATTCACACCCTTAACCCTTCTCCCTTTCCTCAGCCTTAACCCCACCTATAACTCTACTCCCCTTTTCCCAGCCTGAACTCTTTCCCCATCCCTAATGTCCCACCCTTATCCCTTCCTTACTTTCCCCACCTCTAACCCTACCCCCTTTCCCACCCTTAATCCTTCCCCTTTTCCCCAGCCTTGACCCTCCCCCTTTTGTACACCCTTCTAACTTTCCTCAGCCTTAACCTCACGTATAACCCTACTCCCCTTTTCCCAGCCTTAACCCTTCCCCTTTTCCGCAGCCTTAACCCTTCCCCTTTTCCGCAGCCTTAACCCTTCCCTACTTTCCCCACTTCCCATCCGTAATCCTTCCCCTTTTCCCCAGCGTTGACCATCCCCCTTTTGCACACCCTTAACCCTTTTCCATTTCCTCACCTATAACCCTACTCACCCTTTTCCCAGCCTTAACCCTTCCCCTTTTCTGCAGCCTTCACCCTTCCCCAACGTCCCACCCATATCCCTTCCCTACTTTCCCCACCTCTAACCCTACCCCCCTTCCCTACTTTCCCCACCTCTAACCCTACCCCCTTTCCCACCCTTAACCCCACCTGTAACTCTTCCCCATGTCCCACCCTTAATCCTTCCCCTTTTCCCCAGCCTTGACCCTCCCCCTTTTGCACACCCTTTCCTCCGCCTTAACCTCACCTATAATCCTACTTCCCTTTTCCCAGCCTGAACCCTTCCCCTTTTCCGCAGCTTTAACCCTTCCCCAACGTCCCACCCTTATCCCTTCCCTACCCCATTTCCCACCCTTAACCCTTACTCCCACATTTTTCACACCCTTAACCCTACTCCCTTTTCCCAGCATAAGACATTCCCCTTTTCCCCAGCCTTAACCCTACCCCTTTCCCACCCTTAATTCTTCCTCCTTTTCCCCAGCCACAACCCATCTCCCTTTCTCACCCTTAACCCTTCCCCTTTTCTGCAGCCTTCACCCTTTCCCAACCCCAATGTCCCACCCATATCCCTTCCCTACTTTCCCCACCTCTAACCCTACCCCCTTTCCCACCCTTAACCCCACCTGTAACTCTTCCCCATGTCCCACCCTTAATCCTTCCCCTTTTCCCCAGCCTTGACCCTCCCCCTTTTGCACACCCTTAACCCTTCTCCCTTTCCTCCGCCTTAACCTCACCTATAATCCTACTTCCCTTTTCCCAGCCTGAACCCTTCCCCAACGTCCCACCCTTATCCCTTCCCTACCCCATTTCCCACCCTTAACCCTTACTCCCACATTTTTCACACCCTTAACCCTACTCCCTTTTCCCAGCATAAGACATTCCCCTTTTCCCCAGCCTTAACCCTACCCCTTTCCCACCCTTAATTCTTCCTCCTTTTCCCCAGCCACAACCCATCTCCCTTTCTCACCCTTAACCCTCCCCTTTCCCCCACCTCTAACCCTTTCCCCCCGCCTCTAACTCTTCCCCTTCCTCAACCTCACCTATAACCCTACTCCCCCTTATCCCTTCCCCAACCCAATGTCCCCTTCCCTACCCCCTCTAACTTACCCCTTTCCCACAATTAACTTCCCCCTTCCTCAGTCTTAACCTCACCTATAACCCTACTCCCCTTTTCCCAGCCTGAACCCTTCCCCCTTTCCCACCCTTAACCCTCCCCTTTTACCCAACACTAACCCTATCCCCTTTCCCACCTCTAACTCTACCCCCTTCCTCACCTATAACCCTACTCCCCCTTTTCCCAGCCTTAACCCTTCCCTAACCCCAATGTCCCACCCCTATCCCTTCCCCACCTCTAACCCTAGCTGCAATAATGTAGCTCCTGTGACAAACCTGTGTCTCGACAGAGCTACAACGCAGTCCCATTTGTCACAATGGAGCCAAAAAAAAAGTTGCAGTTGAAACATAAAAACTCACTATTTACGCTTCAAACATTTCATTATCACTATTACTGATGATCCCAGTCCTTATTAAATCGGTTTGGCTGAGAAATATGTTTTTCAAAGGTAGCAACAACCTTGTTCAAATTTATCGATCGTTTGCCATAACCGGAAACTACGGAAGGCGGAGCTTTTCTAAATATGGTATTTCTTACTACACGTAGTAAACGGCTGATCTAAACATTCACGCCTCAAATCGCCAAATATGGTATCGACATCCAAATGAGGCCGAAAATGATGAAATTCAAAATGTTCAGAGAGAAAGTAAACATGGATTTTTATTGTGGGAATAACATTCTAAAATACTGGTAGGTGATAAAAACTTGCTATAATAATGGACAAAAGGAAAGGTTGTCTTATTATTGATAAATGCAGGCATCAGAAACCCTGTAAGCGAGCGCTAAAAATCTCAGCGGCTGCACCATTACGTGTAATGGCATCCCGTTATAACCCTTGCGAGTAAGCGAGCATTTAGGGTTTTATTAGAACTACTAACCCTACCCCCTTTCCCACCCTTAACCCTTACCCCCAACTCTAACCCTTCTCACTTGTCCACCCTTAATTCTTCTCCTTTTCCCCTGTCACAATCCATCTACTTTTCCCACCCTTAACCCTCCCCTTTTCCCTACTTCTAACTCTTCCCCCTTCCTCAGCCTTAACCTCACCTATAACCCTACTCCCCTTTTGCCCAGCCTGAACCCTTCCCCAACCCCAATGTCTCACCCTTATCCCTTCCCTACTTTCCCCACCTCTAACTCTTCCCCATTTCCCTCCCTTAACCCTCTCCCCACCTCTAATTCTTCCCCCTTCCTCAGCCTTAACCTCACCTATAACCCTACTCCCTCTTTTCCCAGCCTTAACTCTTCCCCAACCCCAATGTCCCACCCATATCCCTTCCCTACTTTCCCCACCTCTAACCCTACCCCCTTTCCCACCCTTAACCCCACCTCTAACTCTTCCCCATGTCCCACCCTTAATCCTTCCCCTTTTCCCCAGCCTAACCCTAACCCTCCCCATTTTGCACACCCTTAACCCTTCTCCCTTTCCACAGCCTTAACCTCACATATAACCCTACTCCCCCTTTGGCCAGCCTTAACCCTTCCCCAACCTCAATGTCCCTTCCCTACCCTTAACTCTTCCCCATTTCCCACCCTTAATCCTTCCCATTTTCCCCAGCCTTGACCCTCCCCCTTTTGCACACCCTTAACCCTTCTCCCTTTTCCCAGCCTTAACCCTTCCCCAACGTCCCACCCTTATCCCTTCCCTACCCCATTTCCCACCCTTAACCCCACATTGTTCACTTCACACCCTTGGCCATTCTCCCTTTCCTCAGCCTTAACCCCACCTATAACCCTATTCCCTTTCCCAGCCTGTGCCATTCCCCTTTTCCCCAGTCTTAACCCTATCCCACCCTTCCCTACTCTCCCCACCTCTAACCTTACCTCCTTTCCCACTCTTAACCCTTCCCTCTTTTCCACCCTTAATTCTTCTCCTTTTCCCCAGCCACAACCCATCTCCCTTTCTCACCCTTAATCCTCCCCTTTCCCCCACCTCCAACCCTATCCCCTTTCCCACCTCTAACTCTTCCCCCTTCCTCACCTATAACCCTACTCCCCCCTTTCTCAGCCTTAACCCTACCCCCCTCTAGCTTCCCACTTAACCTCCCCATTTCCCCCACCTCTAACCCTATCCCATTTCCCACATCTAACTTCCCCTTCCTCAGTCTTAACCTCGCCTATAACCCTACTCCCCCTTTTCCCAGCCTGAACACTTCCCTAACCCCAATGTCCCACCCTTATCCCTTCCCTACTTTCCCACCCTTAACCCCACCTGTAACTCTTCCCCCTTTCCCACCCTTAATCCTTCCTCTTTTCCCCAGCCTTAACCTCCCCCTTTTTCACACCTTTATTTATTCAACTGCTAGCTTTTTGTCGAAATTGAGAGCAAAGAAGGTAGAAAAACTGCGTAACTTGTCATAAAACAGCTTCAACAAATGACGGCTTACCGGAAATTTCGAAAATGAAATACCGGAATCGGATTCCGGAACGACTATTTCCGGTTTTGCCAACAATAAAAAAATAATAATTAACTAATGCCGACCGATCTTAAGATTTTTTGACATGTGACCGTAAACACACATATTTTATTTATGTGTAAAGTGCCACGTGTACTTTTCAACATTTGTGTTTGCGAACGAAAGCTGATTTTTTGTGTGTAGCGTTTCAAGTTTCATTTTCTATTGGTTTGGTATTGTGCAGCGAAAATTAACCATACCAGAAAGGTGGCAAGCTGTTGGCATGCATAACGGTGGTTTTAGCCATAGAAGGGTGGCAGACCACTTTAGGGTTAACCATTCCATCATTGTACGACTGATGCAGTGTTTTCGTCAAACGGGGAATGTTACTGACCGTCCACGTGCAAGTAGACCGGCTCGTATCCAGACGGGCGCGGCAACGGCCGTTCAGTACAGCTGGTGCACTTCGTGGTAATTTAGCGCTTGGAGGCCACATTAGCACACACACTGTAATCGGACGCCTCCACCATCAGGGAGTGCGACGACCCATAAAACGTCCACAGTTGACATTACATCATCGCCATGCTCGATTTGACTGGTCACATGATCATTTGAGGTGGACTATTCCCGCATGCAGCATGCCCTGCAGTACGTGTTTCACGTAGAATAAAAATCATGCACGTATAATTGAAAGAACCCTACGTGCGTGCACGTAAAGAACCCGTTGTGAGCACTATAAAAATTACCTTTTGTTTACAATTCACTTCAAAGTACGTAATAGAGTTGTTCTGATTAGTTAAATAACCATTTTTGTTGTTTAACCAGCAACAATGTTTTATTTATTCAACTGCTAGCTTTTTGTCGAAATTGAGAGTAAAGAAGGTAGAAAAACTGCATAATTCGTCATTTTACCGGAAATTTCGAAAATGAAATACCGGAATCAGATTCCGGAATGACTATTTCCGGTTTGGCCGATAATAATAAAAAAAATTAATCCCGACCGACCGACCCTAGATTTTTTTGACATGCGACAGTAAACACACATATTTTTTTTTGGCCTAATATTTACAAAAAACAGCATGGTGCACGACCTTGTGTGGAGAAAATGCAGTTCATTTTCTTTGTACCCCTAAATGAAGAGTTAGAGGGTACATTGCACCCCCAAAAATGAAGGTAAAAGGGTACATGTACCCCCAGATGAAAAAACTTGTGGGCATACTGACATGGAGACGGGTCCACTGGTCTGATGAAAGTCGTTTTTTGCTACGCCCTACCGACGGTCGTGCAAGGGTTTGGCGCCAACGAAACATTCCATTTCAGGACAACCACATTTTGGGCACAACTGCTTTTGGGGTTGGGGGTGTAACTGTCTGGGGTTGTTTTTCCTTAAACTGTAAGTTGGACTTGTACGTTCTTGATGGTAATCTGACAGGCCAAAAATACTGTGACAATGTGCTCGCTCCACGCGTAATCCCCCATTTCGACAATCATGCGTTGGCTGACAGGCCAATGTTCATGGACGACAACGCTAGGCCACATAGAGCCCGAATTGTACAACATTTTTTACAGCAAGAGGCTGTTCAGACAATTCCATGGCCTGCGATGTCGCCAGACATGAACCCTATAGAGCATGTATGGGACTTTATTGGCCGAAAAATTAACCAAAGCAATCCAAAATGTCAAAATATTGACGAATTAAGAAGTGCTATCTTACAGGAGTGGCAACAGTTCCCCCAAGAATGGCTTAGGCGTCTTGTGCAAAGCATGACGAGGCTTGTTACAGAACTTCACAATAAACGCAGTTGATATACTCGTTATTGATTTTTATGCCTTACACATATGCACAATAGATGCATTTAAAAGTTCTTAAAATCTGAAGACTGCATTTTAATGCAATGTTAAAAACTTCCATCAAAGACAAACTGGTTTTACGTTTTTCCAGCGCCTGTTTTGAACCCCATTTTTGCCACATCATAGTCACGTCTTTCATGATGATAAATACTTCGTAGATTGGTAATTTTAGAGCCCTTGGTGTGTAGTCTTTTAAGAAGTGTAAGAATAATGGTGATATCTATTTTATTGTCTTAACAGTATTGATGTAAAAAAAATATATCGATAAAAATATAGGGTGGTGCTTAACTTTTATCGTAGTGTATAGTTATCAATTTTTTTATTGATGCATATGCATACGTGATCGAGTGAAGAAAACGGGGATGTTTGTTTTGATTTAGTTATGAATTTGTATTGTAGTGTATTCACCGTTAACAGAAAATTTAAACGAAAAGTCTGTTTTAATGAATATATGTAATCACGGTTGACAATAAATAACCAGAGGCTCTCAAGAGCCTGTATCGTTCACCTGGTTATAAAAAGAACCAATTGGTCCTATGTAAAAACTATGTCCTGCAGTGGTAGTCATCTTGGAATTCCGATCAACATAAAAAACACGAAGTTTGTAAGGGACCTTCCAATGATTGATGCACAGTTTACATGTAGGTTCAATCAGTGCAATAGCTTCAGAGAAGAAAATATTTCTGTATTTTCCCATGTTAATACTGACCTGTGGTGGCAGCCATTGGATTTCGGATCGGCATAAAAAACCCAAACTTTTTAGAGAACCTTCAAATGAATATTCCTGGGCAGTTTGGTTTCAATCGTCTAAGTGGTTTCAGAGAAGAAGCATTTTGAAACATTTTACCCATAGTGTCCAATGTTAAACTAAGTCCTGCCATAGCCGCCATTTTGAATTTCATATCGGAACAAAAAACCTAACGTTTGTAGAGGACCATCCAATGAACATTCATGTACAGTTTGGCTTTAATCATATTTGTAGTTTCTGAGAAGAAGGCATTTGAACATTTTCCCATAGGGTTCAATGCTAATCTATTTCCTGCGGTGGTGGCCATCTTGGATTTCCGATCAGCATAAAAAACATAAAAGTTGTAGAGGACCTTCCAATGATCATTCCTGGACAGTTTGGTTTCAATTGTCCAAGTGGTTTCAGAGAAGAAGCGTTTTGAAACATTTTTCCCATAGATTCCAATGTTAAACTAAGTCCTGCCGTAGCCGCCATTTTGAATTTTATATCGGAACAAAAAACCTAAACTTTGTGGAGGACCATCCAATGAACATTCCTGTCTAGTTTGGATTCAGTCTGATTTGTAGTTTCTGAGAAGAAGGCATTTGAACATTTTCCCATAGCGTCCAATGTTAATCTATGTCCTCCGGTGGCGGCCATCTTGGATTTCCGATCGGCATAAAAAACAAAAAAGTTGTAGAGGACCTTCCAATGATCATTCCTGGACAGTTTGGTTTCAATTGTCCAAGTGGTTTCAGAGAAGAAGCGTTTTGAAACATTTTTCCCATAGGGTCCAATGTTAAACTAAGTCCTGCCGTAGCCGCCATTTTGAATTTCATACAGTGTTTTCACTACAAATTTTGATAGGGGAGATTTTAGAATTATAGATGGAGAGAAAATTTGGCCAAGAGTCAGAAGGCCCCCATTGGGTTCAGTGTAAAACCCTGGTAGGGGGTGGAGGTGGAAGCACCCAAGCCGATTTTTTTGATTTGGTGAATTTTGACTTGCTTTTGAGGACATTTTCTAGCTTTAAAATGGTTTCTTTTTGCTTCAATTTACACTGACTAAATTTGAGAAAAAGAAAAACGTAATAAACCTTTTTTCAGACAGGTATACAGGATTTTCAGAATCTTCTTGACCATTGAACAATTTTTCATTGAGAATCAATGATTTCTCAAGATTAACAACCATCAGTCATTTTCCATTGTTATTTCTGAGAAAGATGTCACATGGTTCTGCCATTTTTCAGGTTAAAGATAAATGTACAAGTTTGGTAGGCAGTTAGTAGAAATAAACTTGATCATTCAGAAAAGAAATATGGATTTCTCCTATGATAATGTATCATTGAAAATAAATATTTGATAATATTGGTGTTTTTTTCATTTCCTTGACATACATATACATGTACATGTAGTATATATGATGAAGTTATATCAACATTCAAATTCTTTGCAGTTTTTTAATAATTAAAAAAGCATCATAGCTTATATTATTATATTAAATGCACATTTAAAGAATGTTAATTTGCCAGCCTTTTACTGTAATTTCTCTCTTAAGATTTTGAAATAAAGTATGCATTTAACTTTTTTTAATAACAGAAAAGAACTTTCAAAGGTAAGTCATACCTGTTAACCCTCCCCCTTTTCGCGGGAGTCTCCCGCGTAAGAGACTTATCTCCCGCATGGACTGGGTCTCATGTGCAGGAGACATTAATCTCCCGCACGATATCCCCCCAACAAAAAAATCAAGTACAATAAAATCTTGACCTACATTTTGCGATCAATATTTCTGGAAATTCCCCATTTGGAACTCCCGCGCTGATGAAAAACGCCAAGAGATACGAATGTAAATGATATCCAGTTATTGATCTGTTTGACACCTTTACAGGTAAATTGGGTCATGGAGATTAATTAAGGTGTTGATGATTATACAACAATTATCCACTGATTGACAGTTAATTGGGGATAAGGAAGTGGGTTTGTGGCACACGCTTAGATGATTAGAAGTAAAAATAGTTATAAACCGTTGTGCAAACAGGAGTCGGACAACCTTTGATGCCAAGGAAAATTTCTTATTTCGATCAAACGTGCAATGAATTCATCTCGGATTGAGTTGTTATGGCTTGTTTGGGACCAAAGCCGATCAAAGTATCATTTAAGGACTAAGTTCCAGGATGTAATTGATAAACCACAAAAATGCCAAAATGTATGCTATCACCCAACGCACCAGCAGCAAAGTGACTTTTTAATTTTAGTGCTCTATGACTTTATTGTTCAGAGCATTCTATCTTCATTTTTATTGCTTTGTTATAACCTTATGATTATGAATGATTATGAATAAATTATAAATACAGTTTTTATCCTTCATTCATCATATGAAACACTACTAATAAGACAGAAATGTAAACAATATATATTGAAATGGGATGCAGTTGGTTCAATACTGAAACAAACAAAAAGAAAACATCAATTAACAATAAAAACATGCACCAAATACGTCGATAAAAAATCTCCAGTTATGAGACCAAATCTCCAGCCAAAAATTTACAAATCTCCAGTTGTAGCATAGCAACTCTATCACATGTATGCAACTACAAGGTACAATTCTGTGCGTTTAAAGGCGACGCACAAAATCTCCCCCTTAGAAGAGTTGGTAGGGGGGAGATCTCCCCCCTAGCAGTTCCCAGAGGTTAACAGGTATGGGTAAGTAATATTCAAGAATCTGATTGTTAATTATGTAATCAATACTATTACAAAATGAAGAATAAAAGTTGTCAAAGACTCGTACATTTCAATAAACTTTTATTTTGTTGAAAATATACAATCACAAATGATCAAACCCCCATAAAATATTTTAAGGGAGAACTCAAGCATGTGCTTCAGAAGGGGATCGACAGTTCCTTATAATCATAGTCATAAAATATCTGCATATAGTCTATAGTTTGACAGATTAGATACTTTTTCATGTTAATGCATGTCCTCAAACAGAAAATCAAAATAATTTCAGACAGGGGACTCTTGAAAATGATTAGGGACATCGAATATTTGCAATATCATTCGCGATATTCGAGTCAGAACTTTAAAAGAAACGTGGTCGTGGCATCTTACACGGCCAACTGGCACAGTCACCAAAATGAACATTTGAATTTACTAGTCCGAATCAAATTCCTGCGATTTATCTTATATAGTTCTATATAAAAACTGAAAATATTTAGTGGTCTGAACAAATAGACTAAAAAAAAAGGTTTTTACTGGTCTTGGGCAGGAGAACCGGTGTTCATCGTATTTCGGTAGTATACCCACCCACCCACCCTTTTCTCCATACTGATACAACTTTATAAGATCAGACCCTGCTTACTTTAATAGAAAAACAAAAATGGGTTATTTTCCCTTCACTCTTTCAATCATCTAATTCAAATTATTTTAATCATCTTTTTGCTTTTTTGGACAAAACACGTCAAAAGTCCAAAATTGACTTCTACCGCTTCGTCAATTTTATCAATGTCATTCGGACCAAAGCTATTCGGCCTCAAATCTTCCGTTCGAATGATTAAATTTGTATTTATTATTCCTACTGTGAATCGTAATGTTTTAACATAAAGAAATAATTAATTCTTCAATTCTTCAGCCTTCGGTCATTGCATATATTTATCCTCTGAAGTAAACGAAATTAGATAAAAACCGGAAGTAATTGAAATATTTATTATAAATGGGACGAGAATTTGAGGCTGAAAGAAAAAAATTAGCCATCTACTCGTTTCTTTGTCACAGCAGCGCTTTTTCATACACGAAATTAAGATCAAATCTTAACCAAGCTCAAACACTAAGATTTGTTTTCAATCCCCGAATTATCATGATTATATAATCCCATGTTCACTTCGAGAGTACAAGCCGGCAAATGACAAACTTACAGAATTATAATAGGAAAGACAACTTGATTTATTTTTGAACATTTAACCCATGCTTGGAAAATTCATAGCCGGGGATTTTATAGCAATAGCCAGTGAAATGCACCGGTTCCCGGCATCAAATGAAAACACTTGTCATATCGGAACAAAAAACCTAAACTTTGTAGAGGACCATCCAATGAACATTCCTGTCTAGTTTGGATTCAGTCTGATTTGTTTCTGAGAAGAAGGCATTTGAACATTTCCATAGGGTACAATGTTAATCTATGTCCTGCGGTGGCAGCGATCTTGGATTTCCGATCGGCATAAAAAGTGATGGCAATAGTTCACCTGGACCTTTGGTCCAGATGAACTAAAAAACTAGGCGTGTTGGTCTAGAACAAAGTGGGCCTCATCATTATCTCTTTGCTGAAAATTAACTTGTTCAAGCCATGATATAGCTAAAAAAATTGCTGAATTGGCATTAAACAATCACTGTACATTTGTACATCACATGATCTGTAATAGAAGTAGGTCAACAGTAATCTCCCTTGTGATAAAACTTACTTCTCATCAATTGAAATATAGTCTAGCTGGCAACATGCTTCTTCTTTCAGACTTGTCCTGGAATTCACCAATCATCAGCCTCTGTTCAACTTTAATAGAAAAATAATAAACAGATTATAAACTGCAAGATCTAAACTAGAGGCTCAGTGGGCTGAGCCTGTGTCGATCACCTTCCATTCTGCTTTGAGGAAACTTAATACAGAACCTTCCATACATGTACCAAGTTTCGGTTCATATGGCTAAGCAGTTTCAAAAGAGAAGTTTTTTAGAAATCGACCAATCAGAAACAAGAATTGCATGTGGTGGCCATGTTTGCTAACCGATCGGGACGAAATGAGCAACCTTCATAGAGAACATTCCGTAGATGCTTCCTACCAAGCTTCGGTGGTAGCCATGTTTGTTAACCGATCGGGACAAAATGAGCAATCTTCATAGAGGACATTCCAGATGATTCCTACCAAGTTTCGGTGGTAGCCATGTTTGTTAACAGATTGGCACGAAATGAGCAATCTTCATAGAGGACATTCCATAGATGCTTCCTACCAAGTTTTGGTTCATTTGGCCAAGCGGTTTCAGAGGACAAGATTTTTAACTAGAGGCTCAGTGGGCTGAGCCTGTGTCGCTCACCTTTCATTCTGCTTTGAGGAAACTGAATACAGAACCTTCCATAGGTGCTTCCCTACAAATTTTGGTTCATTAATCTAAGCAGTTTCAGAGAAGATTTTTAGAAATCGACCAACCAGAAATAAATATTGCCTATGGCAGCCATGTTTGTTAACGGATTGGGACGAAATTAGCAATCTTTATAGAGCACCTTCCATACATTTTTTATGTTTCCTACTACATTTTTGTAAGTTTCGGTTTATATGGCTAAGCAGTTTCGGAGAAGATTTTTTAGAAATCGACAATCAGAAACAAGAATTGCCTATGGCAGCCATGTTTGTTAACGGATCGGGACGAAATGAGCAATCTTTAGAGAGAACTGCCCATAGATGCTTCCTACCAAGTTTTGGTTCATTTGGCCAAACAGTTTCAGAGTAGAAGAATTTTAAAAATCGGCCAATCAGAAACAACAATCACCTGTGGTGGCCATGTTTTTTAATGGATCGGGACGAAATGAGCAATCTTTATATAGAGCCCCTTACAAAGATGCTTTCTACCAAGTTTCAGTTCATTTGGCAAAGCGGTTTCAGAGGAGAAGATTTTTTTAGATATCAACCAATCAGAAACAAGAATTGTCTGTGGTGGCCATGTTTGTTAACAGATCGGGACGAAATGAGCAATATTTATAGAGGACCTTCCATAGATGCATGCTTCCTACCAAGTTTCGGTTCATTTGGCATGGCAATTTCGGAGAAGAAAATATTTTAGAAATCGACCAATCAGAAACAAAAATTGCCTGTGGCAGCCATATTTGTTAATGGATCGGGACGAAATGAGCAATCTTTATAGAGGACCTTCCATAGATGCTTCCTACCAAGTTTCGGTTTATTTGGCTACATGGTTTCATAGGAGAAGATTTTTTATAAATCGACCAATCAGAAACAAGAATTGTGGTGGCCATGTTTTTTAACGGACCGGGACGAAATGAGCGATCTTTGGAGATGACCTTAAGCTTCCATAGATGCTTCCTACCAAGTTTTGGTTCATTTGGCCAAACGATTTAAGAGTATAAGAAATTTTAAAAATCGGCCAATTGACCTCTATGAAAGCGATTCAAGCCCCTGTGGTAAGAACAAGAAAAAAAAATAGATCACTAAAATCAGGGGCAGATCCAGGATTTCAAGTTAGTGGGGGGGATGTACTTACAAAAATTGTGGCGAGCGGAGGGAGGCGCGAACATTTTTGGGGTATTTCGTGTGAAAAATCAAGATTTTACGCCAAAAAATCATATTAATTTTTGGCATATTTCGTCACCGTGTGAAAAATCACGATTTTACGTCAAAAAATCATATTTTTTCCAATTTTAGGGGTGCCGGTTGCACCCCCCACACCCCCTGGATCCGCCCCTGAAAATGTCGATCGATATCCCCTTCAATTCTGCCTTGCTGTTGTTCTAATACACTGTTTAAGTGATATATGCAGGATGTGTCAAAAACACACCATAAATAATATTACAGGGACTGAGTGACTACAAAAAGGGAGGTTGTCAAAAAATTTAAAATAATGGGAAATCTGGGAAATAAATGTGATAAGTAGGACCCGAAATAATAAACACGTTATTAAATACATCAGCACGCCATATATATTCGCGGGAAGAAAGAAAACAATTATTTTCTCTCCCGAAACAAAATTTTAAAAATGGCGCGAACAAGTGTCATCACTGAAAAAATAGTGTCAGAACAAAATCAGTGGAGTCGTGCCGACTTCTGACATCACTGTAGTAAATTATATTGTGTTTTACCTAAATAATATCTTCCAGACCTTTGGTCATCGGGAACTAGTCGTACTCGTCGATAATGGTGACGGTGAACATCTTTTCAAATTCAAGTTGCAATTCTTGGGTAACTGCGCATGCGTTATCAATATAACATGAAATATAACCTGCATTTGATCGGACACAATCCGTCCATGACAAAATATGCATCGGAATGCATCGGGTTCAAATTTTTAATTTCCAGAATACATTTGAAAGGGCTTGTGACGAGTTTAGGCTGGAGATACAGAGCAGAAAATGTCTTCGAAAGTCTAATCTCAACAAGGTTACTCCAAAAGATGTCATGAAAAAGTCGATAAAAAATATATAAGTTGCAAAGCAAGTGAACAAGTTGGCTTTTAATTGTTGACAAGTCGAAAAAGAACTAGACTATCTGACATGTTAAGTTCAGAAGTAACTCATCAATGGGTGTACCAAATGCGCTCCCATACCCGACCCACTCCAGTAAATGTGTGTCATCTCAATTTCTTCGTTCTTTAAATTTTCTTGTTTAGCAACCCCGGCAGTCCTCTCTCAGTTGTTCCCTGTATTTAGAAATACTAAATATATATTTTCTCTACATTGTTTCCACAAAAGATTAATTATTCTAACAATAGGAGCTCTGGACGAGGACAAAGCTTGTGCACCTTTGTGGGTTTTCCGGTTAGCTTTTCAAAATATGTACATGTTATGATGATGTAGTATGAAATTAAAGTCGAGACAGGGCATTATTCTTACATTATCACAGCGAGTCTGATTGGACGAGCTTTGATACTAGTGAAAATGTCTGTCGAGATCTTCAAAACTCACGTTCATTTATTTTTTTTTATCGGCAACACTCATGTGTTTCGCATTATTGCCACTATCTGCTGATTTCTAGTCACAATAGCGTCTTCAATAAGGATTTTTTTTCTGGTGTTTTAACGCCACTTTCAGCAATATTTCAGCTATATCATGGCGACCAGTTTTAGTGGTGAAGTAGCCGGAGCACCCGGAGAGAACCACCGACTCTGGACAAGCAACTGGTATAAACTTTATCACTTGCGGCTGCGAGTCGAGTGCACCTTTTTTTGTAATTTACACATCCAGGCGCGAACCCACGCCGTATTGGTGATAGGCTTGTATGAGTTGTTAGGTAATCCAACTACCTAACTCATTGAGCCACCCGGGCCCTTCTTCAATAAGGAGCATAACTCATACGTCAAAATGAGTGTGAAACGCCATCTAGCCTGTTTGTTACGGAAGTTTGTAATTTCAGACTAACTGTCAATAAATTCACATCAGCAGCATCACACTATATATCGCTAGCTGTCTATACCTCGGAGACTTAATTTAACAGTCCACAAGCAGTGTAACCCGAAACATACCATTAATTATTACAGAGAGAGTAATGTATGGCGAACAGATATCTGAAATATAATGCTTCTATAATATGTAACTATGGCAACATTGTATTTTTATCTGTACAAAATTGCAAGAATCCGAATAAACGAGACTGTCAATAAATGCTTTAATTTACAAGAAAGTCCGGTGGTGTAGGAGTGGAACCGACTAGCAACAACACACCACCCCTCAAACCACCACATTTTGGTTTCTAAGCATACCCTTATGAACTTTTATTGGCCGGACATTTAAATTTTTCCTTTGCCTCCATCCTAAAATTCAGCTTTTTCTGAAATTTTTGCCCCAAAAAGTGGACGTGGCTAAACTAAGCTTATGCCCCCTCCACTTTTTTCAAAGTATTGTGTACATGCTCCCCGATGTAAGAGGAGAACCATAATTTTTTGTAAATTGAGGATTATTTTAAATAGACAATAGACAATATTTATTTGCACAAACACATTTTAAATGTAAATAGTTTACAGAAAACTTGCTGTGTTGCCCGACACTGCGCAGAGTTTTTCAAGCGGAACCAAATACATTCGATTAACGAATCCGGTACCTTACCTGGAAGATCCTGATCATAAAAGGTCGCAATTAAGGCTACTGGTCCCCGAGTACTGAATTTGTTCTCTCTGGTGCTTTACTGTCTCACTGTAATTTCTCTTTGTACTGGAGTATTGAGTTGCTTAGGCTCAGGATCAGGGTACAGGGCTTGCTAGTTCTGGGAAGCGCCCTGTACTTTTGATGAATTCCTCCAAGAATGTTAATTTCTTTTGATGTTTCTCTTTATTGGAGTCTCTAGTCAGGAGATGAAGTAGGTCAAAACTTTCATCTATGGTCTTTAATTGCACTGCGAGTTTGGCTCTCCCATGATCGTAAATGTGGCAGTGCAATATGTAGTGTTCAGTGCGGGTTTCTTCTTCTCCACAGTCGCATAGTGGCTTGAGGGACTGGCCTATGTTATTCCGGTATTTGTTTAGTCTACTGTATCGTGTTCTCATCTCTGTTAAAACGCTGCCTATCTGTGGGTTTGGCATATCTAAATGGCTGGTATTTCCAACCATTATAAGTTGTCTCCATGATTCGCTGATGGTCCATCTATTCTGCCATTTTATTTTAGTTGAAGTCTTCACTGCTTGTTTGACATCTGACATGGTGATGACATGAGGGACCGACCATTTAACTTGAAGGGGAGGTTATGGTTTTTTGTTTCGTTAAAAAAAAAATTTCCGGACAACACAAGAGTTAGAATATTTATTTTTTTTGTCGCACAAAGCGCAATTTTTTTTTCCAGATTTTAACATTAGGTTATATGACAAAAACTCTGAATCAGATTATTTTTGGTTTCCTCCACCAAAATCAGAATATTTTTTTCAGCAACATTGGGAATCAGAATATTTTTTTAGAAAAAAACCATAACCCCCCCCTTCAAGTTAAATGGTCGTTCCCTTATACTGTTCATTTAGGAACATTGACTATTTTGCTGCTTCCTTTGCCAGTTGGTCCGCTATCTCGTTCCCGGCTATATTAGTATGGCCTGGAATCCAAGATAGGGTTGTTCGCATTCCGTATCTCATCAATGTCCCTATATTTTCCTTAATGTCGGAGATCGTGTCAATGTAGTTTGATGACTTCCAGTTGAGAGTCAGGATACCTACTGCAGTTTGGCTGTCTGACAAGATCTTGATATAAGTGAACCTATCCTTTAATGCAGCTATGCAGTGTTCTAATACCATGAGTATTGCCACAAGCTCTGCCAGCAGTATGGATCCTCTTTGCGCTACCGGTCTCTGGAGGCTGATTCCTTCGTTGTCACCTGGATATAGCACTGCTCCAGATCCACATGGTCCAGGGTTACCCTTACATGAGCCATCTGTAAAGGCGACTATTGTGGTGTCTGTTGGGTCGTCAATAAGATCTTTTACCACCTCTTTGCTTTCCTCAGTTTGTTCAGCTGTTCTGTTTTTTGAGCTACCTAGTCGGCTCCAGTAGCTTGGCGCTCTCATCATCATGACATCCACTCCTGCCTTGTATGTGATTTCTGCCTCTATGAGTTTAATGTCTACTTTTGTTGCTTTGAACATGTCTACTGTTTGGTTGATTGCCTTCCCAAATGGTGATTCTTGTTGTTCATATATATCATCCCTGCTGAGATATTCCTCCAATTGTTGTTTTACTGGTTCAGCAATGTTTTTTGACTGGATCTTGGCAATTTCTCTTACTGCTATTTCTTCTATTCTTAGGTCAATTAGTAGTTTGTTGCTTTCTACTTCCATTGCCTCTCTTCCTGATGTTGCTGGTAACCCCAAGCATATTGATAATCCTTTTCTCTGGATCGCTTCTAATTGTTTTCATGTTCTCTGTTGGTGTTATTTGCCAGACTGGGCAGCCATATTCTATGATTGATCTAACCAGGCTGTTGTATATTCTGAGTAGCTTCGTTCTTGAGATGCTTGCCAAACCTTTTATTTCTCTTATTATATAGATGGAATTGTTGGCTTTTCTCTCTACGTGCATGATGTGGTTGTCAAATTTGATCTTCTCATCTAAGATAATTCCGAGTAGTCTGGGTGTTGGATTATATTTGAAACTGTAGTTGTTTACCATTAATTCCTTTTGATGTTGTTCTAGGTCTTTCTTAGCAAATATGCATACTTCACACTTTTCCATATTGATGTTTATTCTCCACTTTCTGGTCCATTCCACTATTGTTTCTATGTCCTCTGTAGCCTTCTTCCTGATACAGTCTAGATCTTGTCCTTTGTGCCATAAAGTAACATCATCTGCAAACTTGCAGTTGTTTCCTTTAGTTCCTTTCATCAGATCTTCTATGAAAAGGTTGAATAGGCTTGGTGATATAACGGAACCCTGTGGCGGGCCTATTTTAGTTTCAAATTCTTCTCCTAAGAAGTCGCCTAGTATGCACCTAGCTGTTCTATCTGAGACGAAGTTGTTAATCCATCTCCAGATTTTGCCTTTGATACCCATGTTGTACAGTTTCACCATTAGTCCCTCATGCCATATGGAGTCGTAATTAGCTTTCTCAAGATCTACTAATCATGCCAAAGTACATCATAGTGAAGTTCATCCTTATTGAAACCATCCACTATACTCTGTACTAGCCGGAGCAATGCATTTGTTGTAGAGTGTTTTTTCTCTAATCCCTTCTTGGGTTGGATCTATAAGTCTGTTCCCCTCTATATATGCTACCAGTCTTTCCAGGATTACTCGCTCCATTAGTTTGCATATAATGCAGGTTAGAATTTAATGGGTCTGTATGATGAGGTGGAGTAGTAGGTGGATTTCCCTGGTTTCCTCAGGAACTTTACTATGGCAGTCTTCCATTCTGATGGTAGACCAACCAATGTTCATCATCACTTCCAAAGCGTTTATGAAGTTTTCTCCTGCATTCTTGAAGAATTCAGAGTAGTGGCCGTCAGGTCCAGGGGCAGTTCCTGTTTTGAGCCGGAATATAACTGATTCAACGTCTTTTGTGGTGATTTCTCGACCAAAGCCCTCTTTGTATGATACATCATTCTCATCCTCTGCAAGCTTCTCATTTATTGTGGCATATTCTTCATTGATCTTTTCACAAAAGTCTTTGTCAAAGGAGTCATGTTTAAGGTGTTTCCCTCCATAGAAAATTCCCCTCAGCATTTCCGTCTTGTTTCTACTATCAAACACTGGGATGTTGTTATCTCCCATAAGTGGTAGAACAGACTTGTCTTCTGTTTTTCTTGTCATCTTTTTGAAGGTGTTCCAAAAATCTTTGGCATTATTTGTTGTGTTGAACTCACTGACTAACCTGTCACTCCAGGTCTCCTGTGCTTCAGTTTTGGCCTTTTCAAAGTTATCTTCTGCTATGCATAGTCTTTGTTTGTTTTGAGGGGTACTTCTCATCTTGTACTGTTTTTGGCAGTGATTTAGATGTTTCTTTACTGCATTCACCTCGCTATTCCACCAGCATGGTTTTTGTAGTTTTCTCTTTTTTATTTCTTTGAGTGGTACCAGTTCTTCTTGTGTTTTGGCGATTATGTCTGAGAATGATTGGTATATTTCATCTATTGTGTGATCATCTGTCGGTCTATTCTCAATCCACTCTCCAAATCTGTGTTCCGTTCTATTTTTCCATTCGTTCCAGTCTACTTTGTTGAGCTGCCAAACTTTCTTTGGGGTTCCCCATGTGTGGGATATCTTCGTCGGACATTTTTGTTACGGACGTACGTACGGGTATATTACAAAAAGGGCACACTCGACTCGCAGTCGCATGTGATAAAGTTTACCAGTTGCTTGCCCATGCATATGGTCGGTGGTTCTCTCAACGGATACTCCCGGCTTCCTCCACCACTAAATCTGGTCGCCACGATATAGCTGAAATATTGTTGAAAGTGGCGTTTAACACCAAAAATCAATCAATCAATCAAATCATTGAGATACATCAACTAAACACAAAAATTCGGAGCATGAACGGGGGACTATTAAATTATGAACGGCAGTACTATTAAATTTGTCGGACTATCGAACCGTCGGACTATCGAACTGTCGGACTATCGAACCGTCGGACCATCGAACCGTCGGACTATCGAACTCGGGCTGTCGGACTATCGAACTGTCGGACTATCGAACCGTCGGACCATCGAACTATCGATCGGTCCCCCATCTGAGCATATGCTGATGTCTGTTAGTACACTGATATGGTCAGACCTTATTGACTCATGTGTTAGTGTATTACACAGTGACAGCTGATCAGGTGTTTTTGGAATTCTGAACTCATTAATACCAGGTCTATAACTGAGTTTGAATTTCTTCTGGTTGGTTGGCAATCGTTGACACATATCATGTTCTGTTTAGTCAGCATATTTTCAATCAGCTCTCCTGCTTTGTTTGATTTTGGGTTTCTCCATTCCTGGCTTTTGGCATTCAGGTCTACTGCTATTGTTAGTGGTGTGCTCTTTCTTTTATTATCTTCAATTTTTTAGCATAATTTTTCTATCTGGTCATACGGCCTCTCAGGTGGGATGTATGGGCACAAGAGACATAACTTGGTGCCTTTATCAGTGATAATGTTGACTGCTACTGATTCATATTCCGTGCTTTCATAGTCAATACACTCTACAGCTACACATTTTGAGTTTTCCTTTATACAGATTGCCACTCCTCCTCCTTTTCATATTCGGTAAAAAGCTCCTGAGAGCTTGTGTTTATTGTTTACAAAAACCGAATTCAAATAAAGTTTTCTTATCTTATCTTATCTTTCTGCCAATCCTAGGTTTGTCATAAACCTTCCAATTTAAAAACTTTAACTTTTTTTCTGCATCCTGGAAAGTCTCATTTATACAAACAATATCTACATCCTAACTATTTACAGTATTTACAATGTCTTTGTATGCTGTGTTAACAGCCTGTGCATTTATGAGAAGTATCTTCATGAAGAAGAAGAAGAACCATATTTTCGACGGTACGTTGCAGTCAAAATGGTTTGTCATGCAAAAGTGATTAGTTATATTGTTAAGGACTGGTTTTCCATAAACAATTTGAATACTAGGTACCAGTATAAAATTAGCAGACGATTGCTTGGCCTTGAGTTGTTGAAGCACGATATGTTATTACAAATGTATCTGATTAGAGCGCTATGTTTGTCTTCTATGGTATTGTTTTCCCCGATACACTGTCGCTGTTCATATTTGACGTGGTATTTTTGTTTATTGTTGTCAATGTTATAACTTATAAGTTAATGTCGATTCATGCAATGTTCTTGTGGTCCACTACCTACCTTATACTATACTATAGGCTTATTACAGCCTCAATAATGAATGGACACAATATTTCGAACGATTTTCATAGAATAACACAGATTCTCCAAAATATTCAAATTGTAGCAGTGTTTCAGCTAGATATTGAAATCTTCAGGACAATTGCCAGTTTTATCCAAAATTTCTTCAGGACATTCTTTATTGACTTTATTCTTCTTTGATATTATAATTAAACTAATTTTTATAAAGAAATAAAGTTCTTCAGGACAATTTGAGAAATAGGTGGACAACTGTTCTGACACAGGTGCCTAGCTGGATCACTCACTGTGTAGATAAAAGTTTTAAAAACATTAAACTTCCACTGACTTCATTCTTCACTACTTCAGGCAGTACATTTTCTGAAAAAAAAGTTTAGTGTCAATTAATGAAAATTTTCTAGACCGTGACAATGATTTTTATCGGTAGAAAACATTGAAAAATAACATTCCTTGGTAGAAAATATCCATAAAAATCAAAACGGTAGTTATCTATGACTATATGAACAGTCATAATTCCAATGTAAAATTATATTTCATTTCAAATATTTTATTGATAAATCAATAGGATTGGATAACAGGCTATGCCTATACAAATCCTCTCCAACAACAAGATGGAACAATTAGAAAACAATTTACATAAGACATAGAGCAATCTACCCATCATTATATGAATTTCCCAATTACAATGTACAATCCTCATTTTATATGTTTATGTTTTTAATTTCTTTTTGTTTTTCATTGTGGTTAAAAATTGCCGATGTTTACATTGAAAAAGCATGAGAAATCCGAATGTAATTACATCGTAATGTTTTCTTATATGAGGAAGCTAAACTTTTTGTATGATACATTATTGTTTTGTAAATCAGTTTATAAGAAAATATAAAACTGTTAACGTGTAATAATAGAGGCCGTCATGGTCGTGAACGTATGGTAGTTGGATTTATAATTACCTTTGCAATCAGCGCATATCACCTTTTAAGTTGTGAGTTCGAATCCCGATCAGTTGAGGTGTACTTGATACAACATTATGTGATAAAGCTTATCTGTGACTTGTGTCGGATCAGTGGTTTTCTCCAGGTAGTTTGGTTTCCTCTACCAAAACTGACCGCCACAATATAACTGAAATATTGTTGAAAGTGGCATTAAGCACCATAAACCCCTAACCCTAAAAACGTAATATCTTTCAAATTTAATCATATTTTTTGTATCTTTTTGATGTTTTAATTATAAAAATTGGTCATTTGTGATTGTGTCTTGTGAGTTCGTTATTGGTATGGGAAATGAGGTTTATTTGTTAATTTTCAACTACTAGTAACTAGTGGCTTAATTATTTATTGTCATTTAGACTTTTTTACTTAACAGAAGCATATACCTTTAATGCAAGCCATTGTTAAGGTAATTACAAATTACTTTCTTGCTTGTTGATACAACAAAGCCCAGGAATTGTTTGTATTTGTGTCCGTGGAGGCTAGACGCTTCGATAGGGTAAGCAGTTCCTGCTTCAGATAAAAGAAAACACAAGTTCATTGTCTATCCTGGTTTTTTAACATTAGTTAAACAGTCATTGCATATCTTCACAGTTATCAGTTATTCAGAAAATTGGTTAACATTTCATGTGCATACACAGTGCCATAGAACCTGTGGTACCATATGATCTGATTATACTATTGATTCAAAATGTTGAATGTAGGTACCATTGCAATTGAGATAAAGCAAAAACTCTTCCTCAAACTTCTTCACCCAATCAAATTTATAGATAATTACAATTGGTTGAGATAACATATTCATTTTTAACCACTTCAGTATTGTAATGGTTAGCATGTTCGCCTTGAGATTGTGGGTTCAAGCCCAGGTGTGGTCAAACCAAAGACTATGAAACTATTTAGAGCCCTAGTCCGATCAAGCCAAAAGCTGTTAAATTGGTATTTGTTGCTTCTCCGCTAAGCATGCAGTATTAAGGAGTAAAAGCCAAGACTGGTTGGCTTCAAATCAGGTTAATATATGTTAAAGTGAAGCGGCATGTCTACCTGTCAGGCTGTGAACTTTTGTTTCAGTAAGCTAGCACTATACAGATCCCACTAAGCATGTTGGTGTAATACAAAGCAGACATTATCTCATCGAACGTAACTTGTTCTCCCCATGATATAACATTGTTCTATTGGCGTTAATCAACAATCACTCTGACACTTCATCATTTTTCCATCTGATGTTCCTTTTTTCCAGATTTGTAAGTATATAATGTTTAAATGGCTGATACTAGTGTATTGTCTCTCTCTAATCTATCTGATGATTTTTACACCTGATGTTCCTTTTTTCCAGATATGTAAGCATATAATGTTTCAATGGCTGATACTAGTGTTGTCTCCCTTTAATCTATCTCTATTGATTTTTTTTTCAGATATGTTAGCAAATAATGTTATTTGATCTTTCACTGGCGATTTTTCCACTTGACAAACAACAAATAATTCAATAATGGGTGATACTGATGTCTCCCTTTGGTCAGTATCTGAAGAGTTTTCGAACAGATTTGCAAAGTGGTTGAGTGGAATAATTGGTGTGATGTGTTTTGTTTCTCTGTTAGTAAATTACTGTAAGAATCCAAGTAATGTAAGTACTGTAGTATAAGATCATACAACAGACCTCTAAACATGGTTAGCGTACTCGCCTCAAATACGGTAGATTGTGAGTTCAAGCCCCGATCGGGTCAAACCAAACTATGAAATTGGTATTCGTTGCTTCTCTGCTAAGCATGCAGCATTATGGAGAAAGAGCAAAGACTTGTTGGCTCAGAATCGGGGAAAATATGCCTGAGTGGGGCGACATGTCTATCCGCAGACTGTTGTGTCAGTGAGCTAGCACTAAAAATAAAACTAAGCATGTTGGTCTAGTACAAAGATGACCTCGTTATCATTTCATTGAAAATTAACTTGTTCTCACCACGATATAACAGGGTTCGACATTAACTTTTTGACCAACTTGTCCATTCGGACCAGTGCCATGTTGATTTTACTTGCCCGAAACTGTAAACTACTAGCCCAAATTCTTAAGTGCAATATATGCATGTAGTGCAGAACTATGCAATCTACAATGACCATTCATAGAGTAGAATAACACCTCATATTAATTATTTACACCTTATGATTTGGGCATAGTGTTAGTGCATCATTTGGCTATATAATTAAAATACTCATATTCATAATTGCAGTAAGTTATGATTATAGTCATGCTTATGATCAGTTCAAATCAACAAATTTGAAATTCAATTATTGTCTGAGATATTGAGTAGACGTACCTATCAATTTGCGGGAATATGACAGATTTATAAATACGGGTGATTGATGAGGATTTCTGAAATATTTTTGTTAGAAAATTTAAGTATATCATAGACCGACAACGACTGTATAGTTTGTTGGAATTTTTATTCCAGTAATCTATCACGCTTTCAATATTTTGATCGCAAAGGCAATATACATCAGGGATAATTTTCTAAAATTAGAACACCGCAAATAACTCTAGCTTTTCATTGGCCGGCAAAAATAAATACGATGTTGATGCAGTGCCGCCGCCTAATTAGGCATTCGCGATTGGCTAATATAAATAACACAATCTTTATTTGAGAAAGGGGAATTCCGTAGTCAACAAAATAAAACAAAATGGCATAAAATACACGTTACATATGACGCGATGTTTAGATAAAATTCGCAGCGACTTCCAACACTGAATAATTCAATATTAATCATTTTGCTCTTCAGGAATTGAACATATCACAGAATCATTTTCACTTGCCCGATTGGACAAGTTGGGTGCCGTTTTCACTTGCCCGAACACGCATTTCACTTGCCCCGGGCAATCGGAGAACCGTTAATGTCGCACCCTGTATAACTGAAATATTGTTGAAAGTGGAGTTAAACACCATCAAGCAAACAAACACTATGATATAGCTGAAAAATTGCTGAGTTGTCATTAATTTACAATCACTCACTCTCACCCTAAACAGGGATATATATTTTTAATTGTTATTTTTGTCAATTATGAGTTTTGCAAAAAAAATAGTTGGAAATTATAGTCAATATAGAGTTAGACAAGTAAGGTAAAATAACAGAGTACAGAAAATGAAGCTTAAATGAAACATGCAGAATAAAATGATAATTGTAATAAAAAAGATATCATGTTTGTATCTGATCAGGGGAGATAATCTTATATTTGTTGAAAAATAGAGGAATGGTTTATGATTTTTTTTTGTCAGTTGCCATTGATAGATATTACAAATTTAAAAAATTAAAAAAGACACTATTATTTTTTCAAAAAGGGATATTCTTAATACAATGTATCATATATTTTCAATCTACAATAATAAGAAAAATGGATAGAGGAAGTTTTGAAGAAAATGTAGGTTATTTATAGCAAACATGCAATAATTTATTATAAGACTTATAGAAAAGTGAAGGAAATATGATATATATATATATATATATATATTTAGTATTAACCTAGTATCCTTTAAAGTAACTTTGAGATCCAGTGGGACAGATATATTGTATGGTTGTCACTTGCTTCTAGACGTTTGTATAATATACTTTATTTCCCGTGACTGTATAATGAATTCCTCATTATCCTATACAATATATTAAAAATTGCTGAGTTAGATTGCTGTCAAATTATAATATTAAAGTATATATGTACCATCTACACACACTTATACACATGTCTTATGTCTATCCATAGATTTTCCTTACGAGACAAGGTAACACTACGACTATTGAAGCTCCTTTTTTAGGGAGTGGATGTAGTCGAGTGGTCTAGGGCGCTGGACGTAAGGCTAAGCGAATGGTGCTGCAGTGTAACAATGGTGTGGGTTCAAATCCCGTCGAGGGAAGAACAAAAATTTGACAGCTCTAATATCTAATTCTAACACTGTTTGGTTTAATTTTCAGACGTATATATATATTAAACCAAACAGTGTTAGAATTAGATTTTAGAGCTGTCAAATTTTTGTTCTTCCCTCGACGGGATTTGAACCCACACCATTGTTACACTGCAGCACCATTCGCTTAGCCTTACGTCCAGCGCCCTAGACCACTCGACTACATCCACTCCCTATATATATATTTCAGAGACAAGACTTAACAATATTTCTGCAGTTGCCAACTGGACCCCTAAAATAACAATTTTTGTAATCCAGCAAAATTCTTGAGGTCCAGCAGCTGACTTTGTGCATGTAATATACAATGATTTCAGTAGCCATCTGGGCTATTGTCTGAAAATTTTCAGGTGTCCAGGCTAAATTTTAATTTTCTTGGGTTAAGTTTTATCCTTGTACTAGAATTTACTCTTACTGTACCTTTATTGCTTGTCTAACACATGTTAGCCAATTGATCAGAGAATATTACGAAAGCAAAGTTAATAAACAGTGATGGTCAACAATTCCACCAATATCAACAAAACTAACAACTACCCGTCTCACCCCAAATCATTGATCACACAAAAGACTATAAATTTAGAGAAAAATGCATAAAAAAATCTGTATACCCTCCAAATATGTAAAATTTCAGACTTTGGACTTCTCATCTATGCAAAAAAAAAATCAACTAATTTACTTTAATGAGTAATAAATAAATTATAAGGATGAGCATTTTGTAAAGATGACATTAAAATTGGATGAAAAGTAAGAAAATTCAAATTTTGAAAAATAGCTCCTTTCTGACAAGTTTAACTCAGAAACAGTAAAAATTAAATCTGTTGACATATTACTGAAAGATCTTTGTACAATCAATTCAAAGAAAGAAAACCATATCAAAATTGGATGAAAAATTAAAAAAATTCTATGTGACTTCCAATTAAGTTAAAATTTCAAAATTTTGTCCCCAGTTAAGCCTGTTTTGAAATAAAATAATTAACAGTTATTATGCCACATCAATATATATATATATATAAATATATGTATAACCACAAAAGATGATCATAAGCTACTCCCCCCAAACCCCCCCCCCCCTCCATTAAAATTTGTTTGGAAAAAAAACCCAATTCTGTGAATAAAGTAGAAAGATACAAAAGGTGAAAATCTACCTCATAAACACAATTTGATTTATCAAGGCTATTTTATTTAATGCTTGTTTTATTTTTCAGTTTTATTTAATGTTTGCTTTATTTTTCAGTTTTATTTAATGTTTGTTTTTTATTTTTCAGTCACACATTCACAATATTGATGCTGAAGATCATGATAGTAATGAAAAGAAATTACACAAGTACCTGTTGATTGTGGACACTTCTCTAAAACCAGGTTTCATTTAATTTTAAAATTGGTGTCATCAGATTTTGGTTACAAAGTTCCATTTAATCAAGTTCAAACTTTCTAAAATTCTAAAATGGAGATCCATGGTCTGTGGAGTCTGAGCCCTGGAGATGCAGTCAAACCTATATTCAAGAGGTCACTTTTGGGGAAAAGAAAAAATGGTCTTACAAGACAATTGAACTCTTAAAAGAGGATCAATTTATATGAAATTTTCTATGATAGGACAAGTAAAGGTGACATTTAAATACATGTTTTTCTGTACTCATTATAAACATAGGCTGCATTGGGGGAGGGGGGGGGGGGAAATTATAAGAATCTACTATAGAAATTTTTAGTTTTCCAAGACCAATAATTCAGCTTGCAAATATAACTGGTAAAGGGAAAAAAATCTATTGTCTATGTGTTGGCCGTAAAATTCATTTGCGTAGAAATTACTGTTCACGATTAAATAACAAATACTCGAAAGCTTGCAACTGGACATTCTGGATAATCTTGATGATGTATAAATGTATACATGACTTTAATATATTCATGTGTACTAAAGAATTTGACAGTATTTTAAATGTTATTCTTTAATTTTATGATATTTTAATCGTACATATTGCAAATATTATTCTAAGGACTGTGTCTTTCTTGTGTTATCTCTTTGTTCGAGTCTAATGGTTAGTGTGCTCGCCTCGAGTGCATTAGATCTTGGGTTCGAACCAAGGAGTATAGAATTGGAATTTGTTGCTTCCTTGCTAACCACACAGCAGTAAGGAGAAAAAGCAAAGACTGATTGGTTTGTAATCGAGATAATGTGTCAGAGTGGGGTGACATGTCTATCTGCTGACTGTTGTTTCAGTGAGTAAGCACTATAAAAATCATATTGGTATATAAAGTACAAAGTCATCATTTCATTGAAAATTAACTTGTTCTCACCATGATAAAGCTGAAAAATTGTGTTAACATTAAACAACAATCACTCACTCACTCACTCACTCACTCTAATCACTTATGAGTGTCTTTCTTGTGTTGTCTCTTTGTTCGAATACATCTACACATCAAATCCTATTATAATTGTCAGGATGCTACAATTTGCCCTGATTTTTAGCTTTTTTGATGTTACGCGACTAACCACCAATACTGTGCACAGCATCAGTGTCTAAGACTTCCTGGTTTTTTTTTTCAGGAGTGAGCTGTGAAAGAGGTGCATTGATCTATCTACAGTTGATAGGGAAGGTAACCAAATCAGCTCTTTTCAGATTAGACGTATTGATGGATGATGAATTTATCTTCCAAGCTGGAAGCAAAGATATATTTCTCATCAAAACCAGAGGTATATTTCTGTAATTTTTCCTCTTACTAAATTTTTTTTCATGCAGAAAATAAATACAATTGTTAAAGTACAAAAAAGACTTATGTCTATGATATGACAGACTACCGGTATATAGAAATAAATGAAGAAAAAGCTATATACTATATATTAACTGATTTCCTGTCTTTTTGGAATGAAAGATTTGAAAATAAGATGTGTTAAGCTTGGTTTAAACAACTAGAAAATGAACTGGTTAAATAAAACTTGTTTGATTATTCTGAAAATTGTGACTGATATTTATGATATAATTTCAGAATATCTTGGTAGAATCCTAGAAGTGATAATAATGAACAGTAATGAAAAATGGTAAGTTATCTATCATTCAGGTTATTTTTAACTGCTGTACCATAGCTCTTATGGTCTTATTTTTGTGATCATAGATCACCAAAAAAAAAGAAGATCCAATTAAGCCTGTTGATTTTAGTACAAACTAGATGTCATCAACATTCTTTTTAATGAATTTTAACTTGTTCTCGCCATGATATTGCTGAAAAATTGCTCAGTTGGTGTTAAATGGCAATCGCTCATTTACTCTTAGAAAAGGTGTCCTTAAGCATATAGGTGTAATGCATAACTACAAATTACTGGTAAACTTATTTGTTGAACTTTAGAAATAATTTACCTGATAAACAACCAATCAATTTATAAATTTGTTATGTTTTATAGTGTTATTTCTTTTGATAGTTTTTGTGAATTTAATTTGCGTACTGGATCATATTGTGAGGGTTGGCATTTGGATAGCACTTTCATGACTGTATCTTTTCACTAAGAGGGGAGTTTTGGGTCCATAAAACAAGTTTAACCCTGCCACTTTTTATTGAAGTGCCTGAACCAAGACAGGAAAGTGAGCTGTCATGTATTTGTGTATAGGTGTATCAATTTTTGATTTTGCCTCTCTTTCTACCAATTTTCTATTGGATTTTGGAACTGTTCCGACAGTGTGGTATTTTCTATTTTTCATTTTATTTCAAAATCAAGTTTATTCTCACTAATTATTTAGATAAGATTAGCCGTGGGAAATGCTGTTTATTACCTGTGATCACATTATGGTGGTATAGATTGTATTATTTTATGATATCCCAGATTGGTTCTGAATATTTAAGAAATAAGTCATGGAAGCCATATTGTATTGTGAGTTTTAACATGGGTTCGCAGGATATTAGTATTTTATCATGAGCGGCAGCGAGCGATAAAATTTACTAATATCCTGCAAACCAATTTTAAAACTCACAACACAGTATGGCTTCCATTAATTATTTTGATTCTGATATTTCTAACAGTACAAATACGGTAATACACTTTGATGAAAAAGGCTGTAATATAAATTTATGTTAGTGGGCAGGGTCGCACACAATTTGTGCGCCACAGATTGGCTGTTCTATCTTTCATCCTGCCGAATTCGAGCAGTTGATAACTCATCAACATCCGCTGTTACGATGTGAAGGTTTTAGTTCAAACAATATTTATTTCATGAAATTTCAAGATTCATTCAAGGTTTTATTAATGGAACAGTTGTAGCAATAATATTGTGTTTTCACATTTTAATTACACATGGCATTTTATTAAGTTTTGGATTGATTTTTTTGGTGTTTTAACGCCACTTTCAGCAATATTTCAGCTATATCATGGCGACCGGTTTTAGTGGTGGAAGAAGCCGGAGTGCCCGGAGAGAACCACCGACCATGGGCATGCAACTGGTAAACTTTATCACTTGCGGCTGCGAGTCGAGTGCACCCTTTTTTGTAATTTATAAAGCCTGACACGAACCCATGCCGTATTGGTGATAGGCTTGCATGAGTTGTTAGGTAATCCAGCTACCTAACTCATTGAGCCACCCGCACCCTTTAGTTTTGGATATGTTGATGACATTTCAGTTTTAATGTTAACAGCAGTGTAAATAATTTTATTGTGTGATTTTATCACTTTGCTTAAATGTGTGGACCATGCATGTGGTAATGAGAATTTATGAAGAGATACATCATTGGTTTGTTTACAAAGCAAAAGAATGAATCATATTAGAATTTGTGGTAAATTTGTGTTGACATTTCCGACCAGAAGTTGACATTTCGTGACCTTTAATCTCAAACTTGAAATGAAATTTGTTTCATATGCTCTTTTACATTATGTATATTACATATTAATTTTGTTGTTATGTCAATAAAGTAATTATGAAAATTCATATGTGTGCCTGCAATAGATTTATTGTTATTTGACATGATGGATAAATACCCATTACATACATAGTGTGGTGGTACAAGACTTTGTATCAGGTCGAGTCTGTTGTGTGAACGAGTATCACTACGAGTCGCTATTGCAATGCGGTTAGTTCACGCAACAGACAAGACCTGATACACAGTCTTGTACCACCACACTATGTATGTAATAAGTTTATCTAACATTTCAATATAAACGAATTTTAAACAAATAGCAAGGGTTGAATTAAAATGTGTACAATACTCTGAGGGAGACTACATTTTGTGCATGACATTATTTTTTCCGTTCATTCACCAACGTCAGGTTACTGTGTTTTGTCTCACATTCCAATGGTATGACGTCATGTCAAAGTAGTTTGGCAGAGAACGTCTCGTGCAACGTCGCGCCATTCTTTTATCACCACAGTGTGGTGATACAACATCTTGTATCAGACACCTTGTATCAGACAGGCGACTTTCATTAATTTCAAAGGAAAACGTATATAATGTTAGATAAAGATAATTACGCAAAATAATTTGCTAAGCAGGAATTGGGGCGTGTCGTGACATCCTCTTACAGTTTGTAAACAACTGCCAGTAAGCAAAAACACATTGCCCAGAGTACAGACATGTTATGTTCACCTGACCCTTTTCCTAAATTGCAGATTGCTATTTCACTTAAATTTAATTAAGAAGAGTTTGAAGATACCAAGTACAGACAACACAATGGCCAAAACAAAATAAACAAAAGGACAAACAACGATCTGCAAAACATACACATAAAATTAAAGATCGAGTAACACGAACCCTACTAAAAACCGGGGGGTGAACTCATTTTACATACAATTGCATTAGCAGTTAACATTTAAGCTATTTTCTGGTAATATTTATTGTCATATATTGTGTGAAGATGCTGTTGCTGCAGCCCTGCACTTTAATGGAAGAAGAAGAAAAATCTGACTTTCAAGGAATTTGTCCTATTTTTGGATTAAAGTAATGTTTTCTTTTATTGTTAACATATTTTTGAGATAAGAAATCACTGACCTACAGGTTCACTGAGATTTTATATTTTGTTGATTATTATTGAAACTTTATGTGAAATATTTTATGATTGTTTGAAATGATACAAATTTGGTCTCTATTGTTAAATTATCTTATTTTTTAACACTTCTTGTCTAATTTTATATGTTCCAGATATCGTAATAAATTTCTTCTTGGCACAATTCTGGTAACTGGTAAGCAAATGATAAACATTCGTAGCAATATTTATCCTTATTTTTTAAGGACACCAGTCAGAACTGAGGTAGTTAAAGCATCTACAGGAGACAGATTTTTAGTACCAACCAAAGTTATCAACCTTGGATCTAAATCATGTCCAGAAGATGGCATTGTTTATCCTGTAACTGAAAGAAGGTAAGTGGATTTTACAATGTAAAACACTTGACATTAAAAAGAATCTGAATAAATAACATTATTGAAGTCATGATTTGGATTCTGGAAGGAAAACCACATCAATGGTGTAATGATTCACATGCTTACCTTGAGTGTATTAGATCATAGGTTCAAATGAAAATAAATAAAAATGTGTCATTCATATCACTATATATATATATATACAATTCTTTCTTTAATAGCGAAAGTTGTTTTTGTGATATTTAATATACATGTAGGGGTTAGGGTTAGGGTTATGATGTTTAACGGCACTTTCAATAATATTCAGTTATATCTTGGCGAAAACCGCTAACCTACTGCAACTTTATCACATAATGTTGTATCGAGTACACCTGGCCATGAGCCGGATTCTAACTCACTATAATGTATTTATTATACTTTATGCAGTGAAACTTGTCTAAATTGAACCCAAATAAAGTGCAATCCTCTATAAAACATTAAATAGGATCCCAATGTAGAAAATCCTTGTTAATTTAACCTGTATAAACCAAACACCCGTTTATTCGGAACACAAAATCTGGTCCCAAGGAGGTTCGGTTTAGAATGGTGTCACTGTAGAGTGTGTTAAAACTGCATTGGTGGTGTAATGGTTAGCATGTTTGCCATAACTGGTAGATCGTAGGTTCAAACCCCTGTCGGATCAAACCAAAGACTATGAAATTGGTATTTGTTGCTTTTCTGCTAAGTGCACACTGCTGTTTCATTGAGCTAGCACTATGAAAATCCTACAAAGCAGACCTCATCATCATCTCATTGAAAATTAACTTGTTGTTGCCATGATATAGCTGAAAAATTGCTGAGTTTAAACAACAATCACTCACTCACTCTAGTATCATACTGATAATGTATACTTTCATTTTAGTTATGTGCTTTCAGTTTCTCAAGTACCATACTGACAAATGTGTACAGTCAAGCCTGTATTAAAAGGTCACCTGTCGGACAAAGAAAATGTGGTCCTTTAAGACAGATGACCTCTTTAAAGAGATTTAATTCATATGAAATTTTTCTATGCTTAATACAGGTGACTGGATGGGCAGGTTTGACTGTACTTTTATTTTAATTTTATACTTTCAAGTTCTCTAGTACCGTACTGATAAATGTGTACTTTCATTTTCATTTTCTACTCTCAGTTTTTGTAGTACCGTACGGGTGTCCTTGTTGCAGTATCATCATTGGATATCCTTTATAGTAGCAGTCAGATTTGGAGCATTTACTTCCGCTGTCGCCAGCCTGCTCTTGTTTCTTGGACTTACGGTTTTGCTCGTAGGAACATTGATTGGTTATATTGTATTCGCCCCTGTATCTGGGGAGTCAGTCCAGTTTTACGTTTCCATGTTGGCACACACTAGTTACATAACAGTGTTAACTTTCATATTAGTTGGATTATTAGAACTAATCTTTCGAAATATTAGGACAGGTTGTTTAGCAGATATTGAAACATTTAAACTTGAAATGTTTGAAGGTGAGGATAAACCAAAGAATTTAAGAACTAAGTATAATTATGTGGAATGGAAGAAATACAATATTGATGGTAAAAACCAACCAAAGAATACATCAGCCAACAAGGATTTGTTAAAACCTTACATTGAGATTGAAAGCATGGCAAGTTCAGTTTCTATAATTGATGAATATCAATTACACAAATTGGTGTCAGAAGAGGGATCCTTAAAGAAGAAGAAAGATTTGAAAACTGTTTGTAAAACAACAGGATTATATTTAGATGATTTACATTTAGGCAAAAGTGACAAAGATTTTGATCAAATAAGTGAAAATAAAAGTGAAACATCCTCCAAAAAAGACTTGCAAGATATGGATAAGAAATTTACATCTGAATTTGATCAGTTGTATGGAAGTGGTGATTTATCAGAACAAACATTTCATGATTATGTCAATAAAGACAATCAAATGCCATTATATACACCCTGTGATACACAATTACATCCAATTATCAGTCCAATGGCAAGGGGAGATAATATGGAACTAACATTAGCAAAAGGAGATATTAATGTAATATTAGACGATGATAATCATATTAATCAAGACTGTCAATCGCCATTGGTTACACACAGTGATACATCATTAGTGCCAGGGGCATGGAATGATAATTTGGATCAAACATCACTGACAAGGGGGGATAATTCTATGTTAGACAACTTGGACCAGGACTCATCTACAAAGGGAGATAATTCCATGTCAGAAAGCTGGGACCCAGTTTTATTTACAAAGGCAGATGATTCAATTTTCAACAAACTTTACCAACATTCATTAACAAAGGCAGATAATTCAATGTCAGAAAGCTGGGATCCAATTTTATTTACAAAGGCAGATGATTCAATTTTTGACAGACTGCACCAACATTCATTTACAGAGGCAGATAATTCTATGTCAGAAAACTTGGACCAAGATTTATTTATAAAGGAAAATATTTCTATGCCAAACAACTTGGACCAGCATTCATCTACAAATGCAGATAATTCCATGTCAGAGAACTTGGACAAAGATTTATTTATAAAGGCAGATAATCCCATGTCAGAAAGCTGGGACCCAGTCTTATTTACAAAGGCAGATGATTCAATTTTCGACAAACTTTACCAACATTCATTAACAAAGGCAGATAATTCATTGTCAGAAAGCTGGGATCCAATTTTATTTACAAAGGCAGATGATTCAATTTTCGACAGACTGCACCAACATTCATTTACAGAGGCAGATAAGTTTATGTCAGATAACTTAGACCAACATTCATGTACAACAGAGGATATTTCTATACCAGAAAACTTGGACCAACATTCATCTACAAATGCAGATAATTCCTTGCCAGAAAACTTGAACCAACTTTCATTTACAAAGGGAGATAATTTCTTGTCAGACAACTTGGAGCAGGACTCATCTACAAATGCAGATAATTCCATGTCAGAAAACTTGGAACAACATTCATTTACAAAAGGAAATAATTCCATGCCAGAAAACTTGGACCCACATTCATCTACAAAGACAGATAATTCCTTGCCAGAAAACTTGGACCAGCATTCATCTACAAAGACAGATAATTTCTTGCCAGAAAACTTGGACCAACATTCCTGTTCAAAGGTAGATAATTCTATATTAGAAAACTTGGACCTGCATTCATCTACAAAGGCAGATAATTCTGTGTCAGAAAATTTGGACCAACATTCATTTACAAAGGGAGATAATTCTATGTCAGAAAACTTGGACCAACATTCATTTACAACAGAAGATAATTCTATGCCTGAAAACTTGGACCAGCATTCATTTACAAAGAGAGATAATTCTATGTCAGAAAACTTGGATCAACATTCATTTACAAAGGGAGATAATTCTATGTCAGAAAGCTGGGACCCAATTTTATTTACAAATGCAGATGATTCCATTTTTTACAGACTGCACCAACATTCATTTACAACAGAAGATAATTCTATGTCAGAAAACTTGGACCAACATTCATCTACAAAGACAGATAATTCTATGTCAGAAAACTTGAACCAACAGTCATTTACAAAGGGAGATAATTCTATGCCTGAAAACGTGGACCAGCATTCATTTACAAAGACAGATAATTCTATGTCAGAAAACTTGAACCAACAGTCATTTACAAAGGGAGATAATTCTATGTCAGAAAATTTGGACCAGCAATCATTTACAAAGGGAGATAATTCTATGCCTGAAAACGTGGACCAGCATTCATTTACAAAGACAGATAATTCTCTGTCAGAAAACTTGGACACACATTCATTTACAAAGGGAGATAATTCTATGTCAGACAACTTGGACCAACATTCATTTGCAACAGAAGATAATTCTATGCCTGAAAATTTGGACCAACAGTCACTTACAAAGGCAGATAATTCTATGTCAGAAAACTTGGACCAACATTCATCTACAAAGATAGATAATTCTATGCCTGAAAACTTGGACCAACATTCATTTACAATGGCAGACAATTCTATGCATAAAAACTTGGACCAACATTCATCTACAAGGACAGATAATTTTATGCCTGAAAACTTAGACCAACATTCATTTACAATGACAGATAATTCTATGTCAGAAAACTTGGACCAGCATTCATTTACCAAGGCAGATAATTCTACGCCTGAAATCTTGGACCAGCATTCATTTACAAAGGGAGATAATTCTATGTCAGAAAACTTGGACCAACATTCATTTACAAAGAGAGATAATTCTATGTCAGAAAACTTGGACGAACGTTCATTTACAAAGGCAGATAATTCTATGCCTGAAAACATGGACCAACATTCATCTACAAAGGCTATGTCGAATAGCTGGGACCCAATTTTATTTACACATGCAGATGATTCCATTTTCGACAGACTGCACCAACATTCATTTACAGAGGCAGATATTTCTATGTCAGAAAACTTGGAGCAGGACTCATCTACAAAGACAGATAATTCTATGCCTCAGAACCTGGACCAGCATTCATCTACAAGGACAGATAATTCTATGCCCAAAAACTTGGATCAACATTCATTTATAAAGGCAGATAATTCTATGCCTGAAAACTTGGACCAACATTCATCTACAAAGGCAGATAATAATATGCCTGAAAATTTGGACCAACATTCATTTACAAAGGAAGATAATTCTATGCCTGAAAGCTTGGATCAACATTCATTTACAAAGGAAGATAATTATATGCCTGAAAGCTTGGATCAACATTCATTTACAAAGGCAGATAGTTCTATGACTGAAGACTTGGACCAACATTCATTTACAAAGGAAGATAATTCCTTGCCAGAAAACTTGGATCAGCATTCATTTACAAAGGCAGATAATTCTATGCCAGAAAACTTGGACCAACATTCATATACAACAGAAGATAATTGTATGCATGAAAACTTGGACCAGCATTCATCTACAAAGGCAGATAATTCTATGCCAGAAAACTTGGACCAACATTCATATACAACAGAAGATAATTGTATGCATGAAAACTTGGACCAATATTCATTTACAACAGAGGATAATTATATGCATGAAAACTTGGACCAGCATTCATCTACAAAGGCAGATAATTCTATGCCTGAAAACTTGGTCCAGCATTCATTTACAAAGGCAGATAATTCTATGTCAGAAAACTTGGACCAACATTCATTTACAAAGAGAGATAATTCTATGTCAGAAAACTTGGACCAACATTCATTAACAAAGGCAGATAATTCTATGTCAGAAAACTTGGAGCAACATTCATTTACAAAGAGAGATAATTCTATGTCAGAAAACTTGGACCAACATTCATTTACAAAGGCAGATAATTCTATGTCAGAAAACTTGGACGAACGTCCGTTTACAAAGGCAGATAATTTTATGCCTGAAAACATGGACCAACATTCATCTAATAGCTGGGACCCAATTTTATTTACAAATGCAGATGATTCCATTTTCGACAGACTGCATCAACATTCATTTACAGAGGCAGATAATTCTATGACTGAAGACTTGGACCAACATTCAATGATAAAGGGAGACAATTTTATGCCTGAAAACTTGGATCAGCATTCATCTACAATGACAGATAATTCTATGTCAGAAAAGTTGGACCAGTATTCATCTACAATGACAGATAATTCTTTGCCTGAAAACTCGGTCCAACATTCATTTACAAAGGCAGATAATTCTATGCCTGAAAACTTGGATCACCATTCATTTACAAAGGCAGACAATTCTATGCCTGAAAACTTGGGCCAGCATTTATCTACAAAGACAGATAATTCTATATCAGAAAACTTGGAACAACCTTCATCTACAATGACAGACAATTCTTTGCCTGAAAACTTGGTCCAACATTCATTTACAAAGGCAGATAATTCTATGCCTGAAAACCTGGATCAACACTCATTTATGAGAGCAGATAAATTCATGGATCAGGACTCATTTTCAAAGGGAGATAATTCCATGTCAGAAAGTTGGGACCCAATTTTATTTACGAAAGCAGATGATTCCATTTTCAACAAATTGCATCTACATTCATTTACAAGGGGAGATAATTCTATGTCAGAAAGCTGGGACCCAATTTTATTTACAAAGGCAGATGATTCCATTTTCGACAAACTTTGCCAACAGTCATTTACAAATGCCGATATTTCTATGTCAGACAACTTGGACCAGCATTCATTTACAAAGACAGATAATTCTATGCCAGAAAACGTGGATCAACTCTCATTTACGAGGGCAGATAAATTCATGGACCAGGATTCATTTTCAAACGGAGATAATTCAATGTCAGAAAGCTGGGACCCACTTTTATTTATGAAAGCAGATGATTCCATTTTCAACAAACTGTATCAGCACTCATTTACAGAGACAGATAATTCCATGTCAGAAATTTGGGACCCAATTTTGTTTACGAAAGCAGATGATTCAATTTTCAGCAAACTGTACCAAAATTCATCTACAAGGGGAGATAATTCCATGTCAGAAAACTTGGACCAACATTCAATTACAAAGGCAGATGATCCAAAAGATGAAATAAGTGGTAAGATTACAAAGGGGCGACATTATAGAAGGGGATTAATGTATAATATATACATTAATCCCCTTCTATAATGTCGCCCCTTCTGCAATGAAAAGTGACCTTGTAAGGGGGGACAATTTAGTAGTATTTTTCTACCCGAGTGCTTCTTATTTCTGGCCTGATAATTTGATGATGGACTACTGTATACATGTTTCTGGCACTTACCAAAGTGAAAAAAAATGGAAAATTTACAAAATGACATTGAAAATGTTAACTCAGTCCAGATGGATATGAGTGATGCAGGAACACAACGTGTTAACTCAATCTAGATGTGTGATATAGACACTCAACATTTGAACTCAATTCAGATAAGTGTTACAGGCACTCAACTCATTTACATTATGGTAATTTTTTTCAATTAATTAATAATTATGATGTTTAATTTTATGCAGACTAAAACACAACAAAGTGTAGCAAATCCACCTTTTTTATGCCTGAGTCGTATTTTATTAAATTGGGTTTGTTTATATTGTTCTTACTATGTTCTAGTCAGGTCAAAGGTCAAACCAATGACTATAAAATTGGTATTTGCTGCTTCTCTGCTAATCATGCAGCATTAAGGAGTAAGAGCAAAGACTGGTTGACTCGGAATCAGGATAATGTGTCAGAGTGGGGTGGCATGTCTATCCACAGACTTGTTTCAGTAAGGTAGCACTATAAAAATCCAACTAAGTGTGTTGATCTAGTACAAAGCGGACCTCACCATTATCTCATTGAAAATTAACTTGTTCCCGCCATGATATAGCTGAAAAATTGCTGAGTTGGTATTAAACAACAATCACTCAATCACTCACATTAAATTGTACAATTTGTTTTTCAGGTTCAGAAAGTAGGACAAGCTTTGAGAAATTTATAATGGAGTGGAATGAATTGCCTCGCCTGTATGAAGAACAAATCAAAAGAGAATGCATTTCATTTCTGAAACTTCTCGTCAGAAACATCGGTAATAAGCAGAAATATTTAACAGAGAAGATTCAAAATGGTGATACTACATGTTTTACTGGATTAGAATTTGTCATTAGAAAATGGTGTGATGTTCTGAGAATAGAAAGCTATAAAGTTATCATTAGATTAGCTTTCCAGAAAGGTAAGAAACATTTTTTTTGATTTATACACATCATTATATAAGATAGGGGAAAAAAAGAATGTTCTATTTTATTTCAACAATTTTGACTTTTGTCTTTTCAGAGTTATTTCCCCTTAATACACTTTGGTCTGCATATTACAGTTTTTGCTTTTTATTCTTTAATTATTAACAAAAATGAATATTATACAAATATGTCTAATAGAGTGAAACCCGTCTAATCTAAATCTCCTTGAGGCTATCTTTTGAGTTCGGAATAGACAGGTGTTTTATTTATACAGGTTAAATTAACACAGATTCTGTACTTGGGACTTTATTTAATGTTAGGTTTATACAGGATCTGGATTATTCAGGGCTAGGTTTATATATGTTTCACTGTACATCTCAATAACAGGCATATTATGTTGGTATGGGGGAGTCATGATCATATGTTAGTTGGATTTACAACTACCTATGCAATCAATGCCTATCAGTGAGATGTACTCGATACAACATTATGTAATAAAGTTTGTCAGTAACTTGCGGTGGGTCAGTGGTTTTCTCCGGACACTAAGATTTCCTGAAAGCTGACAGACATCATATAGCTGAAATATTGTTGAAAGTGGTGTTAAACACCATAACCCAAACCCTTCCCACTGTTGATATGGGGATGAGCCAGTGTACAGCTATAGACAATCCAGCTATTTAATGGTTTCATTAGGATTTGACAAAGCAGGAAAGAAATTACAATGAACCCAGGGATAAAACTTACCAGAGGCCCACCAGTAGCCTAAGAATACAAATTAGTGTTTCTTTATAATAAATAAATAAATCTTTTCTATTGAATTTTGGGAACTGTTCGTGAAGTGTGGTATTTTTTTTGTTTTTCATTTTATTCTGTTTTAATTTCAGGGATATCACAGGTTGTATTACAACACAACATAGACTTATATCCACATTCCATTGAACCCATAAAGACCTCTACCTTTCAACATATCAGTACCATTATCAGACATTGTTTTGATAAATTCGTCAATAAGCAGAGGCTAACTAATGCAGACATAGAAGAAATAGCTTGCATGGTGGTGGTGAGATTGTACAACATGGCAGAGAGTCTGGTTCAGATGATTTTGTTACCTCCTAGTAAGACTTGTTAATCAATAGTCCCCCCTCTTTTAAAGCCCCTGTCACCAAAGGTTAAACCTCCTCTGAAACCACTGAAACCAAATTAACCCAATAACTAATAAAATATATCGTCATATTTGTGATATCAATCAATGTTTTTGTCTTTAGTCATTTGTTAATAAAAAGGCCTTTATATTGTGACATATGTATAATTTTCATTTGAAGATTGGACATTTTTCTTCATAAACTCTCTAAAACTGCTTTCACACACTTTCTGTTTCTAAGACAACCTTTTTTCTTATTAAATGTTTCATCTTTAGGATCAAAATCAGTTTGTCAGTGACTTGCGGCAGGTCAGTAGTTTCCTCCGGGTACTCGTGTTTCCTCCACCAATAAAACTGACAACAACGATATAACTGAAATATTGTTGAAAGTAGCGTTAAACACCATAATCCTAACCCTAACCCATGTTGACTATTTTCAGGTAATTTACGGTACAAGATAGAAGAGGGATTACTAGATGGATCAGAATCATTGTTTTCTTTAAATGAAAGTTTGATGCGAGATCAGCCGAAAACTGAATCGGACTCGGGTAAGATAAATATCTGACATCATAGCATAGATGACCGTGAAGTACTCAGATGTCCAAGTGAAATAAAAACCGGTATTTCACCCAGTGAAACAAAAACATTTATTTTATTGTGATGTCACTCTACCAATTTCATCACAATTGAAAATATCATTGGGCATCTGACATTGAAAAACAAGTTCCTTTTTAGTTCACCTGGACCAAAGGTTCATGTGAACTATTGCCATCACTTGGCGTCTTTCGTCTGTAAACTTTTCACATTTCAAGCTTCTTCTCCGAAACCACTGGGCCAATTGGAACCAAACTTAGCAGGAATGTTCCTTGGATGGTCCTCTACAGTTGGATATTCAACATGGCTGCCAGGACCAATAATATGCTCTGATCGGCTGAAATTTCAAAGATCTTCTTCTCTGAAACTAATGAACTGACTGAACCCAAACTGTAAATGAATGATCATTGGAATGTCCTTTACCAAGTTTCTGTTTTTTATGCCGATTGGAAATCCAAGATGGCCGCCACCACAGAACATAGATTAACATTGAACCCTATGGAAAAATTTTCAAATGCCTTCTTTTCAGAAACTACAAATATGATTAAAGCCAAACTGTACATGAAGGTTCATTGGATGGTTCTCTACAAACTTTAGGATTTTTGTTCCGATATGAAATTCAAAATGGCAGCTATGGCAGGACTTAGTTTAACATTGGACCCTATGGGAAAAATGTTTCAAAACGCTTCTTCTCTGAAACCACTTGGACAATTGAAACCAAACTGCCCAGGAATGTTCATTGGAAGGTCCTCTACAAAGTTTCTGTTTTTTATGCCAATCGGGAATCCAAGATGGCCACCACTGCAGGACATAGATTAACATTGGACCCTATGGGAAAATGTTCAAATGCCTTCTTCTTAGAAACTACAAATATGATTAAAGCCAAACTGTACAAGAATGTTCATTGGATGGTCCTCTACAAACATTAGGTTTTTTGTTCCGATATGAAATTCAAAATGGCGGCTACGGCAGGACTTAGTTTAACATTGGACCCTATGGGAAAAATGTTTCAAAATGCTTCTTCTCTGAAACCACTTGGACAATTGAAACCAAACTGCCCAGGAATGTTCATTGGAAGGTCCTCTACAAAGTTTCTGTCTTTTATGCCGATCGGGAATCCAAGATGGCCACCACTGCAGGACATAGATTAACATTGGACCCTATGGGAAAATGTTCAAATGCCTTCTTCTCAGAAACTACAAATATGATTAAAGCCAAACTGTACATGAATGTTCATTGGATGGTCCTCTACAAACTTTAGGTTTTTTGTTCCGATATGAAATTCAAAATGGCGGCTACGGCAGGACTTAGTTTAACATTGGACCCTATGGGAAAAATGTTTCAAAACGCTTCTTCTCTGAAACCACTTGGACAATTGAAACCAAACTGCCCAGGAATGTTCATTGGAAGGTCCTCTACAAAGTTTCTGTTTTTTATGCCAATCGGGAATCCAAGATGGCCACCACTGCAGGACATAGATTAACATTGGACCCTATGGGAAAATGTTCAAATGCCTTCTTCTCAGAAACTACAAATATGATTAAAGCCAAACTGTACATGAATGTTCATTGGATGGTCCTCTACAAACTTCAGGTTTTTTGTTCCGATATGAAATTCAAAATGGCGGCTACGGCAGGACTTAGTTTAACATTGGACCCTATGGGAAAAATGTTTCAAAACGCTTCTTCTCTGAAACCACTTGGACAATTGAAACCAAACTGCCCAGGAATGTTCATTGGAAGGTCCTCTACAAATTTTCTGTTTTTTAATGCCAATCGGGAATCCAAGATGGCCACCACCGCAGGACATAGATTAACATTGGACCCTATGGGAAAATGTTCAAATACCTTCTTCTCAGAAACTACAAATATGATTAAAGCCAAACTGTACATGAATGTTCATTGGATGGTCCTCTACAAACTTTAGGTTTTTTGTTCCGATATGAAATTCAAAATGGCGGCTACGGCAGGACTTAGTTTAACATTGGACCCTATGGGAAAAATGTTTCAAAACGCTTCTTCTCTGAAACCACTTGGACAATTGAAACCAAACTGCCCAGGAATGTTCATTGGAAGGTCCTCTACAAAGTTTCTGTTTTTTATGCCAATCGGGAATCCAAGATGGCCACCACTGCAGGACATAGATTAACATTGGACCCTATGGGAAAATGTTCAAATGCCTTCTTCTCAGAAACTACAAATATGATTAAAGCCAAACTGTACATGAATGTTCATTGGATGGTCCTCTACAAACTTCAGGTTTTTTGTTCCGATATGAAATTCAAAATGGCGGCTACGGCAGGACTTAGTTTAACATTGGACCCTATGGGAAAAATGTTTCAAAACGCTTCTTCTCTGAAACCACTTGGACAATTGAAACCAAACTGCCCAGGAATGTTCATTGGAAGGTCCTCTACAAATTTTCTGTTTTTTAATGCCAATCGGGAATCCAAGATGGCCACCACCGCAGGACATAGATTAACATTGGACCCTATGGGAAAATGTTCAAATACCTTCTTCTCAGAAACTACAAATATGATTAAAGCCAAACTGTACATGAATGTTCATTGGATGGTCCTCTACAAACTTCAGGTTTTTTGTTCCGATATGAAATTCAAAATGGCGGCTACGGCAGGACTTAGTTTAACATTGGACCCTATGGGAAAAATGTTTCAAAACGCTTCTCTGAAACCACTTGGACAATTGAAACCAAACTGCCCAGGAATGATCATTGGAAGGTCTTCTACAAAATTTATGTTTTTTATGCCGATTGGAAATCCAAGATGGCCGACACCGCAGGACATACAGATCCCTCCAAGTGTATCAACGATCATACTCTCAGGTCGGACACAGAGTTTTGTCGCACTTCACTCTTAAAATTGTCCGACAAAATCCTCCCAGGTCGGAGTGAGAGTCTCCACTCTCAGATAGTTAAACTGTAAACAGGAAACGTCCCCAAATTCTGCTAACCAATAAATTCGTGCATAAAGAAACATGCGTATCTTAGTAAAGCTGAAGTAAATGAGTGATATACAGTACGGAAAGTATAGATATGTTAACGGCTGTCACAGGCGATATATACAATAATATCCATGAATAAAATGTATTAACATGCAGTACCCATGTTTTAAGTGCACTAGAAGTGAATATTAATATATCCCTTATGTACTCGTGACAATTGATGCCTTCACAGTAGGGGCTCTTCCTGTATATTGGTTACATCCTGTATATTACAACTGACAGCTAATGCATGACAAACAATTTTAATCAGCCATCTTTATCATAAAATACATTTTTTTAATCTTTATTTTGATGATGGCACCTAATTCCCATCACCTAATCCAAATTAGTATAGTAGAGGAGTACCGTATTTTTCGGACGATAAATCTAGATAAAAATGACGATTTTGTTTACAGTACAAAAAATGTATACCTTTATTTTGCTGTAGGTTTATTTCTGAATAAGAAGACTCGTATCATCGATGTTCTTGGTGTTATTTTTTTATAAATAAAGCAATAAAAGTATACTAACAGGGGGTGCAATTCTGGGGATAAAATATTCAACATCCGAAAAAATCAATATTCAATGATTGAAGTGTTAGCGAAAATCAGTTCAATATTGTATTTTATAATAAAATATATACTATAAAAAAATGTATCTTGTTATTATCACAAAATATCTAAATATAGCTATAGCCTTCCATCAAACACGAGCATGCGCACGTGGTTGTAGTAAAAAATGGTGGTTGCAATACATCTCACAGTAAACGTGTAGAACAAGCTTTTTATACTAAATAGACTGGAAAATAATTTATATCAATTTCGTTACTTAAAGGGAAACTTCACAATTTTTTACATGTTAGCTAAATATGTTCCTGGTGATATAAAATACATATTCACAAAGTTTTATTGACATATTTCCACAAATAACGAAGCAAATCGCAAATTTGTAATTTTAATTTCTAAATTTTCAACTAGTTTGTGACGTTTTAAACTAAAAATGCATCGTGGGATTGAAATTTAAAGTCTGGGTCGCTGATGTTAAATTTGCTTCATTTAAAGCGCTCAGAGGACTGTAATTTAAATCTAATAACCGTTGGGAAATTAAATACTGAAGTGAACAGCTATTTTAAATAAACAAAATGTTTCATTTCCTTTATATTTACAACGGAAAGAGTGTTTTACAACAGTCACCTATATTCGTTATATATCGGATCCCTTTTACAATTATGTTCATTTTGTTTTACTGCTAATGTGCTGAAAATTATAATGGATAATTTTGACAACGCGTAACTTGTGTATTGATTTCTAGATTCTGTTTTAATCCCTTTTTTTATAATCATTATTCGGCATGCTGTTTACTGTTATTTTGATCTCTGCATGTAGATGTCCGCTTGGGTGTTTTCTAGCCGGAGGGTAAAATTATACAGGTGTAAAATTCAAGGTGACCGGATTAATCAAATGGGAATTTGAATACACACTATTTGCTTTCCATGACGAGTTGATATCGTTTATTATCTATTAAAGATAAAATATTCTTAAAACATTAGAATAAATATAATGTTGAAATAACAGGAACAATTTATGTTTTAGATGATAAAAAAGTATACACCATCCTTGAAATTATAAGTTTTCATTAAGAGAGGCGCCAAATTGGTCTTACTATATATAGCTGTCTCATCATAATAATTTAACGATCGATGTTCATAAAAGATGTTTTAATTTTAATTTTAATCAAAGGATTATGATTTTACTCAATCATTATTTTAACAGTCGGTGTTCATAAAAGATGTTTTAATTAATTTAATTTAATCAAATGATTATGATTTTACTCAATCAATATTTCTTTACTTTTCTTTTGTTCAACGCGTGTTGTTTGTTTGGGAACATTTCTATATAAAGCACCGAAATTAACGTTTTAGTTATAGCTTAAATATGTCGAGCTCAGGTACGGAAAGTGACTCTAGCGCCTCAAGTGATGTAGATTTCGACGACTATGGAGAGTTCGGTTACCAACTTGAACCAGAATATATGAAGATGAAATCAGACAAATGGAAGAGGCAGCGACTGCCCAATGTCGGGAAATAGAGAACAACCCACATCAGAACGACACAAATTTGATATCCACTGATACATTTATTCATTTAGACAAAGTTCAGAAGAGATCATGATCATGAGTGGTATAAACAGATGAAGGGCAGTCAAAAATTAAAAAGAGATTAGGCCACACCAGATTTACTTCTTGTTCATCGGATTTTGTGCTAAAAACGTTGTCCAGAGCGAGCAAGTGATTTAAAAATGTTAATTTCTTTTCCTTTTTTTGCTTGTCATTTTTGATGAGCGAAGCGTAAAATATTATGCGAAAAATATATTTCTTATATTTTTCATGTATTTTCAGAAGCGAGAGACCATATTTTAATTTTAAATATTTTATTCTTCAATAAATTAAGGCAAATAATTCCTGAAGTAAGAAGTGAAATGTGGGATTTACTTATTTTTATCTTCATTCAAAAAATGACAGGTACATTCACACCGATTCACTCAGCAGGGTACCTAATATTGCGTAATGAGTTTAGGTCCACACAGGAAATCACCAGGCAGAATATACAAGTGTCATTTTACATCCGGTCGAGGGGCCTCTTACCGAATACCTGAATACATGTGTCACAATATTTGGCAATAATCAGAAACGCAATGCACATTTTGTGACCCGTTAACTAACTAAAATTTTACCCCTAAGGGTTGAAGGCATGTACAAGGAATATATACAAACAACGTACACAAGTCAAATAGACAAAAACATAATAAGAACAGAAAATAAAATGAAAACAAATTACGCTACCCGTGACTAGAATAGCAGATGCAATACACATTTTAAAGGTTCTATTAGGTGATCAAAATACACGACCCTGATCACATTGAAGTATACATTAGGAATGGGTGCATATTAATGCACACTGCCGGATCAAGGGGGTGTTCGACAATTTAGTAAAATTCGTGTATAAATTGGGTAAAAATTGGCAAACAAGAGCCTGGCACCCCGTTTTCAAAACTGCTGGATCCGCACTAATGCAGCAATGATTCATGGGCTATTTTCACAAAAAAAATTTGAGATTACCATTGATCGTAAGCTATATTGAATTGTTCATTTTTATCTTGATTTTTTTGTGCCCCATCAGAATGATGTAGCAGCAACCAAAATTATGAAATAAAGCAGGGTGAACAGGGCAGGGTAGAAATTCTTCTTGCAAAATAGACAAAAAACCATTCGTATGCAATTTTTCCTTATAGAAATAGAAATTAAAATAAGTTTATTAACCAATTCAGGGCCCCAGGAGGGCATATACAAATAACAATTATGATTGATACACAACAACAATACATCAAACTAAATATTCACGGTGAAATATCAATAATTGTGATGAACAAATTTTTTATGACTATTCTGAGATTAATCAGAAGGGTCCACCAGTTCGAAAGACGTGATTAAAATAAACAAAATATGTTACACAGAGACATATTATATGTTACGCTTTGTTTTTGTATAATAAACTTATTTATAATACTCATCGTCTGTAATTGTCAAATGAAATCTATTACAAATTATATGTTTACATAATCCTCTCAATTGTATAGCTTCCTACCCTGTAACTTTCTGTGCTTTTAGCTTATGTGTATCTTTATTGTAGTGCATGCACGATCGATTACAAAGTGCGATCTTACTGAATAATGTCATTAAAACAATTTTGCCCCGTAGTATAGGCCTTTTTGGATTTTTTTTTAACGAATTCAGGGCATTGTTCCGATGTCCGTTCTTTTTTTAACTTAATTTCGTAGTTCTTCAATTTTGGAAAAAAATCTTTTGTAAATGTGTCTCATTAAAGACGAACCTTTCCCCCTGATTCATTTGTTTTGCCATAATCTATAGAAGCAAAACGTAAATCTGCAAAAAGTGATTGTGTACTAAATTCATATATTTAGAATAATAAGAAAAATAAAAAGAATTACCATCAAGTTAAACAACCGTACGCCTGACAAACCATATCGACACTGAATGAGGACCCTGGTTTGTCACGCTTGTTTTGGGGCGTGGTGGTATTTAGACGTCACATGATACTTGGTATTGAGATGCTATCAAAATGGCGACTTCCATGTATCGTTGACAGAATTTTAAAATCGATTTCATTCCGTTATCCAACATAATAAAACGCTAATATACGCATAAACATCCATATTTATACATCAGGAAAAACATATAAAAAAATATTTTTTTTGCGAAGTTTCACTTTAATCGATATTTTATTGCAATAATTTATATGAGGCTATGGGTATTTAAACGTCACTTTTCAACAATATTTCAGTTATAAATTGACCTTTGAGCTACCCTTCCTGGCACGAATATGGTGCAAGGTTGAAATACACTAGGGTATTTACGTGAATTAGTACCAGATTGTCGAATACCATATTGTCGATTCCATTTTGCCGAATCCCATATTGCCGACTTTTGTTAAAAATGACAAAATTTCATGATATTATTTTTTATTTAAAAAAAAATATTGATGATGTGTACATATTTTATTGAAAGCAGTAATTTTTCGCACAATTTTAATTAGAAAAACCATAATCAAATGCATACTGATTGTTGAATAGGAGATGCCGATACTCATTACTCAAACAATTGAAGTACAATGGAAAAAATCTACAAATAACTAGTAAATGTTTTTTTTAGAGTTTTACTTCTAAAGAAAGAAAAAAAAATTCCGAAAATTGTCGTTAAATAGCAAATTATTTAGAACTGATTGATGATTTCGGTAATCTAAAAATGAACTAGTACTATACCCACAATATCCTAGCTAGGTGATTATGGTAGATTTTAATAAATGATCGGCAATTAATTAACTCCAAACAAATTTGGGGCGTATTTACAAAACAAAAAATGTGTATTCTCTCATGTTTATACTAGTTATTATTCACAGAGCATATGTTTTGAAATTATTTCTTGGCATCATTCATCTTGACAGAAGTCATGGTTGTCTGCAGGACTAATCCACTATATATCCTTTTGAGCTCGAATGCTATAATCTAAACTCCCTGGTATGTCGGACCATTTCAAAAGAAATATTTATTTAATTATTTACAAATTTCCTTCATAAATTAGAAGCATTATTCTGCTTGCAATAACAATATTTTTCACATGTCTGCAATTTGGGAATCAGCTAATTGGACTCGGCAATTTGGGATTCGGCAAACTGGGAATCGGCAATTTGGGATTCGGCAAACTGGGAATCGGCAATTTGGGATGCTACCATTTACGTACCCGGACATTCTACATACCGGAAAGAAAGTACGCTTACAAATACGCATCGATCACAAAATGTTTGACATGTTCACCTCGAGAAATGTAAAAAAAATCTTTAAATATCCACTCTCACGTCCGACCACGATGTCCGACCAAATAGTCGGACTTAGAGAGTGTTGACTCTCAAATTTGTCGGACATTTTGGGAGGAATATGTCCGACCTGAGAGTATGATCGTTGATACACTTGGAGTGTACTGTAGATTAACATTGGACCCTATGGGGAAATGTTCAAATGTCTTCTTCTCAGAAACTACAAATATGATTAAAGCCAAACTGTACATGAATGTTCATTGGATGGTCCTCTACAAACTTTAGGTTTTTTGTTCCGATATGAAATTCAAAATGGCGGCTACGGCAGGACTTAGTTTAACATTGGACCCTACGGGAAAAGTCTCTCAAAACTCTTCCTCTTTGAAACCACTTGGACAATTTAACCAAACTGCCCAGGAATGATCATTTGAAGGTCCTCTACAAAATTCAGGTTTTTTATGCCGATCGGAAATCCAAGATGACCACCACTGCAGGAAATAGATTAACATTGGATCCTATGGGAAAATGTTCAAATGCCTTCTTCTCAGAAACTACAAATATGATTAAAGCCAAACTGTACATGAATGTTCATTGGATGGTCCTCTACAAACATTAGGTTTTTTGTTCCGATATGAAATTCAAAATGGCGGCTACGGCAGGACTTAGTTTAACATTGGACCCTATGGGAAAAATGTTTCAAAACGCTTCTTCTCTGAAACCACTTGGACAATTGAAACCAAACTGCCCAGGAATGATCATTTGAAGGTCCTCTACAAAGTTTCTGTTTTTTATACCGATCGGAAATCCAAGATGGCCGACACCGCAGGACGTAGATTAACATTGGACCCTATGGGAAAATGTTCAAATGCCTTCTTCTCAGAAACTACAAATCAGACTGAATCCAAACTAGACAGGAATGTTCATTGGATGGTCCTCTACAAAGTTTAAGTTTTTTGTTCCGATATAAAATGGAAGATGGTGGCTACAGCAGGACTTAATTTAACATTGGACCCTATGGGAAAAGTGTCTCAAAACACTTCCTCTCTGAAACCACTTGGATACTTGAAATCAAGCTGCCCAGGAATGATCATTGGAAGGTCCTCTACAAAATTCTTGTTTTTTATGCCGATCAGAAATCCAAGATGGCCGCCACTGCCGGAAATAGATTAACATTGGACCCTATGGGAAAATGTTCAAATGCCTTCTTCTCAGAAACTACATATCAGACTGAATCCAAACTAGACATGAATGTTCATTGGATGGTCCTCTACAAACTTTAGGTTTTTTGTTCCGATATGAAATTCAAAATGGCGGCTACGGCAGGACTTAGTTTAACATTGGACCCTATGGGAAAATGTTTCAAAGTGCTTCTTCTCTTAAACCACTTGGACAATTGAAACCAAACTGCCCAAGAATAATCATTTGAAGGTCCTCTAAAAATTTCTGTTTTTTATGCCGATCCAAAATCCAAGATGGCTACCACCACAGGTCATAGTATTAACACAGGACCATATGGGAAAATACAGAAATATTTTCTTCTCTGAAGCTATTGCACTGATTGAACCTGAACTGTGCATCAATCATTGGAAGGTCCTTTACAAACTTCGTGTTTTTTATGTTGATCGGAATTCCAAGATGACTACCACTGCAGGACATAGTTTTTACATAGGACCAATCGATTCTTTTTATAACCAGGTGAATGATACAGGCTCTTGAGAGCCTCTGATTTAAACATCTTATCACTGCAAACGAAAGTGTAAAATCTATGTAATAAAAGTATAACTTCCGTTGCATTCCGAATATCGGGGTCCATCGTGGAAGCGATCGTATGGGAGTTGGATTTTCAATTACCTGTGCAATCAGTGCCTACCACCACTAACGATGTGAGTTCAAAGCCTGCTCGGGCGAGGTGTACTCTATATAACATTATGTGATAAAGTTTGTCAGTGTTGGTGGTTTTCTCTTGGTACTCCGGTTTCCTTTAACAATAAAACTGACTGCCACAATATAATTGAATCAAATAGTCAATTTTTATTTCTATGACTCGGACTGTTTTTATTTCTATGACTTGAACCATTTTTATTTCTGCGTCTTGAACCGTTTTTGTTTCTATGATTTTGACTATTGATTGATTTTTATTATAGAGCAGGCATCTCAACATTGTCTTACGGAGCAGGCATCTAGTCATGGTCTTACGGAGCAGACAGATAGACATTGTCTTGTGGAGCAGGCATCTCAACATCTTCTTACAGAGCAGACATCTCGGCATTGTCTTATGGAGCAGGCATCTAGGCATTGTCTTACGGAATCAGAATATCAAGTATTATATACCTTTACAGTATGTGTAGTCAAACTGGCATTCCATAACAAATTTTTGATAGAAAGAGAGGACTGGGATAAACTTATTGCAGGACCAACACCAGAATATGTAGATTTTTTCTTAAGACAGCAGCAAGAAAAAGTATTACTCGTTAGGAATCTGTGTTCTCATGTCATAAAGGCAGCACGGGATGAAGTATGGGAGGAATACTGTGATATAACCTATATATACACACAGTTTATTGTTCGGCAGTTGGCTTTGTCAAGTCTGGAACGATTAATAAAAGACGTGAAATGGGGTGATAAACGTCTTGAGTTGAAGAATTTATTATACAGACGATGGTTTAAACAGGTAGTGTAGAGAAAATTATTTACTAAAAAAAAAAGGGGGGGACACAGTAAACACTGTGGATGATATAAATATTCCTCAAAAATAAAAGACCCCACCCTCATTATTTGTAATAACCAATATTGAGGCCATGTCACACTAGTTTTTGATTGGCTGAAAGAAAATGAATATTGATAGATTGAAATGTGAACAAATTTTTATTTTTTTTAGTGATAAAACATGATCAAAATCTCAGAAACTGCTGTGCTATTTGAATCAATATTTTGTAGGAATGCAGATAGTTCTGTAGAAAGATTCCTCATAATTTTGTTCCGATTCGATGGACAACAATATGATCTGTGTCAAGTAATATACTATGAAATCATTATTAATCTCGTGGGTTCTAATTTTCGTGGATTTCGTGGTTCACTTAAACCACGAAAATTAAAATCCAACAAAATACAATTTGATTGTTTCCTGTAGTGTTGGAAACCACGAATTCAAGAAGCCATAGATCAATGCATTTTGCAGAAACCATGAAAATTGGTGCCAACAAATTAAAGTACTTTCTCAGTAGTTAAGAAAGAATGAGGAAGTTATACTTGTTAGAATTATAATATATTTACACTCTTCAATAAGTTAGTCATTAATCTATTGTTTGTCATTAAAGTTTAATCATTTTACTTGTTCTTAGTGTCTTCCAAAACAATAGAAAAGAAAGAACAAACGGCTGCTTAAATGAACCGAAAAACTATGATTTTTAATTTTCATAAAGGTGCTCTACTATGTAATACTAAAGAGTCTAAACTTGAAATGTAAAAGAGTACATGTATATAAGTATATAAATATGGCCTGAAAAGATGGGTGGCCTTTGGTGAGAGGGACCTTATATATAAATTAGGCCTGATAACCAGTGACCTTTGGTGAGAGGTACCTTATATATAAATCAGGCCTGATAAGAGGAGTGACCTTTGGTGAGAGGGGCCTTATATATGAATCAGGCCTGATAAGAGGAGTGACCTTTGGTGAGAGGGGCCTTATATATGAATCAGGCCTGATAAGAGGAGTGGCCTTTGGTGAGAGGGACCTTATATATAAATCAGGCCTGATAAGAGGAGTGGCCTTTGGTGAGAGGGACCTTATATATAAATCAGGCCTGATAAGAGGAGTGGCCTTTGGTGAGAGGGACCTTATATATAAATCAGGCCTGATAAGAGGAGTGGCCTTTGGTGAGAGGGACCTTATATATAAATCAGGCCTGATAAGAGGAGTGGCCTTTGGTGAGAGGGACCTTATATATAAATCAGGCCTGATAAGAGGAGTGACCTTTGATGAGAGGGACCTTATATATAAATCAGGCCTGATAAGAGGAGTGACCTTTGGTGAGAGGGACCTTATATATAAATCAGGCCTGATAAGAGGAGTGGCCTTTGGTGAGAGGGACCTTATATATAAATCAGGCCTGATAAGAGGAGTGGCCTTTGGTGAGAGGGACCTTATATATAAATCAGGCCTGATGAGAGGAGTGGCCTTTGGTGAGAGGGACCTTATATATAAATCAGGCCTGATAAGAGGAGTGGCCTTTGGTGAGAGGGATCTTATATATAAATCAGGCCTGATAAGAGGAGTGGCCTTTGGTGAGAGGGACCTTATATATAAATCAGGCCTGATAAGAGGAGTGGCCTTTGGTGAGAGGGACCTTATATATAAATCAGGCCTGATAAGAAGAGTGGCCTTTGGTGAGAGGGACCTTATATATAAATCAGGCCTGATAAGAGGAGTGACCTTTGGTGAGAGGGACCTTATATATAAATCAGGCCTGATAAGAGGAGTGGCCTTTGGTGAGAGGGACCTTATATATAAATCAGGCCTGATAAGAAGAGTGGCCTTTGGTGAGAGGGACCTTATATATCAGTCAGGCCTGAAAAGAGGAGTGGCCTTTGGTGAGAGGGACCTTATATATAAATCAGGCCTGATAAGAGGAGTGGCCTTTGGTGAGAGGGACCTTATATATAAATCAGGCCTGATAAGAGGAGTGGCCTTTGGTGAGAGGGACCTTATATATAAATCAGGCCTGATAAGAGGAGTGACCTTTGGTGAGAGGGACCTTATATATAAATCAGGCCTGAAAAGAGGAGTGGCCTTTGGTGAGAGGGACCTTATATATAAATCAGGCCTGATAAGAGGAGTGGCCTTTGGTGAGAGGGACCTTATATATAAATCAGGCCTGATGAGAGGAGTGGCCTTTGGTGAGAGGGACCTTATATATAAATCGGGCCTGAAAAGAGGAGTGGCCTTTGGTGAGAAGGACCTTATATATAAATCAGGCCTGATAAGAGGAGTGACCTTTGGTGAGAGGGACCTTATATATAAATCAGGCCTGATAAGAGGAGTGGCCTTTGGTGAGAGGGACCTTATATATAAATCGGGCCTGATAAGAGGAGTGGCCTTTGGTGAGAGGGACCTTATATATAAATCAGGCCTGATAAGAGGAGTGACCTTTGGTGAGAGGGACCTTATATATAAATCAGGCCTGATAAGAGGAGTGACCTTTGATGAGAGGGACCTTATATATAAATCAGGCCTGATAAGAGGAGTGACCTTTGGTGAGAGGGACCTTATATATAAATCAGGCCTGATAAGAGGAGTGACCTTTGGTGAGAGGGACCTTGTATATAAATCAGGCCTGATAAGAGGAGTGGCCTTTGGTGAGAGGGACCTTTTATATAAATCAGGCCTGATAAGAGGAGTGGCCTTTGGTGAAAGGGGCCTTATAAGAGGGATGTGTGCTGGTGAGAAGGGCCTTATAAGAGGGGTGGCAAAACATCGCCTGTCTCCACTACAATCTACTGACAATATCCAGTAGTTCCCTTCATATAAACTGTCCCACTCAAAGAGAGGCTACCCCTCTTATAAGGCCCCTCTCACCAAAGGCCACCCATTTTATAAGGCTCCTCTCACTAAATTGCCTTCCCTCTTATTAAAATAGCACCGTCATCTCCAGAATTTCTGCATTTATAGGTCAGGCATCCAACTTTCATATAGGTATCAAAATACTGCTAAATCCAATCGGATTCGGGTTCAAAATAATCCTTATATATTAACATTCAATTTTATTTATGCCATTCCATTAAATATTTTTCAAAATGCAATGAAAGGAATGTTTTTTGTTAAAGCAAACTGCTGTAACATATGTTTTAATCTCTGATTTGTTGATTTAATGTTGTTATGACTAAAACCATTCCCCATTGGCTCAACTTAGAAATGATTTAATTCTGTTTTCTTATCAGGGTTTTGTACAGAAAATGAATGCTTCAAGAAACCTGTCAGAGGTGTTGATTGGTCAATATATTGCTGGTATTGAAAGTGAGAAAGTCGTCAATGAAGACTCGCCATACTACATCCTCAGCCAAAAATCCTCTTTACTTATAATCCGTAATAAACTAGCATGCAAGATAAAAACAACTGCCAAGGAGAAGTTATTTCGTCATGGTGGACGTCTTAGATTTTTAGCGAATCAAAATGTTTTGAAGTCTCTGTTAGCCAGTGGAGATTGCGGTGTAGAATACCCTTGCATATTGATAATGGTATATGTCTATTTGGTATATACAGTCAAGCTTATATTTAGAGGTCACCTTTGAGACAAAGAAAAAGTGGCCTCATAAGACAGGTGACCTCTTAAAAGAGGTTTAATTCCTATGAAATTTCTATATCAGGGCAAGAAAGGGTAACCTTTAAATACAGGTCACTGCTTAATAGAGGTGACCACATAAGACAGGTTTGACTATATAATTATGTTTTTTTTTCTACCAGGTAATTTTTTTTTGTTTTTTAGATCATCTGGAAAAAGGGAAAGTGAGCTTTGTTGTTACTTGGATGCTGTCATATATTATTTTTTCACATTTTAATCTTCTCCTGCAACACTGCACAACCAAATGGAACGAAAATTGGCAGGGGTGATCCTTAGGAAGAAAAGATTAAGATTTACCCAAATGAAGTTGATCCTCCATGGGGAGGGGGGGGGGGGGGGGTTCAGGGTTGGGATTTGTCTATCAGTGGGCCTGAAAATGGAAAATAAAGTAAATATTTAATAATAAAACAGTCAATATCAAATTTAGTATACACGACACACTTCTGGAACAATCTTCATCAGGCACGCTCAGTCATTGTCTTCTCATAAGAACCAGTAATGAAAATGAAAATATTAATGGTATGACTTTAATTTTTTGAAGCAGATTAAAGCATGCACATATCTTTACTTACAATAGAAATACCGGAAATTGTCCACTCTGACACATTATCCTGACACGTCTTTACTCTTACTCCCTAATGCTGCGTGCTTATCAGAATAGCAGCAAATACCAATTTTGTAGTAAGGGGAACATGTATTTGGTTTAACCCGACCGGGGCTCGATCCCTCAATCTACTGCACCCTTGGCAAGAATGCTAACCATTATACCACAGATGTGGTCCATTTTCTAAGGAAGCATTCAAGGAAATGCGATAATATATGGTATAAGACATCATTGATCTGCACATTCAAGCTTTTACCAATGAACTCCATAGGGTGTATCCAGGGGAGAGGGTAAACATTTTCATACAGTCTACATTAAAAATGAAAAAAAATAATATTCTCAAGAACCACCAATAGAAATATGATTGTATTTAATAAGAATTATCCTTGTGAAATAGACATCAACCTTGTATAAATGAACTCTCCATGTTATATGGGGTTCTGAACCAGTGTCCAAAGCTTTAAGATACTGTTGGGGGGGACCGTCATGGTCATGATCGTATGATAGTTGGATTTATAACTACCTAGGCAATCAGTGCCTATCACCACTGACATTGTGAGTTCGAATCCCACTCTGGCAAGGTGTACTTGATACAACAATATGAGGTATAAAATAGTAGGAAAATGTTAGTCTGTAAATGTTGGATGGTACATATGTATAAACGTTAGAGAAATAAGGGTAATAACAAAATTACCGAACTCTGAACAATCTTACAAAGGGAAAGTCAAAACTCATAAGTATATAAACAGACAAAATCAGTCAACAACCGGAAAACTGTGAAAACCGTAATGACCCTGACTTGGTACAGGCATTTCTAAAGAAATGGTGGGTTGAATCAGATTTTAAAGTGCCAAACCTCCCCCTTTCATTACGGCTCAAAGTTTCTGGCTGTCACTATAACAGTATTTATAACAATACTTGAACAAAACAGGTAAAACAGTTGTCATAACAGCACCAAACTCAGTGAAGTGAATGTCAAAAATATTTTTACGTCACACATTGATAAAAATATATTTTTGACATTTTTGTTTTTGACCACTTATCTTTATACATTTTCACTATATGAAAATCCATCGTTTATAATCTTTTCTGCAGAGACGGAATATATTTCGACAAGATCTTGGTATCGGAATATAAACTTTTTAAGGCGAATCTTTTTATAGCCCTGGTTCAGTAGCCTGTTTCTCAGATGAAGATGACGTTTCAGGAAATCAGAATAATTGCTACTGGCCCTTGCATAAAGAATCAATTGCGAGATGTAAACACCATATGCAGGAGAAGCTGGTACATTGCTGCACATATTTGGAAAATTTATGATTTTAAAATTGAAGTCGTCCCGTTTATCATATATTTTAGTACTGATTTGACCACTGTCGTCAAATTCGAGGTATAAATCCAAAAATGATGCAGACGAAGCGGTATCTGTGGTCTCTTTAACTTCCAGCTCTGGAGGATATATCAATGGAAGAAATTCTGCAAATCTAGAATTATTGATAGATAAAACGTCATCAATATACCTGTATGTGAAATTAAAGGCTCTAGCCTCATGAATCTTCTTATCTTTTACAAGCTTTTGAAGAAACTCCGACTCGTATGAGTATAAAAATAAATCGGCTAGAAGAGGGGCACAATTCGTACCGATTGGTATGCCGACGACCTGCTGAAACAGTATCCCTCCAAAGGAGACAAATATGTTATCGATGAGGAACTCTAGCATACTGATCACTTGTTCCTCCCGCTTTCATTACAGCTCAAAGGTTCCGGCTGTCACTATAACAGTATTTATAACAATACTGGAACAAAATAGGTAAAATAGTTGTCAAAGCAGTACCAAATTCAGTGAAGGGGCAATCAAGAATGGACAATCCTGAGAAACTGGCAGCATTGGGTACACAAGACACAAGACAAACTAAACAGGAAACACAACACAGAAAACTAAAAAGATGAGCAACACTAACCCCAACAAAAATTGAGGGTGAACCCATGCACCAGTGAAGGGCAAGCAGTTCTATCCTTGAGGGTGAACCCATGCACCAGTGAAGGGCAAGCAGTTCTATCCTTGAGGGTGAACCCATGCACCAGTGAAGGGCAAGCAGTTCTATCCTTTTATAAGACACCTGCCATGTTATTAATATATATATCTTTACCATTATGATAAGAACATTTTTTTTCTTCATTTTTCAGATTGATTTTGCCATTGAAGAAATTGTTCAAGCCTTACCTAAGATAACAGAATCAGTTTTAACAGAAGAAATTCTGCAGTATACAGCATTAAATTTTATTCGAAAAGTAATGGATGCCGCCAAACATAAAGTTATGTTAGAATATGAGGTAAAACAGAGCTCTGTTGTGGGTTACTGCTGTTTATCATCACATTCATCAATTTACAGACAAGTTGGCTCGGAATCCGGATAATGTGTCTGAGTGGGGTGACATGTTTATCCGCGGACTGTTGTTTCAGTGAGGTAGCACTAGAAAAATCTGACAAAGCTTGTTGGTCTAGTACAAATAGTGATGAGGTCCACTTTAGGTGGATTTTTATAGTGCTGGTTCACTGAAACAACAGTCTGTTGGTAGACATGTCACCCCACCTGACATATTATCATGATTCTGAGCGAGCCAGTCTTTTCCTTAGTGCTGTGTGCTTAGTGGAGAAGCTGCAATATTTTTGTAAATTTATTTATTTGAATAAACACTGATTGATATAACCAAATCTTTCCTTCAATTGTACACTTGTACAGTAAAACCTGTCTAAACAGAACCTTCTTCAGACCAGCTGTCGTGTTCGGAATGACAGGTGTTCAGTTTATACAGGTTACATTAATGATTTGATTTGATTTATAGTGTTTAACGCCACTTTCAGCAATATTTCAGCTATTTCATGGCGACCAGTTTTAGTGGTGGAAGAAGCCGGAGTACCCGTAAAGAATCACCCACCATGGGCAAGCATCTGGTAAACTTTATCACTTGCGGCTGCGAGTCGAGTGCACCCATTTTTGTAATTTACAAAGCTGGGCGAGAACCCACGTCGTATTGGTGATAGGCTTGTATGAGTTGTTAGGTAATCCAACTACCTAACTCATTGAGCCACCTGGGCCCTTCTTCAATAAGGAGCATAACTCATACGTCAAAATGAGTGTGAAACGCCCCCTAGCCTGTTTGGCACTTTCTAAAAAGTTCAGTTTACACAGGATTTCAGTTTATTCATTGTTTGCTTTAGACAGGTTTCACAGTATTTATTGATTGATTCCTTAATATTAATTAATTTTAGCTAAAAATTAGTCATGATATTTTATTTTCTAGATGCAGAACTATGACCCACTAAAAGAAGGAATAGTTTTAAAGGAACTTAAGGCAGTTAAAAAAGGTTAGACAAGACAGTCAAATATTGATGTATTAAAATAAATCAACAAATCACCTTAAACAATAGACTTTTGGTGCATTCCCGATTTGATTCTAGAATTATGTATTTGTATACCTTTTTAGCTCACCTGGCCTTTAGGCCATGTGAGCTATTGTCATCACTTTTCGTCCGTCGTCCGTCCGTCAACATTTCACATTTTAATCTTCTCCTCAGAAACCACTGGGCCAATTGCAACCAAACTTTGGTGGAATGGTCCTTGGATGGCCCCCTTCCAAAATTGTGTCCAGTGATCCCGACTTCCAACAAAGATGGCCACCAAGCTAAAAATAGAAAAAAGGGGGGATGAAATTTTAATTGTCCATTGCTGCTTTAGTATAAGTCAAAATGAGCTCAAATTTTAACTGCAGCTACATGTCAATGAGTAGTTTAACATATATTCCGGGTTTTTCTGTGAAATTTTTCTTTCAGCCGATTTATACCGATTATGCAAATTAGGCATATTTTGATAAAAGATCACATTTAAATCTTCTTCTCTGAAACCGCTGAACCAAATTAAACCAAACCTGGCAGGGATGGTCCCTAGGTGGGTCCCTTTCAAAATTGTGTCCGACAGCCCCGCCTTCCATCCAAGATGGCCGCCATTACTAAAAATAGATATTTCTTCAAATGGCCAAAACTGCTTTATTTTAAGCAAGAATGTGCCCAAATTTGAACTGTATAAGCATAATAATGAGCTTTTTAACATATATTATGGGATTTTTTATGAACTTTGGACTTTTGCCGATTTTGACCGATTATGCAAATTAGGCATAAATAAGCAAAAAATCATTTAAAAATCTTCTTGTTAGAAACCACTAGGCCAATTTCAACCAAACTTTGTCTGAATGATCCTTAGGTGGTCCCCTTTCAAAATAGTGTCCGTCAGCGCCGTCCTCTATACAAGATGGCCGTCGTTACTAAAAATAGAAATTTCTTCAAATGGCCAAAACTGCTCTATTTTAAGCCAGAATGTGCCCAAATTTGAACTGTTAAAGCATAATGATGAGCTTTTAAACATATATTACAGGAATTTTTTATGAACTTTGAACTTTTGACCGATTATGCATATTAGAAAAAAGGGGGGATGAAATTAAAAAAAAATCTTCTCCTCTGAAACTACTGAGCCAATCTCAACCAAACTTTGCTGAAATGATCCTTGGGTGGTCCCCTTCCAAAATTGTGTCCGGCATTTCATACCTCCGACCAAGATGGCCACCACAGCCGAACTTAATTTAACATAGGACCCTATGGGAAATTCCCATAAAAATCTTCTTGTCTGAAACCATTTGCTCAATAAGAACAAAATTTTGATGAAATAGTCATTGGATGGTTATCTTTCAAAAATGTGTCCGACGGTTCGGCCCTTCGAACATGATGGCCCCCACAGCCGAACTTAGCTTAACATAGGACCCTATGGGAAATTCACATAAAAATCTTCTTGTCTGGAACCTTTGAGTTGGAACCAAACTTTGATCAAATAGCCATTGGATGGTCCTCTTCCAAAATTGTGTCTGGTGGTCCCGCCCTCTGACCAAGATGGCTGCACAGCTGTACTTAGTTTAACATAGGACCCTATGGGAAATTCACATAAAAACCATCTTGTCTGGAACCAGTAGCTCAATTAGAATCAAACTTAGATGGAATAGTCATTGGATGGTCCTCGTCCAAAATTATGTCCGGCAGTCGTGCTCTCCCACCAAGATGGCTGCCACAGTGCAGTTGCGTTGTTATTGAAAGCAGCTTTGATCCAGGTGAGCGATTACAGGCTCCTGGGAGCCTCTGGTTTGTACAAGTTACTTCCCTTGCACCCGCTCATGGCAAGGTGTACTGGATACAACATTATTTGATAAAGTTTCCAGTGACTTGTGGCAGGTCAGTGGTTTTCTCTGGGTACTCTGGTTTCCTCCTGTTATGGAACTGCCAAACACGATATAACTGAAATATTGTTGAAAGTGGTGTTAAACACCATAACCTTCACCCTAACTCTACTTCCCTGGGAAATGGAAAGAGCAATGAATTTGAGTATAATTTTATCATAATTTGTATTTTTTTTTAACCATGTAAAAAAAATCAGAGGATAATTTTACAGCAAATTGGTAATTCACAAGTTTTTGTTTTTAGTTTAAGCATATTTGTATTTGCTAAATATAACAAATAGGGATCGGCCACAAGTTTTTCCAACTTATGAAGTCTTCTCCCAAATACAATTATTTGCAATATGTATTAGCATGTGCAATGAAATGATATAATATGTATATATTATATGCAGAGATAAATAAACACAGAATGATTATATACAAAAACATAGGTAGAGACAATATACGAAAGAAAAGAAATAAGAATAAATACTTTTGGAGATGTGTGTTGGTACTTTAGATCATTTAAACAATTGTAAATCTTTTGGAGTCTTTAATATATTTAAAAGCATGTTTTAAAATAGTTGTATTTTCTTGATATGTTAGGAAATCACTTCCTTTTGTCAGTAGATAAGTTGTTACAGCATTAAACAGATAGATTATGGAAAAAATATATAGATGTTATTTTCATTGAACTTTGCATGAAAGAATATTACTCCTGTAAAACAAATAATTTAGAATCAAAGTCAGAAATGTGTAAATGGTCTTTTAGAGCAGAATGAGTGAGTTTAATGTTTTGTGTTTATAGTAAAATTTGAAAATAAACAAAATAGACAGTAATCAAGTCGTTGGACTGCTCTGGGTACTTGGTTTACTCCACCAATAAAACTGATCGCCACGATATAGCTGAAATATTGTTGTAAATGACGCTAAACACCCTAACCCTAAACCATGTGTGAAAATTAAATTGTAAGTATGTAAAAGTCTTGTTATGTATGGATTTTCCCAAATGAAAGGTCTTAGGGTCTATAGGGACCAGGGGTTCAAGGCTACAATGAGAGAAAATTGGAAGAAAATTGACCAATAAAGAGGTTCCGATTTAACTGAAATTTTGTAGAAAGTGGCATTAAACAACAATTATCACATATTTATAAGTAATAACGTCAATTTTGCCTAGACGTAAACACCAAAGTGCCACAGCGATATCAGTCCATGGGCAGATATCAGGGAAAAACTCTTGATAACATGATATCAAGCCTCTTTATAAATAGAACAATGCATGCCTTTTTCCATTTCAGGACTGTTATCATCCTTCAACCGATATCAATCACTCATAGTTTGGTGTGTGTGTGTGTGAAGTTAATTTTGTTCTTTTTAATTCAATGTTGAAATATGTGAATTCAATGTTAAAATGTGTGATAAATAGATTAATAATGCATGCCTTTTTCCATATCAGGACTGTTACCATCCCTCGACCGATATCGACCCTCGGGCTAAAGCCCTCGGGATGATAACAGTCCTGATTTGGAAAAGGGCATGTATTAATCTATAATTATAACAACATAATCAAATACAATCACTCCTTTTTTGTTATTTTGTAGTAATATTTGTAAATGTAAAAAAAATTTAATCTTCAAAATTTCTAAATCCATCTACTCATTTCCGTCCTTAATTTTTTGTTTCTGGGCGTAAACCAGCCGAATTATGCCTATTTAACGGGCAGATTATGACTATTCCAATAGTACAGGAAATTAATATGCTGCCTTAAAATTCTACCACAACACACACACCATATTATTACTACATAGGTCGGTGGTTTTCTCTGGGCACTCCGGTTTCCTCTACCAATAAAACTGACGGCCACGATATAACTGAAATATTGTTGAAAGTGGCATTAAACACCATCAAACAAACACGAACAAACATTTAATTTAATTGTTGAAATAGACACAAATAAAAGAAATTTATTGACTATCTATTTCAGAACTAGAACCCATGATGCTATACCTTAAACATGTAAGGACCAAAGATAAAGCTATTAACACGGTACGACCTGAGGATTACACAGAAGAAATAGAGGACAGTCATTCTGGCTTTACTGTTGTCAATTTACAAAATGTACTTGATGGGGAGTTCCTAAAATATGGTGATGAATTGGACGATGGCATCACAAGCGATATGATGTACGAACTTGAATGCGACGTAATGGGCGAAAATAGGAAATGTATTCCATATTTTGTGAAATATTTATTAATGTTATTTATGCTTTTAGGAATAGTTGGTAATCTATTTTTTGTGACAATTATTGGAGGACAACTTCCGCCGCTTATGTTAAAGGAATGGTTGTTATACTTGATATGTTCTGTCGCTATGTATGGATTTGGGTTACTTCCCTTGTTGGCCGTCATTGTTGGAATTGTACCGTATGTAAAACTTAAAGTTAAACACATTTAGAAAAACGTCTTTTTGATTTTTAGACAAGCAATGAATGATTTGGATTACTTCCCTTGTTCACTGTTATTGTTAGAATTGTACCGTATGTAAAACTTAAATGCATTTAGAAAATCCTCTTTTTGATTTTTAGAAAAGTTACAATCGATAGTTACCAAATTTGCAATGTAATTTTACAGAAACCATCAAAATTTACTGTTTTATTGTCAAACATGTCCACACTAATTTGATAAAGATGAGATCAGCACTCCATGAATCTCATAAATATGTAAATATTGAGAGCCAATACATATATAATATAGGACTATTTGATTCTGATACAGACTTTCTCAGAGAGATGATCCTGTGAGCAGAATGATCTCTCTGAGAAAGTCTATATCAGATACAAAAAGTCCTGTATTCTTTTTATCAGTAATTATATTTTGTTTATCTGTTATTATATATAATTATCCTTAAAATATTGGTTTAATGTGTTTGATCTGTGGTCATAATGTATTTTACGTCAGATTGACCGATAAACTGGGGCATGTGAGTTACGAACTGACCTAATATTTTTGTGGGTCAAGGTCAGTTCAGTTATCAAGACTTTATCAGCGGCACTCATCAAGGGAAGAATGTCCAATTTGCCGATAAAAAATATTGTTATACTTAACTTCTTAACTATGTTTTTTTTTTTTTTATAATTATGATTAAATAATGACTTATGTTATATATTAAAGTTAATTAAAAAAAAAGTATTTTGATAAACTTTATAATAGGTGTTGATGATCATATTTTACTGTCATTACCGTATAAGTGTTTTATTTTCACAGGTGCTAAATTTCGCAATTACATCGTGTCTTCTAAGTTGGGGGATTTTTTTAGAGGTAATTAATTTTCACGATCCAGAGTGTTAACCAAAATCAACTTTTAGGGGACTAACTACCTATTTCAGACTATAGCATTAAAATTAATATCTGAACCAAACAGAAAAATTATTGGACAACGATTCAAATAGAAAACGCGTTATAATAAAGGGTTAGGGTTATGCTGTTTAGCTCCACATTATTTTAACAATATTTTAGTTATATCATGGGGGTCAGTTTATTGATGGAAGAAACAGGAGAAAACCACTGACCTGGCGCAAGTCACTGACAAATTTTATCACATAATGTTGTATTGAGTACTCCTCACCATGAGTGGGATTCGAACTCACAACTTTAGTGGTGATAGGCAGTGATTGCATAGGTAGTTGTAATAGACTACCATGAGGAAACCACCAACCTGCCACAATTCAGTGACAAACTTGATCACATAAAGTTGTATTGAGTACACCTCACCATGAACAAGAGTAAAACTCACTTCTTGAGCAATGATAGGAATTACATGCATAGGTAGATGTAGCTGTGAAACTGTAACTATCATTGTCTTGTGGACAGATGTATAAATTGCCACCTGGCAATGGGTAAATGATGGATAGGGTTCAAAATATCATGGATAAGTCCTATTTCAATTTGTCATGATTTGATCTTGCAGACTGAAAAATCAAGATTTACTTCAGTATTTGATGTTTATAATCCCATTCACCTTAAATCTGTTCACAAATCATTCTTTAGACTTGGATTTTGAGCTGATGTGATGAAGGTTATTCCAGAAACATGTCATGTGCATTAAATTTTATATCTACGTTTTTATTATACTTTTCTACTATTTCTACTACTATGCTTCAATATTTAGAGAACATATGAAATTACTTGTCACACAACTATTAAGTTTGTCTAGCAAACATAGTTATATGAACAGTTAAACCAACTTGAAAGACCACCTGTTTCAGGCAAAAACATGTTATAAGACCATTTTTTTTCAGTTAGTCCAGAAAACACATGTACACATGTAGGTTTATGTACAGTAAAACCAGCTTGTAAAAACATGTGTTGTAAGACCATTGTTTTCAATAGCAGTACATACCATATAAAAGTCCACATGTATTAAAATACCACCTGTGTTTAGATGCCATGTTTTGACTCTCCGTTTATTGGTCTTTGAAGGCATGTATAATTGTACACGTATTTAATCTTGGGTGAAATGAGGGTAGCTGATGATGGTTAGTCCAGCACTGTCGTGTGCAATAAATTGGGTATCTAAGTTTTTATTTTAACTGTAGGTACCTGATAAGGGTTAGTCCAGTACAGCGTTGTGTGCAGTAAATTAAGTATCTAATATTTTATTTTGACTGTAGGTACCTGATGAAGGTTAGTCCAGCACAGCGTCGTGTGCAGTAAATTAAGTATCTAATATTTTATTTTGACTGTAGGTACCTGATGAAGGTTAATCCAGTACACGTCGTGTGCACTAAATTAAGTATCTAATATTTTATTTTGACTGTAGGTACCTGATGAAGGTTAATCCAGTACACGTCGTGTGCAGTAAATTAAGTATCTAATATTTTATTTTGACTGTAGGTACCTGATGAAGGTTAGTCCAGTACAGCGTTGTGTGCAGTAAATTAAGTATCTAATATTTTATTTTGACTGTAGGTACCTGATGAAGGTTAGTCCAGTACACGTCATGTGCAGTAAATTAAGTATCTAATATTTTATTTTGACTGTAGGTACCTGATGAAGGTTAGTCCAGTACACGTCGTGTGCACTAAATTAAGTATCTAATATTTTATTTTGACTGGGTACCTGATGAAGGTTAGTCCAGTACACGTCATGTGCAGTAAATTAAGTATCTAATATTTTATTTTGACTGTAGGTACCTGATGAAGGTTAGTCCAGTACACGTCGTGTGCACTAAATTAAGTATCTAATATTTTATTTTGACTGTAGGTACCTGATGAAGGTTAGTCCAGCACAGCGTCGTGTGCACTAAATTAAGTATCTAATATTTTATTTTGACTGTAGGTACCTGATGAAGGTTAGTCCAGCACAGCGTCGTGTGCACTAAATTAAGTATCTAATATTTTATTTTGACTGTAGGTACCTGATGAAGGTTAGTCCAGTACACGTCGTGTGCAGTAAATTAAGTATCTAATATTTTATTTTGACTGTAGGTACCTGATGAAGGTTAATCCAGTACAGCGTTGTGTGCAGTAAATTAAGTATCTAATATTTTATTTTGACTAGGTACCTGATGAAGGTTAATCCAGTACACGTCGTGTGCACTAAATTAAGTATCTAATATTTTATTTTGACTGTAGGTACCTGATGAAGGTTAGTCCAGTACACGTCATGTGCAGTAAATTAAGTATCTAATATTTTATTTTGACTGGGTACCTGATGAAGGTTAGTCCAGTACACGTCGTGTGCACTAAATTAAGTATCTAATATTTTATTTTGACTGGGTACCTGATGAAGGTTAGTCCAGTACACGTCATGTGCAGTAAATTAAGTATCTAATATTTTATTTTGACTGTAGGTACCTGATGAAGGTTAGTCCAGTACACGTCGTGTGCACTAAATTAAGTATCTAATATTTTATTTTGACTGGGTACCTGATGAAGGTTAGTCCAGTACACGTCATGTGCAGTAAATTAAGTATCTAATATTTTATTTTGACTGTAGGTACCTGATGAAGGTTAGTCCAGTACAGCATTGTCTGCAGTAAATTAAGTATCTAATATTTTATTTTGACTGTAGGTACCTGATGAAGGTTAATCCAGTACACGTCGTGTGCAGTAAATTAAGTATCTAATATTTTATTTTCACTGTAGGTACCTGATGAAGGTTAGTCCAGTACAGCGTTGTGTGCAGTAAATTAAGTATCTAATATTTTATTTTGACTGTAGGTACCTGATGAAGGTTAGTCCAGTACACGTCGTGTGCACTAAATTAAGTATCTAATATTTTATTTTGACTGTAGGTACCTGATGAAGGTTAATCCAGTACACGTCGTGTGCAGTAAATTAAGTATCTAATATTTTATTTTGACTGTAGGTACCTGATGAAGGTTAGTCCAGTACACGTCGTGTGCACTAAATTAAGTATCTAATATTTTATTTTGACTGGGTACCTGATGAAGGTTAGTCCAGTACACGTCATGTGCAGTAAATTAAGTATCTAATATTTTATTTTGACTGCAGGTACCTGATGAAGGTTAGTCCAGTACACGTCGTGTGCACTAAATTAAGTATCTAATATTTTATTTTGACTGTAGGTACCTGATGAAGGTTAGTCCAGTACACGTCGTGTGCAGTAAATTAAGTATCTAATATTTTATTTTGACTGTAGGTACCTGATGAAGGTTAATCCAGTACACGTCGTGTGCAGTAAATTAAGTATCTAATATTTTATTTTGACTGTAGGTACCTGATGAAGGTTAGTCCAGTACACGTCATGTGCAGTAAATTAAGTATCTAATATTTTATTTTGACTGGGTACCTGATGAAGGTTAGTCCAGTACACGTCGTGTGCACTAAATTAAGTATCTAATATTTTATTTTGACTGGGTACCTGATGACGGTTAGTCCAGTACACGTCATGTGCAGTAAATTAAGTATCTAATATTTTATTTTGACTGTAGGTACCTGATGAAGGTTAGTCCAGTACACGTCGTGTGCACTAAATTAAGTATCTAATATTTTATTTTGACTGGGTACCTGATGAAGGTTAATCCAGTACACGTCATGTGCAGTAAATTAAGTATCTAATATTTTATTTTGACTGTAGGTACCTGATGAAGGTTAGTCCAGTACACATTGTGTGCAGTAAATTAAGTATCTAATATTTTGTTTTGACTGTAGGTACCTGATGAAGGTTAATCCAGTACACGTCGTGTGCAGTAAATTAAGTATCTAATATTTTATTTTCACTGTAGGTACCTGATGAAGGTTAGTCCAGTACAGCGTTGTGTGCAGTAAATTAAGTATCTAATATTTTATTTTCACTGTAGGTACCTGATGAAGGTTAGTCCAGCACAGCGTCGTGTGCAGTAAATTAAGTATCTAATATTTTATTTTGACTGTAGGTACCTGATGAAGGTTAGTCCAGTACACGTCGTGTGCAGTAAATTAAGTATCTAATATTTTATTTTGACTGTAGGTACCTGATGAAGGTTAATCCAGTACACATCGTGTGCAGTAAATTAAGTATCTAATATTTTATTTTGACTGTAGGTACCTGATGAAGGTTAATCCAGTACACGTCGTGTGCACTAAATTAAGTATCTAATATTTTATTTTGACTGGGTACCTGATGAAGGTTAGTCCAGTACATGTCGTGTGCAGTAAATTAAGTATCTAATATTTTATTTTAACTGTAGGTACCTGATGAAGGTTAGTCCAGTACATGTCGTGTGCAATAAATTAAGTATCTAATATTTTATTTTGACTGGGTACCTGATGAAGGTTAGTCCAGCACAGCGTCGTATGCAGTAAATTAAGTATCTAATATTTTATTTTGACTGGGTACCTGATGAAGGTTAGTCCAGCACAGCATCGTATGCAGTAAATTAAGTATCTAATATTTTATTTTGACTGTAGGTACCTGATGAAGGTTAGTCCAGCACAGCGTCGTGTGCAGTATATTAAGTATCTAATATTTTATTTTGACTGTAGGTACCTGATGAGGGTTAATCCAGTACACGTCGTGTGCACTAAATTAAGTATCTAATATTTTATTTTGACTGTAGGTACCTGATGAAGGTTAATCCAGTACACGTCGTGTGCACTAAATGAAGTATCTAATATTTTATTTTGACTGGGTACCTGATGAAGGTTAGTCCAGTACACGTTGTGTGCAATAAGTTAAGTATCTAATGTTTTATTTTAACTGTAGGTACCTGATGGTTAGTCCAGTACAGGGTTACTCCAGTATTGGGTCGTGTGCTCTAAATTTGGTATCCTGATGAGGGTTACTCCAGTATTGGGTCGTGTGCTCTAAATTTGGTATCCTGATGAGGGTTACTCCAGTATTGGGTCGTGTGCTCTAAATTTGGTATCCTGATGAAGGTTACTCCAGTATTGGGTCGTGTACTCTAAATTTAGTATCCTGATGAGGGTTACTCCAGTATTGGGTCATGTACTCTAAATTTGGTATCCTGATGAGGGTTACTCCAGTATTGGGTCGTGTGCTCTAAATTTGGTATCCTAATGAGGGTTACTCCAGTATTGGGTCATGTACTCTAAATTTGGTATCCTGATGAGGGTTACTCCAGTATTGGGTCATGTACTCTAAATTTGGTATCCTGATGAGGGTTACTCCAGTATTGGGTCGTGTGCTCTAAATTTGGTATCCTGATGAGGGTTACTCCAGTATTGGGTCGTGTGCTCTAAATTTGGTATCCTGATGAGGGTTACTCCAGTATTGGGTCATGTGCTCTAAATTTAGTATCCTGATGAGGGTTACTCCAGTATTGGGTCGTGTGCTCTAAATTTGGTATCCTGAAGAGGGTTACTCCAGTATTGGGTCGTGTGCACTAAATTTAGTATCCTGATGAGGGTTACTCCAGTATTGGGTCGTGTACTCTAAATTTGGTATCCTGATGAAGGTTACTCCAGTATTGGGTCATGTGCTCTAAATTTGGTATCCTGATGAAGGTTACTCCAGTATTGGGTCGTGTGCTCTAAATTTGGTATCCTGATGAAGGTTACTCCAGTATTGGGTCGTGTACTCTAAATTTAGTATCCTGATGAGGGTTACTCCAGTATTGGGTCGTGTACTCTAAATTTGGTATCCTGATGAGGGTTACTCCAGTATTGGGTCATGTACTCTAAATTTGGTATCCTGATGAGGGTTACTCCAGTATTGGGTCGTGTGCTCTAAATTTGCTATCGTGATGAGGGTTACTCCAGTATTGGGTCGTGTACTCTAAATTTGGTATCCTGATGAGGATTACTCCAGTATTGGGTCGTGTGCACTAAATTTGGTATCCTGATGAGGGTTACTCCAGTATTGAGTCGTGTGCTCTCAATTTGGTATCGTGATGAGGGTTACTCCAGTATTGGGTCGTGTACTCTAAATTTAGTATCCTGATGAGGGTTACTCCAGTATTGGGTCGTGTGCTCTAAATTTGGTATCCTGATGAAGGTTACTCCAGTATTGATTCGTGTACTCTAAATTTGGTATCCTGATGAGGGTTACTCCAGTATTGGGTCGTGTACTCTAAATTTGGTATCCTGATGAGTGTTACTCCAGTATTGGGTCGTGTACTCTAAATTTGGTATCCTGATGAGGGTTACTCAAGTATTGGGTCGTATGCACTAAATTTGGTATCCTGATGAGGGTTACTCCAGTATTGGGTCATGTACTCTAAATTTGGTATCCTGATGAGGATTACTCCTGTATTGGGTCGTGTACTCTAAATTTGGTATCCTGATGAGGGTTACTCAAGTATTGGGTCGTATGCACTAAATTTGGTATCCTGATGAGGGTTACTCCAGTATTGGGTCATGTACTCTAAATTTGGTATCCTGATGAGGGTTACTCCAGTATTGGGTCGTGTACTCTAAATTTAGTATCCTGATGAGGGTTACTCCAGTATTGGGTCGTGTGCTCTAAATTTGGTATCCTGATGAGGGTTACTCCAGTATTGGGTCATGTACTCTAAATTTGGTATCCTGATGATTGTTACTCCAGTATTGGGTCGTGTACTCTAAATTTAGTATCTTGATGAGGGTTACTCCAGTATTGGGTCGTGTGCTCTAAATTTGGTATCCTGATGAGGGTTACTCCAGTATTGGGTCGTGTACTCTAAGTTTGGTATCCTGATGAGGGTTACTCCAGTATTGGGTCGTGTACTCTAAATTTGGTATCCTGATGAGTGGTACTCCAGTATTGGATCGTGTACTCTAAATTAGATCTCTACGTTGTTATCAACGTGTTTGTATTTTCGTTGTTTAGTAATAAGTTCGTGTTCATATTCGTCACATACTTGCGGATAATGATCTCCAAGTGAACTCAGCTATTCACATTGAAAACTTTCAATAATATATCTTTAAAGTGATGAAATTGGTGTAACTATTTCTTTGTATGGAAAGTAAAAAAATATTTTAAATGGTTGAATTTGGTACTTGAATAGTGTAATTAATGAAAGTAATGTTGATGTTTTTCACAGGACATGAAAAAGAGATAAAATAAACTGAATTAATTCTTTAATAAATAACACCGAACCTCGTTTATATTTCATGGTATCCTTCTTGTATTAGATCAACACGCTTAGTTGAGTTTTTATAGTGTTAGCTCACTGGCACTGAAATAATAGTCCGCGAGTAGACAGGTCGCTTCACTTAGACTAGACACATTATCCTGATTCCGAGCCAAGCAGTCTATGCTCTTACAAGGAGTAAGAGCATGGACTGTGCTCATCGGAAAAGCAGCAAATACCAATTTTATAGGTTTTGGTTTGACCCGACCGATGTTCCAATCCACGATCTACCGCAGTCGAGGCGCGCACGCGTACGTAAACCGTTAACCTCCCGATGCGGTTAAAATACCAACTTAGATAAGATAAGATAAGAAAACTTTATTTGAATTCGGTTTTTGTAAACAATAAACTTAATAATTCCGTTAAATTGTGTATTCCTCCGTGTGATAGTGGCGCACATTACACATCAGTGACAACCTCTTGTAGATATTACACGATTTCATGAGATAAAACGGGAACTGTGGATGTTGCATCGTAGTTTCGGACTCTAAAGGTCAATCGACCTCGTCCTGTATATTCTGAAGATGAAATACTGCTCGCTGGACGTTAAGCAACAATCAATAAATCAATTGAAAAAACGCTAATTTAAAATTGACTGCATTATATTTAAATACCTAAATCGCTCGACCATGTCCATTAAAAAAATACATGTATATATATTTTCAACGATGAGGGCCATCTTTGATAGAAACCTGAGTGTAAGGTCAATGGATACAGTTTAGAAATGGGACACTCCAAGGACCATTTAGTAAGGTTTTGTTTAATTTGGCCCATTGGTTGATATTTCATTGTTTTTTGTTTTTGTTTTGTTTTGTTTTGGGTTTTTTGGGGGGAGGGGGGTGTATAAAATTAGCCTAATTTGCATATTCAAAATGAGGATTTGACTAAACATTGGTTAAAATTGGCCTTCAGGTTTCGAAGGAGAAGAATAAAATGTAAATAAAAAAGTGACGGACACAAAAACTCACTATGGAATTTAGCTAGGTGAGCTTTAAAAGACAATGTATACAACTAACAGCTAATTAACAAATCACACAAAGACCCACGTTAATTGTAATCCTAATCCCAAACTCAAATAAAATCTTCTGAAAGTAGCAGCAAAGATGAATGATGACTTTTGCCCGGGGTAATACTTTTCTGTAATTGGTAGAGGAGGAAGTTCATTGCATAGAGTAACACGACGGGTGTCACTAGTGGAGCAGGAACTGCTTACCCTTCCGCGACACCTGTTGTCAACCCCGGTGTTTAGTGGGGTTCGTATTACTCGATCTTTAGTTTTATGTATAATGTTTTGTATGACGTTTGTGCTTTGTCCTTTTTCTGTTGGCCATTGTGTTGTCTGTCCTATTTACAAATTCTGATTACCCCTTTGGTATCTTCAAACTCTTCTGATAAAGCATATGTGCGAAACAGTACTGCATGTTCTTGTGAACATTTTGTTTTAAGTTAACGGGCGTGACTATATATCATTTCTAATTTTAACTGAAGCCGTCCATAAACGGATTACATATACCGTTTAAATGACACATTAAATTACATTCTTCTAAATTAAATGTTTAAGGACATTTTTAAATGTGCAATATACATCTAAAAATATACAAACAAAAGAATACTGGCATTGTTTCAAGTATTTATGATAAAATTAGGTTTTAAATAAAGCGACTATGAAACACCTCGTCGTGTTCGTAACACTAATCATCCAATGGGATGACGTATACGTTGCTTACATGATCATTCTCCAAGTAAATATTACAATCTAGACGTCACATCATCTACTTCGTCACGGGTCGACTATCGGGTTCTATTCAATTTCAAGGACACGAAACGTGACAATTATTATTGATATATGTTATACTGTAACCATAATAGATGAAAACATTTTAGCAAGACGATCTTGATTTTGAACTCGGGTAAAAAGTGTCCTATGGGTTTGTTCTAACACAAATATAGTTATAATGCATTGAGAATATTTGAATTGTTATGTGTGTGGTCTGAAGTTCACTTAGATGATTTAGGATGACCCTCTCCCTCCCCGAAAAAAGTATCCCCCACCTCTTCCCGCCCCCCAAATAAATAAAAAGTAAAAAAAAGTTAAAATTTGCATTTGAAGGAAATAAAATGAAATTATGCAATAAGGAATATCAAGTTGACGTATAATGCTAAATTAAAAAGTGTCCGAGCTGTTTCAACAGCACGGCATTTCTAGTTCTGTAGATAACGATTTGCCCCAGCCCCCCCCCCATAAAAATAAATAAAATACACACACACATCTCCACACATTTTTACATTTTTTAGGGTTTTAATCTACGATCATTGCTGATGGAAAACATCGTGACTTTTGTTTTTAATTATTCCCCATTCAATCCTTCAAATCTGAGTGGACAAATTATTTATGAAAATATCTAGTCTTCGTTATATTTATTGTTTATTATATAATTTATAATGTGGTTTGATTTTGGGATAGAAATCTATAACACAAATAATATTTTGTAAAAAAAAAAAAAAAAAATGAAGAAAAAAGGGAGAATTGTTTAGCTTTTCCTGTTTCGACAGGTACCCCGAATAATACCCCGTCTCGTGCTTTTGTTATTGGATTATTTTGACAGGCTCCCTAGCAACCAACCAATGAACATAAGCTTCACAATATGGCTGCCATTATCCCGGCAAGTGCTTGCGAAATGACATAAACTTATTTAATAAAAAGGAAATATTTACAAGAGAAATAAGAACATTTTAAAAGAACAACAAAATGCCGGAAGAAAACGTGAAGGTTGCTGTTAGAGTTCGACCTTTCATATCCTTTTATAAATTATGTGGATTAATTTATTATTTTTATCAGACATTGGTTTATTTTTTGCATGTCATTTTATGATATACAAATGTATGTGAAAATCATGTTTCGTGCTGAATTTCATTTAAAATGTTTAAACATCAAATGCAGATTTAATTAAAGATTAAAGGTATATTCAATAGGATACATTTAAATATATTTACCATCAATCTCTGCATATTTGTGTTGTTATACGTAAACACTTGGAGATGTGTATTCGATCCACATGTGTGGACATGTCGATATGAAGCTTGTTTAATTTTGTGTATTTAGGACATTTTAAGCGTCATCTAGGACGGAATCCCTGTAAGGCATTCACAAAAAGGGTAAAATGGTGTTTTGGTGTATTTTCAGCTAGGGTAAGTTAGTTTCATTTGTACTCAATCAAGCGAGTTGTGTTCAATATTCATATTAGGTTCTTAAACCTGAGTATTTTACGTGGTAAAAGGGGAAAAATATTAAAAACAAAAATAAGGGGTTCATGTTTCTGTAAAACTATTGTTTGAATATAATCCAGATATATGGTCTGCAGGGGTGGATCCAGGATTTCAAGTTGGGGGGGGGGGGGCACTTAAAAAAATTGCACTGAGCGGAGGGAGGTGCAAATTTTTTTGGGGTATTTCGTGTGAAAAATCACGATTTTACGCCCAAAAATCATGTTTTTTGTGTGAAAAATCATATTTTTTCCAATTTTGGGGGGGTTTCCCCCCCCCCCCCCCTGGATCCACCCCTGGTCTGTTGTGCTACATGCATTAGCACTTTCATTTCAACTTGTCCAATAAAAATAATTTAGATAAAAGCTGTAACAGTAGAGCATGTTTACCTCCGTAAAATGAAATGTCCCCAATGGGATTCGATTCTGGGACCTCTCGCATTGTAAGTCATAGCTCTACCAACTGAGCCAAAGGAGATCTCCACTAACGCAGTTAGCTGTTATGTAACCTACTACAGTTCCTATAACCTTAGGTAGGGGAGCGTTTCTGTTACACTTTCCCTACCTCAAGAGTCAACATACCTTAAGGTTGATGTTGAAATCTCAAATACCAACATTCAACCCGACCACAGTTTTCTTGTTCTGACCATCGTGGGTTATTTTGCTGGGTGTCAATGAAACGCTAACAGTAGAGCATGTTTTATCTCAGAAAAATGCAATGTCCCCAATGAGATTTGAAACGGGGACATCTTGCATTGTAAGCCACCGCTCTACCAACTGAGCTAAAGGAAATCTCCACTATCGCAGTTAGCAGAGGTGGTTATGAACCTACTACAGTTCCTATAACCTTAGGTAGGGGAGCGTTTCTATTATAAAACAAAGGGGCAATCAAGTATGGACAGTCCAGAGACACAGGCAACATTGTGAAGCATGAAGACAAACAAAGCTAAAAAGATGATCAATATGGAGCCCATAAACAAAGCGGACTGTTGTTTCAATGAGTTAGCACTATAAAGACTCAATTGAGCACGTTCGTCTAGTACAAGGCATCGTCATTCCATTTCTGAGACCACAGACTCACTCACATGATAATTGACATAGTCACAAAGGTTAAAACTAATTACATGCATGTACAAAATATTTGTCAAATACCCATCATTCAGGGAGTATAAAATATTCTACAAGATTGTTATTTATCCCCAATGCTAAAATTTAGAGGGGAGTAAATTTTAGTTGGATTATCTGAAAGGCCGCAAGTGATAAAGTTTACCAGTTGCTTGCCCATGGTCGGTGGTTCTCTCCAGGTACTCCGGCTTCTTCCACCACTAAGACATATGTAAATTTAAGGAATATATTTGTTAATTTTCAGCATTTGATTATCTTCTTGTGTACTTATAAAAGGACACAAGAATGTATTCAAAATTCCTAGCAAATATTCTTTAAATAAGTTTTATTAACCAGTACTCTCTCAGAAAATGTAAATACCCTCACAGCTGCTAAATAGAGGCTAAATACCCGACCACAGTAAAAATTACACTCAAACCTGTCTTATGTGACCTTCCGATGAAAAATTGAAATACGGTCACATAAGACAGGTGGTTGCTTAATACAGGTTAATTAATATAAAATGCACTGTGAAGGGAAATTAGAATTAAGTTCATATTATACAGATTATTGCTTAATAGAGGTGGTCTCTAATGCAGGTTTGACTGTATCTAGAGCTCTGATATTACTTTATGTGGATGTTCTGGAAACAAAAAGAGTAAAAAGCTTCAGGATTTTGTTTTTATTGGACTACATGCAGGGCTAGACTATGACCTTTTGGGGCTCCTAGGCTAATGAAATTATGGGCCCCCCTCTAACTCGCCCGTATCCATCTTGAATAATTTTTACAGTGAAATATTTTAGCGATTTTTACATACCGTAGCTTGAAGTAAACTTATTGCAAATTCTTTAAATAATCTAGAATAGCTATCTTTTGATTGTCAATAAAAAAAAAATTCTTAAAGAAATAGAAGGCCCCTAAGCTTGAGAGGCCCTAGGCTGCAGCCTATGCTAGCTATAGGATAATGTGGCCCTGACTACATGTATAATCATTTTCCCTTGACAATCACAAATCTGTAGTTATAGTGTACATACCTGTATGTGTGTGTGTGTGTGTGTGTTTTTGTTTGTTTGTTCAAGTGTTCGTTAAACTCAAATCACTTGAATCATGGGATATTACGGCAGTCCTTGAAATGAAAATTTGAATTTAGTGGTCCGAATCAAATCCTTAAATTTGTATACCCCCGCTCGACGAGAGTCGGGGGTATATAGGGATCCTCATGTCCGTCCATCACACTTGGTTTCCGGATAATAATTAAAGTACCGCTCAACCAAATCTTTTCAAACTTTCACACATTGCTGTGTACCATAAAATACAGGTTAAGTTTGATTACAGTGTATTTCACATTTACCGTTCATGAGTTATGGCCCTTTTTCTCTTAGAAAATAGGGACTTTTTAGGTTTCCAGATGATATTTAATGTATGGCTCGACCAAATCTTTTCAAACTTTAACATAATGCTGTGGACAATTAAATACAGGTTAAGTTTGACTACGGTGTATTTCACATTTACCGTTCCTGAGTTATGACCCTTTTTCTCTTAGAAAATAGGGACTTTTTAGGTTTCCGAATGATATTTAAAGTACTGCTCAACTAAATCTTACATGTTTCATTCCTTTCATTGCCTCATTCAAAATTTGGAATGTGGGGGTATCTGTGATCACCAGATCAACTTTCTCTAGTTTTATATAGTTCTTAAAAAAACTGAAAAATTTACTGGTCCGAACAAAGTTTTACTGGTCTTGGGCCGGAGGACAAGTGCTCATTGTAATGACTGTTACGGTAGTCCCAATCTACAAGTTTATCATAAAAATCAAACTTTTCCTTAACAATCTGTACAATAGAAGGGAGAGGGAAAGAAATGCAAAATGTATTATTGATATGAGTGGAAAGACAACGATCATTCAAGATCCATCATCCACAGATGAACCAAAGAAATTTGCCTTTGATTATAGTTACTGGTCACATGATGGCTGTAAGGAGGAGTCTAATGGCTATTTTGGAGCAGACACATCTCACGCTAATGGCAGAAAGTTCTGTGACCAGGTATGAAGTAAATGTAATAACAAATTTCACATGTGCAACTAAAAATAACCTAAATAAATTAAAAGGGGTACATTGAAGAAATTTTGACATTTTAAAATTGTAGAACTTATACACTGAAAAAGTTTTGTCATAAAAACTGTTTAAAAAGCTGTACATCTATAGCTAGGAATGAGGCCTGCACAGTAAAATCGTTAATATTGCGAAAAGCTTTAAAATTTATCCAACAATTTTTAATAAATAATTTTTTTATTTGAAGTACATGTACGACCATAAGCACATTGATGGTGTAATGGTTAGTGTGCTTGCCTAGAGTGTGGTAGATCATGGGTTTGAGCCAAATCTTGTTCTCTGCATCGGTGGTGTAATGGTTAGTGTGCTTGCCTCAAGTAAAATAGATTGTGGGTTCAAGCCCTGTTTCGGTTAAGCCAAAGACTATAAAATTTATATTTGTTGCTTCTCTGCTAAGCATGCAGCACTAAGGAGTTAGAGCAAAGACTGGTTGTCTTGGAATCAGAATAATGTGTCCGAGTAGAGCAACATGTCTATCTGGGACTCTATCCGCAGACTATTGTTTAAGTGAGCATGCACTATAAACATCCAACTAAGCGTGTTGGTCTAGTACAAAGTGGACATCATCATCATCTCATCAAATGTAACTTGATCTGGCAATGATATACAGTACAGTCAAGAGACATATCATGATAAATCACTGTGATAGACGTATCACTCTTCTTAGCTTGATATACATGTAGCTAAAAAATTGCTCATTTGGTGTTAAAAAAAACAATCATTCACTATACTTTATGATATATATTAAGTTCACCAAGAAAACTTAACACCACAAGTGGTGGACATGGTCATATCGTTGTTGGATTTACAACTACCTGTGCAATCAGTGCCTATCAACACTAAAGTTGTGAGTTAGAATCCTGCTCATGGTGAGGTGTACTCGATACAACATTATGTGATAAAGTTTGTCAGTGACCTGCGACAGGTCGGTGGTTTTCTCTGGGTGCTCTGGTTTCCTCTACTAATGAATATAATATTTTTAATAGAACAGTGGATACATTGGTGGCCCCTATGACCACAGCCTGTTCAAATTCACAAGTGCCTGTTACTCTTAAAAAAAAAAAAAAGAAAGGAAACCTATCACCTTGACCTCCATTAAAATAAACAAAATTAAACTTACCAATTTCCTCTGAACCATGAAAATAAGGATCGACAAATTTAGAAATTTATTTACAGTACATATTTTTCTAACAACTTCTGAATTAGGCCAACCCATTTAATAAACAACCGGCCCACTGTCCAATATGGTGGATTTCTAACATTTACCATGATTCAATATTATGCATTGTATATGAGGGTCATTGTGGTAATGATCATATGGCAATTGGGTTTACAAATACCTATGCAATCAGTGCCAATCACAACTAACGTGAGTTCGAATCCCGCTCGTGGCGATGTGTATTCGATATAACATTAAGTGATAAAGTTTGTCAATGACTTGCGGCAGGTCAGTAGTTTTTTTTGTTGGGTACTCTGGTTTCCTCCACGAAGAAAACTGACCACCACGATATAACTGAGATATTTTATTTTCACTTGTTAATTACTTACTTTCCAGATGAAAGTCTACAATGAGCTTGGTGTAGGTGTATTAGAAAATGCATGGGAAGGCTATAATTCCACACTGTTTGCCTATGGACAGACAGGATCAGGAAAGAGTTGGTCAATGGTGGGATATGGTGTCAATAAAGGTGATTATTAATTAACTTTGATTTATTAGCCTTAATATGATCAAATCTGTCAATGCAATATAAAAACTTTCATTGGGCCAATACGGCAAAAACCAGTCCAATACGGATATTTTCCATATTGACCCGATTCCAGTCAATCCAATAACAGCTAGATTGGAATCTGCTAAACGTTTCGACAATCGCAAGGAAAAGTCCCGAGAGATATTGAATTGGTTAATTAATAAAGGTATCATTACATGATGTTTTTCATATTGGCCTAATTATAGATCCTCGGTCTACCGTATTGGCATTCAGCTGCGCCTGAGGCCAATACAGCAGGCCTCGGACCTATAACTAGGCCAATATGGAAAACATCACATAATAATACTATAGTACCTGGCCTTATAAGAAGAGAACTGCTATACACAGGGTATGAGAATTGTTGAGTCATTGTTAAGTATTGCATCAATATTTTAAGGTACCAGAGAATGCTATAGTTCAAATATATATCTATGTACAAACTTGGTTGGGCCACTTGGAGAAGAGCTATTTAAGTTGGGTTTTTTTTGGAGGGAGTTAGGAGGGAGGGTCAATAGGGTATTGTATCAATATGAATATGAATAAACCTGGTGCTTCTGTGGACACACACAAATCTAATGACAGCAGTAGATATAAAAATTCTGTCCAATACTGGAACAGTGTACATGTAGATTAGATCTAAGATTTTCTTTCAGGAAGCAAAGTAAGTTTTGGTCTTTCTTAATGTTTGGGGGACTTTCTAGAGCAATTTAACTTTAAGAGGATGGGCAGCTTCCCCCACCCCCGCTGATAAATGTTTCTGCAAAAAGAACCACCATTATTTTTCTATTTCAGGAATTGTACCTCTGTATTGTGAAAACATCTTTAAACAGATTGAAGAAAAGAAACAGGCTGGTGATAAATCTGAATTTGAAGTAGGTGTCAATTCGTTTTATTACACATACACACTTATATATACATATAGAAACTTTATACAAATACTTGTTTCTATTTACAAAGTCATAGTCTTCTAAATGTTTACAATCCTACTTCAGGGGTGATCTCAAAGATGTAAATCGTGACAGTCCCTCTGTGATTTTGATGACTGATTACTTTGAACATATTGTTCAAAAAGACAAAAAGACAAAAAAATAATTTAACCGTCTTCTCCCATTACATATACAGTCATTTTTGCTCATGGTCACCTCTATTAAGCAGTCACATGTAATAAAAGGTCACATTTTTTTGTCCTGTCATAGTAAATTTCATTGAATCAGACCTTGAGGTGAAAATTTGAATTTATTGGTTTGAATTAAATTTTGTATAGTTCTAAATAAAAACTAAAAGATTTACCGGTCAAACAAAGTTTTGCTGGTCATGGGGAGGAGAACTGGTGCTCATTGTAAGGATTATAGAATTGAACCTCTTTTAAGAGGTCATCTGTCTTAAAAAGCCACTTTTTCATTGTCTCAAAAGTGATCTCTTAATACAGGGTTAACTGTATTACAAGATATATTTGAACATTTATAACATTGAATTACATAAATTTGTAGTAAACATTTATAGTACATGAAGACATGAAAAAAAAAGGAAAGACAGTCAAACCTGCCCATGCAGTCACCTCTATTAAGCAGCCACCTGTATTAAAAGGTCACATTTTTCTATACTGTCATAGAAAATTTCATCTGAACTGAACCTCTTTTAAGAGGTCACTTGTCTTAAAAGGCCACTTTTCTTTGTCCCAAAGGTGACCTCTTAATACAGGTTTGACTGTATATATATATAAGAAAGAATTATGGTTGATTGGGAAACAATTGTCCATTATCTTCCTAAGAAATAATGTTTGATATTTAGCCAAGTTACCGTAATTGATCTTGTATTGTACACATTTACCTATGCAATCAGTGCCTATCACCACTGATGTTGTGAGTTCAAATCTTGACCAGGGCAAGGTGTACAACATTATGTGATAAAGTTTGTCAGTGACTTGCGACAGGTCAGTGGTTGTCTCTAGGTTCTCCGGTTTCCTCCACCAAAAAAAAACTGACCGCCACGATATAACTGAAATATTGTTGAAAGTGGCATTAAACACCATAAAACCAAACCAACCAAACTATTGTACACATTGATGTATAATGCACACCCCTTCCACGGTCCTTTTAATAATTGATCATAATAGAAACATGTAACTTTTCTAAATACTTGAGTAACAGAACAAGTGCCACTAGTGGAGCAGGAATTACTTACCTAAGTGGGGTTCACCCCTGGTTTTCAGTGGTGTTTGTGTTGCTCAATCTTTAGTTTTCTGTGTAGTGTCTGTAGTTCATTGCTTGTCCTTATTTCGTTTTCTTTTGGCCATTGTATTGTCTGTCCTTCTTCGATGTTTCTGATTACTCATTTGGTATCTTCAAACTTTTCTTGTGTGCTATTCTCCAGTCTTGTTTATTCCAATTGATAATGGAGGTTTGGTATGTTTATTTTAATGATACCTTTTTATAATGGAGGTCAGTGATTAACATAACTCTGACATGAAATTTAATTTTTCAGGTGACCTTTAGTATGTTAGAAATTTACAATGAACAAATTCGAGATTTGTTGAATACATCAACAAGAAAAGGAGGATTAAAATGTAGACAGCATCCAAAGCTAGGATTTTATGGTAAGTTTTAGACGGCATCCAAGCAGGGATTTTATGGTAAGTTTTAGACAGCATCCAAAAACAGGGATTTTATGGTAAGTTTTAGACAGCATCCAAAACGGGGATTTTATGGTAAGTTTTAGACGGCATCCAAAATGGGGATTTTATGGTAAGTTTTAGACGGCATCCAAGCAGGGATTTTATGGTAAGTTTTAGACAGCATCCAAAACAGGGATTTTATGGTAAGTTTTATAGACAGCATCCAAAACGGGGATTTTATGGTAAGTTTTAGACGGCATCCAAAACAGGGATTTTATGATAAGTTTTAGACAGCATCCAAAACGGGGATTTTATGGTAAGTTTTAGACAGCATCCAAAAACAGGGATTTTATGGTAAGTTTTAGACGGCATCCAAGCAGGGATTTTATGGTAAGTTTTGGACAGCATCCAAAATGGGGATTTTATGGTAAGTTTTAGACAGCATCCAAGCAGGGATTTTATGGTAAGTTTTAGACGGCATCCAAAACAGGGATTTTATGGTAAGTTTTACACGGCATCCAAAATGAGGATTTTATGGTAAGTTTTAGACGGCATCCAAGCAGGGATTTTATGATAAGTTTGACGTAGATAGAAAGATGAGTGAGTGAGTGATTGTTGTTTAATGTCAACTCAGCAATTTTTCAGTTATATCTTGGCGTGAACAAGTTACATTCAATGAAATGATGATGATGTCCACTTTGTACTAGAACAACACATCTAATTGGGTCTTCACAGTGCTAGTAGCTCACTGCAACAACTGTCAGCTGATAGACATGTCGCTCCACTCGGGCACATTATCCTGATTCTGAGCCAAACAGTCTTTACTTTTACTCCTTTAAGTTGCATGCATAGCAGAGATGCAGCAAATACTAATTTTATAGTCTTTGGTATGACTATACCGGAGCTTGTAGCCATGATCTACGGCACTTGAGACGAGCTTGCTAACCATTACACCACTGGTACAGTTAGATAGAAAGGAGTTCCAGTACATATCACTTAAAGTTTTAAAACTAATAAAAAAGTAGATATCAAATTTATTGTGCACAACACTTTTCTGGAATCACCTTCATCGGGTACGCTCAAAGCCAAAATATTTGAAAGCCATAATCTTAAAAATTTTGGGAGCAAGAAAACCAAAGGGCCTAAGCCTACTCCGGAGGGAGGAGTGTTGTTAATTTTTATACGCCTGTCTTTAAAACGGGACATATTATGGTATAACAATGTCCGACTGTCCGTCCGTCCGTCCGTTTCACATGTCACACTCTAACTTAAGAACCCCTTGGCCAATTCACTTCAAATTTCACAGAGTTATTGGAATTGATGGTCTTACAGTCTGTATACTTTATGGTGAAATTTCGAATTTTCATTCCAGAGTTATGGGACTTTATTCATCAAATTGTAGGCAATTTTTCGTATATCACACTGTAAATTGAGAACCCCTTGGCCAATTCACTTCAAACTTCGCATAGTTATTGGAATTGATAGTCTTATGGTCTGTATACTTTTTGGTGAAATTTCAATTTTTCATTCCAGAGTTATGGGACTTTATTCATCAAATTTTAGGCGATTTTTCGTATGTCGCACTGTAAATTGAAAACCCCTTGGCCAACTTCGCACAGTTATTGGAATTGATAGTCTTACGGTCTGTATACTTTTTGGTGAAATTTCGATTTTTCATTCAAGAGTTATGGGAAAGAAAGTTTACAAATATTGTATGAATGTTGACGACGAGCGTATCATGCGCTCTTGGCGCAGCTGTTTATTAAGCCATTTGTTTACCCAATTTTAATCTTGTAGCTCATTCATATACAGTAAAACCTCTCTAAATCAAACTGAGAGTAAATCAGAATCCTGTATAAACCAAAACCAAATCAAAATCCCAATGTAGGAAGTCTATTAATTTAATTATTATAAACTAAGCATCTGTCTATCTGATCACAAGAAGGTTCGGCTTAGACAGGTTTACTGTACTATAGCTTACTGCAACCTCTGAACCTTGATTTCACCATTCCAGAATCCTAAGGAACCTCTGAGTGTAGAAATGACTGATTGATTGATTGATTGATTGATTGATTTTTGGTGTTTAATGCCACTTTCAGCAATATTTCAGCTATATCATGGCAACCAGTTTTAGTGGTGGAAAAAGCCGGACTACCTGGAGAGAACCACCGACCATGGGCAAGCAGCTGGTAAACTTTATCACTTGCTGCTGTGAGTTGAGTGCACCCTTTTTGTAATTTACAAATCCGGGCGCGAACCCATGCCGTATTGGTGATAAGCTTGTATGAGTTGTTAGGTAATCCAACAACCTAACTCATTGAGCCACCCGGGCCCTGAATGTAGAAATAATTACCTATCTTCTTTTCTTAAGAGGTACAACCTTGTCATACTGAATAACCATCAGATGCCTCTGTAGGTGGGGTTGTACCTTTTTTAAGCAGGATAAGCTAGATCATAATTATATACCCCTTGGTTTCTACAGGGGTAAGCAAGTATAGAAATAAATTGTGGTTCTATGTTTACCACTAATACTATACAAGACTACTCTTGCTTTTTCAGCTGACGGTTTGAAGATAGTACCAGTCAGTAGCTATGCTGACATTGAGGCTAAGACAGAGGAGGGTACCAGAAATAGAACTGTGGCATCAACAAACATGAATGCTACTAGCAGGTATGACTGTATCCAAGCTGATTAAAATCACATCTCCCATTTGCTCCCCTTTACTGATATGTCAGTGTGGGTTAGTTACCCTATGTTACTGTTCAATGATTAGGCGAATATGAAAGCATTAAGATATTAAACTGTTTTGTTTGCTATGAGCAATCTGATTGGTCAGAAGAGTCATAAGGCATATAAATCATATCATTAAATATTCATGACATAGGGTCACTCCAATTTGACCTGTAATGTGGTTTCATCATATCTCCCATATATAACATATCAGTAAACAGGAGCAAGATTTGACTAAATAGAGGAACTTGTGCAATCTGACACCAGAGTGTTAACTAAAATAAAACCTGAGTATTCCGACAACCTGTACAATCCGACATATTTCCTTGGTCCCTTGGTGTGTCTGATTAGACAGGTTGCACTGTAGTTGATATTTATAGGGAACCAGGCCATAATTTGTTGTTATTTATGACAATTTACTTTTGTGAAAATCCATTGCTGTGGTCTGACCACTAAAGGGGACATGTTTTAGCTAAATTTGAAAGGGGTTGCCAGCCTAGTTTATTTTTTTTAAATATAAAATTTCACCAACCTTGATGGTTTGGGTAAAGACAAATGCCAAGTAAATCTTATATAACATGTTGATTAGCAATGTACCAGGTACCATATTTGAGTTGTAAGTTGATGTTATCTACAGAACTCTCGTATTTCCTTTACCACATAACCTAGTTGTCAATGACATCACTGAAAGATTGCTGTAAACCATGCATTAAATCAATTCTTTATAAGTAGATAGCATCCAAAAGGTTTTTTGAATAATGGCAAAATGTTCTTTGACACACCCTGTTAGGTATATTTTACATAGCAACAACCTGCTGTAAACCTTGTAAGTGATCAGCCTATAAAGTACTTAGTTATGAAGTAATAAAAAAAAACTATATAAAAATAATAGTCTTTATCATATTATTATACAGCCTTATGTGCCTTATGTTAAAATACTGTAAAGTCTAAATATTTGATGAAAAACAGAGGAAGTTATTGTCCATAGCTACTGGGTAGTGGATTAAACATCAGCATATGGAATATTTTTTTTATTCATTAATGCATGCAAAGGGCCATTGTTGAACCCCACTACTTCATTGTGCCTGTCCCAAACAAGGTCCTGGATTTCCATCATCATGTCGTGGTCTTTTTGTGTTTATTTTGGTAATACACTATAAAGTCTAACGACATCACATATGGGGTCATATCAGGGTTCATATTTTCAACCAACCAATCAGTGATGACCTTACCAATTCTTGTAGTATTAAAACCAAGCGTGTTCTGAGATCTGTTGTGTGATTTGTCAATATATTTAATTGTCTTGCATATTGCATATTATTGTAGGTTAGGTTTATGATGTTTAATGCCACTTTCAACAATATTTAAGTTATATCGTGGCGACATTGTATGGTCAAATATGTATGAAAGGTTAGCTGATATGACTCCATACAGCATGTCGTTAGATGTACGTGTATCACCAAAAAAATATAAGAATAAACATACAACAAATATATTTTTTCTCATTAGATTGCGATCGTCAGTGACTTTGTAAATCAATGTCAAAGCTGTGTTATTTATTCTGCAAAGAGACTTAATTGATATCTTAACAATTTGTTTAGAAAAAAAAATGACAAGAGATAAATAATTAATTGACTAATCTATAATAGATGAATGTAGGAAAGTTTAAACTGGAAAGTTCATTGATGAAATGTATTTAATTAATGACTTAAATGGTTGACTAGTTCAAAAACATAAAAACTCTATCAATGACAAAACTAATTCGGGTCATCTCAAAATTGAAAAGTGAATCTTCATTCAATATTCGGGAAAAGATGATCAGTAAAAACTTGTCAGATATTGTTTGGTACCAGGTGGTAATAGGATTGTTTAACAACAGTTTAAAAAGAAATCAATCAGTGTAATTACGAAAGTAATACTTTTATTTTACAGGTAGAAGGAGATTATTATTAATGACTTTTAATTAAATACCTTTACCGAACAATGGGCTTTCTTATTCTAAATGTATAGAGGTTTAAGTGCAACCATGGTATTAGTATAAATATTTTGAAGTAATCATTTTCTAGACCTGTTATTATAAGGTGTATTTATTATTGATTAACCATTAGGTCGCATTCCATTTAAACACGACCTTTATACAACGATTGACATGTGAACACGCAGAATTAGGTTCATTAAAAAATTTAGACAAAATTCAAACAATAAATTTTTGGTTGGTTTACCTGTTTTGAAATATAATCCCTTATATATTATATATATATTTCTTATTGATTTAAATGGAAATAAAATATGTAAATTTGCATGAATATATTAAAAATATTAATTCATGATGATTCTTAGTAAGTCATCCTTTTAAAACTACTGATAATGAACTATTAAACCCAACTTTTACAAAATTTGATAGACAATTTTTCCCCCCAATGAAATAGCTAATAAAAAACTTGAAAATAACTTGAATAAAAGGTGAAAAAAATTGTTCTTGGAAGTGTTGCAGATTAATTTTTTTTGATAGGGGCCGTTTTCATTGCTTGGTCACTGGTTAGATGATGGGAATTATGTAGTATCATTTAATACGATTGATGATAAATAAAAAAAATATTGGTAATGCTACAATTTTCTTTCAATTTTCCTCTAACGGTTTTGAAAATTATGGTTAAGATAAATTTGTTCAATTTGATGCTAATAGTAGCTTATTTAAGCCAGGTTAAATGAATCGCACAAAAAAATTCTGGTTCACATATAATGCTTAAACAGTAGTGAAAAAAGGGCATTAGACACATGACAGTAAAGGGCATTGAAGATTCAGACTCAAAGAAAACAGTATAATTATTGCTCCTGATACAGGGATAAAAATTAATAGGAGACCAGTAGGCCACAACTAATCAAATTTGTCCTGGGTCCCAAATTATTTTCAGAGAGTAGTCTTGAATGTGCAAAGTCAGTTGCTGGGCCCAAAGTATTTTTCGCTAGGCTATTAAAATTGTTATTGTTATTAAAATGCTAAGTATTGTCCCTGCTCCACACACATTAAAAACAAGTTTAATATGCAAAGCAGTGAGTTGGAAACAGGAAAAAAAATGAAATTAATATTAAATTCAAAATGTTTAAATTTTAAGAATTTATTAATTAAATGATATTTCACAGTAATAGGGTATGATATTATTGATTTTTAAGGTCGTGACCTTTTTGTCTGGAATATAAATAATATTGGTATATTTGATTTCCATTAAGCTATATAAACATAGTTTTATAATACCCCTTAACAACATTTATATAAACAATTCCATTCTTGGCCTTGTTTTGGAGATATATTGAGGTACAGAATAAGGGACTTTCACTCACATTCCAGGATTTAATTATATTTCTGTTCGGTGTACATACTCTGGAATACCCTAAATAGGTAGTAATTATACCATGGAGGGCGGATTGTCCGATGGGGTATATTAGATCATTTGCATATTTCCGACTTGACTCTTAACATTATATGGTTTTTCAAGTTTTTGAAGGAGTTACTTCCCTTTAATGCAAGCAAAATGGTCCATATCTTTCAAAGTTCAACCAAAATAACATATATTTAGCCATAGGTTTTCCCCATAATCTGTTCAAAATTTTAATGTTGTAACAACTTGTAAATTTTCTATCTGCTATAAAAATTAACCTTTTTTTATTATTTTTTTTACAATCTTCAAATATCAACAAATTATGAGAAAATTATACTCAAATTTGTTGTCCTTTCCATTGCTCTTGCTAGACAGGGTACCATTTTGTACATTTGTATGTTGTTAGGGAAATAACTTATAAAAACATATGATTTAAGATTAAATTAGGAATGTGTAAAAGGTCTATTTTTTTGGGTTCAAATTTCTAGAGAAATTCATAAGTTCATTTTGTCTAATGAAATGAAAAAAGGAAAAATTCCACACAGTCAGAACAGTTCCAAAATCCAAAAGGAAAATGGTAGAAATAGAATCATATTGATACCCCTAGCGGTCACTCTCCTCCTGACTTGGAACAGAGACTTTAAAATAAAGTGGTAGGGGTTAACTTTGTAAAGTTGGATAGTCTAACATGTTCAATTACATCCATATCCTTTCTTACTTTTAAATTTATGGGTCCAAATCTCCCCTCCTAGTAAAATGAGGGGCTGTTGTGGTCGTGATAGTTGGATTTACAACTATCTATGAAAATCAGTGCCTATCACCACTGAAATTGTGAGTTCGAATCACGCCCAGGGCGGGATGTACAACATTATGTGATAAAGTTTGTCAGTGACTTACGGCAGGTCAGTGGTTTTCTCCTGGTACTCCGGTTTCCTCCACCAACAAAACTGACCGACACGAAATAACTGAAATATTGTTGAAAGTGGCATTAAACACCATAAAAAAAAAAAAAAAAAAAAAACACTATTGAAATGATGCAGTCACACAAGTGATAAAATAAGAAATTAAAATATTGTCTGACATCCAATTGTATACTAATCTCCTCACAGTAAAATCCAATACAAAAAAATCTGTGATAAATTAATTGATTTTAAAAACCAGGAAATGTTACACTTGGCTGTGCGAGTTATTACTGTTTTATGATTCAAAATCTTGTTACGTAATAAGTTTGAAAATCTGTTTGTGATCTTTTTATCTTTTTGGAATACGCCTCCGATTTAATGCATAAATTGATTTGTTTATCGTTTGTTAAGCAAGTATCGATAGTTACCAACCAGGAAGTATATAAAAAAAAAAAAATTAAATGTCCAACAACAAGGGAATTGCGTTACATGAAATTGAAACACTATGACGTAATCCTATTGTCTCATAAGTCTATGAGATTTATTCAGATTTAGAGATCTAAGGAGATATTGAAGCAAGACAATTGAACTATTTAGCCATGCTGGTTTTTTATAGATCGTTTAACAATGTGATTGAAATAGAATGCTCTACAAATTGTACAAAATGTTTATCCAAATTTCGTTTATTGTACATTTCACTTGACATAAATTTTATTGAGCACAAGAGAAGGAGAGGGGGGGGGGGGGGTGGAGAAGGAGTCATGACACTCCATGTATATTTTATTGAACACTAGCGGGAGGAAGGTGGGTCATTATAGCAACCATTGAAAACTTACCCCTCCAGTAGTCGATACCACTTTATCATGTTGCATGATAGAGTTACTTATTAAAGGTCATTGGCCTTCTCGGGATACTCCAGGATACTCTGCCAATAAAACTGATCACCATTATATAGCTGAAAGATCGTTGAAAGTGGCGTTAATCTTCAAAGACCTATCCCTATTATAGACTATCCCTCGTATGTATATATAGATAAAATCCTCTTTATTTATAAGTTTATGTAGGTGTGATTGTTCTACTATGTTCTGTTTCTTGCTGTATTATTATAGTGTATATGTTTTCTAGGTTGAGACAGACATTATAACTAGTATGGCAGTGTGTTTGTTAATGTTAACAAAGTTTTTATCTTTATTCCAGTCGTGCCCACACCATCGTTGGTATTACATAGTTTTTATCTTTATTCTAATCGTGCCCACACCATCATTGGTATTACATAGTTTTTATCTTTATTCCAGTCGTGCCCACACCATCATTGGTATTACATAGTTTTTATCTTTATTCCAGTCGTGCCCACACCATCGTTGGTATTACATAGTTTTTATCTTTATTCCAGTCATGCCCACACCATCATTGGTATTACATAGTTTTTATCTTTATTCCAGTCGTGCCCACACCATTGTTGGTATTACATAGTTTTTATCTTTATTACAGTCATGCCCACACCATCATTGGTATTACATAGTTTTTATCTTTATTCCAGTCGTGCCCACACCATCGTTGGTATTACATAGTTTTTATCTTTATTCTAATTGTGCCCACACCATCGTTGGTATTACATAGTTTTTATCTTTATTCTAATTGTGCCCACACCATTGTTGGTATTACATAGTTTTATTTTTATTCCAGTCGTGCCCACACCATCATTGGTATTACATAGTTTTTATTTTTATTCCAGTCGTACCCACACCATTGTTGGTATTGCATAGTTTTTATCTTTATTCTAGTCATGCCCACACCAATGTTGGTATTACATAGTTTTTATCTTTATTCTAGTCATGCCCACACCATCGTTGGTATTACATAGTTTTTATCTTTATTCTAATTGTGCCCACACCATTGTTGGTATTACATAGTTTTTATTTTTATTCCAGTCGTGCCCACACCATCATTGGTATTACATAGTTTTTATTTTTATTCCAGTCGTACCCACACCATTGTTGGTATTGCATAGTTTTTATCTTTATTCTAGTCATGCCCACACCAATGTTGGTATTACATAGTTTTTATTTTTATTCCAGTCGTACCCACACCATTGTTGGTATTGCATAGTTTTTATCTTTATTCTAGTCATGACCACACCATTGTTGGTATTACATAGTTTTTATCTTTATTCCAGTCATGCCCACACCATCATTGGTATTACATAGTTTTTATTTTTATTCCAGTCGTGCCCACACCATTGTTGGTATTACATAGTTTTTATCTTTATTCTAGTCATGCCCACACCATTGTTGGTATTACATAGTTTTTATTTTTATTCTAGTTGTGCCCATACCATTGTTGGTATTACATAGTTTTTATCTTTATTCTAGTCATGCCCACACCATTGTTGGTATTACATAGTTTTTATTTTTATTCTAGTTGTGCCCACACCATCGTTGGTATTACATAGTTTTTATCTTTATTCCAGTTGTGCCCACACCATTGTTGGTATTACATAGTTTTTATTTTTATTCTAGTTGTGCCCACACCATTGTTGGTATTACATAGTTTTTATTTTTATTCCAGTCGTACCCACACCATTGTTGGTATTACATAGTTTTTATTTTTATTCTAGTTGTGCCCACACCATTGTTGGTATTACATAGTTTTTATTTTGATTCCAGTCGTGCCCACACCATCATTGGTATTACATAGTTTTTATTTTTATTCCAGTCGTGCCCACACCATTGTTGGTATTACATAGTTTTTATTTTTATTCTAGTTGTGCCCACACCATCATTGGTATTACATAGTTTTTATTTTTATTCTAGTTGTGTCCACACTATCATTGGTATTACATAGTTTTTATTTTTATTCTAGTTGTGCCCACACCATTGTTGGTATTACATAGTTTTTATCTTTATTCTAGTCATGCCCACACCATTGTTGGTATTGCATAGTTTTTATCTTTATTCTAGTCATGCCCACACCATTGTTGGTATTACATAGTTTTTATTTTTATTCTAGTTGTGCCCATACCATTGTTGGTATTGCATAGTTTTTATCTTTATTCTAGTCATGCCCACACCATTGTTGGTATTACATAGTTTTTTATCTTTATTCTAGTCATGCCCACACCATTGTTGGTATTACATAGTTTTTATTTTTATTCTAGTTGTGCCCACACCATCATTGGTATTACATACATGTAGTTTTTATCTTTATTCTAGTCGTGCCCACACCATTGTTGGTATTACATAGTTTTTATCTTTATTCCAGTCGTGCCCACACCATCGTTGGTATTACATAGTTTTTATTTTTATTCCAGTCGTGCCCACACCATCATTGGTATTACATAGTTTTTATTTTTATTCTAGTTGTGCCCACACCATCATTGATATTACATAGTTTTTATTTTTATTCTAGTTGTGCCCATACCATTGTTGGTATTACATAGTTTTTATCTTTATTCTAGTCATGCCCACACCATTGTTGGTATTACATAGTTTTTATTTTTATTCTAGTTGTGCCCACACCATCGTTGGTATTACATAGTTTTTATCTTTATTCCAGTCGTGCCCACACCATCGTTGGTATTACATAGTTTTTATTTTTATTCTAGTTGTGCCCACACCATTGTTGGTATTACATAGTTTTTTTTTTTATTCTAGTTGTGCCCACACCATCATTGGTATTACATAGTTTTTATTTTTTATTCCAGTCATGCCCACACCATTGTTGGTATTACATAGTTTTTATCTTTATTCCAGTCGTGCCCACACCATTGTTGGTATTACATAGTTTTTATCTTTATTACAGTCATGCCCACACCATCATTGGTATTACATAGTTTTTATCTTTATTCCAGTCGTGCCCACACCATCGTTGGTATTACATAGTTTTTATCTTTATTCTAATTGTGCCCACACCATCGTTGGTATTACATAGTTTTTATCTTTATTCTAATTGTGCCCACACCATTGTTGGTATTACATAGTTTTATTTTTATTCCAGTCGTGCCCACACCATCATTGGTATTACATAGTTTTTATTTTTATTCCAGTCGTACCCACACCATTGTTGGTATTGCATAGTTTTTATCTTTATTCTAGTCATGCCCACACCAATGTTGGTATTACATAGTTTTTATCTTTATTCTAGTCATGCCCACACCATCGTTGGTATTACATAGTTTTTATCTTTATTCTAATTGTGCCCACACCATTGTTGGTATTACATAGTTTTTATTTTTATTCCAGTCGTGCCCACACCATCATTGGTATTACATAGTTTTTATTTTTATTCCAGTCGTACCCACACCATTGTTGGTATTGCATAGTTTTTATCTTTATTCTAGTCATGCCCACACCAATGTTGGTATTACATAGTTTTTATTTTTATTCCAGTCGTACCCACACCATTGTTGGTATTGCATAGTTTTTATCTTTATTCTAGTCATGACCACACCATTGTTGGTATTACATAGTTTTTATCTTTATTCCAGTCATGCCCACACCATCATTGGTATTACATAGTTTTTATTTTTATTCCAGTCGTGCCCACACCATTGTTGGTATTACATAGTTTTTATCTTTATTCTAGTCATGCCCACACCATTGTTGGTATTACATAGTTTTTATTTTTATTCTAGTTGTGCCCATACCATTGTTGGTATTACATAGTTTTTATCTTTATTCTAGTCATGCCCACACCATTGTTGGTATTACATAGTTTTTATTTTTATTCTAGTTGTGCCCACACCATCGTTGGTATTACATAGTTTTTATCTTTATTCCAGTTGTGCCCACACCATTGTTGGTATTACATAGTTTTTATTTTTATTCTAGTTGTGCCCACACCATTGTTGGTATTACATAGTTTTTATTTTTATTCCAGTCGTACCCACACCATTGTTGGTATTACATAGTTTTTATTTTTATTCTAGTTGTGCCCACACCATTGTTGGTATTACATAGTTTTTATTTTGATTCCAGTCGTGCCCACACCATCATTGGTATTACATAGTTTTTATTTTTATTCCAGTCGTGCCCACACCATTGTTGGTATTACATAGTTTTTATTTTTATTCTAGTTGTGCCCACACCATCATTGGTATTACATAGTTTTTATTTTTATTCTAGTTGTGTCCACACTATCATTGGTATTACATAGTTTTTATTTTTATTCTAGTTGTGCCCACACCATTGTTGGTATTACATAGTTTTTATCTTTATTCTAGTCATGCCCACACCATTGTTGGTATTGCATAGTTTTTATCTTTATTCTAGTCATGCCCACACCATTGTTGGTATTACATAGTTTTTATTTTTATTCTAGTTGTGCCCATACCATTGTTGGTATTGCATAGTTTTTATCTTTATTCTAGTCATGCCCACACCATTGTTGGTATTACATAGTTTTTTATCTTTATTCTAGTCATGCCCACACCATTGTTGGTATTACATAGTTTTTATTTTTATTCTAGTTGTGCCCACACCATCATTGGTATTACATACATGTAGTTTTTATCTTTATTCTAGTCGTGCCCACACCATTGTTGGTATTACATAGTTTTTATCTTTATTCCAGTCGTGCCCACACCATCGTTGGTATTACATAGTTTTTATTTTTATTCCAGTCGTGCCCACACCATCATTGGTATTACATAGTTTTTATTTTTATTCTAGTTGTGCCCACACCATCATTGATATTACATAGTTTTTATTTTTATTCTAGTTGTGCCCATACCATTGTTGGTATTACATAGTTTTTATCTTTATTCTAGTCATGCCCACACCATTGTTGGTATTACATAGTTTTTATTTTTATTCTAGTTGTGCCCACACCATCGTTGGTATTACATAGTTTTTATCTTTATTCCAGTCGTGCCCACACCATCGTTGGTATTACATAGTTTTTATTTTTATTCTAGTTGTGCCCACACCATTGTTGGTATTACATAGTTTTTATTTTTATTCTAGTTGTGCCCACACCATCATTGGTATTACATAGTTTTTATTTTTTATTCCAGTCATGCCCACACCATTGTTGGTATTACATAGTTTTTATCTTTATTCTAATCGTGCCCACACCATCGTTGGTATTACATAGTTTTTATTTTTATTCCAGTCGTACCCACACCATTGTTGGTATTGCATAGTTTTTATCTTTATTCTAGTCGTGCCCACACCATTGTTGGTTTTACATAGTTTTTATTTTTATTCCAGTCGTACCCACACCATTGTTGGTATTACATAGTTTTTATTTTTATTCTAGTTGTGCCCACACCATTGTTGGTATTACATAGTTTTTATTTTTATTCCAGTCGTGCCCACATCATCATTGGTATTACATAGTTTTTATTTTTATTCCAGTTGTGCCCACACCATCGTTGGTATTACATAGTTTTTATTTTTATTCTAGTTGTGCCCACACCATCGTTGGTATTACATAGTTTTTATTTTTATTCTAGTTGTGCCCACACCAACGTTGGTATTACATAGTTTTTATTTTTATTCTAGTTGTGCCCACACCATTGTTGGTATTACATAGTTTTTATCTTTATTCTAGTCATGCCCACACCATTGTTGGTATTGCATAGTTTTTATCTTTATTCTAGTCATGCCCACACCATTGTTGGTATTACATAGTTTTTATTTTTATTCTAGTTGTGCCCATACCATTGTTGGTATTACATAGTTTTTATCTTTATTCTAGTCATGACCACACCATTGTTGGTATTACATAGTTTTTATTTTTATTCTAGTTGTGCCCACACCATCGTTGGTATTACATAGTTTTTATCTTTATTCCAGTCGTGCCCACACCATTGTTGGTTTTACATAGTTTTTATTTTTATTCCAGTCGTACCCACACCATTGTTGGTATTACATAGTTTTTATTTTTATTCTAGTTGTGCCCACACCATTGTTGGTATTACATAGTTTTTATTTTTATTCCAGTCGTGCCCACATCATCATTGGTATTACATAGTTTTTATTTTTATTCCAGTTGTGCCCACACCATCGTTGGTATTACATAGTTTTTATTTTTATTCTAGTTGTGCCCACACCATCGTTGGTATTACATAGTTTTTATTTTTATTCTAGTTGTGCCCACACCAACGTTGGTATTACATAGTTTTTATTTTTATTCTAGTTGTGCCCACACCATTGTTGGTATTACATAGTTTTTATCTTTATTCTAGTCATGCCCACACCATTGTTGGTATTGCATAGTTTTTATCTTTATTCTAGTCATGCCCACACCATTGTTGGTATTACATAGTTTTTATTTTTATTCTAGTTGTGCCCATACCATTGTTGGTATTACATAGTTTTTATCTTTATTCTAGTCATGACCACACCATTGTTGGTATTACATAGTTTTTTATCTTTATTCTAGTCATGCCCACACCATTGTTGGTATTACATAGTTTTTATTTTTATTCCAGTCGTGCCCACACCATTGTTGGTATTACATAGTTTTTATCTTTATTCTAGTCATGCCCACACCATTGTTGGTATTACATAGTTTTTATTTTTATTCTAGTTGTGCCCACACCATCATTGGTATTACATACATGTAGTTTTTAGCTCACCTGGCCATAGGCCATGTGAGCTTTTGTCATGGGTAAGCGTCCGTCGTCCGTCCGTCCATCCGTCCGTTAGCTTTTCACATTTAAATCTTCTTCTCTGAAACCGCTGAACAGAAATCAGCCAAACTTGCCAGAAATGTTCACTGGATGGTCCTCTACCAGATTTGTGTTTTTGGTGCTGATTTGAAATCCAACATGGCTGCCAGGGTCCATAATGTGTTCTCATTGGCTGAAATTTTAAAAATCTTCTTGTCAGAAACCACTAAGTCAATTGAATTGTGACTTTGCAGGAATGATCATTGGGTGGTCCTGTACTAAAATTGTGAATCGTTTGCCGATCTGAAATTCAAGATGGCCGCCATGACTCGACTTAGTTTAACATAGGACCCTATGGGAATTTCACATTTTCATCTTTTTTTCTGAAACCACAAAACAGATTTGAACCAAACTTGGCAGAAATGTTCATTGGATGGTCATATACAAGATTTTTGTTTTTGGCGCTGATCGAAAATCCAACATGGCTGCCAGGGCCCATAATGTGTTCCGATTGGTTGAAATTTTAAAAATCTTCTTGTTAGAAACCACTAAGCCAATTAAATTGTGACTTTGCGGGAATGATCATTGGGTGGTCCTGTACTAAACTTGTGAATCGTTTGCCGATCGAAAATTCAAGATGGCCGCCATGACTCGACTTAGTTTAACATAGGACCCTATGGGAATTTCACATTTTCATCTTTTTTTCTGAAACCACAAAACAGATTTGAACCAAACTTGGCAGAAATGTTCATTGGATGGTCATATACAAGATTTGTGTTTTTGGTGCTGATCGGAAATCCAACATGGCTGCCAGGGCCTATAATGTGTTCTGATTGGTCGAAATTTTTAAAATCTTCTTGTTAGAAACCACTAAGCCAATTGAATTGTGGCTTTGCAGGAATGATCATTGGGTGGTCCTGTACTAAACTTGTGAATCGTTTGCAGATCGGAAATTCAAGATGGCCGCCATGACTCGACTTAATTTTAACATAGGACCCTATGGAAAAAATGTTTAAAAGTCTTCTCCTCTGAAACCAGTAAGTCAGTTTAAAGCAAACATGGGATGAATGGTCCTTAGGTGGTCAACTTTCAAAATTATGTCCTGTGACCCCGACCTCCATCCAAGATGGCAACCATCAGCGAACATAGTTTTAACATAGGACCCTATGGGAAATATATTTAAAAATCTTCTTCTCTGAAACCAGTAAGCCAATTTAAAGCAAACATGGCATGGATGGTCCTTAAGTGGTCAATTTTCAAAATTGTGTCCAGTGACCCTGACCTCCATCCAAGATGGCCACCTTCAGCAGACATACTGTAGTTTTAACATAGGACCCTATGGGAAAAAATGTTTTAAAATCTTCTCCTCTGAATCTAGTAAGCCAATATAGCAAACATGTCATCGATGGTCCTTAGGTGGTCAACTTCCAAAATTGTGTTCAGTGATCCCGATCTCGGTTCAAAATGGCCACCGTCAGCAGACATAGTTTTAACATAGGACCCTATGGGAAAATTGTTTAAAAGTCTTCTCTTCTGAAACCAGTCAGCCAATTTAAAGCAAACATGGCATGGATGGTCCTTGGGTAGTATACTTTCAAAACTGTGTCCGGTGACCACGACCTCCATCCAAGATGGCTGCCATGAGCAGACATAGTTTTAACATAGAACCCTATGGCAGTATGGGATTTGAATAGTAACTTAGATGTATTCAGCATGCAGACATTCTTAAGAGGACTTATTTATGTCAGGTGAGCGATACAGGCTCACCTGAGCCTCTAGTTATCTTTATTCTAGTCGTGCCCACACCATCATTGATATTACATAGTTTTTATTTTTATTCTAGTTGTGCCCACACCATTGTTGGTATTACATAGTTTTTATCTTTATTCCAGTCGTGCCCACACCATCGTTGGTATTACATAGTTTTTATTTTTATTCCAGTCGTTCCCACACCATCATTGGTATTACATAGTTTTTATTTTGATTCTAGTTGTGTCCACACCATCATTGGTATTACATAGTTTTTATTTTTATTCTAGTCATGCCCCCACCATTGTTGGTATTGCATAGTTTTTATCTTTATTCCAGTCGTGCCCACACCATCATTGGTATTACATAGTTTTTATTTTTATTCCAGTCGTGCCCACACCATCATTGGTATTGCATAGATTTTATCTTTATTCTAGTCATGCCCACACCATTGTTGGTATTGCATATTTTTATTTTTATTCCAGTCATGCCCACACCATTGTTGGTATTACATAGTTTTTATTTTTATTCTAGTTGTGCCCACACCATCATTGGTATTACATAGTTTTTATTTTTATTCTAGTCATGCCCACACCATCATTGGTATTACATAGTTTTTATCTTTATTCCAGTCGTGCCCACACCATCATTGGTATTACATAGTTTTTATTTTTATTCTAGTTGTGCCCACACCATTGTTGGTATTACATAGTTTTTATTTTTATTCTAGTCATGCCCACACCATTGTTGGTATTACATAGTTTTTATTTTTATTCCAGTTGTACCCACACCATTGTTGGTATTACATAGTTTTTATTTTTATTCTAGTTGTGCCCACACCATCGTTGGTATTACATAGTTTTTATTTTTATTCTAGTCATGCCCACACCATTGCTGGTATTACATAGTTTTTATTTTTATTCCAGTCGTACCCACACCATTGTTGGTATTACATAGTTTTTATTTTTATTCTAGTTGTGCCCACACCATTGTTGGTATTACATAGTTTTTATTTTTATTCTAGTCATGCCCACACCATCATTGGTATTACATAGTTTTTATTTTTATTCCAGTCGTACCCACACCATTGTTGGTATTACATAGTTTTTATCTTTATTCTAGTCATGCCCACACCATTGTTGGTATTGCATAGTTTTTATCTTTATTCTAATCATGCCCACACCATCATTGGTATTACATAGTTTTTATTTTTATTCTAGTTGTGCCCATACCATTGTTGGTATTGCATAGTTTTTATTTTTATTCCAGTCGTGCCCACACCATTGTTGGTATTACATAGTTGTTATTTTTATTCTAGTTGTGCCCACACCATCATTGGTATTACATAGTTTTTATTTTTATTCTAGTTGTGCCCACACCATTGTTGGTATTGCATAGTTTTTATCTTTATTCTAGTCATGCCCACACCATTGTTGGTATTACATAGTTTTTATCTTTATTCCAGTCGTGCCCACACCATCATTGGTATTACATAGTTTTTATTTTTATTCCAGTCGTGCCCACACCATCGTTGGTATTACATTTGTACAGAAATACATCAACCCTGCTGGAGAAGAAACGGCCAAAACTTCAATTGTAAATTTGGTAGATTTAGCTGGAAGGTAAGACAATTATTCTTCACAAATTATATGCAGACATTTTAGAATCCTAACAAAATATGTACTGTGAAATCTGTCTAAACGAAGCCCTGAATAAACCAGAATTCTGTCTAAGCAGAGCCCTGAATAAACCAGAATTTTGTATAAACAGATCCCTGAATAAACCAGAATTCTGTCTAAACAGATCCCTGAATAAACCAGAATTCTGTCTAAACGGAGCCCTGAATAAACCAGAATTCTGTCTAAACGGAGCCCTGAATAAACCAGAATTCTGTGTAAACGGAGCCCTGAATAAACCAGAATTTTGTATAAACAGATCCCTGAATAAACCAGAATTCTGTCTAAACGGAGCCCTGAATAAACCAGAATTCTGTGTAAACGGAGCCCTGAATAAACCAGAATTCTGTCTAAACAGAGCCCTGAATTAACCAGAATTCTGTCTAAACGGAGCCCTGTATAGACCAGAGTTCTGTCTAAATGGAGCCCTGATTGGGGTGAATAGACCAGAATTCTGCATAAACGAAACCCTAAAAGTACTAATGTGTGAAATCTTTGTTAGGTTAACCTGTATAAACTGAACACCTGTCTATTCTGAACACAAAAGCTGGTTCAAAGGAGGTTCAGTTTAAACAGGTATAAGATATGTCCAAGCAATTTGTAATAATTTGTTAAGTAGAATCGAGAGATTTTAGTTCCTTGTCATACCTCACAAATTCATAAAATATCCCTTTTAGATCCTCAGTTGTCTTATGTGTCTACAAACTACTACAAACTTAGATGGAAATTCCAGCAGCATTGGAATGATATTTGTGAAAGTATTCCATTTGGATTACCAGTGGATTACGATATTTCTCCACTCGAGAGGTAGAACTTTTTACTTTGAAAATTTAACAATTAAGAGTGGAGAATATCGTAATATATTGGTAACAGAAGGAGAATCGGTTTCTTTTCTGAGCAAAACCAAAGTTCTTAACATCTGTCATTAATGACCATTGAAAGGAAATTTGCAAGAATTCTCATGCCGAAATATAACCGCCATGGTGATGAAAATATTACGAAAATTTAACCAACTGGTAAAACAATCTAAGAATAGGAGAAAAATACTATCATATTCCATGTTAATTGAGCATCTTGTCGATGGTGTCTTTACTCCATGTTTATCAAGATGGCAGTTTACCATATTTATAGAAATGGCAGGGTTTTTTTTTAGAATTGATTGAATTAAATATATATTTTAAGATATGTGTAAAACTTATTGATGTTTGAAGCAAATGATTGATATCTTTTTACAGTGAACGTGCCGACAGTACAGGAGCTACTGGTGACAGACTGAAAGAGGGTGCTGCTATCAATCAGTCATTATCATGCCTTGGCAACTGTATCGCTGCCTTAGCCGACAATGCAGGAGGAAAGAAAACAAGAGGTCAGTATTCTGCTTTTTGCAGTTTGTATTTATATATTTATACTGTCTAGCGACCCTATCTCGCCAACACTTCATCAATAGTGCTATACACACATATTTTCGTGCAATTGTTTGATAATTTTTTGTGTAGTAGCTAAGTTATTACTTCATCTGTCTGTTATAATACTGCATGAAACTTCTCGTTCGACAGCTCGATTCACACTTGTCTGCGAGATTGGATTTATTCAAAATGTAGATTTTCATTGATTTATTTATTGCTAATTTTTTTCTAGAGAAATATGTAAAAAAAAAATTCATCAGTATTTTAAATATTTAATGACAAATATTTAAAGTGTAATTAACAAATGATATACAGTCAAACCTGTCTTTTGTGACCTTCAAAGGGAACATTGAAATATGGTCTACATAGGACAAATTGTAGCTTAATACAGGTTTAATTAATATGAAATGCACTGTGAAGAAAAATTTAAATTAAGGTCACACAATACAAGTTGTTGCTTAATAGAGGTGGTCACTAAAACAGGTTTGACTAGGTATGGTGTGAACAATGTGTTCAATAATGTTTCAGAGTTTAGTAAAAATGGAATTCTCAAATAGCGTTCATTGTATATATACATGTATATATGAGCTCAAAGTATCTGTTAGGGAAATTACTACATTGTAAATGTATTGTACATTTATTTCAGTGCCTTACAGAGATTCCGTCCTAACAAAATTGCTCAAGAATGCCTTAGGAGGAAACAGCAAGACAATAATGGTACGAAAAAACCAACATTTTCCTCAAAAACATTCTGTGCCAAAAAGCACTAGCCCTAAGTCCCATATTAGTAAAAATTGTTTCAGTTAGTGAAAAATTGTTTAAAATTTGCCTAATAAAATTGATAAAATTCTTCTAAAATGACATTCAAGCTAGTGTGTCGCAATGTTTTTGGCACAGACTGCTAAAAAATAGCGTGATCTTAGAAACATGTTGTATTATTACTACTACCACGTAATTACCGTGGAAAATACTGGAAGAACTTTATGTTTTTGTATTTATGGATGAGTAGGGGTATATAGCTATCATGGTTTAGGTTAGTTCTGTACACCAAACCTTGCAACCACATCGTTGGTCTAATGGTTAGCTTACTCGCCTCAAGTGCAGTAGATCGTGGGTTCAAGTCCAGGTCAGATTAAATTGGTATTTGTTGTTTCTCCGCTAAGCACACCGCTTTAATGTGGGGAGCGCAAAAACTGGTTGGCTTGGAATGGGGATAATGTGTCAGAGTGGAGCGACATGTCTATCAACAGACTGTTATTTCAGTGAGGTAGCACTAGAAAAATCAAACTAAGCATGTTGGTCTGGACAAAGCAGACATCATTATCATCTCGTCAAAATGTAACTTTTTCTCGCCATGATATAGCTGAAAAATTACTCACACGGTGTACATTTCAGCTAATGTTTGGAAATTCTGAGAAATTATTTCATAATTAATCACTTTTATTATTCATTTAGGAACTGAAAATATTTTTCCTCAGCTTTTAAGCCAAACCATGGATAAAGTGCCTTTAAATAACTGATATTATTTATTATTAAGCTTGATATTTAAAAAAAAAATGTTCATTGAATTTTTACATGTGACCAATTTTTCTATTCAGATTGCTGCTCTTAGCCCAGCTGATATTAACTATGACGAGACCTTATCAACACTTCGTTATGGTAAGTCAAAGAATGTTTTTTATTAATGGCGTACAATTTTAGACATTTATGTTTGGTTTATGGTGGTTAAGGCTACTTTCAACAATAGTGGCATTAAACACCATAAACCAAACCTTAAAAGATATTTATTCTTGACATGTAGATGTTTATTGCTTTACTTCACTCACCCTTGTAATTAGTCATAAATACTCTTATGTTATTTTAATTTGCAGTCAAACCTGCATTAAGAGGTCATCTTTGGGATAAAGAAAAAGTGGCCTTTAAGATAGGTGACCTCTTAAAAGAGGTTCAATTCAAATTAAATTTTCTATGACAGGACAAGAAATGGTTTGTTTATTAAGCAACTAGCATGATACTATATAATATCGTTGTTTTCTAATATGACGTTATAATGAACAATATTATATATTTATTTACAATTCTGTTTTAATAGCTGACAGAGCTAAACAAATCAAGACAAAGTCCTCAGTCAATGAAGATCCCACTGAAAAATTGATCAGAGAACTTCAGGAGGAAAATGAGAGATTAAAGAAGGCGATAGAGTCTGGAAATCTGACCATAATCAAAGGGGATGATGAAGATGATGAGGATATGAGTGAAGAAGGTGAGAAGGATGTCTTAAAATACCACAAAAGAAAGGGGAAAATATAGCAAAGGAAAGGGAAATAATATATCGGCAAATTTCATGATTAGAATAATGAAATACATTTTTTTTTTAAATAAGCGTGATAGAAAAGGAAAATTGTGAAAATATTAGAGGAAATTTGTTTTTAAAAATGCTAAAATAGTATAGGAAATAAAAAAAAAAAAAAGTGGAAATATAGGATTTTTTTTTAGAAAATGTGGCAATATTATCGGAAATTTAAAAAAGTGAAAATATTAGGCAAAAAAATTAATTTGTGTGTTTACGGTCACCTGACCGACCCTATTTTTCAGCCGCCAACCCTAACCTTTTTCATCGGCAATTATTCGACCCTAATTTTTGCTAGCGACTCTATCAATTTTTACACAGAATTCAGATAATCATTTTTGTTGTTTAATCAGCAGCAATGTTTTATTTATTCAACCACTAGCTTTTTGTCGAAATTGAGAGCAAAGAAGGTAGAAAAACTGTGTAACTCGTCATAAAACAGCTTAAAAAAATGACGGCTTACCGGAAATTTCGAAAATGAATTACCGGAATCAGATTCCAGAACCGGGAACGACTATTTCCAGTTTTGCCGATAGTAAAAAAAAAAAAAAAAATTATGTCAACCGACCGACCCTAGATTTTTTTAACATGTCACTGTAAGCACACATATTTTTTTGTTGGCCTTATAAGAAATATTTTAAAATGCGAAAATATGATAGGAAATTAAAAACAAATGTAAAATTATTATAGGAAATTTTTAAAATGTGGACATGTTTTCAGAAATTTAAAAAAGTGTAAAAAAAATATTACCGGTATAAGAAATTTAAAAAAAAATGTTAAAATATTATAGGAAATAAAAATAAAATGTGGAAATATTATAGGAAATATAAAAAAAATGTGGAAATATTAAAGGAAATATAAAAAAAATGTGAAAATATTATAGGAAATATAAAAAAAATATTTTGATTTTCAGGGATTTTATTGGAAAAAAAAAAGAAAAGTGTTAATTATTTTAAGTGATGCTACTAAGTAAGAACACAGATATTTATTATTTATGTTCTGTCATATCTTTCTGTATCCAATATTTCACTCCTCTTATGGTTTAATCCATTACATTTTTGACTGGCAAGTTTGAAAAGTATCACACAGGAGCAAGAGGGTTGGCTGACAATGGAAATGTATAAAAAAAAAATCAAATTTAAAAATCATTAAATAAGAAGTTTTACATCATTTATAAATTGATGAAAATTGTGAATCATCAACTTGATTGTGGTACTCATTACGGGGTAATTAAAACAATATGAATATTTGATCCATCCAAATAATACTTTTGTATATCTGGTACAGTGTTATAGTCCAATTGATTGTTAGCACCAGGCCAGACCATAAAAGTTTTACATATACATGCCAATATAAAGTACAATCTCATCTTCTCAATGTCTTTTTTTCTTTCTTTTTAAAAATACACTAAAATTCTTATCTACTTTTTTTCCTAATTGTACAAAAAAAATATTTATCACATATATCAATAGTAAACAATTTTAAACTCTGCGAAATACCTCTTTTCTCATCTTTTATATTCTAAAAAAAAAAAAAAAATCCACTGCAATATACATATGATTATATATTGGAAAAGATTGTAAGAAGATTTAATTGTACTTTACTATATAGATTGTATGATGTTTTAAAAAAACCGAAAAAGAATTTGATTATGGTAAAGAAAGCCCCTATTATGCTTCGTTAAAAATCAAATTCCTCGCTTGATACAACAGTAAATTCTTTATCCCTTTAATAATTTAACATTGAAATTTGTTTAGTCAAGCTAAATTTTATATCCTACAAACAAAATTTAATGTGTTAATTGTTGATGAATACAGATAACCAGTACATTCAAGTATATTGTAAAGCTGGTTGACTCTAATTGAGGGTCCAGAAGGATTCCTTTTGAAATTTGAATTTTGTTTTGTTTTTGGAAAGATTATTTCTGATTTCACTGATATTATAAATAAAAACTTTCAGATGCACTTTATCAATGCAAAATATCTAAAAGTGACATTTATGGTAAGTTGTTTGATTTTTTATAAAGTACCCTGGATTTCAAAAAGTGGACCCCTTTTGGGACCTCATCAATGTATATATGACTTAATGATGATTGTATATTTGTTAAATTTATTTTGCAGAGAGAGAAAAAATCAAACAGGAGTTAGAAGAACAATACCAGAGTGTTCTGGACAAGAATCAGAAAGAAATGGAAGAAATGAAGAAAACCTTTGAAGAACGATTGAAAGAACAAGGAGGGGTAAGTGTCAAGGTTTTTATTACATCCACAATCACCATTTAGTATAGGGAGTATTGTCTTTATCATAGTTTTAGTTGAGCTCCCTAAAATATAAATTTTAATAGCCCAACAAAAATTCTTCGAGCCCAGCAACTGACTTTGCAAATGAAAATTTTCAAAGTTTCAAGAGCCAGCTGGGCTCCCTACTGTCTGAAAATTTTCAGGAATCATGCTACTGAGCCCCTGTCAAGTTTTATCCCTGGATGAGGTTAGTAAGTAACATTCAGCAGTACATTGCCTTTCTTCTAATCTTTTACAAGATGTTTTTTTTATTTGTAGGGAGGTACAGACTTGGCTGAAATAAATGAGAAAAAGAAGACAATCCCTCACATATACAACTTAAATATGGACCCTATGTTGACAGGTCACATGTTCTACTTTATAGATGCACCAACGAAATCCTTCGGTGCTGCCGCAGAGGGTGTAGATATTCAGATGCATGGACCTAGGTAAGGTATACCATTTATTTGGGTTAGCGTGCTCGAATCGAGTGCAGTAGATCGTGGGTTCGAGCCCCAGTCGTGCCAAACTGAAGACTATAAAATTGGTATTTGTTGCCTCTCTGACCTAGGTAAGTTATACCATTTATTTAGTTAGTCTAGTAGCTTTGAGTGCGGTAGATTGTGGGTTTGAGCCCCAGTTGGCCCAAACCAAAGACTATAAAATTGATATTTGTTGCTTCTCAGCTAAGTATGTAGCATTAAGGAGAAAGAGCAAAAGACTGGTTGATTCGGAATCGGGATATTGTGTCCGAGTGAAGAGACATTTCTACACGAGGACTGTTGTTTCAGTGACCTAGCACTACAAAAATCCAACATAGCATGTTGATCTAGTACAAATCGGATATCATTATAGTCTCATCAAATGTAACTGGATTACTCCATGATATAGCTGAAAAATTGCTCATTTAGCGTTAAAAACAACAATCACTCACTCACTCTATTAAAAAATATTATATTTGTCAGTGTTTCTATGACGCATGCAGTGTTCACCGAGGAAGGAGGAAAATTTAGTGTGGAATCACTCACTCACTCTATTAAAAATATTATATTTTTCAGTGTTTCTATGAAGCATGCAGTGTTCACCAAGGAAGGAGGAAAATTTAGTGTTGAATCACTCACTCACTCTATTAAAAATATTATATTTTTCAGTGTTTCTATGAAACATGCAGTGTTCACAGAGGAAGGAGTTATTTAGTGTTAGACAACAATCGCTCACTCACTTTATTAAAAATATTATATTTTTCAGTGTTTCTATGAAGCATGCAATGTTCACAGAGGAAGGAGGTAAATTTAGTGTTGAACCAATGGAAGCCAATGTCCGTCTGCTTGTCAATGGTAAAGCTATTGGTACTAAAACAGCTATTTCTCACAATGACAGAATTATTTTTGGAACCACTAAGTATTTTGTGTTTGTCAATCCTAAAGAGAGAGACAGTTCTAAACAACCTCATACAGAAATTACTTTTGAAATGGCACAGGAGGAAATTGCAAAAAAATCTGGATTTGATATTGAGGGACAGAACAAATCTAGAGGTAAGTTTTTTCATTCATTTTTACATTATACACTTATTGACTGGTATGAGGGTAATACCAAATGTTAATGTTCGGAGAGACACCAAGTTGATGGTTTGGTTTATGGCGTTTAACGCCACTTTCAACAATATTTCAATTATATTGTGGCGGTCAGTTTTATTGGTGGAGGAAACCAGAGTACCCGGAGACAACCACCGACCTGTCACAAGTCACTGACAAACTTTATCACATAATGCTGTATCGAGTACACCTTGCCCAAGTTGAAGCCGAGGGCAATAGTTGTTGTCGAGGGGAACTATAAATTTGCTATTACCCGAATTTTTGTTTAGCATAGAAAAAACCCAGAGAATTTAGAATTTCTATTGCATAAATTTTGTACTATGTTTCCTCCAATGAATCAAGAGGATTAGAAAATTGCGCAAATATATATTGCATCTCCAGTGAATAGCACAAGGGAGGGTGAATAGTCTTTTTGACTATCACCAGTAAATAGTTAATTACACAATTTACCAGTAAATAGTATATTTATGAACATGTCTTGTTAACAGGGAAACTTATACTGAGGTTTAATATATATATATATATGTATACAATATTAGTACAGTGTCTTAAAATATGAAGTTTATGTGTATATGTGTATGAGGCTTAAAGTAATATGAAAGGCAAATATTGTGGAATTTTTGGATTAGATATTTTCACTTAATATGACACTTAATTTTAACTAAAATCAACTGCATAACATTAAAAATCCGCTCAAAAGCAGATTTTAAGAGCAAATCGTAAAATATTTGAGAGCAGATAATTCTGTTTTCCCGTACAGTAATGCAAAGGATATGTGCGTGACCCAAGATTTGAACTCTTTTGGGGAGATTATCGCTCATGCGCAATGTTCAGTTGATGAAAAAAAAATATCTATATATTCCGTGTGTACCACATAAGAATAATTGAAAATAAAAATTGGTTCACACAACATGAAACGGACAGATTCCTCAATAATCATTGTCAGGAATGTGTGCGTGCTTACCTCAGCATCCATGATTGTTTATCTTTTCTTTACGAGGTCATGATCGGCAATCATCTGACCAAAACTTTTCTTCACAAGGTCATGATCGGCAATCATCGGAACAAAACAACCGAAAGTTAATCAGTCTCCACAACAATGGCGAAGACGATAAACATGCACACAGATTTGCATGAATAGGGTTTTTCCAGGAAAAAATACCAGGGGGGTTCGGAACTCCGTCAATGATTTGGGGTACTACCACCAGAATTTTAATTATTTTTGGGGTACCACCACATAAATATAAATACTTAAAATGACCCCCACCTAGAAAATAGAAATTAAATTTGAAACAGACTGATCAAATCTGTAATACTGTTTAATGGCAGTAATGCAAGTACAAGTGTGACCTATAAAGTGTGTTTTTTATCTATTTTTGAGGGGGGGGGTTTAAAACCAGGACAGGTATTTTTTTTAAATATTGACATTTGATACCCTAAATCGTGGCAGGACAGTATTTTTCAATGGCGGAAAACCAGGACAGGTATTTTCAGTACGTTTATTGGTATAACTTTTGAACGTAATGAGATATTTTCATGATGTAAATTCCATAATAAAGAAGAGATTAAAGGCTTTAATTTGGTATACAGTTTAAAAAAAAATATTGACATTTGATACCCTAAATCGTGGCAGGACAGTATTTTTCAATGGTGGAAATAACGATAATTTGTATCAAAATATTTGTTTTGATCACATATAACTCTTTTAAATCAAATGTCTGTCAAATAAATGTTACACCATTTTAAAGCTTATATCTCAAGAATTAATAATATGTAGTTTATTATTTTTGGATAAATACTTTTTGAGAAATCGTGCCATTTGACTACGTTTCATTTTCGGCTGGTACTTTTTATCTCGGAAACCAGGAACGAAAATAAAAGAATCAGGTACCAGTTCAACATTCGTATTTGTCCATCTTTTACATAACATATCATTCGGAATATTTCGGAAGATAAAGGGAGACAATTTGGCTCAAAAATCATGCAAAAGAAGCGAAATCGCGGAACAAACAACCGAATATTATACACCGTTTAACAAACAACACAGTGACACGACTTGCCGGAAAGTAGGTCTATTTTAATATACCGAAATGGTAAAAATACCGACAACTGCGATTAATTAAATAGAAATTTGACAACAACCCCCAGAAAAGAAATACGTTTTACGCCCCCCACCTAGATAAAAAAAAATCAATGGCGTTCCGACCCTACTGGGTATTTTTCCCTGGAAAAGCCCTTAGTAAAGGTACTGCCATATTCCAAATTGAATTTTCAGGGAAACATTTTCTTCACCCAAAACTGGTGCAATATTACTTTAAAGCTGGGATAAAGACAAACTAATGATCTACCACACTTGAGGCGAGCTCAAAGATAAGGTATAAATCACCATTTTATTTGGTTAAATCATTTTACAAAATCTATAATAAACAATTAAATAAAATACAGGGCTCTCACTAAGTTATTTATTTTATTTTGTAGAGGATGTTTTACTACAGGAAGACTTGTTAGAAATGTTACCAGCTGTAGAAAACAATAAAATACAGGGCTCTCACTAAGTTATTTATTTTATTTTGTAGAGGATGTTTTACTACAGGAAGACTTGTTAGAAATGTTACCAGCTGTAGAAAACAATAAAATACAGGGCTCTCACTAAGTTATTTATTTTATTTTGTAGAGGATGTTTTACTACAGGAAGACTTGTTAGAAATGTTGCCAGCTGTAGAGAACAATAAAATACAGGGCTCTCACTAAGTTATTTATTTTATTTTGTAGAGGATGTTTTACTGCAGGAAGACTTGTTAGAAATGTTACCAGCTGTAGAAAACAATAAAATACAGGGCTCTCACTAAGTTATTTATTTTATTTTGTAGAGGATGTTTTACTGCAGGAAGACTTGTTAGAAATGTTGCCAGCTGTAGAAAACAATAAAATACAGGGCTCTCACTAAGTTATTTATTTTATTTTGTAGAGGATGTTTTACTGCAGGAAGACTTGTTAGAAATGTTACCAGCTGTAGAAAACAATTAAATACAGGGCTCTCACTAAGTTATTTATTTTATTTTGTAGAGGATGTTTTACTGCAGGAAGACTTGTTAGAAATGTTACCAGCTGTAGAAAACAATTAAATACAGGGCTCTCACTAAGTTATTTATTTTATTTTGTAGAGGATGTTTTACTACAGGAAGACTTGTTAGAAATGTTACCAGCTGTAGAAAACAATAAAATACAGGGCTCTCACTAAGTTATTTATTTTATTTGTAGAGGATATTTTACTGCAGGAAGACTTGTTAGAAATGTTGCCAGCTGTAGAAGAAGCCAACTCTATCAGTGAAGAATTGGACAAGAAAAGGAAGTTTGATCTAATGATTGTTTCTCCTGAGGCAAGAGGAGAATTATCTGGAAGGACAGAGGTAATGACCACCACTAGTTTAGGAATGAAAATTTGTTGAATTTAGTTTGTTTGTTATGGTACTTTTAAAATTGAAAATTAAGATAATTTGTTGTAAATGTTTGAATGAGAATGAAGATTTGAGAATTAGATTGAATTGTCTTGTTTTGATTTTGGTAATTTTGAGAATTAAGAATTGAGAATTGTTTGAATTGTTTTGTTTTATTAAGGTTATTTTGAGAGTTAAGATTTGGGAATTTGCTTTAATTGTTTTGTTTAGGTCATTTTGAGAATTTAGAATTGACAATTTGTTTTAATTTGGTTTTGTTTGTTAATGTACTTTTGAGAATGAAGATTTAAGAACTTGTTTAATTGTTTTGTAAATGTAATTTTGAGAATTAAGAATTGGTCATTTGTTTTAATTTGGTTTTGTTTGTTTATGTAATTTTGAGACTGAAGATTAGAGAATTTGTTTTAATTGGTTTGATTGTTTAAGTAATTTTGAGAATTAAGAATTGAGAATGTATTTTAATTGATTTATTTTTATTAGATAATTTTGAGAATTGAGAATTTTAGTTTTTTTTTGTATTATTTGTTTAGGTTATGGTAAGAATGAAGGATTTAGAAACAAACCAAGAATGGGTCTGGCCAAGACAGAAATTTTTCAACAGGAAATATGTTATGCAGGAAATGTACAATGAATTTGTTGAAGGAGACGAATGGAAGCTACCAGCAGTAAGATATTGTTTTACGAATGTATTTTTTTTTATGCCCAGCATAGCACATTACATCTGCGTAGAAATGTCTAACTTATCTTCCAGTAAAAAAAATCTTTAGATTTAAGTTTTAAAAAAAACGGGGACTTGGATACATCTGTGATATTCCACCATAATAGACACAAACATAGTTGACTGTATTAGTTTGAAGTTCTCTCATTTGTAGGGTTAGGGTTTCAGTTATTTCGTGGCGGTCAGTTTTATTGGTGTAGGAAACCAGAGTACCCGAAGAAAACCACCAACCTGCCTCTCTCTCTCTCTCTCAATTTAATTTTTGCTAGACACATTTTTAAAATGTAGAAGATGTAATCTGGGTCAAGTTTAACCAGCAAGAGACAAACATGCCAGAAATCATACAAATTGAAGCTGCTAGAATTATTATAACAGATCTTAAATATAACTCATGTACACAAAATTCTATATGGAATTGGTTTGGGTAACACTTGCAAAACAGGAAGTTGGATTAGAAAGGAGGTGTTATGGTGTTAAACGGCACTTTTAACAATATTTCAGTTATATCATGGCGGTCAGTGATATTGATGGAGGAAATCGGCGAAAACCACCGACCTGTCACTGACAAACTTTATCGCATAATGTTGTATCGAGTACACCTCGCCTGAGTGGGATTCGAACTCACAGCGTTAGTGGTGATAGGTACTGATTGCATAGGTAGCTATAAATCCAACTTCCATATGATCACTGCCACAACAGCAGGAAGTTGGGATGCCTGCACTTGATGTCAGGTCTTGTGATCAAGGAGCAGAAATTACAAAGCAGTTGACGGAATGGTTATAACTAGACAATCATCACTTTAGACGTGTGTTCCATTTTCAGGACAAAGATCCATTCATAGATGACCCTAATGCAGACTATCACATTGGAAGTGTCAAACTGTGGATGAAATCTGTGGCATATATGGTAAGTACAATGGCTGAAATCTTGTGGCATATATGGTATTGTAGGGTTAGGCTTATGGTGTTTAATGCCACTTTCAACAATATTTCAGTTATATCGTGGTGGTCAGTTTTATTGGTGGAGGAAACCGGAGAAAACCACCAACCTGTCGCAAGTCACTGACAAACTTTATCACATAATGTTGTTTCGCCTGAGCGGGATTCAAACTCCCAATGTTTGTGGTGATAGGAACCGTTTGAATAGGTAGTTGTAAATCCAACTACCATACAATCACAACCACGACTGTCCCTTATTGATGAATGAGATTAATTATGATGGAAAAATACAAAATAAAACATAGTGATATCTTTAATGTAAACTCAAAACATTTATTCTATTTTGAACATTGAAAAAAACTTTTCTTATTGAAATTTAAAATTAAGTAATTTCATAACTGAACTACTATAAGATATCACAAATATGTTTAGAAGTCATCATATAATTTTAAGAAATATGAATCTTTTGAGAAGAATGTGTAACTGTGCAACTGTATCGGTGGTGTAATGGTTAGCGTGCTCGCCTTGAGTGTGGTAGATCGTGGGTTTGAACCCCAGTCGGGTTAGCTAACGCCTATGAAATTGATATTTGTTGCTTTTCGCTATATATAAGAATGTGTCCAGAGTGAATCGACATGTCTACCTGTGGACTTGTTTCAGTGAGCTAGTACTATAAAATTCCAATTAAGCGTGTTGGTCTAGTACAAAGTGGATATTATTATCATCTCATCTAATGTAATTCTTGCCATGAAATAGCTGTAAAATTCCTTATTTTGAGAAGCTTGTATAACTGTGTAGTTTTGTCTATCTAGATTGAGATGAAGGAACAGCTTGAGATCACAGACTTTAAAGGAAATGAAGTAGGACTTTTGAATGTAAGTAAAAGTAGCTTATATGGCAAATTCTTGATGACCGATATCTAGTATATTAAGTACCGCGTATTCATGGGCTATGGTGTTTAATGCCACTTTCAACAATATTTCAGTTATATCATGTTGTGCATTCATTATTTCTGTAGTATATAAAATCAAACTTTCAAAACTTCCCAGCTATCAAGAGTGGGGTTGGGATCTCATTAACTGTTGTAACCCTACCACTTTTTTGTGCCTGTTCCAAACCAGGACCTGAATTTCCAATGTCATATGTCATGGTTTTTTTTTCGTGCTCAGTAAGTTAAAGATGAGAGGTGATTGCTCGTTTTGTTGAAATTGGTGGAATTGATGATCATCACTGTTTAAATTTTTTTTTAAATATAATTTCAGTTTATGAATATTATCTCAACTTCTAAATTTGTATTTGCATTGAAATTGTGAAACTACCTTTTCATTGATAAAATGCAAGTAATGTTTCATTAGTGAGTTTTTCACTCCTGAGTTATTCCCCTTGATTATGCAAATATCAATTTTAGTGTTTTCCAAGAAATAAAATTTATATTTAATTGACTAGAAAATTTTGATTAGCGGATAAATAGAATACAAAAAAAATTGGTGTTTTTTTTCTGTATTTTTTTGTTCCTTAGTTATGCCTATTGACTGTTTGTGTGTCTTTGAATTCAAAGTATATTTTCTTATTTCATTTGTGTCATATTTTGGGAAAAGTTTCTTTCATTTAAACAAATATAATATTTTCTACTGAGAAATTATTTAAAGGTTTTTTACAAAGAGCATGATGAAAATTAATTAAATACATAGGTGAAAGAAAATATTGGAGTAGTTTTCTTTTAAATGATAGTATTTTTTCATTGTACTGTTGTAAATTTAAAATGTTTAATACTGCAATCATTACATTTACTGACTATATAATGGTGTACATATAAACCTTTGCTTAATATCTTTACTTGATGCATAAAGTCTCCTGGTACCCCCTGTGTCTTATGTAGAGCGAAGACGGATGAAGTTTTAACAAGTGACTAGACGGATGAAGTGTCATTTGAACAAAAATTAGGGTTATGATACACAACTGATATAAAGAAAGTAACGTTTTTAGCAAATATTTTGTTGTATTTGTAGTTTGAAATTTTACCATGTGACAAAACCGGTAAGAAGGAGTACACTGATGATGATGACATTTTTGTTGAGACTCCAGAGGAGTTAGTAGGAAAAGAAATCAACTTTAATATGAAACTCCTGGGAGCTAAAGGATTACCTAACAAATTCACCGTAAGTTTACTTTTAATAACAGTCCTCACGATGAATACCGGTCCTCTGTCCCAAAACCAGTAAATTTTTCAGTTTATTTAGAACTATATAAAAATAAATTCAAAAATTTGAATCGGACCAGTAACTTCATATTTTCATTTCGAGGACTGAACAAGGAAAGGCAACTTGTTTTTTGGTTTTCTCTGCATACTCTGGTTTTTTTTGGGGGGCACTTCAGTTTCCTCCTCCAATAAAATTGTTCAAATAACCAACATAGTGTTGAAAGAATAAGATATGAAAGAGGTAATGAGAAGAAGGCAAGGACAGATAATACAATTGTCAACAGAAAGTGACTAAAAGACTAACTAATGATCTACAAAAAACTATACAGAAAACTAAAGATTGAGCAACACGAACCACACAGAAAACATGGGTGAACTTAGGTACTCTGGAAGGGTAGGCAGTTCCTGACATTAAACATCCATAATCCTAATCCTCTAACTACAGGAAAATAATCCATAAGAATAGACCTTTTGCACATTCCCTAAGGGGCCGACGTGGCTGTGATCGTATGATAGTTGGATTTACAACTATCTATGCAATCAGTGCCTATCACTGCTGATGTTGTGAGTTCGAATCTCGATCAAGGCGAGGTGTACAACATTATGTGATAAAGTTTGTCAGTGACTTGCGACAGGTCGGTGGTTTTCTCCACCAATAAAACTGACTGCCACGATATAACTGAAATATTGTTGAAAGTGGCGTTAAACACCATCAAACAAACAAACACATTCCCAACTTTGATTCTAAAATTATAATGTTTTATATGGGTTATTTCCCTTGTGAAGGGAAATATGGTATCCAGTCTAGCCAGAGGAATGGAAAAGCACAACAAATTAAAGTATAATTTTATAGCATAATTCATAAGTTGCTACACCATTAAAATTTTGAACAGATTATGGGAAAAATATATGTTATTTTCATGAATGTTTCATGTAAATGGATTCTTTTGCCTGCCATAAGATAAAGGGAAATAACTCCTATAAAATGTATAATCCTGATCCTTTTGAAATTTAACACGATGATACTTGGCACAGATTAAAGGTTTGGATTGCATTTGCAGTGATTCCGAAGGTCCGTCGGACATGTCCGGTAAAAATCAGCATGGTCCTATAATGTTTATCGGAACTGCGGACCGAAAGTCCGATGACCGATTCGGTAATTATCTACAACTGTATTTCTCATGTTTTAATAACTGCCACGATCTGCTCTTTGTCGGTAAGAAAATATTTTGCGTAGTTCATCAGAAGGTCATTGATGATGATGGTATCGTTCACTATTGAAGCCTAGATTTGTTTAATTTCGTTCAGTAACAAACAACATTGGTGCCATTTTAAAGGGGATGCAACCCGACATTGTGCTATGGGAAATGTTGACCGAACTTTTTGTCCGAAGCAACTTTCAACAAAACGAAGCTTTGATTAAATTTTTTCTCATTTCTGTGACATAAATCATAGTTCTCATGTTTAATATGTTCACATTTGCGAGTGTTGGCCATTCAAAATTCGTTATCCACATTGATATTTTATACTCGACACCGGGTTAATATTACGATCTATCGAACTGTTTATTTACATACATACATGTGTAAACGTAAATGCCTATGCAATTAAAAAAGAGACTTTGAACTACAGTAATTTTATTCAATTGTTGCAATCTGATTTAAGGTCTGACAAATAATATTTTTGACTGCCAGTGTTCATGACAATATACGTTTGTGCTATATTTTCATTATCTAGGCTCTAGCTATATATAGTTAGACCGTTCAGGTAATTGGCAGACTGAGAGACATCTTTCTTCTGCGGAAGATAACACAAATATTAAGTTATTACCATTTGTGTGATATTAAATCACAGTAATATTTTAAAAGGAAAAAAAGGGGGAGGGTACTTGTTAAAAAAGCACAGGTATACAAGACTCCAATAGTCAAGATACATGTAGACAGAAATGAATATTTGACATTGAATAGATGTCCTTTAGGTAATTATGAATAATAAGAACAGAACAAATCAGATCAGACAGCTTTATAACTATTTACTAAATTTGGGCAGGGCATCTTCAGAGGGGTAGCGAAACAATGTTTCGATTAATCGCAATTAACTTCTCCCTCTGAGCTCTCTGAAAGAGAAGTCACTTCTAACTCTAATATGAAAGTAGTGAGAGCCCTGGATGTTTGGCTTAAAATATTATGAGGGTGCTAACCCAGGTAAAAGAAAGCGAGAATTAGTTAATATTGGCGATGAAAAAAAGAAACAAAAATCGAAAGAATATGAAACAAAAAGAACGAGTGTTTTGCGACAGTTGGTCAAAAGACCGAAAGTGGCTGACATATGATGAAAATAAAGTGATATTAAACTATATGGGAGAGGAGGACAATTGGACATTTCTTCTTAGTTTTGCTAGAGACTGTTAAATATAATATATTAAATATTACACTAATGAATTGAATTAAAACAGCAACAGCTTTGTGTTTTATTACTTTAATTATACAAAAAAAATTTGGTCAGGTAAATTGTCTTCTGGTCAGGTAAACTTTGCAGGTTGTAAAAGTAAAAACACCTTGGAAAACACTGCATTTGGATTTCATCCCTACCTGTTTTCAAACAAGAGGCCCAAATGTGCCAAAAGCAGTCTTTAGTATTAAGCCACCATGCAGCGTCAGCCCTTTATTTTTTTTGGCATTATGGACTTTGTCGTTTCATAAGTTTTCTTGATGCTTAATACAAATTTTTTTGAAATTCTGTTAATTTTATGTATTTGTTTTTTTCAGGATATTTATGCAAAATACATGTTTTATTTGGATACCAAATCTATTATTACAAAGAAGATTCCTAACACAATCAACCCTGACTGGAACTTTACACAGCTACATGCCACACCCATATGTACCCAAGAGGTAAGTTTTTATGACAGTCAACCCTGACTGGAACTTTACACAGCTTCATGCCACAATCAAATGTACCCAAGAGGTAAGTTTTTATGACAGTCAACCCTGACTGGAACTTTACACAGCTACATGCCACACCCAAATGTACCCAAGAGGTAAGTTTTTATGACAGTCAACCCTGACTGGAACTTTACACAGCTACATGCCACACCCAAATGTACCTCTGAGGTAAGTTTTTTTTAATACTAATGACTTGGCTTGTATGTAACTGTTTAGTAAATAATTACATAAGGGCACACTGAAATCATGAGATGGAGGACACAGAGAGTGCAGAGAGACTCGTGATTTGAGGTGAGTGTGCAATATCTCACCATTTCCTGCTACAATGTAGCAAGGATATTGTATAATGTACGTAATATTTATTCCACGGTTTTCTGAGTTAAATGGTTAAACAATCGTATGTGAAGTGTGACATTGTATAACTATTTAACCCAGAAAACTGTGGTATAAATGGCTTGTAACATGAAGCCAAGCAATATCACATCTAGGTCGTTGATTATTGCACGGCTCTCTGAGAGTAATAATACTGCAGCACAGATTTAATGTGTGCAATATCTCATATCTGTGTGTATTATTTCATGGTTCTTAGCTGTTGCTTACATTCTGGTATATAAGCCATAAAAAGATCAAAGGAAAAAAATACATTCATGTTGCAAAATATAAAAAAAGAAGTCTGCTATTGCACTGTCCATATTTATGTTGTCATTCATTTTTTGTAATAGTATGTGGTCTCGTTGAGTGGAAGTGAATCTTTGCAGGTTTTTATCATTTGTTTATATATGTTTTGCCATTGGAGATCCAATTATCAAAAGGGGTGGGTTGAGATTACATTAACTGGTTTAACCCTGCCCTATTTTTGTGTCTCTCCCAAACCAGGAACTAGATTTCCAACATCACATGTAGTGGTCCTTTTTATGTTCAATGATTTGAGGTGAGAGGTCAAAGTTCGTTCTGTTGATATTGTTAGAATTGTTAACCATCACTGTTTAAACTTTCTTTTTATGATAATATACAGTCAAACCTGTATTAAGAGGTCACCATTGGAACAAAGAAAAAGTGGCTTTATAAGAAAGGTGACCTCTTAAAAGAGGTCCAATTCATATGAACTTTTCTATGACAAAGAAAAAGGTGACCTTTTAATACAGGTGACTGCTTAATAGAGGTGACTGCATGGGAAGGTTTGACTGTATTTTAAAGTTTGTCATTTTCCTTTCAGTTTATTAAGTATCTCGGCGAAGGAGCCATAATGGTCCAGATCTGGGGCAAATTTAAACCACCAAAACAAAAGAAGATGATCAACACCCGAAACTCATTTATAAATGCTGGTGTGCAGAAAGGAGCTACACACAATACAAATACCAATGTCAAGGTAACTCAGATAGTTTGTTGTAAACACCTTTACTAATGTTAACTACAGTCAAATATTGTTGTGTCAAGGTCAGATGGTTTTACAGTACCCCCTCTTGTAAGGCCAATCACACCAAAGGATACCTTTCTCATAAGGCTAGATTCCAGATGCACCGAGATAGTAAAATACTACAAAATTTCACTCCTCTAGAGAGGCCACCCCTCTTATAAGGCCAGATTCCAGATACACTTAGATAGAATAATACTACTAAATTGTCTCCTTCGAGAGAATCCACCCCTCCATTACAATTAATGAACTTCCGGTCAGAGTATTGGTATTACATGAATCATTACGGACCAAAATGGACAATCCTTGATAGACCAATCTTAAATAAACGGTCGACTGTCTTACCCTGTCATTTTTCTTTGTCCCAAATGTGACTGTTGCATACAAGTTTGTCTGTATTTATATAACAGTTATAATACATGCTGACATCCTCGTTTTACAGAAATATGATGCAGAAAAGATGAAATACATGATGGAAACAGTCATGCTAAGGAAGAGACAAGAAAAGATGGAGAAAAGACTTGTAAGTTAGACTTACATCATTACTGACATTGTCAATGAGTGTCTTGTGCATGCAGAATGACACACTCTTTGTACTTTTCAAGATAACTTGCAACTTCTTCTTATGAGTGGTCGCTGATGGCTTGTTGCATAACAAGAAAAAAAAATATCCATGATATTTACCAGAGCAAAACATTAGTTCATAGGCAAATCCTAGATGGTTGTTAATCAATCAATCAAATCAACATTAGTTCATAGGCAAATCCTAGAAGGTAAACAATAATAAATCAATCAAATTGCATATAAATGCAAAGAATCAAACTGATTTAACAGTGCTATTTAACTATGGGTCGGGGCATTATGTTTTTACCCATGTCTGTATGAATGTCACATATTTAGTTTCCTCTCTACAACTTTAATTCCTCTAAAGCAAATCATTTGAAAGTTATACACCATGAAAGGGTTAGAGTTAGGGTTATGGTGTTTAATGCCACTTTCAACAATACTTCAGCTATATCGTGGCGGTCAGTTTTATTGGTGGAGGAAACCAGAGTACCCAGAAAAAAACACATACCTGTGGCAAGTCACTGAAAATTTTATCACATCTAGTTTCGAGTACACATCGCCATGACTCGCACTGACAACTTTAGTGGTGATAGGCACTGATTACATAGGTAGTTATAAAGCCAACTATCATACGATCACGACGGCCCCGACCAAAAAAGGAGTTTACCGTTAGCTAATAATTTGAAATTTATAAACAAGTTCAGCGACCATAAAAGGAAAGGCAAATTCGATTGCGGACTTGACCACTTTTTCCGTTTTGGAGTTATGCGCCTTGATTTGATAAAAAAAAAATCTGTTTACTTTAGCTGTCATATGCTCATGATGAGTGGTCCATAAGAGACCTGTTGCACTGGCAAAATTGTCCGTCCCTACCCATCATCTTTCCTTGTTTCGAGTCCTGTGGCGTTTGGATTTTTAGGTGTTCTCGTCCTGAATATAGCTGAAAAATTGCTCGCTGGACGTTAAACAACAATCAATCAATCAACCATGTCATATGGACATATTCTTCCATTTTTTTTTTTTAAACTTTTGACTAAACATACCACAAGTTAAATTGAGCAAACATTCAATTGATTTGATAAAATGGTGGAAGAGAATATGTGTGATTTTTTTCAGACATGGTTTAGGAAGATGTTAGATGTAGCTGAAGAACACAAGAAGAAAAAGATTTCCACGTCGATTGTAAAAGGAGTATATGATGCACCAACTGCAGACCAAGCTGATAAATGTATAGCGCTGATTCCGCTGGAGAAAGGTAAATATTGGTACGTGCTTTTCTATGAAGGATTGAATCTGATTTGAATTTTAATTGTATTGATTGAAAGCATCTTTGACATATTGAAAAAAAAATCATAGCTTTTACCAGTTCTTATTTTGAAGCAAGACATGGTTTTCAAAAGTCTGAATTAAAACAGTCGTTAAAATAGTGAAAAAGATGGCTGAAAGTTAAAAGCCTGACAATAAATATAAATAAAACTACAGTCAAACCTGCTTACGTGGTCACCTATATTAGGCAGTCACCTGTGTTAAAAGGTCAACTTTTTCTTGTCCCATCATAGAACATTTCATATGAATCAAACCTCTTTTAAGATGTCACCTGTCTTAAAAGACCACCTTTTCTTTGCCCCAAAGGTGACCACTTAATACAGGTTTGACTGTACATGAATACATAAATTTGAGGCAAATTTGAAAAGTTAGGTAAAAGATGGTAGATTAATTTCATTTCAAAATTTTCAATAAATTTATATTTATTTATTTAGATTCTGATGATGAAGACGGAGGGAAGCACATGGGGGGTGTGGCAGGTTCAAAGGGAAAGGGGGATAGCAGCAGTAGTAGTAGTTCTAGCAGCAGCTCCAGTGACACTGACTCCTCTAAAAAATCGGCTAAGAAACCGGACGAGAAAAAGAAAAGAAGACACAAGAAACATAAAAAGGAGAAAACTAATGACAAACCTCTCATAAAACCTGAAGATAAACAGAAGGACAAATGGGAAAGAAAGAAATCACAACAGGAAGAAAAACAACCACCCAAACAGAGAGTTTCTCCTAAGACCACAACATCAACATGTGTTTTACTCTAATTTTATCATTGGTAATATCTATCTTAGATTGTTCAGGACATTTTTTTTGCTCAATATTTTCAGTTTCTTCAAATGATTTTTTTGTATTTTTGTTGCATGCTAACTTGTATTATGCATACAATAATATATACTCTTATTTCAAATATATTCCACATTATAATTATGTCATCTTGTGTTTCTCTTTTTTTTTGTTTCAAGTTGGATGCCCCAACAATCAATAATAAAAAAAACATATCAGCCATTTTTTTTATTTTTTTTAAAGACAGGGATATTCCATTGAAATATACAGGGGAGAATAGGATGGAAGTTCCAAAATTGACCAATAACCAATCTGCTTTTTATTTATAGTCTTTGATGACCCATAACCAATGTCTAAAAATAAAAAAAACATCCCTTCCTACCACAGATTTGTTAATGGAATAATCCTTAACAGCTGATTTAATTTATTCATTTTATGCTTTGACTGATTTTCATTGGACTAAATATAAGTAAGACAACCATTTATATAACTGCAAGTCATGTATTTTTTCGTGTATCTGGGTTTTTTTATAAATATTTTTTCATAGCATTATATATTTATGCCAGTTATCAGATGGTATTTTTGGGATTATTTAGAAATATGTTGTACATTAAGCATAGGAAATCAGTACAGTGAAACCTGTCTATTCCAAACATCTTTCTGAACACCTGCTGTTTTATTCAGAATTGGCAGGTGTTCTGATTAGACAGGTTAAATGGACAATGATGTCAGATTTTTGAAGTTCAGAATTGGCAGGTGTTGAGATTAGACAGATTAGATGAACAAAGATTTGTGATACAGTATACAGTAGTCTCACTCTTTTAAGGCCATCATTTCTGCAATGAAAATATGGCCTTGTAAGAGGGGTGGGCTCTCTTGTAGTACAACTGAAATCTGGCTTCATAGCCCATTGGTTGGAGTGACCTTATAAGAGGATTCCTATTGAATTGGAAAGTAATTTGAAGTTTTATTTACACAAGTTATGAATTATTTATGCAGGGTTCAGTTTCAACAGGTTTCCCTGTATATTATTGTTATCATTATTTTTTGTACATAACTAAAGATTTTTGAACCACAACTAAAACATTTTAGCAATGTGTTTGGTAAAAAGTTAGATACAAGACTATTAAAGATAAAACTGTGGAGAAATTGATAATTGGCCAGTATTTATTTATTAGAAACCAATAAAAGAATACTTATTTTTTTATCAGTTTTAGTGTATTACAAGGTCTGTTCAACTTTCCTGAGCTATAATACATATAATATAAAAGTGTGAAGATAAATATTTTGTTATTTTGCTGATTGTTAAGATAAAAATAAAACAATCAAATTAAATTTGTCAATTATTGTCATTTAGCATAAAATTTACTGTTGCAAATATCTATTGTACTAACTCTATGTATGTGTTACCAGTACAACTTAATTTGTAACAGTAAATTACTGATTGATTGCATCAAATAGTTATGATACAGTTATATATTTCTTTACACTTGTGTACAATCGTTATATGTTTGTTGATTTTTGCAGTTGACTAAATACATATCAGATATTTCTATTAAGCAGTTAATTTTTCATATTTTGTCGTTATAGACCCAGAATATTTTTCGGGAAACCCTATTTAAAAAAATGTATATTATATTTTCTTGATGTTTTCAAGTTTATAATTCAAATACATACAGTTTTTTTTTTATTAAAAGGTATGTGTTTTTATTTACTAGAAGATGAGATATTAGATAATATAAGTTCTTTCTTATCGTTTTTGTATTGCTTCAAATTAGTGAACATAAAATGAAGAAAGGGTAGTTGTTACGGCAACAGTTTTAATTTGAAAGAGGATATTTTTGTAAATTAGAAATCAAATTTGTTATCATGTTGTTGATTTTTTAAAGAGATTTATACCATATCGTTGCATAATAAGCTGGTTTATATATATGTATATAAGTAATAAATCTTTAGAGCTGAATACAAGCATATATGATAATGGCAACTTTGAAGTTCCAGACATATTATCACTAGTATCGCAACGATTCCAGTAGAAAGAGCTGTGATACTAGTGATATTGTATGTCCAGATCTTCAAAATTGACGTTGTTGTTTTTATCGGTAACGTCATAATGTGTTTGACATCAGACTGACCATCTGGCCATTGATACTGACAATACCACTTGTTGAGATCAAAAGAAAAAATGTCCTAATTACTGATAAATTGTCTTAAAATGTTGTAAAACTTGTCTGTGGTTTTTTTAATGACAGTATGTGTATGTTTGCTGTCATAAATTTGCATAGAATTATATTTTACAGTTGAATTGCCAGGTTAATCACGAATTAGAACAAGGGAGATAATCCAATCGGATAATATTGTTAAGGGGAGATCATTTGAAGAGAAACCCTGAAGTATAGAACATTCTGTGTCATCAGAGGAAAATTGAAAGTAAAATCAAAAGCAGAAACATCTTTTGCTTAGCTTTATTGTTGTTTTTTCCTGTGTGTTTAAATGTTGTAGTAACCTCAATGAATCTACATATCAGATTTCTTGATTTTTGTTGTTGTTGATTTCTTAAATTATTGTAATATTTTTTTCCAAACATATTGTTGTTGAATACAAATTTTGTTCAATTATTGAAAACATGAAATACACTATTTTTAGGTTCTAAGTCATATTGATTTAAAGGGGGAAAAACTTGATTGAAGTAAAAATTCTGTTGACTTTTTTCTGACATGATAATACCGTCAAACCTGCCCTTACAGTCACCTCTATGAAGCAGTCACTTGTATTAAAAGGTCACTTCTTCTTTTCCTTTCATAGAAAATTTTATATGAATTTAACCTCTTTTAAGAGGTCTCCTGTCTTGAAATGCCCTTTTTTTTCTTTTCCTTTCATAGAAAATTCAATATGAATTGAACCTTTTTTAAGAGGACACCTGTCTTAAAAGACCACTTTTTCTTTGTCCCAAAGGTGACCTGTCAATCAATATAGGTTTGACAGTACTGCTTCACGAATTGTTTGACAGATACTAATTATATAATATAAGTTAATTATTCTAAGATTCTGATATGTATATTCTACTTTGTCTGTATATCAAGCACTTAACTGAGTATGATCAACTCCATTGCTTGGTGTAGAGACATAGTGATAGGAAATAATTCATTAAATTGTGCAATATTCATACATTTTGTAATTTATTTATGTCTTTGTTTTGTCTTTATGTTAGTGTATGCAGGGAGGTAACTCTAGCATCTCTTGGTACAAATTAGTGCTTCTTTTTAGTGTGCCCTTCTAGGAGTTTGGTATAAAATGTCCACATGTCTTCTTTAAAGAGCATCATTGAAATTGATATAAAATGATTCCTGGATCAATCCAGAGTTTGATATACAGTGGAATATTATGTCTGATTAAAGAGCACAAATGATAATGATATATCAGATTTATTGTTTACTTGGTTTTCATAGATCATAGTTCATCATGTGGTTGAATTATTGTTTTCAGGTTTAAGCTTTTTGCACTATTTCTCTTGCTTGTTTTTTCACTTTGCATGCAGCCCCCTTTTTTCCACCCACACATACTCTATTTGATGTGCAAGTTCCCTCTTATTTTTGATTTACACCCCCCCCCCCCCTTTGATATGTTTTTGGTATTATGATATAATTACTATGTATATGATAATTATGTTTTAAAATTTCATTAAAAAACTGTTTTTCTAGAAAAAAAACTCTAAATATAAAAACATTTTTTGGAGCTTAATTTTAAAATTGATTGAATCAATATCGAAATTTGATACCTTTTTTTTGTTAATTCTCACTGAGATTTTGTTTTGCATGTGGTATAGGTAGCACCTGTTGAAATATAACACAGACTTAACAAAATAGATTGAAATACCCTTGTTCTATCCACAATTGATGGATTACTTCCCCTGTTGGAAATCTTTTCTACAGGAGGAATGTCTAGTACTTAATATGTATAATTTGTATTGTGTTTATTTAGGATAATTGTTTTCTTCGTTTATTTATTTGTGTAGTAATGTTAGCATAAACTTCATGTGTCTGCTTTTCCTAGATTTTGAATTTTATTAAATTTAGAATAAAAATTAGAAATTCCCAAATTGTCCAGTTATTCCCCGATATTTTTTTTATTTGACATTGTGGATATAGTAAGGGTTAGGATTGTAGTGTAATATTAACATATTATAGTGTGTTTTTATCGGAATTTTTGATTCCGTACTTTAACACTGCCAAAATATTTGTGTGGCTTGTCGTTTGACAAGTGGAAGCTTATCAAAGCAAAACTGTGATAAATTGTATATAAAATATCATGTTTTCATATTAATCTTGACATTTCATTGGACATTTGGTAACCATGGAAACTACTGATAAATGTCTCCATGGTAACAAACCAGATTTATCCTTGAATTGATCAAGGTCATGTTCATTGTTATTGGAGTGTTTATAAATTGATGATCAAAAGTTAGGCCACTTTCTACTCAAAATAATAGAAAAAAGAAAAGAAAACAACAGTGCAAAAATTTTAGTTTATACATTTTTTTATCTTCTAAAAATTAATGCTAATTAACATATGAGCTATTAGGCAACATTTTTGTGATCTTTTTTCATCATAATTAAAAAAAAATGCAGATTAGAATTCAGTACACAACTATACGTTTCTGGAAAGTAAGTTTTCAAACATTGCTATTAAGAAGAGTTATCTATCTTTACAAATTGCTATAAAGAAGAGTTATCTACCTTTACAAATTGCTATTAAGAAGAGTTATCTACCTTTATAAGTAATCAGTGGCCTAACTAAATACTTTTTATAATTATTATTTGAAAATTGAAGAAAAGACAGCATATTACATTAGAATCAGAAGTTTGGTTGATAATTTAATAAACCATCACAGAAATACAGTAAAAAAAGTATGAAAAGTGGTTACAGAAGTAGAGGAATATCCACATGTTGAATGCTAATGTATAATTATAATGACTATTTGTTTACTTTGAGAAAATCTCCCCTAACATGTTTAGTGACTAACCTGGCAATTAGTATGACTGTTTAAATATTTTTGTGTTAAGAAAGTATTATTGTACTTAGATATTATGTTGAACAGGCAAGTTTTACTTCATATTCAGTGTTTATTTATATAAAAAAATAAAATAGAATATATAATATACAATATGTAACAGCATTGAAGAAAATTAGAATTATTTTAATTGATTAATGATATTAAAAGTTTTTCAACCAGTCCTTTCAATTCATTTTAATTCGTGAATACCAATTTTCATGGTTTGAGGGAAAAAATTGTGTTTTTCGTGGATGTGTAAATTCATGTAACCCCTTCTACAGTCCATACACATATATCTAGGGACAATTCTTCGTTGAATTCTTAAATTTCGTGGTTTGATACTATCGACGAAATCCATGAAAATTGGTATAACACGAATAATAATGAATTCATTACAATGTGTGATGTCATGAATAAAAATATTTTCTAGATTTATCCCAGTGTATTACAAAAAAAGTCAATTATTTATTTAATTGTTGATATTTATTTATTAAAACATTCCGTCCTATAATTTGAACTCTAGTATTATTTATATTATTTATATTTAATTTATTTGTTCTACTGTTTCTTTTCTTTTAATTCACAAAATTGTAACTTGATTTAATAAGTTAGAAATTATTTTTTTGCTGTATTGTTCTTGTACTTTTTAACTGTTTACAGATGATAAATATTTATTTGATTTATTTTATAAAGACAAAAACCAATGAGTTATCTCCCTTCATCAATTTCCTGTTCTTGCTTATCTTGATAAGGGGAGATAGCCCAATGTTCATGCTAAACCATAATACATGGAAACTGGGTTTTATTATTCCATTCCATTGCATTCCATTTGTTTCAGATGTCATTCCATTTTATTATGATTTTTTTTTTTGCATAATTTTTTCAAGATAAAAGGAAAACAAAAACAAAAGCAAAAAATATATTTTACATTCCATTGTATAATTGTTTTCATTTACCATGTAGTGTCAACTATAGACGTTAGATGTAGACTTTATTTTGAGATCATTTTTAAATGCAATACCAACTGTTTTTGAAAGAAAAAAAAAATACATGTATGCACCATTCCATCTTAGATACAATGGAAATATGTATTACAAGGTAGCCATATTTGTGTTTTATTATGTAAAACCTGAATTATATGCCTAATCAGGTAAAACACAATATTTAGTTAGAAATTTTCAAAAATGGGAGAAAGACCTAGAAAATGCTCCACAGATTTCTCACAAAATACTGTTCCACCAAAAAATAATGGTACAGTTGACAACATATGGTTTTGCATTTATTATTTATTATTTGTATTTTTTTATTTATTGAATTGTTTGGTTTAATGTCCTTTGTTTGATTCAGATGTGAGTTGAACCCCAATTGAAGAAATAACAAGGGAGATAACAATAATAGACCTGATGCAGATTTATCTCCACTTGATCTTCTTTTTGTGTTGTTCAAGTTAGCAATCTTTCAAAACATTGTATGAAATAACCTGTTTTTTTTATTAAATATATTAATATTTTTGTCCGTCCATCGTTTGCAATATTTCTTGTAGCTTGGTTTATTCGGTATTTAATGACATAGAATATACATGATTTTTTTATATGAGAAAGTTTGTATTTTTACAACAGGAAAATTGAAATGGAATGCAAGAAGATCGTTTTAATGTGTTTGTGCAATTAATCAATTAATTTTCTATTGTACAATTTTGACAAGTAAGAGCATCATCTTATATTTCATTTCATTTGGTTTATTCACAAAGGTACAAATATTGTAGTCCTGGTCCAGAACAAAAAAAAGACTGAGTGGATTTGAAGGCTGAAAAAAATTGTGTACCCCAAATATACATGGAAATTAATTAGTTTTAATGAATAATTTATTGAGTTAACTACAATCAGCTACAGAAAAAAAATATACTGCCTTCAAACCCACTGGAGTAATTAGTCTCAAAGTAAAATATTGTTAATGATATACTGTAATGTATTAGGATTTTTCCCCTGCACTTTTGTACCATCAATGTTAATTGCACAATACTATTATAAATAAAGTAGGAGTATGGAAATATGAACACACATTTATAACAGTATTGTTAGTTGTCTTGTCTTAAGCCACCTGAGCCAAAGATCTATATGAGCTACTGTCATCCATCAACTGTCGTCTTAACTTTAGGGTGGGTGAGTGAGTGAGTGATTGTTGTTTATCAAGTTAATTTTTAATGAGATGATGATAAGGTCCGCTTTGTACTAGACCAACAGGCTTAGTTGGATTGTTATAGTGCTAGCTCACTGAAACAACTCTCCGCGGATAGACATGTCAGACATGTCGCCCCACTCGGACACATTCTGATTCTGAGCCAACCGGACTTTGCTCTTTCTCCTTAATGCTGCATGCTTAGCGGAGAAGCAACAAATACCAATTTTATAGTCTTCGGTTTGATTCGATCGGGGCTCGAACCCACGATCTACCGCACTCGAGGTGAGCATGCTAACCATTGCACCACCACTGTGGTTCTTAACTTCAGCATCTATATTAAATAGCAAATAGTTCATGGCACTGAGGGTCATATGGTAATATATGGACCGGTCCGTCACCAAAAAAATATTATATGGACCGAAGCTTCTGAGGTCCATATAATATTTTTTTGGTGATGGACCGGTCCATATACTGCCATATGACCCGAAGTAACATGAACTATTTGCTATATTATACTTTTTATCTAAAATAATAATGCAGGTACCGTTCCGGAACCGAATCGACAAACGAGGCAGTCCAGTCCCGGTCCATATAACGTTATATTGACCGGCTGCGCTAACAAAGACAAATAGGGAAAATATAAATGTAAAGTATAATATAGGCGTTTATTGTTATACAAAAACCGAATTCAAATAAAGTTTTCTTATCTTATCTTATAGGTCTATATGACTTATTGTCATCACTTAGCATCCATCAGCTTGGTTTAAAAGATGTTTGATTATTCCATACATCCGTTTGAAAATCACTTAATATTGATAATAAACAAGTTGCTTAGATATGGCCGGGAAAAAGCCATGCAATCTTCATTAGTCGTCTAGATCTTTTTACAGCAATTTCAGATTTTAAACAAATCTCATCTGACTGGAAAATAAATATATTACAAATGTATTAATCTATTACACAAAATAAATATGGTTCATTATTTAAGTTGGATAATTACAGAGAAATAACTTGTCCTCAAATGTACACGTACAAAATGATAGAGGAGAAAGTTATGTCTTATCTGAATTATAAACATATGATGGGCGAAACTCGGGAGCCATTCCATTCGTAAAAATAAAAGACTCCAGGACCATTTGACAATTGGATATGCAATAAATATTAATATTGTAGGTCATGTGACAATTAATATACAATAAAACCGTAGTACCTAGAGAAAACCACAGATCTGTCGCAAGTCACTGACAAACTTTATCAAATAATATTATATCGAATACACCTCGCTATGAGCGAGATTCGAACTCACAATGTTAGTAGGAATAGGCACTGATTTCACAGGTACATTGTAGTTGTAAATCCAAGTTGTAAAACTGATCACGATCATTATGACCCCAAGTAAGCTATGTTTATTTAAATTCATAATCCGAAATATTAATTTATTCAATTTGGGTTAGGGTTAGAGTTATGGTGTTGAACGTCACATTCAACACTATTTCAGTTATATGTGGACGGTCAGTCTTATTGGTGGCGAAAACTGGAAAACTGGAATACACGGAGAAAACCACAGATCTGCGCAAGTCACTGACAAACTTTATCACATAATGTTGTATCGAGTACACCTCATGCTGAATGGGATTCGAACTCACAACTTAGTGGTGATAGGCAATGATTGCATAGGTATTTGTGAATCCACCTACCAAATGATCACAACACGACGACCTCTATTAAATTTGAATATAGCAAACATTTTATACATAATTGAAAAATATACACATTAAGATGAAAATAGTGTAGATATTTAACAAAATAAACATAGAAATTGTAAATAATTTAAAAATAGTTAATTATACAAGAAAAAGTCAGGTGAAATGTTTGCACTTGTAATATGCCAAAAAATCCTGTTAATTTTTTATGCCAGTAAAATACCAAAAAGTCCTGTTAAATTTTTGTACCAGTAATATATCAAAAAAGTCCTTTTAAATTTTTGTACCAGTAAAATACCAAAAAGTCCTGTTAAATTTTTGTACCAGTAAAATACCAAAAAAATCCTGTCCAATTTCTGTAACAGTAATATATCAATATTCACATTAAGATGAAAATACTATAGAAATTACAGATTTAACCATATAAACATAAAAATTATAAATACTATCAAAATAAATACTTAAAAAGTAGATTGTATGCTGCCACTAATCGGGAATGACATAGAACATTAATCAAGCCGGGATAAAGAGAAATCCTGTTAAATTTCTGTAACAGTAAAATACCAAAAAAGTCCTGTCAAATATCTGTACCAGTAATTTGACCCTGTTAAAAGGTGTAAATTAAATCCAATTAAAAGCAAGTTATTTAAGTAATATGTTCAATTTTTGAACAGGTTATACGATTTAATCTGGTTAGGGGTAGTTTACGCTTAATAAACCGCGAACCAATGCGGTTTATGAAAAGTATAAATTGTTCCAAACCAGGTTATTGTTCAAAACGTGAAAATATTCCAGGTATAATTCAATTTTTACAACAAAATATAATGATTTCTCGATTTTAAGTACGATTATTTAATGGGACTATTTGAATTTGTCGTTGGCGAATGAATATGTTGGCGACGTCACAATACCAACCCAGGTTATCAAGTATAACCAATGTTGCTCCAGGCGGATCAGCCAATCAGGTTGCAGTGTTCACATCAAATTAAATTATTAAGTTTTATATAAACAAAATATAACATTTTCGCTTGAGTTAGCGTTATGATGTTTGTTTGTTTTTGTTTTTTATTTATTTATATAACTATAATCTATTCAGCAACACATTGTTTGTACAATGACATAGGACGCACAGGGAAGCCGACCTAGGGGCCCCTGTTTTAGCACAACTTATTTTCCCATGGAGAATACACACAAGTAATTGTCAACTCACTGAATACACATTACAAAATACAAAAATGTACAACATAACTTCATAACATTAAATTTATTAACCAACTGTATCAGTTACGAACTTACTTGTTTAGGTTTTATTTAGCGCGTAGTTTTGACTCTTTTTTTATATTTTCAAATAACTGTTACATACACGCATAATGGTTTATGGTGTTTAACGCCACTTTCAACAATATTTCAGTTATATCGTGGCGGTCAGTTTTATTGGTAGAGGACACCTGAGTACCCAGAGAAATCCATCTATCGTTGTCGCAAGTCACAGACCATGCGCGTATGAGGGACCGGGTGGCTCAATGAGTTAGGTAGTTGGATTATCTAACAACTCATACAAGCCTATCACCAATACGGCGTGGGATCGCGCCCGGCTTTGTAAATTACAAAAAGGGTGCACTCGACTCGCAGCCGCGAGTATTACAGTTTACCATTTGCTTGCCATAGTCGGTGGTTCTCTCCGGGTACTTCCACCACTACAACTGGTCGCCATGATGTAGCTGAAATATTGCTGAAAGTGGCGTTAAACACAATAAATCAAATCAAATCAAATCCATACACCTATGAGGGAACTAAGTTTTTCACTTAGTTCCATCTTATTGGATTCTTTATCTATAGAAAAATATTTTTAATTCAAACTTTTTTTTAACACATATTACTATAGCAAATTGAAAAAATGATATATAAATTAACGGTTTGAAGACGGAATCACTACATCAAACAGACTGCAGTGACCTAATAAATCGAGCACACCTTATTGATGTGAGGGTATTTTTACGACAGTAGCGACCTACATTTATCATCAGATTGTGTCATTCTAATGGAAAATGCAGTTAGATTAATAAGTTACATCATAGACAAAACGAATCTACATATTAACAGACAGCTTTGAAAGTAAAAAAAAATCACAGGCACTCGAATTCCGGACCCCCTTTTTCCTCATTTAGTCCCTCCCGCGATTATGGTATGGATCTTAGTCTGGAAGTATATCTAGCCATTTATCCATATTTTACAACATTTCGTGTTACAACTCTCGTTCTACTAACTTGTGTTTCTAGGTCCAGCTGTCGTTTTACTGATAAATGTGGATAAATGGCTCAAAGATATACTTCCAGACTAAGATCCATACCATAATCGCGGGAGGGACCAAATGAGGAAAAAGGGGGGTCCGGAATTCGAGTGCCTGTGAAAAAAATCATCAATAATATATGTGTGTCAATACAACAATGTACTAAAAGGGAGTGAGTATATGGTCATTTACAATACCGTGACCTAGATAAATTGATTCGTATGGAAACAGTTATATACAAAAAATATTTGTCATTTCTGTAAATATATCCTTTCCCGTTTTACTTTAGACAAGAAAAAATATTAATGAAATTTCGCTTTTAATTAAATTAATAATTTTCAATATTTTGGTATTTAGCAACATTTTGTTCTTTCAAAATAATCCAATTTGTTGTCAAAACCATGTTAACTATTACGTTATTTTCGTCGTTTCTATGGCTTAAATTCCTAAGAATATCGTATTTTCTGACTGATATATATACTAGTCAACAAAAGAAACGATACAAGGGTTTGATGCTCAATATGTTTTACATAGAGAAAAAACATCGACAAAAATCGTATAATTTAGATTCATATGGGCATAACAAATAAGGTAATATCAACAAAATTTCTCAACATCATTATCAGAACAAATCATGGACAGACAGAAATTGTCATGCAGTATGGAGGTTTGCGGAGTTCAGTAACGTGTGTGATCACCTCTTGCAACAACGACAGCTTCGCATCTCTGACGCATAGAACCAATAAATCGTTGGATAAAGGCTTGTGGGATGTTGTTCCACTCGTGCATAAGTGCGTCACGCATCTCCTATGGTGTTTCCGGTGGACTTTGACGGTTGCGAACACGTCTACCGAGTTCATCTCATAAATGTTCAATTGGTGGTCAACAGATTCAGTGATAATGCCGGCCAAGGAAGAACACGAATGCGATTCTGGTTCAGAAACTCTTGACAAACACGAGCCACGTAACATCTTGCCTTGTCAGGTTGAAAGAGGTGATCAAAGTTTCGCTGTTGCATAAAGGGCAGAACGATAGGATCAAGAATATCGTCTCTGTATTTTTCGGCATTCAATGTTCCTTGAAAAATTTTGAGCTGAGTGCGACCATCATGACAAATTCCATCCCAGACCATAACACTTACACCTCCGCTATTGGACAAAAAGTCACATTTTAAAATATTTAAAAATAATTTTTATTGGTGTACAAATTAGATAAGAAATTTAAATTCATAGAAGTCGTATGTGTTTTTGGTGATAATTATAAGTCACATTTCATATATTTAGCATAACTTGGTTCACATATCAAGTAAAAAGGTCTACAATTAAAAATCTGTCATATAAGTATTATAACATAAACAATAATGTTGTGATTGGTATTATTAATAAATTGTATTAAACATCATTTTAATCTATATATTAATCAAACAGAATGTGCAGTCATATACATGTAGCAATCAGTAAATGTCAAATAAAAAATAAAAATAAAGAGTGTATGACTCTACAGGAAGGATCCAAAGTTTGGATAATAATGAAAAGCAATCATATGAAGAGTTAAATAATGTAGTAAACCTACTATTGCAAGCGCTTTCTAAATGACACTCATAAAATATGAGACCTGCAAGGAAGTCGGTCCACACAGATCCAGAAATTATGAAACAAAATCAGTGGCCACGGAGTTGTATTCTTGTTCCAACTTGTACTAAAAAGATTAGACAACTCCAATGAATCCTAACTGTTGGATATTCCTATAGTATAATGGTATAACATGAAAAGGGTGGAAAAATATCCAGGCCTCGAAGTATTGATGCGGTGGGGGGAAATAGCCCCTCTGAAAATATTGTGTCTGTACAGTAAAAATAGCTTGTTTAAAATAATTCTGGAAATAATTTCTACTTTTCCATTAAAACCTGCTTTACTTGTAAATGAATTATTAATTCAAATGTTTTTCCTGCAATATCTGGATATCTACACACAATAGAGTTTATTAATTTCTCAGCAGACGAACATATACAGCTTATCGGCTATAGAAGGCTACAATTCCGCCATAAATCGGGATCGGATCCTCTATCTACACATTTCCAAGTTTGTACCATGTGGTTGAACCGTCCAATCAAAATAGAGGATTTTGCCGGGGTAAAGTTGAATTTTCGATAGGATGACCTCTCTATGACCCCCCTGGGATGACAGATGCCCGATTTACAACTGAATAATATGCGATTACAGAGTTAAAAAGGGATGGATCTTTATAAAATTCAAGACTGACTTGGATGAATACGTAAGTGAACGAGACATATCTATGAAAATAGATACAGTATAGTTTATATGGTTGAAACGGCGGCAGAATAAATTTTCTCAGTCAGTCCACAGGTGACGGGATTCAGGAATCGGAAATTCTATCAATATTATAAGGTATAGGGGCACCTCGAAGGTCGCTGGACAATTAATACCTTATTATTGATAGAATTTCCGATTCCTGTGGTCAGCCAGTCAGTGCCAGGGCAGTGGTGCTAAACTCGCATATAGTGATGATTATGAACGCTCTACTGATTACATAAGTTAAAGTGTCTAGCTTTTCCCTATAAAACAAGTCTGCGTCTACTCGTTTAATAAAGCTATGAAGATAACTAAGGTATGTAACATTTTATTATCATTTACTTATAATTAAAATGTTGACATTCATTTATACAGTTGAACTGTTAATCATTATTTTGCCTGGCTTTGTAAATTACAAAAAGGGTGCACTCGACTTGCAGCCGCGATAAAGTTTACCAGTTGCTTGCCCATGATCGGTGGTTCTCTCGGACTTCTTCCACCACTAAGACTGGTCGCCATGATATAGCTGAAGGTGGCGTTAAACACAATAAATCAAATCAATTTATCACACACTCCCCTTTTTATGTTCGGGATCATCCATCCATACTGCCTGTCCTAATTTTAATGACCTTTTCAGGCTTTTGGTTGATTTTATTTCATATTTCATTTGATATTCAGTTTTCTTTTTCAGTGTGATTCTTGCTAATTATAAGTAATGTGCTCCACTGCTGTTTTCAAGCCATTTGTAAATCTTGTACATACATTTTACATGTACATTTTAGTATCTCATCCCCCCCCCTCATATATATGTGAGTAAGTGTGTGTACGTTTATGTGCATATATCTCTTTTCCTGCCCGAGTGTGCCTGCACCACAATTATTGATATTTCACCGCGAATATTTAGTTTGATGTATTGTTGTTGTGTATCAATCATAATTGTTATTTGTATATGCCCTCCTGGGGCCCTGATTTGGTTAATAAACTTATTTCTATTTCTACATGTATTTCCTACTTCAGGTTCATCATTATTCTGTTGCGGTGTTCCTATTACTGCCTGTAAAGGAAGAGTTACTTCTCTTCCCAGCATCATCAGTTTAGGATCTACTAGTATAAGCCATAACAGTTTGCTGAATATATTCATCCCACCTTTGTGGCTCTTTTGAACAAAACATATAGCTAATGTTATATGAAACCTTTCAACATTTCCATTAATAGACTGAGGTCTGTAACTTAAATTGGTAGTTCTAGTTTTGTCTATTGATAAGAAATGTTATTATTCCTTGATCAGAATGAAGCTGCATCAATGGGGTTCCAAACTGACATATACAAATTGGTCAACAAATGCCTCCATGATTGTAGTATTTTCTTGATCTTTCATTGCAAATGGCAATGCTTCTATCCATTTTGTGAAACAATCACAAGTAGTAAGTATATACTGGTTTCCTTTTCTGGCTCTGGGGAAAGGCCCTACGACATCTATTGATACATGTTCCATTGGTTGTCTGACAACATAATTATCTAATGGAGCCTTGTATAACTGTATTCATGATGGTTTACGTACGTGCAGCACAGTTATCACATGATTCACAATATACATTTGTATTTTCACAAAATCTTTCATCCCTGGCCAATAAAACCAGAGTTTAATTTTTTCTAGAGTCTTCTCATTACCAAGGTGACCTGCATGATAAGAATGAGGAATTTCACACTTTAAATTATCTGGAACAACTAATTGGAGACGGTTTATTATTCCGTATGCATCTATCTATTCTGATATAGCATTCCATTAGATATTTTCAATCAACCTATCATATTGTTACCATAGTGTTTTTACTCTGGTATTTTCTGGTGAAACTTAGGTTTTTACCTTTTTATCTGATATACAGTATATGAATTTCAAATTTGTGTCATTTAGCTAATTAATTCCCTTATTTCTTCTGGTTCCCAGTTTTTACAAATTTCAGAGTTCATTAGATTTGACTCAATTGAATGACACTGCTACGTACCCTGACTTGTTCTATGGTTCTAACGTACACTTTGAGGTTCACTCTTTTCTTCAGTATTTCTCTCTTGATGACGTAGGAAAACTTTACAAGGTCTTCGTGATAATGTATCAGCATTGTTGTGTTGCCTACCTGGACGACGAGTAACACATTATAATTCCCTATTTCTTGGAGCAGTCTTGCAACTTGTCCATTTGTCATTTTAAAACTTTTTATCCAACTTACTGCAGCGTTGTCCGTTCTCAACAAGACTTCTTGACCATGAAGGTAGGAATGAAAGTTTCGTAACGGACACAAGCAGCCAGTAGTTCTTTCCTTCTCACGCAGACTGACCCAGTACATTAAATGTTCATGTTGATTGAGTGCTTTGCTCATATAGGCTATAATGTTTTCTTTCCCCTCCTGTACATTAGACAAAGCTGCACATACAGCCTTATCGGATGCATCGCTGTCAACAATGACGTGACTACATGGTCTACAAATGTAGGATAAGGGGAGATATCAATGTATCTTTTAACCTTATAAAAAACCTGTTCACATTCATCATTCCACTGAAACTTGAGCCTTTCTCACACAACTTATATGCAATGATCTGGCTATGCCGGCTATGCATGGTTGCAAAGTTTTCCACATTATTTCCTGTAATACGAAGAGACAGAGAAATCCTCTCATTTGCTTACTAAGGTGTTTTTTGGTCTGCGCCAGTCTTTGACAGCTAGCCTTTTCCTTTATCAGAGTCTACTATTTCCTTCTTCCGAGACCACATGCATTAATCATTAAAAAATACTTGAGGAGCAAAGTCCAAAAGGCATTGACATAAATTGATAAAGGCCAAGACTAGTGGAAAAGGCTGTCTTCTATTTGTCTATAGGGTCTAATCCGACCTGCCAAAATCCACTATTGACATCCATAGTTCCAAAGTGCTTTGCTCCAGAAAGAGCTTCCAAAAAATTGGATATCAAAATTAAAGTCAAAGGGTATGTTTCCTTGACAGTTATGTCATTTAATTTTCTGTAATCCACACAAAATCTTGTGGATGATCCCGATCCATCCTTTTTAGGTACCCAAACAACAGGAGACGTCCAGGGACTAGATGAAGGTTCAATCACCACATAAAATCTGGCGATGCCAGAACAAGAATCTACCGAAAATAAATACATGGTTTTTTTGTATTTAGGTCATCGCATGCCTTTTAAACTCGAAAATCAACGCAGTCATAGAAGAAAATTACCTCAATTATATGAAAAAAATAACTATGAAACGAATGCCTTGCCTGCGAGACGTAGGGCCATAAAATATATATCTGGCACCATAGCTGAGAAACCGAAAAATGCAAAATACCCCACATAATGAAATTCAAACTTGATTTGTATGTGATGTCCTTAACAACATTTCCAAACAGGAGATTTTAAAGTGATTATGTTGCAGTGTTTATATGTTATTGCACGGAAACCACTTCTTGACGAACGGACGGAAAATTGAATGCCCCCGTCGCCTAAAGGAGGGGACATAACAAAAACGAAAAATATGTTGAAATGCAACTAATTGTCAACTGATTCTGTAGAGGCGTTCTCGATCTATTCTCGTTGAAATTTGTGTATGAAATATTACAAAATACAACTTCAACTTGCACAAACCTAATTCGGAATGGCCTGCTTTACTTTTTCGTCAAAACCTTGTTTTCAGCCACATATCAATTTCGTACAAGAAGTGTCGTCAATGTAAACATGTAACGTGTATAACCACACCAGTAATGACATAATGTAATTAAAAGAGGGACGTACATGTACGGTTTGAGGCTGAGTGAACTCCGACATAGACCGACTATTATACGATTAGAACAACTTGATACTACTTAGGCAAAATCACCATAAAAGGATACACAAGACACATTTTTTTTGTAAATTTATTTGAAAAATATTGGCGGAAATTTAAAATATTGGCGGAAATTTATCTAATATTTTCTGGGAAGAAGTAAATTGGCCTTCTCAGGGTTGATTGCCGCATTGGTGTGGTTTTCACTCTTTCCCCGTCAATTAAAATGGTTTCTTTGCTAAGTTCGTTGTTGACCACTGTCAAAATATCCAACAAATGGCATCTACAAAACATGCATGAAGTAAGTATAATTAGTTGAACATGATTGCATTTACCACAAAACATATACTTAAGTCTAGGTACCTTCGTGGTCATGATTGTATGATAGTTGGATTTACAACTACATGTGCAATCGGTGCGTATCACCACTAACGTTGTGAGTTCGAACCCCGCTCAGGCTAGGTGTACTTGATACAACATTATGTGATAAAGTTTGTCAGTGACTTGCGACAGGTCGGTGGTTTTCTCCTGGTAATCCGGTTTCCTCCACCAATAAAACTGACCTCACGATATAACTGAAATATTGTTGAAAGTGGCGCTAAGCACCAACACCCTTACCCTAACCCATACTTAAGTAATGCAGATATATATGTACATGTAACTATACTCTGTCTGTGTCACATGATCCATTTTTCCAAAATATGATACTCATGTTTTTATATGATCATCCCTTACCCCGTTGTATTGAAAATCAATTACTATGCGAGCGTCAGCGAGCTCTTTATGGTATAAAATGTGTACTTAGGATTTTTTGACAAACATGGCTTCACATACTGATGGATATAAAAAAAAATCTGTACATTGTAAACACGTCCCGTGTAACACACTCAACTAATGAAGAGCTTCTTAACATAAAGCGCAAAGGTGATCATAAATCTCGTACCCTCTCTCGTACATCCGATACCACTGAAGCCCGGAAACAGTGTGTAATAAAAGCCATTTTGTTAGCTTGTTCTACTTATATTAATATTTTCAAATTTATTAAATCTCTTCTGACATACTGACAAGATTTTTTTTCTGCTTTTTAAAACTTTTGAGATTTCGTAAGGAACGACAGTTTGATTGAATGTAGACTGACTAATCGATACAGAGACATAGAAAGACTAATTTGTCGTTGGCGTTCATTGATTCTTACTTAGCTCTTTTTTGATTGGTAGGGCTATTTTTAGTTAAAAATACTGGGAAAAGTCGTTTCCGGTATGCAGTGAAAATGACATCTTCATCTCTGTTTGAATATTTCTCCCGCTTGTTTACACCGGAAGTTCAATATTTATGCAAAAACGTTTTAATTTTATTTCATGATTTTTATAGAAAAATAAACTCTTTACCTTTAAAATACTCATTTGTATAAGTTAAAATAAATTAAAGATAAAAAAGATCAAGGATTTTATGGTGATGACGTCACCTAAGTAGAAATTCCACAATCGTAACTACTCGACCATTCTCGCTACCCTGCAAATAACCTCGTATGCATGAGGCGTATAAATCGCACTACTTTTCACATGTCAGTTACATGAAAGTTTGATAAAGTTATATTTTAAGCAATTTTCTATATTTCAATTAAAGTTTTAATTAGTTTTGCATGATTAGATTTTACTTAGTATGTCTTCCATATTGGATTTTCGTGGACTATATTTTTGCGCGGCTTAACTTAACTTAACTTCCGGCAAGCAATTTAAGAAGAATTTCTACTATGTACGTACGAGGTTATTTGCAGGGTAGCGTGAATGGCAGAGTAGTTACGATTGAGAAATTCCACTGCGACAGATTAGTGTTTATCTGTTCCTTGAGCCGA